>OX467287.1:15529454-16729454 GCA_950108345.1 Malthinus flaveolus | reverse complement strand
TTTTACTATTCTTAAAAGTTGAAATGAAACACTTAAAAAGAGCTTTATTTGAAATATTATTAGTAGATAGTCTATGCGGGTTCTACCTAAATTAGTATATTCCGTGTAATAAGAATAAATGAACCAAAATTTTTCTGATTTTGGCCGCGAATCAAATAATTTAACTGCGCCATTAAAACCGCTAGTCATCCTCTGAAAACCGCGACTTTCGGCGGAATATGCAAGTTGTGTTAGAACTCGCATAGGCTATCTACTGTTATTGGAAGTACAACTTGACCGCCGTAAGGAAAAAAAAGTTGAACCTCGCGCAGAACATCTGAGCAATATGTCTTCGCTTCATACCGTATATATTCGTTTCTTCAACCAATTAGAACCCCTGGTGGATACTACCTTGTATCTCCTAAAAAGACCAGTGGCGTAGGGCGTAAGGGTGTCACTGCTATACATATAAGTATTGAAAAACAATTAGAAAAATAAATAGTATCTACAATAAGATAATTCTTGGAACTACCTAGATGAATTGTAAGAGGGTTGCCTGTAGCGCTACGGATTAATGTCTCTCTTTAAAAATGTAGTTGTATAAAAAAAATACAATACGCCACCACTGTGTAGCAAGCGAGTCATACAAGTACGTAGTATTTTAGGGGAGTGACAGACGTATCCCTTCTGACCAAAACTCTGCGCAAAGGTTCAACTTTTTTTTTCTTACCTAGAAATTTTCTCCAATTTGTGAAGTTTTATTGGTCAATTGCACTAAATTCTGACCTCTTAAAAAGGCAAGAACTTCGTTGATGGATTTTGGTACTTTTACAACACTAAGGCGTCATTTACGCATGTGAGAAATGTAACGCGAGAAATGCCAGATAAACTGGTTTAATGTAAACTGGGCTGTAAGTGCGAGAAACTCTAGGAAACCTTGCGGAAGTCGCTTGCAATACTGTAAATGTGGATTGGAGCGATTTCTGCAAGACTTATTCTAGTTTTCTCGCACTTACAGTCCAGTCAAGTTTACATTAAGCTGTAGATCTATGTGGCATTCTTTCTGACATTTCTCCCATGTGAAAACGACGCCCTTGGTTTGTTGAAACAAATTGTGGCGTCACAAAGTATGCCGTAGTGTTCCATTAGATGAGGCATCATTTTTTATGTTAAAAATTTACATTTTTCCAATGTCGCTTTTTTTGGAAATTCCACTGTTGCTCTGAGGCAACGTTGTTCTGGTTGCATGGTTCTACCTCTCTAACTATACGCTATTCTAGCCCGTCGGCTTGCTTACTTACTTGTATCAGCCTGCATTCATAACTGCCGACTCGTTTGACTATTTGGTTCCGATTGTATAAAACAGTGTGGTAACCAGCTGAGTAGTGACGTCAGACGCCAATGTGGTTAAATGCAGCAATCGAGTTTGTTGATTGGCTACTTGTCGAGATTAAAAATTTGTAGGTACTACTAGGGTCTCTCAGATGCCTTATCTGCATCTCGTTTGTCGTTCTGGTTACATGCGTGCCTGTACCTCCACTCTTGTGCCTGCCTTTTTTTATATTAATGGACATATTCATTTATTCATGCATCAACCCTGCTCCCATGCATCATAAATAATAATATAACACCCCAATCTTTACGTTTCTTGTAACTCTTTTGTGTCTAAGGTCTAAAGCACTTTTGCTTTGAAGCGTCTACGTCGAGTGGCCCGCTCTCGACATAAAATGGATATATAAAGTGCCCTTCTTACTTTCATTCATCTTCCCTTATGATACCAGATGTCTCTATAGATTAACAGGGTTGTTGGTGTTCCATTCAACTTTTGAACAAAGTTGCATTTAGCGCGCAATCACACTTTAAAGGAAAACTTGGTCGCTTTTCAACTCTTTTTATTTTATTTTAATTGTAACTTTTGTTGTTTTACTAACCGCAGACTTAATTTAATTCAAGACACTTGCACATTCGTCATATAGTGAGGGCGAAAGCGTTCCTAAAATAGAAGTTTGTAAAATCAATTGGAATGTTGCGAGACGTGTAGGTGTAGATTTGAATATCGATTTTAAATAGCGGTAGCGGTGTTGGTTACAATTTGTCCTTAGATTCAAACCAAAAATGTTTACTTCGATTAAAAGGGGCTGTTTTTGTTTAAATAAAATAAAATATCCAAGTTGGCGGATTTATTGAAGTTAAAAGTTAATGCCCTGGAAATCCAGAAAGGAAGTAATCGAAGTACGATTGATGAAGTTACAGTTGTATACAAACATCGGAAATAGGAAATAGTGTGCATTTATAATGGCAAACTTTTCTATTTTCTTTCAACTGCTTTCCTTTAGATATAACAAATTGAAACTTTTTAATTGTTTTTTTTCAAAGTTTTTACTGAAAGGGGATTTTTAGAAAATTAATGTTAAATAAGAGGAAAAAGGGCGGTTGCGTTAAATAAATCAACTTGAGCGAAATACTTTACACACTTTTTGAATTATTATTTATTTATTTATGTATTCGCGTTCATCCCCTACGGTTTAAATATATTTTAAATTTAAATAGACATTTATTAAAAAGAGGTTAAAAAATGTAAAACATTATTCAAAAGGCACAAACGTGTAAATACAAATACAGAGCGACCCAATTATAAATTCGAGCTCCGGGCGGTCGGACGATATACTGATATTTTATTGGCTAACTTTTGTCATTGCAAAGTTTTTTCCTAGTAAATGAAGTCGAGACAGCACAGGGTGTCCCAACATAACGAAACGTTTCAGGCTAAACTGGAAAGTAGTCGAATAATACCAAATATTTTATATTTTGGCTTTCGGTTTAGCTGAAAATTGGTTTAGATTTTCTATTTTAAAGAGAACACCCCGTATATTTTTACTTTCTTAAAAATATGAGAAAGATTCTCAGCGTACTATTGTTTGATACTATTGCACTGTTTATTTTTATTTGGAGAGCTTGTAGAATCACCTACCTACGAAAAATCCTGTTATGGTCACATCGGTCGACCCACTAGAATCGAAGCCTTCTGTATGAATTAGCGAATTAAAATAATTTTCAAGTTATTTGTTTTGTAGTACAAATAAGCCGTTGAATTGTGTATTTTGCATTTCATTGGTTAACTATAATGAATTCAGTTCTATACTTTAGTTCCAGCGAAATCAATATGTGATGACTGATGGCACAATCGAACCCTTTTAACAATTTGTGTTTTGCACGTATTTTCATTTTAGTTTGTTTGTAATCAATCATTGGTTAGGTTAGGTTATTCAATTGTTGAAAAATCGTGATTTGTATTTCTAAAAATACCACTAAAATGTTTATAAATTTAATTATCAAAATTTTAACAGCGTGCGGACGTGAGTCTCCATATCGCTACTGTCTCGCTGCGTACCCCCGTATTTAGAACAATAAATTCATATTTTTGTTTTGTTTTTAGAAGTGCGGTCTCGTGACTTTTTGTGCGGGAAGGAGCATCCCTTAAATCAAGAAAAATAAATTATTGGAACAAATGGGGGAGCTTTCTTTTTATTCTATTCCAAGGGTAGATTGAAATAAATATATTACTTTTTCAACTACTTTCCATTCGACTCATTTTTTTTCACGTTTTTAACAGATTGTCTTTATATATGCTTCCTTTTCTTTCGAGGGAAACTAATAATTTTTCGAGCGTGAAAAAACAATTCACTAAATTTCCTCGTGCTATGTTCACTAAAGTACTCGCTATCCAGAACCTCCTCCTTTTTTAGGTCGTTATTTTGTAATATTGTTTTCTATTTATATTATACTTTTGTCGTACGTTATTCTTATCTTACATTAATGTTTCTTTTTCGTTAAACTTATTTTCTTTTTGTTTCTGACCCACTCTTGCAACTGCTGTCTAATAAACTCTATTTTATCGTTTCCATTTAGTTATGATCTTAATAAACGGCTCTATTTTACTTACAATTTTGTCTTTTGCTTTATTTTTGTAATTTTCGTACGTTCTTTAATTTTATAATTCAACTTAATCGTATTTAAATACCAATAAAAATATCGAGAAGCTCGTATTAATTCTAAATAACAAATTTTAATCGAAAGAATAATGCAATTAGGATCCGATTTTGAAAAGCTAATTGTATTTTACTACCTTACCTCAGCTTAAATACCGTATACCTTTTAAATAAACCGTATCAGCTTGAATGGAAATTTGAAATAAATTGCAATTTATGAGAAGGAGCTTTAATTGGATTAGAAGTACGTCCTGTTTATGATTCTTTAAAAGCTTTTTTTTCCTTCTTTTAATTTTAATAAAAGCAAAAGGTTGAAAGGGCACCACGATAACAACTTTAAATTTATATTTAAGAGTAATTCGCATGCAAAAGCAATTTGCGAAAGAAAATGGTTTATTAATGTGAGGTCACTTATATTAAACTAAATAATTGACTTTTATTTAATGTTGATGTTTACTTACCTATTTTTTTCCGTTTGTTTCAGTATGTGGTGATATACATGGCCAGTTTTATGATCTTATGAAACTTTTCGAAGTAGGTGGACCACCCTCTAGTACAAAATACCTTTTTTTGGGTGATTACGTTGATCGAGGATATTTTAGTATAGAGGTAAGTTAGAAAATTTTTTTTAATAGTTGGACGTTCGTATAAGTATCTCATGTCCACCTACAAATTTTAAAATAGTTTTGGCACGTAATAACAATAGTTTTCATTCTTTTCGTATAATAAATTGACAATTGCACCCGACAGTATACATGCTACTTGTTTTGACTGCCGTTTAAATTATTTCCCGAAGAAAACAATTTTCAAAGTTGTGATTTAAGGTCACTATACGTATAAAAATCAAGCACCTTCACTACGTATTTATTCGAGTAATCATCAAGTAAAATTAAATTAGCGTTACCAAGCTGAGCTAATTGCAGTTTCCACGTTTAAACTACATAGTATGATTGCAGCCGCTACCGAAGCTTAGATTTAGAGGAATAATATTTTATGAGTCTGTTTATACATCCTTTGTCTAAACTCGTGCCAATTTTTAAAATTTGTAATCAAGCGACTTTCCAGAGACCAACCTTCGAGTGAACAAATACTTTTGAATTTTGTAAACTTGGAATGGCAGCGCCACCTTACTATTATTGTTATTGAGTTAGGGGCCCTGATGAAAAATCCAAGTTTTCGACCTTGAGGGGGGTCCGCGCGATCCGTCATCTTGGATTAAAGGTACGAAAAATTGGTTTTTCCGATTTAACTTCTTAAGGGTTGATCCCACGATAAAACTGTCAAATCCAACTTTGCAGAGGACAAAATGCCTTACAATATTTGTTCCATTCATTTTCTTCCTATCTGTTACAGTTTCTGAGATATAAGTCGGAGAAAATCACTATTTTTAGAAAAAAAATGAATTTTTTTGGTAAACTTCGCTTGTAGACTTTTTTACCGTTCATTTGAGAGAAAATTCTTTGGAACAAAAGTTGTAGGATTTTAAATTGCCTTTAAACTGAGTGTTTCACTGATATTTTAGCTCAACCAGATCCAAAGTTCGAGCAGTTTTATGATAACCTATAAATGTCGAAAAATGAGTCATGAGTGTTCGCAGCTCAAAGTTTTTGTTTACCCCCCCCCCCGATTCTAACGTTTTTGAGGGTAGTGGTTGAGGAGAGGGGGGGGGTCAACCTCATAATACATTAAAATCGGTTCAGGGGTTTGGCAACCACACGCGTTCAAAGATTGGCTAACTTTCGGTAAGTCGCACTTCTCCATAAAACCTGGTTTGTTGGTACTCTTTTGGCTATAACTCTAAAAATATTTGTCCGATCCGTAGTTTCTTTTTTTCATCTGAAAGCTGGTTAAATATCCCATCAGACCGCGTATATGAGGTTTTAATCAAGCCCTATAAATTAAAAATCCTAGCACGTTAAAAACCGTGTACTACTGTGGGATCCAAGTTTTCTTGGCACATTTTTCCCAATAACTCCTAAATTATTTGTCCGATCTAAAATTTATTTGTTTCATCTAAAAGCTGGTTAAATTTACTATCAGCCCTGTATATGAAATTTTGATTAAATACCGTAAAATACTCACACCAGCACGCTAAATGTGTACGTTTTTTCAAAATATTACGATTTCCACATGTTCAGTGGGCTAGTGTGGGTATTTTATAAGATTTAATCAAAATTTTATATAAATAATCTGATAGTAAGTTTATTCAGCTTGGAGATAGAAAAAAGAAATTGCGAATCGGACAAAAAGTTTTGGAGTTATAGCCAAAAGAGTACCGACAAACCTAGCTTCATGGAGAAGTGCGACTTACCGCAATCTTTGAACGCGTTTGTTTGCCAAACCCCTGAACCGATTTTTATGTTATACGAGGTCGACCCCCCCTCCCAATCCCGCCTTCTCAAAACTACCCTCCCATAATAAGTTTCGACATATGAGACAGGTTGTTCGCAATATAAACGAGAAAATTTGCTCAACATCTCTACCCCTCCCCCCATAACCATTTTAAATTGAATAAATGTTGAAATGTGAGAGAAATTGTTATGGGTTGATATGGAGAGGGGGGGGGGGAGCTGTAACAAAAACTTCGAGCTGCGAACACTCATTTTTCGACATTTATAGGTTATCATAAAACTGCTCTAACTTTGGATCTGGTTTAGCTAAAATATCAGTAATACACTCAGTTTGAAGGCAATTTAAAATCCTACAACTTTTGTTCCAAAGAATTTTCTCTCAAATGAACGGTAAAAAAGTCTACAAACGAAGTTTACCAAAAAAATTCATTTTTTCTAAAAATACCGATTTTCTCCAGCTTATATCTCAGACACCGTAACAGATAGGAAGAAAATGATTGGAACAAATATTGTAGGGCATTTTGTCCTCTCCAAAGTTGGAGTTGACAGTTTTGTCGTGGGATCAACCGTTAAGAAGTTAAATCGGAAAAATCAATTTTTCGTACCTTTAATCCAAGATGGCGGATCGCGCGGACCCCCCTCAAGGTCGAAAACTTGGATTTTTCATCAGGACCCCTAACTCAATAACATATTCAAAAATCAGAACTACACCATCTTTTGTAGGGCAACGGCTTGTTAATCTCCCCATTGACTGGACTAAAGGTGTTTTGCCCAAAACCGTGTGTGTGACGGATAGAAAAACAAAAGCTTCGAAAAGGACATTTCCGTTACAATTTTTTCGAATTGTACTTAGAGGGTAGTTTTGATTCAAGAGTGATGACGTCATAACATTTTTGTCAAATGAAGTGCACTCTTAAACGCTTATTTGAAATAAATAACAAACGAAATATATTCCTTGGCTCAAATATTGGCCGTTTATAATGTCAACAACAATCGCTTTAAGTGAAGCTTAGTAAAAACAATAATAGATACAAAGTTTATCGAATTTAAGGTTAATAAGTAATGAAAATAAGATAAATATAGAAACAAAACTTTATGTCAATGTAATAGGAAGCGCGGAAAAGTGTTGTTCAATGAATAAAATCGATGAGATACCAATTTATATGGGTTGTATTTTTTGTAGTCAATTACCTACGAGTAGTTCCATTAATTTATTTCGTCGTTAATTTTAATTTCAGATTGATTGTGATTTAATTCCGTAATAATCTTTGCTGGTATCATTAGCGCCATGCTGTATAATAGTAAACTCTTTTTTCGTCTTGATTTTCCGATCAAAGTAGGGAAAATTTTGTTGTTTTCTGAAAACAATATTTACGAAATTATCTATTGTCGATTTGGGTAGAATTGTTATTGTTTGCGTGTCCGCCGCCCGCCCTGTGAGTTTCCGACGACACGAGAACGAAACAGCGACATTTTGCCAAATTTTAGGACATGGGGTAAGGCGAGTGCCGTTTGGTCCTAAAAAGGATGTTTTAGGGAGGGGGTTATGTTATAAAAAGCCAAAAGTTTTGTAACTATTTTCATCGGTATAGAAACGGTATAGGTGGCAAATCATCCATCTAATAGGTCTAATTTAATAGAGTACACAGTACACAGTACGTCGACACTAGAGCTATATCTTTCTATATCGTCTTTGATGACGCTTTTTTTCAATTTATAATGTAAACTTTTTTTTCTAGTGTGTATTGTACCTGTGGGCTCTTAAACTGTGTTTTCCCACAACACTGTTCCTTCTTCGTGGAAACCACGAATGTCGCCATCTTACCGAATATTTCACCTTTAAACAAGAATGTAAGTAGAAATCTGTGTTTACTTTTTAAAATGAAAAATTAAATATTTATTTTGTGAGTTTATTGAAAATTGAAGTTTATATACTCGTAGGAAAACTAAATGTTTCTTTTTAACAACAACTTCTACTTAGTTAACTTATAATTACTTAAAAGAACGAACCTAGAACAAACTACGCGATACAAGTTTTCCACTAGTTTTCCACTCATTTTTTGTCGAGATATGCGAGCTTAGAGCTTACTTTTTGTCGCAAAATGCATTTTGACCTCAAAATTGATTCTCCTCGTCCGTGTAAAGGCGGTAACTTGCCATCGCGTAGTGTAAACGTTCAGTAACGAGACAAAGATTTGAATTGTATTTTCAAAACATTTCCTCACCAAAAAATGGGTCAAAATTTGGGTTGAAAATTATAAAACTGTACAAATTCAAAAATAACCACCACTACCCCATCTTCTTCAGCTACCTACTAATAAAAAGAGACCAAAGAGATATTAAAACAATTTTTGAGGCCCCATCGTATTTGATGAAGCACCGATGACCGTTCTACTTAATTAAAGTTTGAGCTTTTACCTACTAACTCAAAAATAATTTTCAATTTCGTATTTCTTTTCAACTACAAGAAGCTCTCTCGAAGCCATTTCTTAACCTTTATCAAGCCACTTTTTAACGCTACGTGATTTCGATTTTATTAAGAAGGTATAAAAAGGACGTGTCATAACGAATTTACTTGAAGAAAAGGAACATCGAAATGGAACTTTCCCGTAGATTAAATTTAGCTACAAACGATCAAGAATTAACTTTTTTTTCCTTTTTTTTGTTGATTCTTAACTTGGAAAGTTTAGAAAACACTTTACTTTCTCAAGTTTTTTAAATAAATTTTCTATAAGTTCGTGTGAAGGTAAATTTAACTGCTACCTAAGGTAAAATAGTGACGTTTAACTTTTTTATCGTTTGATTTTTTTTATTATTTGAGAATACTGGCCCAGCAATAAAAATAAATTGGTTTTATAACAAAGAATATAACGATGAAATGTTATGGGACCATTTCTTAATGATTTTGGATGAAAACTGAAGTTTCTTACTGTGATGTATTTTGCGAAGGCTCGGGCGACTTGATTTCCCTCATGCACGTAGATTTCGCGCGCGTGTGACAGTTTTTATAGTCAACGGGCGTGTTAAGCATAGACGCTTAGTTCTAAAATCTTCGGAAAATCTGGAGATATGCATTAAGCCCAAGAAATTAAAAGATAACAATTTTGAAATTTTTTTAGAGAGATCTATTACAGCTTAATGTAACTGGACTGTAAGTGCGAGAAAACTCGAGAAAGTTTTGCAGAAGTCGCTTGCAATACAGTTTTCACTATTGTTTACAGTAAAATGAGGTCTAAAGGCCTCTTCTTTACATGCGAGATAGCTTCTGCAAGAAATTGCAGGATTAGAGAGAGAAAGAGAGACAGAAGCTAAAATGAAAATAGGACTGTAAATGCGAGAAAACTCGAGGAAGTCTTGCAGAAGTCGCTTGCAATACTTTTTACACTCTCGCTTACAGCTCAACGAGGCCTAAAGGCCTCTTCTTCACATGCGAGATAGCTTCTGCAAGAAATTGCAGGATTAGAGAGAGAAAGAGAGACAGAAGCTAACTTAATGAAAATAGGACTGTAAATGCGAGAAAACTCGAGGAAGTCTTGCAGAAGTCGCTTGCAATACTTTTTACACTCTCGCTTACAGTTCAACGAGGCCTAAAGGCCTCTTCTTTACATGCGAGATAGCTTCTGCAAGAAATTGCAGGATTAGAGAGAGAAAGAGAGACAGAAGCTAACTTAATGAAAATAGGACTGTAAATGCGAGAGAACTCGAGGAAGTCTTGCTCAAGTCGCTTGCAATACTTTTTACACTCTCGCTTACAGTTAAACTAATCTTCAAATGCGAGAAATTTTAGAAAGAGAGAGAGAGAGAAAGACAGAAAGACTTCTACGACTTTTCTCGCAGTTACAGTTCAGTTTACATTAACTAGTTTCTAACTGACAGGCAGGCGATTTCTCGTATGTGAAAACGACGCCAGGATGTTATTTTCAGCTTGTTTTCTTGAAAATTTTTAGTACTTAGTTCACAGAGCTATTTTGTCAATCAGTAGTTGAAAAGCCGTAAAATCGCCCAGAATATGCCCAAAAAAAGAGACGTGCTACGCTTTTCCTGGAGCATCAGTTGTTCGTGGGCCCAAACCAACCGTTTAAGCTCCAACATTATTCATTCCTCGTGCAATTGAGTTATTAGTTCGTTATTGAGTTCGTCTTTGTAATTACTTCAAGAGTTCACCCTAGTGAGATGTATCAAAATTCGATCGACGAAACTTCCTTCTCTTAGCCCCGAATGTATCTTTCTTAAACCTCCGATTATAATTAATCTTCCGATGTTATATCGTGACATGAATGAGAAACTATAATATCTCTATGTTATATCGTGGCGTGCATTACAAGCATCAACTCTACTCTAACGCTCTTAATGGTTTGTTTATAGTGACAATTAAAACGGCCTTAGTCCATTCTAGTCGAAAGCAATACCATTCTCTCTAAACACTTGAGTGGGCTTTGAGAGTTATTTTTGATCTCGTTACTTTTTGCCTTTGGAGGCTCATTATCTAGACTGTAGACAATCGTGGGGTACCTATTATACAGGCTAGAGAATTTTATTTTCGGCTTCGTTCTCAAAAGGCTATGGCAAACCGCCGATATTAAAGTTACTTATAGCCATCACTAGCCAAGTTTCCCAATTTAGAGGTTACAACTGTATGCTGTATTAGTATGCTCCCCCTCTTCTGTGTTGTTAAGAGTTAATCAAATGATGACGGCCTTTTTGTACTGCTACTACTACTCGACGATTGTAGCCTGGCCCCTCAGAATTGTGTCGCAGTAGACGAAGCCCCTTGCACTAATATGAGCTAAACATCGCACTCTTTTCGTTCAACTTGGCGCAGCTCGAGAGCCAAGCTTGAGCTATAGCTGTCAAAAGAATTAAATTGTGCCCTATATTTTTGGCAATTGGACAATGTTGTTCTCAAAAATGGACATTTAAGTAGGTATTGAGATTTATGTAATCTCCTCCCCTTTTTTCATTTTTGTAAAAGCTTCGATATTATCAGTTTTCTTTGTTTTTATACCCCACAGCGCACACAATAGTGAAAATTCTTGGTTTATTTTATCCATTTGCGTTTGTAGGACAATATTTTATGCCGTATATTTTCCGAGTCTTATTAGGATTGCGTATATACCTAGGTTTTCTTATTGAATTTAAGGTATACATTTGAGTAATAAAATTTAAAATGAAAGCTTTTTTGTGTCGTGCATAGTTTTATCAAAATATTTTGATTTAGTTTATAAAAGTCGTATTTAATAGTTTTTTAGCGTTTTAAACTGCGATATTCGATTTTTTTCATCGAACGTTACATCTTAAATAATCTTTCTTTATTTTGACCTATTTGAATTATTCATTAGTTTTATTAATTAAAGGTACTAATACAAGTTTTTTTTACTTTTTGATTTTTTCTAAGTGATGGAAGAGTATACGTAAAATAGTTTGCGTGTTTTCAGAAAATAATTCGTAGTATTCGTATAGCAAGTGCTTTGATTTTCTCTTATGGGATTCACTTTTTTTCCTATTTCAAACGCGAATATCCTTTCTTCGTCGTTTTTCGTTCATTTTTTCCCGAAATAACTTGGCTTTGTTAAAATCGTCCTCAAGTTTTAAGTTTCAAGTACGAATTTAATAGAAAAATGTTATAACAATAGGGGAAATCTATTTCGAAATTTATTGTCGAGTAGGACTAGGAGAAAGATATTGTTGACAATAAATTAAATTTAGGGTAACAAAATAGACAGACTGTTATATTTCTTATTGTAATTCTTGTGGGATTTGAAAAGCCCTTCGTCAGTTCGACTACATGGCACATCTGAAAATGTCGAGCTCGCCAAAAACTAATTGCTTCGCTTGAAGGACGATTGTCGAGAACTTTAGACAATTTTTGAGATTCATCTGTTGGAGTTAGAGTGTTAGAGATATATTTTCTATTTTATTATAAGCTTGGGATTAAATATGACTTCGCTATAAGATTAAAGTAAACCTGAACGATCACCGACTCATTAAATCCAGCTAAAAAATTCGAAAGTGTAAACTGCTACCCGGTAAGCGATGTCGGATTTAAAAGAACTTTGAAAACACTTGTTCTTCTCTTCAATAGACCCCATGAAAGGCTATCGGTGCTAATCCCTCACCTTTTCCCTTCTGAGGCTGAAACTTCTTTATCTCAAGAATTATAAGCTTTTGTGACTCACCTAAAGTTAAGAAACAATGTTCTTTTGTACGATCGTAAGTAGTAGGGTAGTAGTAACACTTCTCAGTTCGTTCGCGTGTATCGAAAGCTTTTATTTATGTGCGAAAAAGCTGTTATTCGGCGTATGGAAACTAAAAATGCAATTTGTGCCGTTTATATCCATACATCAAGTTGATATTTAATGTACTTCGTGCGAATTTATTATTTTTTTATATTCTTTTCAGGTAAAATAAAATATTCAGAGCGAGTTTACGACGCTTGTATGGATGCTTTCGACTGTTTACCTCTTGCGGCGCTTATGAACCAACAATTTCTTTGCGTACACGGGGGTTTATCGCCCGAAATTCACAATTTAGATGACATTAGAAAGGTAAGTCGTTCAAATATTTTTAAAACTGAAACGTAACCGTCTGGCCTTAGAACCAAAATTCGATTTTCTATAAATGTGCAAATTTTTTTGTCTCGCTTTGTAAAAGCGTTATTTAAGGGTGCTTTTCTCACAAACAAGCGCTCGCGAAGTGCTTTTTTTAATACGAAGATATAATTTTTATGTAAATGACAAAACTGTTTTGTATTTAGAATTGGACATGTCAAGCGCTGTTTCGTAACGAGATTTTACGTTAAACCTTTTATAATTTGTTTTTGTATTCGACGAATTATACAGTGTTTCTTCCCGGAAAACGATTTCAGATCTAATTTTAAAAGTAATTGAAATTTCGAGACTGACAGTCCTCGGGTAGACCTAGACTAGACTCGCTGTCAATCATTCTAATTCGTAGCGCCATTAGTGCAACGCAGGCACATTATCTTTACACCGAGTGTTAGTAGGATACTGGCTGGTGGGAGACCCTTCTTAGTTCCAACGAGTGCTAGTTTGAGTCGAACATTGATCCATAATTCAGCAGTGCTGATAGCATCATTCATGCTTATGCTCGCTTTCAGACAGGGTAGCTATATCTGATCTGCGTTGGCTCTTTTCTGGTAGACAGGGTATTACGTTAGGAAGAAATTAAATTTTTTAGTGTGGCAAAACTATTGAAAACCAGCCATGAATTAAAAATTTAAATCCTAGGGCGACTAAGATACCAGATACCATACATAGAGGACGATGTTTATGCATAATAGAATACCAAGAGAATATCATTATTTCATCCAACCAGGGGCCTGTACGCGTGAATTTTAATGAGAATAGCATTTTGTCGTTTTGTTTTCTCAGCACTAAATAACCTCATCGTTGACGCGCCATCTATCGATGAAATGACGAACGTTTGTCGACTTATCTTTCAATCATTACAAGAGGAAGTTTGCAACTTGAGCTAACCTGCCCCATCTTAAAATTTCTGACGGTAGTTTGGAATAAATCTTCGTGCGTGCATATTTAATAAAATTTTGTCTAAACGCAACCTCAGGGATTTGCCCAAGATTAGGGATGAGGGTATCCAAGTCGTAAAACAATCTCCGGCAGTGCGTTTAAAAATTAACTGAAACCTTAAAATTGCAAGGAAAACTCAACACTTACAGGGTGGTAACTTCCAATCGGTAATTTGTATGCACAACGCGTGTACTTCATCAGTTTTACGTTTTAATTTCATATTTTTTTTGCAAAATTACGTTATAATCAATTTGTTGTCCTTTTACAACTATCGCAATAAATTTCCTTTACAACATTTAATATTATCCTTGGCATAGCACGAAAGATTGTTGTAAATCATTAGTTAATATATTGTTTATACTAATAGCACTATAAATTGGTGAGTTATTTAGTAAAATTGGCACTTTTTCAATTTCAAACTTGCCATTTATTTTTAGACATTTTTTGGCAATTCTAAATTTTTTTTAAAAATTGTAAAGCATAGTAAACTTGTTTTAAATAGTTACGTTGTTGCGACTTACTAATTTTCGTAAAGTAATTTGCTAATTTCGAACTCGGAAAAAAAAATGAAATCAAACTACGCGTGTTGTGGGAAACAATTCGCCATAAATCTGTTGTAGCTGCTAAACGTTTCTGCCTTGTAGAACCTGATTGATGATCGAATTGGAAGTTTATAGAACCCCCGACGTTTGGATGCATTTTAGTAGTCTGCAAAAGCGGAAACAATGACAAGCAGGCGATGAACTAGAAATTTCGCAGATAAATGGAAGTGACAGAGCGTGAAATTGATATTTGTGATTATTATGACAATCGGCGCATACCAAAACGGCTTCGTGCCCTTATCCTGACGATCAAACTTTTTTTTCTACCAAATACGCGCGTGTCTTAAATTACGAATTGGAAATTAGAAGAAATGTAACTCGTTAGAGCGATTATTAAAAATTAATCAGGAGGAAAATGTACGGATAAGGAGAAATATGAATACTAACAGAGGACGAATTTATCCAAGTTGTCTCGTAATTTAACATTTAAGTAATTAATATTCAAGGAGGCGAACATTGGGCGCAGTTATATAAACCAATCTTGTTGGTTCTACAAGATATTGGTTTATGTTCCCTCGGCTAATGCATACTGAATGAACTTTGGCAATGGATACACACATTCAGGAAAATGACTATAAACTTCAGGTCAAGCCCGACGTTTTATGAGGCTCCACGTAACTCGCAAGCTTTTACAATAAAAATTCTTTTCAAAATTTAAAGTGATGGGTACAAAAAGACCTTGTGTATAAATTTTGTTACTTGGCTTCGTACCTACAAGATTATTTTTCTTTAAAAGTTACATGTTTTTTTAACTAATGGAATAACGATTTTACGATTGACATTTAACATTCGTTGTTGATTGTTCGAAGAAATTTTTTTTGAACCAAAATGGAAAAGGTGTAATTTTTACCTACTCGGTGGCTTGTATAACCTATTAGTGCGCTTGATGTATGGGGTAATGAAGCGTGTGTTCATTTAAAATTTTTCATTAGGTGTTTAGAAAATGTTTCTAGGTTAATTTTCCAGAGAACAAAATCCCCATTCAATTTTGACACAGTTTTTGGTTAACGATCTACATTAGGAATGTACTCCGATAAAATTATAAAAATATATATAAAGCGAGAGCGATAGCGTGACTACTCTCATCCCTCATTGTTTATTGTGTAAGAATACTTTTTCGGACCGCGAGCGTATCGATAATATGACACGACCTTGAAAAAATTGAATCATTTTGACGCGCGCACTTGGACGGCTTCTCACTTCTAAACTATGGATATTAGAGCGGAATCTCTCCGAACTTTTTTGTAGAAAATTTTCCTCTCTACAAAAAAGGTTTAAAACTATTTTCTCGTATCTCGCTTACTTTTCGCATTGCAAGCAGTATTTTGAAGGCCGTGCGAAATGAAAAATTTGAACAAATTTTCACTGGAGAGCTTTTGCTGCCATTGCGTCCTTACGTTTGAGAACTTCATTTCACCAAAGTCCCCACTTTGCCTAAACGCAGAAAAACTTATTTTCTCTAATTTTTCATTTAAATTGGAAAACCCTCGATATTAATAATTACCACAATTCGTTCCAAAACTAATTTGCCTTAAGCGTCCTTTTATGTTTACGATTTTGGTTACTTTTGTTTCTCTAAAATGTAAAATTGTTATCATAACAATATTTTTCTTCTGTTATTTCACTCGAAAACGTTTTGCTTTTATTCCTGGATTTGTTAAAAATTACAACTAGAGGCGAGTTTAAAAGCGGCATTTTCGCCAGTCTTGTTGATTGTTTATGAAATATATTTTATTTAGAGAATAAGTAAAGCATTCGTTTAGTTGGACGTTCATGAAGCATCGCAAAAAAAGCGGTTCACATAGCACTAGAATTAATGGAGGTAACATGGAGCGCATAAGCGCATCCTTGGAGATTTTAAATCTAAAACGCCCCTCCCGGTGCGTAAAAAGAACTTTCCCATATTTTTGCGATTTGATTTATTGGAGTAACTTTTGTTCATGTTGGAAATAAATTTTCAAAATTAATGCACTCGAAATTCAAATCGTTTCAAGTTTTCCGACTGCGCCACGTTTTATACGTTATCTAAGTTTCATAAACTTACTTTTAAGGGCCGAAAATAATTTTTTGACAATTCGAGATGCGTACAAATGTATTTTACTTGTAAAATTTATTTGTAAATGTGCCATGTTACGTGTCAAGTTACGTTCAACTTTTTTTAAATAAATTTCGAATCCTACGAGAACAAAAATTCGTTTGTTTTAAGGGTGCATACGAAGCACTACAATTCGAAAATGCATTTTTTTCAAACTGCCCGTGCACAAATTTAAAAGGAAATTTATCTCGTATCATAGGAAATTTATTTCTGTTGACGATTTTAGAGCATTAATAAATAATAATTTTTATTAAAAATATGTCGAGACCAATTCTGTCTGCATTTGTTGGTTTGTTGGATCGTATAAAATATATTAACGTAATGCGAGGGTGCTTTTGGCAGATTTCTAAGTATTTAATGATCTGTAAAGAAATTGTGCAAAAATATTTTATAGAGATAGTACGCAAAGTAATCGCCTTTACTTGAAAAATCTCGGACAAATTCTAAAATTTAGGGTTTTCAGACTTACACTCGACGGTCCCAAAATATTTCGATAACATCGCTATTATTAGATTTATAAATTTTCCGAAAAATGCTCCTTTTTATTTAACCATCTCTCAATTTTAATTTTAGCAGATTTTTGAACTCGGAATAGTCAATCCCGGAGGATGTGAGCGACTAAGTGCGAGCCTTGCATTATATTGAAGGTGCCATTGAAGGGTCAGCAATATGTTCCTAACAACGGGATATATTATGCTCATGGTCTCAATTGCAAGAGCCGTAGCCCTAAAGTCGATGGGATTCGAACCTGCTGGCGATCTTTAGCAACCCAGTCCAATGCCGAACAATTTGGCCGCCAACTTTTTATTGATTATTAATAACACATTTCTTATTCACTCCTTTTATCATAATAATTTGAGCTCGAACCTTATAATTATAAAGAAATTCAATTCCATTAGAGTAAAAGAGTACTTACTCCTTTCCCTAATGGAAAAATCACAAATATTGTTTTAAAAGAGAATTTTAAAAATATTTTTTTAAATAAAAAGAAGTATAAATAAGTCGTTTTTAAATATTTAAATTTGACGTAGGTATGGTCTTTTATCTAAAATTCTAAAAAGATGAGAAAAGCTCTCAGTATTTTTATTTAAACGATTCTTGAGAGCCTTGTTAATAAAATTTTCTTTTCTTAATAAAGGTACGTTCAGTATTTTTCGCACAACCATACTGCTCGCGTTTATTTATTTTTTTATTAATGTAAACTGAAACTAAAATCTTTTGTAATTTTCCCCTATCGTAAAATAATTATCTTTTCGAGCCTTTTCATGCCAATTTTCTCGAATCAAAATTTACGTCAGCATTATTTTCGTATTTTAATGGAGATGATGATATTAACTTTTTTATCGGAAAATTTTGTAATCAAGAGACTTATATTCATAACGTGCACAATAAAAGCGTTAGATTTTCACATCCTTTCATATTCGTACAAATAATGTGAAAAATTTTGTTTAATATGTAAATTTCGTGTAAACTCGCCCCTAATACGAATTTTTTACCACTCGTTTATTATAATTAAAATTGTCGTTAAAAATCATTATGGAGAAAACTTGAAGGAAAATTTACAACAGTTATAAGCTGGGAAGCATTAGGGGGGATTATTTTGAAATACTAAATTATTGAAAAGTTCTCTTTGTACCCACCTTTAGTTTAACTTGCGTAAAGAGATTCAAACACACCGAATGGAGTTTGATAATGTAATTGGCCTAGTGTCTAGTAGGTGGAAATTTATTTTAGATTCGTAGCAGTCAAATATTGGCACCATAGTAATACAACACTCGGTTTAGGCTCAATCGATCTGGTTTCGAGAGGACATCCCTTCCTAACAATTATTAAAATATGGACTGTTTTCGGTGGGCCATCCTGTATATGCATAATATCTCTTGAGATTAAACAAGGGGGAATTTTATAGTTTACCAAAACTAACCCTCTGCGTAAAAAAGTTTCGAAAGAATTTTTTTGCCCAAAATATCTACTTTTAAGTTGTTTCATAAACAATTTGTTTCATTTTCATCCTCGAGAAAATACCAATTTGTAACAAAAGTTTGGCCAACATCAAATTTCCTATGTTAGGTATACGTCGCAATAATTAAGTTGATACCTAAAAATTCCTCGAACCCTACGACGCGAAGTTGTAAATTGCTTTAAAATTTAATAAATTATGAATTTTACTTTACCTCTTTCTCTACAAAGTACGCATAGTCCGCAGAGACTTCCGTATTCATCCCTTGTAGAAATGGTTCACAAACTGAATTATTTATAACGTCCGGATTCTTCTGCAGTTCTCGTTTAAAGATTTTTCTACTAAATTATTGAAGTTATTTATATTCAAGATTTTGTTCGTGCCTGAATTTGAGTTTACAAAAATATATTTATATAAACTGCCCCGGCGTCGATATACGTTGTTGGAAAGGTATCTATGGTGTTTTCTTTTTGTTCTTCCTAAAGATTTATGTTAAAATTTGATTTATATTCAAAGTACGTAATTCCCCTACAAAAGCAAACTGCAAAATGTATTATAATTTTATGACATTACAATTATTCTTGTAAAGTATCTTTAAAAAACTTTAATATCGTCTAGCACAGTATTAGATTTCGACCTATTGTTTACGGCGACCCAGTAGATTGGTCCGAAAACCATAATTTTATCCTGAATAATTTGTCTGAAATATTAATCGGTCGTACCTTCTACAAAGCAACTTTACATGCAAGAGGTTGGGAACCACTTGCTTATAGAATTCATACCAATTAATTTAGTCTGATGATAATAAGCAAGACTGGGTGTTTTACACTTCATTAAGTTGCCTTATTAAATTTCCATCTCTATAAATTTATAAACATTGTGTGCTTGACTGTCAAATGTGTCGATTCTTGTTTTACGTTAATACCCTTCTAGTGCACCTCTAAGAGGTTACTAATTTTCAAAACCCTAAAACCCTAAAATGTATAATTTGTGTAATTTTTGGATAAGCTGCAATTTCTTGCCATTTTAAGTAGTTTTCAGTATCTTGAGAAGCCAGTAACTGTAGCCTCTTCAAAAGCTATTTTGAAGAGAAGAACTTCTTCTGAACAGTAATACTCGTAGTCATTTGGAAGAGACGTTTTGAAGAGAAGAACATGACTTACCACTTCTTCCGAGCAGTCATACTAAGAGAAGAACATGACTTCCGGACAGTAATACTCGTAGTCGTGTGGAAGAAACGTTTGTAGAGAAGAACATGACTTACCACTTCTTCCGAGCAGTCATACTAAGATAAGAACATGACTTTCGGACAGTAATACTCGTAGTCGTGTGGAAGAAACGTTTTGAAGGGGAGAATATGACTTAACCTTTTCATTTGTTTGTTTTGAAGAGAAGAATATGACTTACCACTTCTTCCAAACAGTTATACTCTTAGCGGTTTGAAACAATTGTTTTGATGAGAAAAACATGACTTACCACTTCTTCTGAGCAGTCATACTAAGAGAAGAACATGACTTCCGGACAGTAATACTCGTAGTCGTGTGGAAGAAACGTTTTGTAGAGAAGAACATGAATTACCACTTCTTCTGAGCAGTCATACTAAGAGAAGAACATGACTTCCGGACAGTAATACTCGTAGTCGTGTGGAAGAAACGTTTGTAGAGAAGAACATGACTTACCACTTCTTACGAGCAGTCATACTAAGAGAAGAACATGACTTTCGGACAGTAATACTCGTAGTCGTGTGGAAGAAACGTTTTGAAGGGGAGAATATAACTTAACCTTTTCATTTGTTTGTTTTGAAGAGAAGAATATGACTTACCACTTCTTCCAAACAGTTATACTCTTAGCGGTTTGAAACAATTGTTTTGACGAGAAAAACATGACTTACCACTTCTTCTGAGCAGTCATACTAAGAGAAGAACATGATTTCCGGACAGTAATACTCGTAGTCGTGTGGAAGAAACGTTTTGTAGAGAAGAACATGACTTACCACTTCTTCGGAGCAGTCATACTAAGAGAAGAACATGACTTCCGGACAGTAATACTCGTAGTCGTGTGGAAGAAACGTTTTGTAGAGAAGAACATGACTTTCCACTTCTTCCGAGCAGTCATACTAAGAGAAGAACATGACTTTCGGACAGTAATACTCGTAGTCGTGTGGATGAAACGTTTTGTAGAGAAGAACATGACTTACCACTTCTTCCGAGCAGTCATACTAAGAGAAGAACATGACTTCCGGACAGTAATACTCGTAGTCATGTGGAAGAAACGTTTTGAAGGCGAGAATATGACTTAACCTTTTCATTTGTTTGTTTTGAAGAGAAGAACATGACTTACCACTTCTTCCAAACAGTTATACTCTTAGCGGTTTGAAACAATTGTTTTGATGAGAAAAACATGACTTACCACTTCTTCTGAGCAGTCATACTAAGAGAAGAACATGACTTCCGGACAGTAATACTCGTAGTCGTGTGGAAGAAACGTTTTGTAGAGAAGAACATGCCTTACCACTTCTTCTGAGCAGTGATATTAAAAGAAGAACATGACTTGTGGACAGTAATACTTGTAGTCGTGTGGAAGAAACGTTTTGTCGAGAAGAACCTGAATTACCACTTCTTCCGAGCAGTCATACTAAGAGAAGAACATGACTTCCGGACAGTAATACTCGGAGTCGTGTGGAAGAAACGTTTTGTAGAGAAGAACATGCCTTACCACTTCTTCTGAGCAGTCATACTAAAAGAAGAACATGACTTCCGGACCGTAATACTTGTAGCCGTGTGGAAGAAACGTTTTGTCGAGAAGAACATGACTTACCACTTCTTCTGAGCAGTCATACTAAGAAAAGAACATGACTTCCGGTCAGTAATACTCGGAGTCGTGTGGAAAAAACGTTTTGAAGAGGAAAATATGACTTAACCTTTTCATTTGAACTCTGAATAGTACTAATACTTGTAGCCTTTTAAAAAGATTGTTTTGAAGAGAAGAACATGACTTACCACTTCTTGTGATCAGTAATACTCGTAGTTCGTAGTCGTTTGGAAGAAACAATATTGACAGCTTTATCACCACCTCGTTGCCTCATTGTAGAATAAATATATGAAGCATTTCTAAAGTATTTCGACTAGCTCTGAAGAGTCTCATAAATGTCTCGTAGTCGGTGAGGGGGTGTCAACCGGCAAAGGCACTTCCTGAATCGCCAATCTTTACAGCTGCAGTCTGTAGCTCGTTGGTTAGCACCGAATTTTGTTTGATCGCCACTCCTCTCAGTTAGCACGCGTTTTCACCCTGCGTAGATTGCGGGGGTGCATTGATGATGTATTTTGAAGCGATTCGAATCAGATGGGGGAAGAGACTGACTTAAAGAGAACCAAAATGTCCTAAGTACTAATTACAAAGTAATCGGTTTACTCCAATCATGGCAGGAGAAGACTTTAATTATTACAAACGAACGATTTGATGATCTCTAGGTAAAAGCAATTAACTTTACGGGGTTGCTAATTCCTTCTTGGGACATTGCCAGAAATTTGAGTCTTGTAAAGAAGTGTATTTTTTAATGAAATTATTTGCCATCAGACAACAAATTCTTTTCGGTAGTACGAACAAGTTATTTGTATTAAACTTTTCGTACACGAGTCTCGTTGCAGATGTGAAGATAATTAGAATGGCTTCTCAAGTTTATCCCATTGCAATCAGATCAAATATGTCTCGGCTTAGAAGTTCTACTAGGACTATATCGTTAATCCATCTAAACTTTTATGTTACTCAACAAAGTAATTTGCATATGTAAATGCATAATTAAAATTTCCTCTTGGAGAAAAGTAAACGACGTCAGTTTAATATAAAACAAATTTATCTTGTGTAAACGCCATGATCCTAAAAAAACTTGTTTCAACCCTTATTTCCATTTAGTTAAAAAATTTTCCAAGTCGTTAATTTAAAAAAAACTCCTCGTTTTGGGGTATACTCGAGCTGGAATAAAATTCTAGTCTTCAAAAAAAAAAAAGTAAAAAAAAGGTCGATCCATACTTTTCTACTCTCACTAGTTTTATTATTAATTTTTATGTTACTCAAAAAGTGAAATTTAAAACATGAACGGACGTAAAACTCAAAAAAAAACTACGTCCTTAATTTTTTATTATATACGAGTCGTTTCGCAGACTTATCTTTTATGTTAAAAGTTTGAAGCTTTCAGCTTTTCTCTCGCAGGAAAATCTTAATTTTATAATATGACAGAGCTGATATGCGTTTTTTCATAAACAAAAGTTAAACAAAACAATGAAATTGAACTCGCCGAGAGCTTCTCTTTATAAGCGAGGATACAAATTTATATGCTAAGCACGTCTTAACAATTTACGATATTTTTGTCAAGTTTAATCCTACGCTTTTAACTATTGTCTTTTGAAATGTTACAATTTTTGTTTTCATCTTATACCGCAGTTTTTAATTATTAAAATCGAGTAATTTTCACGTCAAAAACAAAATTCGTGGTGGGGAAAAGCGGAAAAGTTCCCTTACGGGGATCTTACGGAGGTTGAGTAAGTAATTTTTTTTCTTTGACGCGTTGTCTGCCAGAGCTATTAAAAAATTGTTATTAATTGCCATATTCATTATTTTCGAAATTGTGCTCGAGGTCGAAGGAAAGTTGTTGTCCAAACTCAGAAAAGTTCATAAATCATCAAATTTTCAAAATAAATGTTAAACAATTCGCAACGCGATAATAATTTAATTTACCTTCGCAATATTAAAGTTCGAGTCGTTTAAATATTCTATTTGATGTTTAAATTATTTCAAACTTTCGTTTTAATTAACGGCTTGGTTATGAATTTTACTTATTTAATTTTAAAATGTTAATGCACGATGATGCCGTTACATTACTATTCACTTTTAGTAACTGAAAATGTATTTGTGAACTTTACTCGAAAGATTATTTGATTTAAACACAATTTTGAAACCATAAATCGCAGATTAATTCTAGACCGATGACACTATTGCGGTGCGTTTCCGTTGCCCGTCCGTATAGTGGAAGCGTCGATACGAAGAGGTTAGCCATAGACAGCTTAGACATCAAAGCAATAAATGACGACTTATTTGAGTTGTCACGGTTGAATTTCACCTCAAAAAGTCTTGCTGTCTCTTAAAATTTTCAAGAAAATAAATTGATCGATATGAGTGAGGAAAATCTCTCGCCGTTAAAGGTTAAAAGTGAGAAGGAACCTGGACGACCAATCTTAATGACGCCTTCACTCAAAAATATTGATGCAGATTTGAATGCTGAAAAATGTCTGCGCACAATTGACCCCATATGCTTAAGTTCCGATGCTATTTTTTTCAGAATTAATAAAAATAAGTACGTCATGTGTGGGATATGACATCGAAAAAATGCCCCCGTTTACTCGCCACTATTAGCGCACTTAGTTAATTTGATAATTTATGCGCTTCTTTTCAGTTTTAGTTTAAATTATGCCGATTTAGTTTCTCTCAAAATGTAAATTTTGAATATTGTTAGCCATGCTTTGGCGTAAACTAGTTGTGTGGGGTTTTACTTCAGTTTGGGGTAAATACTAAACATTGTTGAGTTATGCAATTAATTGATTAGAGTAAACTTGGTTCCCACAGTTACCAAAACTTGATCAAATATTGGGAGACGCGAGGTTAATAAAGTTTAATTTAATTAGAATTTATTAGAAATTGCTCGGAAGTGCATTTTTGCGCGTTCGGCTTTATTTTTGTGTTTACGAGGGCAGTAGGAGCGGATGCCCCCCCCCCCCAACTTGACTAGCCTATAATCGATAACGTAAATAAACAAATTTATGATGCCATTTCATTGCTCGTACATCATTTTCTACATGTTAGCAAGGGATGATTCAATTGCCCCTTTGTGGATCTTTTATCTTTGCGAAACTATAAAAACCTCTTTGATAGTAGTTTATGATAGAAATAAGTGAAATGACATTGTATGACTTCTTTGTAACAAAAACTTTGTGAAAGGGGATCGAGCATGACTTTTCCTACTTTGCAAGATTAGAGTGACAATTTTATTTAGCCTAGGGGCCGAACAACTTTCTCTTTTTTTTCTCGCTTTTATCTCGAGCTTTTGCTTCAAACGTAGAGCGTACTAATGGGCTTTTACGTTTTATTTTGCAAATCGGATAAGAATGGGGTAATTTAAAGGGTCTCGTTGGTCTTGTGCTTGTAAATGTAGTTTTCAATTGCAAGTATGTACTACTAGGATTTTCATGTAGCGGGTGCGATGGAAGTTAAAAGAGCACGGGCGTACATAAAAGTTTGTTCTACTAACAAAGGGACGCCTGAAAATAAGTAGATGAAGTATGAAAATGCCATGGAAGCTTTTTTGTTATCTTCTGCTAAAAATGTCGACCTGTAGTTTTTCCATCCTTTCATTTAGACCCCTCCAAGTACACAGTTGATTTTATTACCGCGTTTAATTGTTTCAAAATTTATAACTCAAGAGCTATCAAACATTATAGCACTTCATATGATTCCAAAGGTTCATTATTTTTATTTAAAAGTACTTTTTACAGCCAACATAAAATCGCTTGTCTGCCGGGCTATATGTTGGCCGCTATAGTTTCAACAAATTTCGTAAAATCACGTTATTTATTCCAGACTAAAATTATAAAAAAAATAACAAGGACTCGTTCTCTCGAAAAAGCGAAATATTAGAGTATAATTCGATAGAGTGAGACGTGAGACGTCTGGAGCAGAGAGCGCGTGAGTTCGTAGGGAGGCAGTGTGCAAAAATATACTACAACAACTAGTACAAAAGTTTTGACAATACAGGCTGTAAGGACATTGCAAATTAATAATAAAACCGACTGTCTGCCACTTGCCACTCGTAAGTGGCAACAACTTGTGGCAGGCTCGAGAAGGGCGAGTTTTGCCTCTTTTTTCAGTTTTTTGGTTATAACTTGAAAACTACGCACTTTTTGTCAAAAGCACTCCTATATAAAATACTAATACATTAAATTTTCTACAAATTATATCTACTAGGTTTTTTCCTCAGACGAACGGTTGAAGCGCTAGAGCGCGTTAAAGTTTGACAAGAATTCCAAAATCGTCAAAAAACATTTGTTTTAAATTTATCTCTTGTAACTCGAAGGCTACGCACTATTTGTCAATAGCTCTCCTATATAAAACTAAAGTACAGAAAATTTCATACAAATTGTATCTCTTAGGTTTTTTTCGTCAGACGAACGGTTGCGACGATAGAACGCCGTAAAGTTTTCCAAAATCGTCGAAACAACTAATTTGTTTTAAATCGATCGCTTGTAACTAGAAAACTACCCACTTTTTCTTAAAGGCGCTCCTATATAAAAATAAACTAGATAAAATTTTCTACAAATTATATCTCATAGGTTTTTTTCGTCAGACGAACGGTTGAGGCAATAGAGCGCGTTAAAGTTTGCGAAAAATTCCAAAATCGTCCAAAAAACTAATTTGTTTTAGATTGATCGCTTGTAACTCGAAAACTATGCACTCTTTGTTAAAAGCGCTCCTATATGAAAATAAACTACATAAAATTTCCTACAAATTACATCTCCTAGGTTTTTTTTGTCAGAGGAACGGTTGAGACGATAGAGCGCGTTAAAGTTTGTCAAAAATTCCAAAATCGTCCAAAAAACTAATTTGTTTTAGATTGATCGCTTGTAACTCGAAAACTACCCACTTTTTCTTAAAGGCGCTCCTATATAAAAATAAACTAGATAAAATTTCCTACAAATTATATCTTTTAGGTTTTTTCGTCAGACGAACGGTTGAGGCGATAGAGCGCGTTAAAGTTTGTCAAAAATTCCAAAATTGCTCAAAAAACTAATTTGTTTTAGATTGATGGTTTGTAACTCGAAAACTATGCACTCTTTGTTAAAAGCGCTCCTATATGAAACTAAACTACATAAAATTTCCTACAAATTATATCTCCTAGGTTTTTTTCGTCAGAGGAACGGTTGAGACGATAGAGCGCGTTAAAGTTTGCCAAAAATTCCAAAATCGTCCAAAAAACTAATTTGTTTTAGATTGATCGTTTGTAACTCGAAAACTACCCACTTTTTCTTAAAGGCGCTCCTATATAAAAATAAACTACATAAAATTTCCTACAAATTATATCTTTTAGGTTTTTTCGTCAGACGAACGGTTGAGGCGATAGAGCGCGTTAAAGTTTGTCAAAAATTCCAAAATTGCCCAAAAAACTAATTTGTTTTAGATTGATGGTTTGTAACTCGAAAACTATGCACTCTTTGTTAAAAGCGCTCCTATATGAAAATAAACTACATAAAATTTCCTACAAATTATATCTTCTAGGTTTTTCCGTCAGACGAACGGTTGAGGCGATAGAGCGCGTTAAAGTTTGTCAAAAATTCCAAAATTGTCCAAAAGACTGATTTTGTAAAAACTAATCGCTTGTAATTCGAAAACTAAACACTTTTAGAGAAAAGTGTTCTTATAGAAAAATAAAGTAGGTGGGTACATAAAATTTCCTACAAATTATGCCTGTTGTGTTTTTTTGTCTGATTGTATCTGCTTGTGAAATTATGCCCGCCTGTCTAATCGCCCGACTGGCTGCTTATGTTTCTAGTTAATTACCGCGTTTATGCGACATACTATCTTTGCGCTAAAAGCTAATTTTCCGAGTTTAATTAGTCGATAACATATACTTGCACAAGTAACCGTGTTGGCCTAATCCTAAGTACACGCACCTACCCAAGTTATACTATTACTGGTATTACGTATAAAATCGTTATCCACCGACCTTGTCGTAGCTTATTTTTTTTCGAAAACTGTAATACGTATTCAAACTCTTATTTTAAAGGACGTCGTTGAAAATCATCATTTGGTTAAATTACAATGTGGTTTTGCAAATGTCTTGTTTAACTAGGTTAGTCACGTAGGTAAAATCTAAAGCTTTTCGTGGCTTTTCTTTTCGTAATTTGCATGTTTTTTCAATAAAAGCTTTGTGTGTGCAATGCACATTTAAAATTTTGCATCATGGGGTAGTTTTCATGCTTTTATTTCCTCCATTTTTAACGTTAGTATTTAGAACATTAAGCCAATACACTTTTATTACATTTTACATTTTGCTTTTTGTTCGAGAGAGAGCAATTAAATATTTTTTATTTTTATTTTTAGCGAAAATTTGCGAAGTTTTTCAAAAAACGTTTTCATTGAAGTTGGGTGTTTTTTGGTTTTAGTGTGTTAAGGGAGATTAAGAAGTTGAATTAGGTCGAAGTCGATAAAAAAGTACTAAATGTTCACGTTCGGTAAATTTGTGGGGTAAAAGTTTTTTTTTATTAAGTTATACCGAGTCCAGTTCACTTCCACGTCAAGAAATTCTGAAAGGTGCATTATAAAATTCGAGTTTCCAATTTTTCTGCGCTTAGTGTTTAATTTTGGTTTACGATTTGTTTTGTTCGTACAAACATTTGCTCGCGATATTTCCCAAAATTATGAAAGTAAAGTGTTGGGAAATTAATAACGCGGAAAATTGTTTTCTCACGCGAAATCAACCCGGTTGTGGTTTTTGTACTTTTCATAGCTCTAAAAAACGTTTGTTTTAATGAGGTTCGGTGGTGCTCAAAGACAATCTAGTAGACACATCTAAAGGATATTTCTCTTAAGAAAATACCACTTTCATTTTTCTGATTTGTCGAGCAGAAAATTGTTTTCATTCATGTGTTTGTAATGGACAACTGATGATGGTCTTTCGGAAAAAAGGCGGCCTTTTGTCTTCAAAAAAGAAGCTTCCAATTTTGCGTTTGAATCGGGGTTTAAAAACGAATTCCTTTAAGAAATTTACGATGAAACAAATAAAAGCGTTAAACGTAAAATTCAAATTGGGGGATGAAAATGGTTTTTCTTCTTTAAGGATCAATAATTTAACCGGATAAAATATTAGAAGCAACAAATGTTTTTCTTGCCATAAAATCTCGTCTAATTTGTTCTTTGCGTTTTCTCTTATTTTTTTCTCTTTCAATCAAAATCGTTTTTTCCTTTTCACTTTAGGTTAGAGGTAATTTAAACTTCTCGCTATAACATTACCATTTATTGCGGTCTTAAAACCGCACCATTTAATTAAGGATATAAATGACATAGACGTTTTAGGCCTTAAAATGGCAAGTCATTTTAATGAACTTGTGCCAATGTTGTAAGTAGTACGTACCTACGTACATAATATAATGTAAGATAAGCCAACTTTAAACTTACGCAAGAGTAATTGCTTCGAGACAACTTTATGTTTTTTGAAACCAACAATTAATTAGATAATACTCGTGGTTTAAGTCTAACTCGGCTTTAGAAATTAAAATCGCTCGTATTGCCTACCAGACACACACACGAAGTTGAGAAAGCTTTGTAATCCTCGAGATTGATCTGAAACTTACTTTTTATGCAGAAAACATTGTTTTCGGACAAGAAAATTATTGCCTGCCCGCCTCGTATCCATTTACTTACCCGTTTGTACCTAGTGAAGCTTTATAACTGTCCTACTTCTGACTTTGTACCTAAAAGCG
Organism: Malthinus flaveolus; assembly: GCA_950108345.1. Classification (NCBI taxonomy): domain Eukaryota; kingdom Metazoa; phylum Arthropoda; class Insecta; order Coleoptera; family Cantharidae; genus Malthinus; species Malthinus flaveolus. Next base: position 16,700,405 of record OX467287.1, on the reverse strand, counting down.
ACGATGGACAATTCATAAATGTTTTTAATTCACAATTGCTCCTTTGGAGGTGTCGGGGGAACCACCTACTAGTTTTGAGAACGTTTCGTTTCCATTCCACCGAAATGCCCATTCTACTGCCGCACCCTGTATTTTTAAGGACGTCCCAATGCGCGCACATATAAAATAATTTGTCTAATTTGTTGCAAACGCTTTTTCTTAAGACACAATTTAGTTTTCTCTGCGGATATTTGGAAGATGTCCAAGAAGATTGAGTGACTACTGAAGGATGAAATGTGCTTTTTAAGCTAAAAATTTTTGGGTCGTAAGGGAAATTAAATTCAACACGAGGGAAACTCGAGACGAGCTTACGTGAGAGACCCAAAGACACGAGCAATTTGTGTAGAGTTTAAATGAAATTATAAACTTCCATCATTCAAGTTTTCTGCAGTGTTGGGGTGATCGTTTTATTTCTACTTCTGTGCTCAAGGTGTCCTTATCAATTTATTCCTTTTGTTCAGTCACAAGAGTATCGTTTCTGCAAGTTTTTTTTATATTTCATGAGTAAATTTAAAAGAGAGGGCCTTTTAACGTTGTTAATGAGTGAACTAACTTTATATTAATGTGTGGACGATTTTTGCGAGAACTACTGAACTAAAATAGTTTAGCTCAAGTTGGAAATTCAACAAGCGCCCTAAATCCTCCACTATAAAAGTGGGAGATTAAAATTCGAATAATTCATTACCCACTCGTGTAATTAAACCACTAATTCTTAGCTATTAAATCTTCTTAGTCCACTTGTATAATTTGCATTGTTGGTGGCATAACTAAACCACAAGTTTGTATGTACTCAGGTAACTTGGATCCTTTCTGAGACTTGCTCAAGATAATACTTGCCGAGTTTCCGTCATTTTTGAAAGCATTTTGAAGTTTCAAGAGTGTTGCGCACACACGAGCTCGTTTTTGTTCCATTTCTCAACACGACGGATTGTAGAAAATGTGTGTTAGTAGAAATTTATTAGACAAAAAACGAGTTTTGGGCGTTGTTTAGCAAAATATCTTTTACGAAAGGGCAAAAATGTAGGTGGCAAATTTTTAGGGCGCGAAGAACTCGTAAAACTTGTTCAATTAGCTTTTGATTAAATAAGTAACGGGTTAAAGGCCCATTTGCGAAATTAAACGAAATGCAGCAACGACCGTCCCGTAAATAATAGGTCGGCAGACGTATTAATATTATTTGAATTGAATAGATTTGGCTTTTACTGTGTGCAAATCGAGATTGATTTTTGTGTGAACTAAATTAGAATAGCCATTTGCACTAATTTTGTCAGTTTGGTTGCTGACAGCTGTTTCGATACACTGTATCATCTTCGGAGCGGGTTGTTAAAAACCTGCACCCGAATTAATATTCTAATTTAGTTCATACAAAAATTAATATTATTTTATTGGGTTGTCATAAGCTGTGTCGGTTAATTCGAGTTTCAACACGAAAGTTCAATTATTCGCATTGACCGATGCCACCGACGCCATTCAAATCAAATCTATTGAATGTAGTGTTTTCTTACGCTATTATTGCTGGCAATTGAAATCCAATGTCCTGCCACTTCTCACATAGTATATTGTAAATGGAACTGACGGAGGATTAGCTAGTAAATGGAGGAGTAGGATTAGGAATAAATATATCGTTGTTGATGTACTTAAATTAAGAGCTAAATATACACTGGTTTATAAGCCGGAGTACTACGGTAAACATTTCCATACAATATTTTGCTAAAAATTGTTTTGAGCCACAACTAACTATCAGTAACAGTGGAAAAATAGTATATTATTCAACGAACAGGTAATGACTATTGCCCGCGAGTTGAATACTATGCTTTATACGTAACCCTTAATATTAGAAATTACACAAACCTAAATATACGACATTCGCCTTCGGCTCTTGCCGCAGCTCGTTCTAGCGAGTAATGAGTATCATTCCCCCCTCGTTGAATAATATACTCTAACTCTAAAGTGTTGGGAAAAATACGCCAACTGAATTTAAAAGTTTCATCAAATCACATTTTGAGAAAACTATTTGATATTTGTCAATACACACTCCTTCGGGCATCAGAAACGAATATCAAAGAAGTTTTCCTTTGGATCGCGGATAGTTCTACCGTTAAATCCTTAGAGTGGAGGTGAACCATCATCCAATATACTTTTAATACGTGACATTTCCTTAATGTTCTCCTAGCATCCTCCCCAACTTTTGTTTCGAATATAATTTGTGTTCGTTTTTAAGGAAGGGAGGAAGGAAATTTTTTAGCGTAAACTTTTTCGAATTAATTTACTTGGGAAATTTCCGTGTTTACGTTTTTTAACGAGTTTACTCGAAAAAAGTACTAAGTAAACCGATTAAATAAATTCAATTAAAATTATTAGCCGTCGATTTTTAATTTAATGTAGAAATGGGAAGATTTATCGGAAATGAAAATTTGGCACGAAATAAAAAGAAGCGTGGAGTGTGTTGTATAGCTGTATAGTGTAGTTAGTTTTGTCATATAATGTGTATATTATGCGCAATTTCAGCAAGCTGCACCTGGGCTTTGTTAAAAGCTCGGGGCGTTGAAAACGTATTTGATCAAATATTTCAGAATGTAACATACTTACAGAAGGGGCGTGAAAAATTAGTAATCTGATTTTTGCATCTTCTACAATTTTAAGGGAAGCTTTAAAAAATTATTTCGTTTATTTTGGGAAGTCTGTTTATACACTCAACAGTTTCAGTGTTTACAAATTAACTAGAAAAGTCGGGAAAAACTTCTAATGAACTCCAAATCAGTTTTTCAATACCAATAGTTATCCAGAGTTTTTTGGTATAATATAATCCCATAACCCTACTTTTTGTCCAGTTTTTTTAAAAGTTGTGTCCGAAGTCCCAAAAAGTTGGACGGTTGCGGGAAAATTCGCAGAGGTCGTAAAATATGCGAAAGACACCTCACTTTTGTGCTATTTTAATCAGAAAGACTAAAATCTACCTTAAAAAATCACAAACCCCTGAAAATGATTTTTAGGTCAGAGTGTGTTAGCGAGAGCCTACCAAAGGTGACCTTTTTGCATTAAAAAAAAATTTCTTCGTTAAAGCAATGACTGGATGGATGGTTTAGAGCTAGAAGCGTTTAACGTCTGTGGGGGCTTTCATCTGTCTCGTGCACCACTGTGCGAGCACTTGGAAGCCCCAATGGGCGAACAAGCTGGTCGACGAGCACTGTAGCGCCATACATGTATTAACGAATTTCTTTTTTTCGTTACAGTTAGACAGATTTAAGGAGCCACCGGCTTTCGGTCCAATGTGCGACTTACTTTGGTCAGATCCTTTAGAAGATTTTGGTAACGAAAATAATGCAGAACACTTTTCGCATAATTCAGTGAGAGGCTGTTCATATTTTTACAGGTTAGTAGAGCGATTGTTAACTAATTGCCACTTGGACGATGTTTGCTTTTAAATTTTAATTCCGTAAATTACGCTTTATTTATTTTTCGAACCTTATTTATTGTGTCGAATAATTTATTGCTCGGAAACCACAATGAAATTTGTTAATCGGGAGTTTTGGTATTGTGGTCTATAACTAAAAATTATTCCCTCGACTGAAACAACATGCAATTACTATTATTTTACATAACGTTTGTCATCGAGTTGTTTTTGTTGGATTAATTAAAACATTTTGAGAGCGCAACTTCTAAATTACGTTTTAGAAATGGAAAATGATGATGATTGTTTCAGGTATAATAAGTTACGCAAGTTAATTGAAGGACGAAAATTATGAAATAACATGTTTAATACGCCGTCGTTAGTACGTCCTAGATTTTTGTCATTTATTGTAATCAACGTCCAAATTATTGTTCTCATCTTGTTTTTTATATCAAAAGTTACATAAGTATAACAATAAAATTTTTTGTAATGGCCCTGTAAGCAACCCCATAAAGCATAAAGTTAGGAAGATGAAGTTATGTGGTCGTTCACCCTTAAAAGTTTTTATACGAAGACTTTTCGAAAGTGTACGGATAAGATAAAATTGTGCTTTTTGGGTAAATTGTAATTAGTATTTTAATTGGATATTGTTCTTTTTCAGCTACGCTGCTTGCTGCGATTTTCTTCAAAATAATAATCTCCTATCGATAATTAGGGCGCACGAAGCGCAAGATGCAGGGTAAGTTATTCTTTACTAAAACTTATTCGCAAATAAACATGCTGTTTGGTTTTGCCCTCATGTGAAACCGTGCATTTCAAGCATTTTCATGAAACACGCCCGCTTTCCACTATCAGGGCATAATATTTTTGTTCATTTCATGTAACGGAAAATTGTTTCATGCGCTTAGAGAAATCGCGTCTTTTAATCAATTTTTTGAGTTATTACGATATGTATAATTGCAATATTTTGACTACTGTTTAAGAAGCGGCGGGAAATATCTCCAATTAATTCACTTTATATTGTTTTAATCTACGCGGAACAAATACGCAAAGAAGCAAATCTAAGATAGTAATTTTATTTCCGCTACCTTTGTTTGTCATTAAACAGGTAATTAAAGATAACAAAACTAATTAAACAGTAAACTTCAAAGGGATTTATGTGTTTGGGTAGAGAAACGTATGCGTTTAATTCTCTTTGCGCTTGTACTCATCGTGCGTTTGCTTAGGATATTGACGGTAATTAATATCGTCACACACACACACACTCAAATGGAGTGTCTATTTCTTTCGTACACTGCAACATCGAAAATGGTGGCCAACACCCCCAAGTGCACAATTTGAGAGGCCCAGTGTATAAAACCGCCACATGGGGATGCCAGAGTCGAACCCAGGTGTCTAGATTCGTCGCACAATGGCCCTACACCAATCGAGCTACTGCTTCATTGGTAATTTGCAGTATTGATAACGCGTTGGAAGTATAAAAACAGAAGCCATAGAACAACAAATTATAATTCCCATAATATGGTAATAAGCAAACGATCCGTTTGACTTTGTAGATTCAATTCGCGTTTCTAGTGTTGTAAATTTGTTGAAAAATAAACCTTTGTGTTCAGTCACTAATTATTGCTTGAAACGAAATCTTAGCAACTTAAATTGTAAAGCTCGGTCTTTGAAATGTGTAATAGGAATGTGTAATGGCGTGTTTAATGTTATATGCAAAGTAAACTCATGCAAATTTAAGACATACTTTTATTTCAACTCGAAAAAGTAATTTATGGTAATTTAAAATGCAATTTGAAATGTAAAAAGTTCAATGAATTATTCAATTTTTTGTCGTGTTTTTAATAAAATTATTATTTGTTACTTTTGACGTTTTGAAATAATGTAAAGCGAATTATTGGATTAATTCTAAACTCGTTTGCGATAGTTTTTAATTAGTAGCCGAGGAAGAATTAAAAGAAAATACTTTTTAGCCTTCTAAAGTTACCATCCGCCCGCCCGGTGGTTAGGTGTCATTATTTTGCAAATTCAGTTTTACCCTTATAACTAAATTTACTATAGAAATATTAGTCTTGCATTCATAAAAAGTTTTCGAATAATAAATTAAGGGAATTTACAAGTTTCATCCCTCTGGTGAAAACTTTTTATTAACATAAACTTTTCTAATTACACGAGTCTTTCTTATTTACAGTGGTTACGGGGTATCGGAATTTTCTTTAGTGTTTATATAATATTCATTAATGATACCCAATTTCTCATTAGCGAATACAGATTGTCTTTTTTTAGTGTGTGGGGGGGGGGGGGGGGGGTTAAGCTTTTCATTTTTACAAGAAACAACTACAAACGTGAAATTCTTTATTGTGCTCTAGAGCGAGAAACTCAAAAATGATTAAAAGACGCCCCGTTAAATAATCGCATCTCTCTTAATCCCCCCCCTCATGCATAAGAAGTAAGCCAAATTAAAGAAAATTTTATAAGCTTCAAAAAAGGTCCGATGTCATTTTTTGAGACAACTATTATTGATTCAACTATCGCCAACTTTCGTAAATACTTACAATCTCGTAAGAGGACCACTTTAAAAATGATTGACGTGTATGACTTTGCAATGACTCTAGAATCTCAACAATACTTCTTGCTCTCTCGATGTTTTAGAATGAATCTAGAAGAAAATTTCAATAATTAGGTCAAGTTTTTGGCGCTTTTTAACTTTATAATTTCTTTTAGGTACCGCATGTATAGAAAAAGTCAAACAACTGGCTTCCCATCCCTTATCACAATTTTCTCGGCGCCAAATTACCTGGATGTCTACAATAATAAGGTGAGCTCACTTAAATTGTTGTGTAGTGGCGTTAAAAAAATAATAATTATACATATTACCAGTTTTTCAGTTAATTAAATGAAATTCGCCCATATTGAAAGTTTTTCACTTGAGAGCACACATTAATTTTTCTGTTTATATTATCATGTTAATCTCCTTAACTTCTAATTACAATATTAATAGCAAATTTACGTGAAAAGTTAGTAGTTATTTGATGTATAATAATTATTTTAAATTTAAAGTTAAATTGTAAAGGGGTGAAAGTTTATCTTACCTAACGAAGTTGTCGTTTGATCACGACTCTTGAGTTTACTCACTTTTATATTAAAATTTTACCCACACTTTTGCCGTTTACACTTAGTTATACAAGGTGGCTGTGAATTTAATTAGGGGTTCCTTCCACCCAGATAATCACGATCTACTAAGTTATTTACTTATAAGCTATAAGGCACTTTTGATGTAAATAACTGCTTCTCCAGTACTACCCGGCGAGCACTTTCCAGTAGCATCCGAGCCCTTTCCAAAATAGTAATGAAAAATTGAAGACTCTTAGGCGTAGGGATCGTTTCCACAGCCTCCCCTCTAGTAAACCCTAATTTACTAAATTACTTGCAGATCACTTCCGATAAAAATCACAAGCACTTTGCTTGTTCTAGGTGGGGTCTTTCCCCGTGAGGCTTGGGGAATGGACCCAGAGAAAATTGGTTCTATACGCGTGGTTGTCGCAACTTAAGTTCTCAAAGCACGCTCTTTCAACCTTTTACGGCCACTTTTAGATACTCGTGGTCCTTCGAGCAGGCTAATCGAAGTCGCTTGGCTCTTAAATTTCCTTTTTATGTTTTACTAGCAGTGGCTTCGAGAGCAGTTGTTTAAATTGCACCCTCTGTTAAGTTTCTTCTTCTTATCGAATTTTCTATTTTTTTGAAAAGTTACATTGATGAATCAGATTCATTTTATTAATCTGAAACTTGATTCTTAAGGTCTCCTAGTTTGAAAATTTTTGTCAGGGCTCAGGTGATATTGAGTGGTACTCGAATATTTAAAAATAAGCCAGAAAAAGTTAGCAGCCACTCTTTTTTTAAAGCCCTCGTCAAAAAATAAAAAAATGGCGAACGTAACAAATCCGTGGCCAACTGATACTATTTGGTACAAAAAATTATTTGTATCGATTTTTGTCTAAATTACTATTTGGTAACCCATTTCGTTATTAATAAAGTGTGGTCTGCGGTTAAAAGTTTGCTTTTAATGGCCAGCTCGTATGAAACCACAATTTTTGTATCAATGTATAGCTGTTGGACAGGATATTACACGAAACGACCTTAAAATGAAATGATAAAAGCACCTACACTGTCATAAGTTAAGTACCGCAATACGACACTGTTTTGCTACACTTTGATGGTAATATAAAAATTTTAACAGGGGTCCATTGGCTTTACTTTTTTTATCGCCCAGTATTAAAAAAAAATTTATAGTTTGGCATCCTTTTACTACATTTTCTCGTGTAAAATCCCACTAATCTCATCATCAAAGGCTTTAAATAAATGAAAAGAAAAACTTGGATACAAATACAAATCTAAGAAGCCAAACTTTCCCCTTTTTCTTGCTTCTTTTAGTTGCTTACTAACAAGATTTTTCTTTCTTTCCAACTTTCTGGTGCTTCATTGAGAAGTCGAGTAGAGATTTATTCGAACTTTTCCTTACATTTAAAAAGAAAAGCGAAATCTTAAATAATGTAATTCGTAACTTAAGGCTTTGGGTAAAATAAAGGATTTAATAGTTTGCTTAAACTGTTGAGATTAGTATTTAGCCTTTCCCCATATATTCGCTTTTCAAAGATTTACTAACTTGGTAGTAATCGTGCGGTTGGCTTTTCTAAAGTTAATTACTAATGTTATAGTTTATGTTTGGCTATAACAAACTAATAATAAACTCAAACAAGGCGAAATTGAGAATTTTATTTATTAAATATTTTTTTTATGTTTCGTTTATAGGCAGCTGTACTGAAATATGAAAATAATGTAATGAATATCCGTCAGTTTAATTGTTCTCCTCATCCCTATTGGTTGCCCAATTTTATGGACGTTTTTACGTGGTCCTTACCGTTCGTAGGTGAAAAAGTTACTGAAATGTTAGTAAATGTGCTCAACATTTGTTCGGACGACGAGTTAGTATCCGACGGTGATGATGGGCTCGAAGAAGGTATGTTTTGCATTATTTATTGTAAATTTTATGTCGCTTAAGTATTATACATAAAACATAAACGTAGAGAGGTTACTTAAATTACTATTAATTTAATTTCATTCCGATACTATCTGCGGTACTTGTTAGCAGTAAGTGCTACATACTTATTATTGATTTCATTTAGATATACCGCCATTTCGTCATCCAAATCTGTTGAAAAACTATTTTAAAATTTGATACTTTTTGAGCGCAAGTACTTGCAATTTTTGGCAACTTTGCCTTTGTCTCTAATGTGCTGTACTCCTAAGGGGTAGGCAACCCATCATACCCGAGCCAAATAAAAGTAGTTTTATCTATAAGAAGTTTGTGTTAGAGATTTAGAATTTTTTATTATTTTTCCCATGCTTGGCGTATCATTCCATATGTGCCAAAAATTCACCCTTGACAGTGTGTTTAGTTTTCATTCTATAGGCCCCCATAGAATAAGTGTAACTTTTATCCTGCAGACGTGTAGGCCGTATCTCGTCTAGCGGCTGTAACAATTTTAATTTAACATGAGTAATGAAGAATTGTATCTTCATTGCTCCGAGAGGCCCTCCTGTGCCCAATAATAAGTTTTGAAATATTTGAGTAACCTCTAGCTGTTAATCTTAGGAAAATGAACTTGTAAAAAGTGTAAAAAAATAATTTCCTATGTGCACGTATTAGTATAATGCAGTAGATTATTAATCTCTTGTTTACAAAAATTGAAAAATATTTTTATTTTTAAATGCTACTTGGAAATTCAGATGGTAAGCTTCAGTTTTCAATTTGTACAATTTATATAAGTATTGCGCTTTAAATTGTAGTAATGGTGTATTTTAATAGCTACTTTGAGTTAATATTTTTTAATGGATTTTTAGGCAGTGTTTTTATAGATTTTTTAGTTCTAAAAAATTTAGAAAAAACTAATTTTTAAAAAAAGAGTGACCCCTCCGCGATTTACTTTTAATTTATATCTACAAATTATAAATTACATGAAACTAAGGCGATGTATTTGCAAAGTCTAATTTTAAAGTTTTACTTTTTTGTGTTTTTTTTATAATTTTTTTTTAAATTATAAATGTGTGTCATCCCCCCCAAGTAGCATCTTTATGTATACCGTATGTTTCCGATTTCTATGATCTGATAAGGTCTTTTATTTTTGTTGTTCTAATCGCACTGCATAAATCCAGCACCTATAAATTCTAAAAGATTTTATTATAAAAAAAGTGATATATTTAAATATTAGTAGTTTTCACTAAGGCAAATCCATGCACACGTATTGCTTATGTTTTTCTTCTATTCTGACACTTCTATTTTTCACTATTTATCTATATTCGCCTTGGATTCGCGTCCCACACAGCGAAACAGCCAAAAATAGTTTATAAAAGTAAGGGTAAGTTTATACAAAAACATGCAGCTTAACAAAAGAGTTTATGATAACACTGCATTAATATCATGTTTTTTAAAGCAATCGAGTTTTTCAGTTTTCTTTTCTAAATTAACTATTGCTTATTTACCCTCTTTTTAATTCGTATTTTAAATTTGCATCAGAGACAGTGTTACATTAAAAATAATATTTTCATGTTCCAAGTCCGAGTAGAATGGTGTTCGAGGCCCTTATTTTTAAACAGGTTCTACGACCCCATTACCCGGGGTATGAAAGAGCCCGGAGTTTAAAAAGAATTTACCAGAAGTTACCAAGTCTCATTACTTAACCCCGCTGATGCGAATTTCGTTCAAGCCTGCTCCAGACTTGTAGAGCTCTCTGTGTGAATGAAATTAATAGCCGTGGAAAAAGTTTAAATATCAAAACTGGCATGAGTGTGAATACTATAAAACCTACAACTACCCAGGGGTTTCTGTGGCTCGTTATTTATTTGAAGAATAAACCTTCGCTCTCCAGATAACTAACAGAGGGTCGATTTGGAAAAAATGAAAAATAGTAGTTCGTTAGGTGGCCACACTATGTAAAACGTCTCTTGCGCAATTTTCAAAGTTAATTAATATTGGGTTAAACGAGTAATTCGAATCGAACATTTATTTGTCGGTTTGTTTTACGTTGAAAACTTTATAAAGCCCAAGGGGTAAATAAGCATTTTCCAACTTTATAAATGAGAGTTTCAAAAACAATTTTTTTAATTAACTTGCTGCTGGTGTATTTACTTTTTTTGATTATTATTGATGCACTAACCAACTTATAATTATTTTAGTAAAAATTTGAAATAAACGAAGTAAAGTTTTTTAATTTCTTTAATTCATTTCATTCAAGTAGTTAACAGTTTTTATAAATTTTTTAATTAATATCATTGTGGCGTTTTGATTTTAGATATGCCGCATGGTGCTTTTTTTAAATTAATAAATCGTTTTTGTTTTACTTTTACAAAATTGGCGAAATTTAAATATTTTATTTTGTAAAAACATCTAAAGTTTTATGTGACCTTTGACGAACTAAGAATTGCGGTTAAGTGATTAATGCGCCCAAAATAAGTGACGATTACTTATTATTATTATTACAAATTATTTGTATAAACTTATATTTGGTTTGTTTTATGCACGTTTAATCGAGCTTTTATTTAACTTTTTTGATACGCTTAATTATACAGTATGGCTCAAATAAAATAAAAAACAAAGAACTTTTAATTAAAAGTTAAAAGTTTAATTAATTTCTCGTTTTACGAGAGGGTTTTTTTAAATTAAAATATCGATAAAAACACCATTAAAAAGTTTTCAATACGTTTTATTCCTTTTGGTTTCGATTTTAATTGAAACGAAACCAAACTGTCGTTGGTTCGAAAACTTCTTTTTTTTTGAACTTTTTCCCACTTAGTTTGTATCGTACTGTATAATTTGAGTTTAATTTTCTGCCTATTAACTACCGTTAGCTTTCTTAATTTATTTTTCCCCCAATAGTGTTGGGTCCCTTAATCGTGTTATGTAGACTTTAATTAACCCTAGTGGTAGTGCATATTTTTGTTTGGTTTTTTGACTAATGTAAACCGAATTGTTTGCGTTTGAACATCGATTTGTTTCGTTTTAATAATTTTTTCCAACTGTGGACCTAAGCCTTAAGGTGTGAAAAATCTCAGATAATTCACAGAATTTAATTTATCCGTTGTGTTTTAAAAAGCATGAGTGGTTCATTTACAACTTGATAAATTATATTTTGCAATTACACTATTAATGTTTGATGTTTGTGTACATGTTATTTTTAATTATTTAAGTTTCTATAATTTCAAATTGACAAAAGAATGGCACTATTAAACTGTGATTTACACGATGTAATGGTACAATTTAAATTAGGATTGTGTTTATTCGATTTGCTCGAGTTAATTATTGTGTGGAGGTAGGTCGAGCGTATTTTACAAAGTGCACAACAGATTTGTGGTGCAACTACAATAAATTATTAAACGGTTCCATTTTTGGTTTATTTTACGTTGTGTGAACCATCAGTTTTAGCACTTACAAAAGTTGTTGTATGTGAACCACATAAATGCTTAAAAATCGCTAACTTTTACAGCTTACATTGTTTTGTTTTCATGTGCGCCATTTTTTTGTTTTTTTAGCAGCCGTTTTTATACATTTATAATAAGCAGCACAATTTTTGTATTTTAGAAAGCAACCAAAAGTTTTGTCGCTTAAAAAAATATATAATACACACTCATACAGGATGATTACGGTCTCACAAAACTAGTTTAAGCTTTTATTGAACCAAAACCGACGTTATGCGAACTGGAATTCATTAAGTAACTGGAAACTTGAAACAATAGAAAATAGAATAGGTTAGCTACTGTAAACGTTAAACCAAATGAATCAATGTTTAGTATCACGTACTAACGAACAAAAGAACGCCGAAATTATGACTACAAACTTCCAAGAGTCGGTCAAAAATAAAGCTGCGTCGTATGGTGATTATGACATCATGACTTTGAGAGAAAAAGGGAAAGTATGTCAAAGTTTTCAATGATAAGTCAACATTTTTCCCCTCTTTTTACCGACTGCAATTTTTACCGACTAGTAGTGCAAACTATAATGATACCACTAAGGCCCAGTTGTATAAACGAGCTAATCTCGGAGTCAGAGTTAACTCCACGATCAACCTAAATCAACAACTATAACTCTGAATTAAATTGAATATTTGACTCTAGAAAATTGATGAGTTAACCCTGGATCAAGTGCCTACGAGCTAACCTAATCTAATCCTCGCTAAGGTCTAACCTTATATTCAGATCGTGGAGTTAACTCCTGACTCCGAGATTATCTCGCTTATACAACTGGGCCTTAGTTATTACCACATAATGACTATAAAACTAAATTCACTCTAAACACTTCAAGTAATAAAAAAATCCACTTTTCGCTTTTCTAAAATGAAAATGCATGTTTTGAACAATTCAATGATTTGCCGCAATTCTGACTTGAACCGGTACCGGTAAAAAAAATTAGCGAAGGGCTGACAACAAAATAATATCACACTCGGTTTTGGCTGCCTTTAAAACCAAAACTACGTCGTCATAACGTCATAATCTCTTCAAACAAAGGAACATCACTAGTTCGCAATTGCGATTTGAAATTATGACTTCGAGCGGCTTGTTGTTTCAGTACGACTTCTGTAAAATAAAGGAGCATCGCCATAACTACTGTAAATGAAAGTGTCTTCAAGCTGCATGGGTGTCAAAAGTATGACTTTGAATGAAGTGCGTCGTGGTTTTGACTTCAAACATTACCGTGGTAACTATGACTTACAGTGTTTACAGTAACAAAAATGTGTTATATTTGTCGCAAGCAAAAAGCTTTTATCACGACGTAAAATAATAGAACAGAATAAGTTCGTTCTGACTTAAAACAAAAGAAAATATATGGCAATTTGACTTGGAACGTAAGAGCACGAGCGTCGCTATTGCCGTCTACATTCTACATCTTGAGAAACTAAAGAGTATCGGTGTGACTTAACCAATGGCGTGACTTATAACAAAAGCGAATCGAAATTTGACTTCAAACAAAAGAGCATCGTAACTGTAATTTTAACTTAGGGAATCAAATTTTGATTAAAATAAAATAAACGTCATAAATTTGTTTACAACAAACACTATAAACGAGAGTACTGTAACAACAATAGTAATAATAACAACACATGAAGTTACAAAGCGCCTGTTAATTAGCGTGACGTCATTATGACTTAAATATGGCGTCGGTGAAAGCTTAAAATAGTTTTATTAAAGCGCCTCGTTTTTACTCAATCAATATCACCCTGTATGTATTACACAATTTACAATAATTTACCTAAATAGCCAATCGAGGTTTTTGTTTTTGGTAAAAGTATTTTATTTGTTTTTTTGTTTTCTTGTGTATGCAACAAAAGCTATAATTTTCTACAGGCACTGTTTGTTTTGTTTTTTCTATATTCTCTTCGCTCGCTACACTTTGCGTGGCCTCCCGTTTGCTGTTGATTTCCACAACTGTGGTGCAACTGAAACTTATTCATCGTTCGGTAAGTTGCAATATGTTTGGTGTGATCGTTTCAAACAAATGTTGCGTTTGGTGGTAACAATTGCGATGTTCCATCAAATGCAGCGTTGGTTTTTGACGTCAATTAGCTTGTGTCGATGGCTTGAATGCTTCACGTAGTTTGTTTTTTTTTAATTCGATCATAAATTGCACGTTTTTATTACCATCTTTATCTTGTACACACATACACGACGTTCGATATTTTGGCGGATAATTAAAAATTTGGGTATATCCGAATAGAAAAAGGTAACGATACAAATTAACACGCTCAATCTTAACAATTTTTATTTTTATTTTGGTACCATTTAGATTATCGTGATTTTAATAGATATGTTGTAGTAGATGAAAGGTGTTTTTGTTTAATCGTATCTGTGTCTCGCACCTACTTTAATCTCGAACTTATTTTGTTCTTGTTTTATTTTAGGCACAGCAGCTAATCTTCGGAAAGAAGTTATACGCAATAAAATTAGAGCAATTGGTAAAATGGCTCGAGTATTCTCTGTATTAAGGTACGACTTCTCCTTGTTTTTTATTTAAAATTTTCTATTCCAACGAAATTTTATTGTAGAGAAGAGAGCGAGTCGGTGCTTCAACTTAAGGGTCTTACACCAACTGGAGCTTTGCCTTTAGGTGCTTTATCGGGTGGAAAAACAAGTCTAAAGAATGGTGAGTCAATATTAAAAAAATTTTCGTGGCCCCTAGTGTATTTATACTTATACTATCTTTGTCGAGTTTTAAGTTTGAAATGCGACACATCGAATAATTTAACCGCCGATAATTTTCTAGCGCTACAAGGATTTTCACCAAACCACAAAATTACGAGTTTCGCAGAAGCAAAAGGATTGGATGCAATTAATGAGCGTATGCCTCCTCGTAAAGATGCGCCACCATCGCCGGTTGATGAGACGCCGCAAGACCACAATCACACTCAGTCAAATGCACATTCGTGAGCTAAATTTAATTAATGAACGCATCACATTGCCTAACCACAGGTTTGTTAATTTAAATTTTGTATATTTAAAAAGTAAATGTTTGTACCTAACCTCCGGGGGTGTTTGTGAGTGTAATAAGAGCTTTTAACTCTAAACTTCAGTTTAAAGGTAGGGAATTGCAAATAGTAATTAGCTCGTGTTTTGAAATATAAAATAATACGCCCACAAAATAGTAAAAAACTAAATATTAATATCATCCCTGCCATTTGCTAGTTCGTGTTCATATATCTATAAAAAAGTTACTCACATTTGCCCATCTCATTAAAAAAGCCTTTCCTTTTAAAAAGCACATACGATATTTCCTGATGGGCTTAAAAGTATTAAACTTCCTCATATCCATAAAAAATACATCAAATGGTTCTTCAATCGCTAATTTGTTTTTCTCGTTCTATTGTTCGATATACGATTGCTTTTATTTTAAAACCACACCATTAATAACTCTCGAAATTAAGTATAAGTGAATTCTATAATTACTACCTAGCACAAATAAACGAAGTGTAGGTTTATTGTTAAAAAAAAACAATAAAAATGAATTGGATAAAATGAAAAAATTGGGAGTTGATAAATTTCGGTGCTGCGATTGTGACGCAATTTATATCGGACAGACAGCAAGAAGCTTAGAAACCATTAAGTAAAAAGAGTCAAATTAGATTCTATTAACAAAGGAAGGAGAATGAACTTAATGGAACAATTTGGAATTAAAAAAGACAACAACAGTTGAAACAAACAACTACCACAATCTACTATTAATTTGTAAAACCCACTAAGGTCCAGTCCACCCTCCCCTTTCAAGTCGCTTACTGTTGGACTCGAAACAAAACTTCGAACCGAAATATGTATACGTTAATGCTACGTTACTCCGTTAAGAAGTAAAACTTTGTTTCAGTATATTTTTGAAGCGGTCCGGAATCGAGAGATACTTTTTAATTTGTTTTCCTTCGCTCGAAATCGTGTAATTTTAAGAAATGTTTGGACGTGCTTGATACTTACACATTTTTCATTTTTAGGTGTTATTCAACCAAGATCAGTGGTGTTACTCACTTGTGACGGCGCTCACCTTATTACATGTTACATCTTTACTAGCTTTTAGTAATTTTTCATTGTTGGGACGACGGGCTCGTTCACATTTCTTTGAACAAGTAGCTGGTCTGCTTCCCTTTTTACAACTTTCCGCTGTGTGGACCTCACTGTACATACTACAATAATTCTTATTTAGATAAAAAAAATACTCTTTTTATGTATTCGTCATTATGTATTTGTCATCAAGTTTTAACATTCCATATGTACTCTGTTTTTATGAAATTAATTTTATTGTAATAATTTGGCATATTTGGTGGAGTAGTAGTGCAGTTATAGAGGAAAAAAAATTAAAACTAATAAATAGTTGACGTGATTGCTGCAGTGTGTATTGTGAGGTTTGCACTGCGTAATTGCACGTCATGAGTGATAAAAGCGTGCCATACTTTTACCTGTCAATCGTTACATTTAATCATACTTCACTCATTTTTACCATTTTCACTATGTGTGTGCTAATTAAAATAAAAAAAACTAAATTTAAATATTGGCTATAAGTATATACTGAAAGAAACACAATTTTGTTCGCGTTTTCAAGGCTCATCCATTATTTTAACTTTCGGAGCTCTTTCGATTTTTGTTAAGCGTTTACCCGACATTATCTACATTTACTTAAAATCATTTTTTTTCAACCGAATCGAGTTTAAAACAGTCGAAAAATGTGTTTCATAATTTGAACGAAACTTGAAACATCTCTCTAATATTCAAACTAATCGAGTACATTTTTTGATCATATTAACACGAGCGTAAAATGCATCTTTTTGCTACGAGTTGTACTTATTATTTTTCTTTTGATTGTACAAATTGTGTTATAAATACTAAATGGTTAATTAATAATATGATATAATATATTAAAAAAATCGCTCTGTCCGAACGTATTGCGAATCGGCGCAGAGTTATAGACACATTGATCTGTATATACGTGTAAAAAATATATTAAGTGTTTGTTATCCTTACCTATTTCTCCTTTTTCACATCTTGGCATATATGCGAATTTATTTTATTGTACGTAAGAATCTCCTCCATTATTATATGACCAATGCAAGATTTATCTGTACATCAATTAATCGACGCAGTTATTGAAAGGACTAAACTAAAAGAAAAGTCGATTTACTCTTTAATGCAGAGTTTAATGTGTGAATGGCGAAACTTCTAAATGCGAGAAAGTGTGTTAAAATTATATATAAAACTAGTAATCTTATTAAAATTCTGTAAATTTATTCTATATTATATACATATAATAATAATTAATTATGGTGAATAGTTATAAACAAAGATGCATAGGAAAATATCTCAAAAACCAACTATCGATTTAAAAAAAGGAAAATATCAAAAAATATTTCTAATAAACGTCCTTTACAATTACTTTTATATGCAATTAATTGTTACTAAACAGTTATTTGTTACATCCGACAATTTCTGAATACATGCAACTGTTTTGGTTCTCCCTCACCCTCATGTTAGTCGTCGTTTGTTTAATATTTTATCTATCCACCACAGTACTGGCGCCCTAAGACCATAATTGAGTACCTATTAAAAGAATTGGTCTCTCAGACCCACGTGCTTCACTTCCCAACTGTATCGATAGGGATCTCGGTTATTATAATTGATGAAGGGTAAATTTCAACTTAAAAACAACGTATAACCATTTGTCGAATTTAAACCAATCGTCTATCTACTATATTAACCGAGATCCCCCATCGAGACACCCAGTCGAGTGCGTATATCTTCAACCCGTACATCAATTTTAAATTTGGCACTTAATAAGTAAAGCGCAAAGTTGTTTCAGTTGGTTACTTGGTTGGCGAGACGAGGCACCAGGACTGGAGGGTTAAAAAGAGTTAAAATCCACCAAACAAAAAATTTTGCAGTTCATTTAAAAACTTACAATTGTATCACTTCCGGTGTTTCCGAATAACTGTTTAGTAAATTTGCATATTTTTACATATAACAAATTTTAATCGTCATTATATTTGTAAATTTTTGCACAAGTTGTCTCTTTTTAAATTAAATGCAAACAAAATATTTTCTACTAATAAATGTAAGTAAAATAAAACTTTGAGAATTATTAGATTAGGGCTTTAAAAAAAATTATAAAGGTCTGGTTTTATTGTACGATTTTGTCGCTTAAATGTTGTATCGCAAAAAAAATATATAATATGGTTTAAAAACTGTGATAAGTTGCGGAATGAAAGTGGACCTTTAAAGAATATCACTTTTAAAAAAGTGCTACCATCACGTCGTCGAAGCTGTTTTAGACTCAAATGGTGCCACCTCGAACGTATAAATTCATATAGTTGTACCTAATAGGTGTAAGTAAAGCCTCTTATTATTATTAAAAATGAGACCCGAGTATTAGGTAAATTTTTAAATTTATAGCACTTTAAAATAGTAGTTCTTGTGTAATAATCTACAAGTATTTTGTAAAATGTACTAATAGTTGAAGAGCTAGGGAAGTTTTTTTAGTTATTCCGTTTTCACAAAGTACGACTTATTTTGTCTCGGAGCGTAACCTACTGGATTTCTTTTTGTGGAGTAAAAATAAAGAGACAGTACTACCAATCACAGTGTGTATGAGATATTTTCATTTGAAAATTTTACCCAATTTCGTTCATTAAACCAACTGTTCGGCTCTTTTTTTAACAAAATTACCCATGGTAGGTCATTGTGTCACCCAGTATTGTATACCATCGAGTAATGCTTGCGATGGAAAAACTTAAAAAAAAATAGTCACTAGCTCTCGACTATTAACGAGTCCTGTCTCTTGGGGAAATTACCGAGTTTTTTAAAAAAAGTTTGGCTCTCTAAAAAGCTTCATTCTCATTTTACGTACGAAAAGGCAAAATACCTCGAGCGACCGGACAAAATTGATGGTAGAAAATATGTTTAGAGATTTGTTGTGCTAATCACTTAGTTATCGAGATTGAAAACAAAAAGGTTTTTGAAAGTAAGTAACTTGCTAGTCACTTAGTTTACTTTTCTACCTCTTAGATAAATGTAAATAAAAATAACTACGATTTTAGTCGATGTTTATGAAAGTGTTCTACGATTTTATTTTTATACATTTTAGATTTAGCGGTACTTAGCCTTTTATTGGTGTTGAAATTGTTTTTGAGTTGACCGTCGAATCGACGCTGTTAACGTTAATTGTCGATGTGATTACAGTTTTGACCTCAAAGAGACAGTGTTTGGAAGAATAAAAACCACAGCCATTTTGTCGTACGGCAGAAAAAATGGTGTGACTAAGCAATAAAATAAACCAAAAAATATATGTGTGTAAAACAATCGAATTTTAAACATAAGTAGCTACGTGTATTACCTACGTGTAAGTGATTAGTTCGCATATCCTAAATATATTTCTTGATACTTTTTAAAAATGTGTATATTGTGAACATTTTAAGTCGACTGAGAAAGTGTTACGAGGATATTTTTTTGTTACTTTTACTCGTGAGAAGTTTTTTGTCTATATCAAGAGCTCTGTTGCTAAAAATGCCGTTGTAAATGTTGAACATTCTCCAGTGGCTTGGTTTTTTTCAAGCAATGAGGTACGCTGATTATTTGTGATAGCCATTTCTCATTTTTAATAGCTTTTTGTATTCTCGAGTTTGACATTTTACATTGGCAATAAGTGGCGGTGTGGACGGTTTTTAATTAGGACGAAAACAAAAAAAGAGTATAATGTACATAAGCCGATGTAACGTGCTCAAACGTTTGGTGCGTTTTTTGGAGATAAATTTTAAAATTGTATAAATATAAAAAAAACTATCTATATGCCTTCATACTTCCTAACTTAATATATAATAATGCACTGAAGTATTGGGATGTTAGACTTTTAATACTTTAGTACTATCACTGTGTCACAGAACGGTGACCATTTTAATATTAATCTCAGTACTGGAAAGCTCGTGATTGGAAAGCGTATTTTTTATTTTTATACCTTTTAATTTGAGAACAAAGTAATTAGAGCCAAACAAACATAACAAATTATTTAATTCAGTTGCGTATAATTAATTACATATCAATTTATTTGACAAATTTTGGAAAATTGAAGAGAAAAATAAAATTTACGTTTTTAAAAGTGTGCGCTTACTCCAGTACCCCTAGAATTAGCTAAATGTTTTTAAATAATTGAATTTACATTGTATACATCTTTAAAATGCGTTGATATAATTCATATCAATCCAAGTGTGTAATTTACTACAGTGGGTAACTTATGAAGTTATGCATGTTTACATTTGGCGGTTGTTTATCTGTGATCGTATTGCGTTATTGAATTGAGTTTTTCTTCTTTCAAAGTTGTTTATTGCGATGTTATATTTAATTATTCTATATTTCGATTGTATTTCTAGAGATATTTTGATTTGTGTTCTATTAATATATAAAACTGAAATCAAAATTGTTTTATTTTATTTTTCAAATCTCATTTACGTGTAAAAGAATTAAAAGTTCTCTTCGCACGTGAATAGTAACTAAACTAAACTAATAGTAACTTTGACACTTGGCAACATGGCCGCGTATGATAATTTCTTTGTGGAATTAAATAAACTAAACAAAAATAAGTTAATCGAAATTATGTTTTACAAAAGGATACCAGAAGGAATTACACTAAGTGAATCTGCTAGGTGCCATATAGATTCGACCAACAATCTGCATCTAGACGAAAATGTAAGTCCTAACCTAGAAGATAACTTGCAGTTTTTAAGGCTAAAAAATGAATTACATGTGACAACTGTACAATTAGATTGCGTAAAACGTACCGTAAGTGATCTGGATTCTCTGATTCTGTACCAAAAAAAAGTAATTGACTTGTTGGAAAACAAAAATAACGAAAATGTAAACAAATCGAAATGTGTAGATACAAATTACGCTGTTGCCGCTAGTACAAAAATTTCTAATAAAGCCAAGAAAATTGAATATACTAAAGACAAAGTAAATATTGCCACAGAAACATCAAAAAAGCCGAACAATGTAGTTCGTGGGTCAGAAAACGTCACCTTAGAGTCATTTGGAAGTGCACAACAGCAGGCTTGGATACATGTTGGCAAAGCAGCAATGACAACGACAACAGAAATGGTTCAAACTCATCTAAATAGAAAATTCGCGGGTAGAGTCTTTGCCGTGGAAAGA
Source organism: Malthinus flaveolus (assembly GCA_950108345.1). Classification (NCBI taxonomy): domain Eukaryota; kingdom Metazoa; phylum Arthropoda; class Insecta; order Coleoptera; family Cantharidae; genus Malthinus; species Malthinus flaveolus. The sequence continues at coordinate 16,679,257 of OX467287.1, read as the reverse complement.
CTTCCTACTAGAGAGGATGCACGTAGTGTATCTTTTAGAGTGAGAGCTGATTTTGATCTAATCGATGAACTTTATAACGGAAGCAACTGGCCAAGCGGGGTTACAGTTAAGAGATTTCGTTTTTTTCGGAAAACAGGAGATGAAAGAGGACAGTTTTAGAGTTGTTGGTATTGCGCATTTAAACGTACAATGTATAAAAAACAAACTCGATGTAATCGGGGCTTACTTCTATGACAAAAACTACCATGTGTTGTGTTTCTCTGAAACTTGGACGTGTGATCACGAAATGGATCTTATCTCCTTACCACAATATAAATCTATAGGAGGCTTTAGTCGAAAAATAAGAAAACATGGTGGCGTTCTGATGTTTTGCAAGAATGATTTAGTAAGTGACCCTATCGATGCTATAAATGCTATGAGTAAGGAAATTGACTGTGAATTGTATGCGATTTATGTAAAGTCTCTGGATTTGTGTGTTATTACAGTGTATAGATCACCCTTGGGAGATCTAATGACGTTTATGGAAATTTTTTACACCGTGATGGAAGCCTTACAGAGAAAGGGAACCTGTAAAGTTGTGATTGTTGGTGACTTCAATTTAAATTTTAGCCTGAATGACAAGAAAGTTAATGATTTTCTAGACCTGATAAACAGTTTCGGCCTTGTGGTAACAATTAATGAAAACACGAGGAAGCAGTCTTGTCTAGACAATATTCTTACGAATGAAGAGGAACACCTCTACTCTGTTCATGTAGAGGACCCTAACATATCTGACCATAAACTTGTGTCCATTAATTTAAAGATACAACTACCAGAAACTAAGAAGTCAATAACCAAAGAAAGGATATTGTATCGACCTATAACCGAAAAGGGCCACATTGCGTTTTTTAATATGTTGAATGATATGGAGTGGAAATTGTTTTTAGAGATTGATGAGATTTGTGATGTAAATTGTGTTTTTGATATGTTCAATGATCATTTGTGTTCTTTGTTTAAAGTCGCGTTTCCTACTCGAGTAGTACAAAAAAGGGTTGAAACTTTTGATGTTGATAGTGGTAATGGTTGGTTTAATAATGACCTAAAGAACATGAGAGAGTTTCTCAACTTCTTGAGAGACTTGACAAGTAGAAGAATGTGCAGTTCGAACGTTTTTAAAGGTTACAAAAACCAGTATAAAAAAGCAATTATTGACAGAAAACGTGAAATTAACGATAAGTTTATTAGAAAGTCGAATAACATTGCCAAATCTGCTTGGCAGGTGATAAATCAAATTCGTAAGAAGAAAAATAAGGTTTCGGACACATTGTTAGCTGAAGATTTTCCTGTTTTTTTTTTGGATGTGATTCGTGGTGTTGCGAGTGGTCTCGGCGGTGATTGGACTGGTGGAGCTTTCCCAGCGAGGTGTCTCGAAAAAAATTTGGTCTTTAAATTTAAGGAAATATCAGTCGTTGAAGTGCAAGATGCCATTTCGAGTTTGAAGAGCGGCTGTAGTCGTGATATTTACGGTTTGCATTCGAACCTCATAAAAAGGGTGAAATATGTTCTGGCTTCTCCATTGACAAAGCTTTTTAATTTCTGTATTAGAAAGGGCGTGTTCCCCGACTGCTTGAAGGTAGCAAAAATACTACCAATATTTAAAAAGGGATCGGTAGATGCAGTGGAGAATTATCGGCCAATATCGTTAATCCCCATAGTGGCAAAAATATTCGAAAAAATTTTAACAAAGCAGATCACCGAGTACTTTGAGGAAAATAAACTATTTAACAAAAGACAATTTGGCTTCCGAGGAGGACTCTCAACGGTGGGTGCTATAAATGCCCTATGTGAATATATATACGATGGTTTTGATAAAGGCACTATCACTGGAGTCACCTTTTGTGATTTAAGCAAAGCTTTCGACCTGGTCTCACATGACATACTACTGCAGAAGCTGCGACATTATGGATTTGATGCCACCGGTTTGAGATTGATGTCTTCCTACCTGACAAATCGTCGACAAAAAGTTTTTTATAGAAATACGACATCGAGACACTTTTGCTTGGAAAGGGGAGTACCGCAAGGATCGGTCATGGGCCCTATTTTATTTATAATATTTATAAACGATTTACCCGACAGTATTCCTATGGCTGATGCAGTTCTTTACGCTGATGATACAACTATAATAACAAGTGGAGAGAGCGTACAAGTGGTGGAAAATGGGAGAACTCGAGCTCTTGCTGTGGCCAAGCAGTGGTTCGTATCAAATGAGCTGTGCTTAAATTCTTCGAAAACTGTCCATATGTTGTTTGCAATGAAGACAGAGTGTAGCAGTGCTAATTTTTTGGGCGTAGTATTAGACTCTAAACTAACATTTCAGCCGCAGGTAGATAAGCTATCGTCTCGTCTGTCGGGCAACATTTTTGCCCTTCGTGTCATTGCGAGCAAAGTTTCGTCGGATACGTCGTTAATGGCGTTTCACGCAATGATTCAGGCTCCGATTTCGTACGCAATACTGACCTGGGGCTTAACGAAGCACTTATCGAGAGTTTTTGGTCTGCAGAGGAGAGCTCTACGCGTTGTCTGTGGTTTGGGGTATCGTGAGGATTGTAGAGCTGCGTATAGGAAGAAGAAAATACTAACCGTACCATGTCTGTTTATATACGAATGTTTACTACATGTAAAAAGCAATCTGAGGGCATACAAGATAAAGGGTTCAATGCATAGCTACAGTACTCGTACAAATGGCGATCTGACCCTGTGCTATGGACGAATTTTTAGAGCAAGAAGTACTGTAAACTATTATGCTCCCAGATTTTACAACAAGTTGCCGGACCATATGAGGGGTTTAACTGTAAAGTCTTTTAAATGTCATATAAAAAAAATGTTAATGCGCGAGTCATATTATTCAGTGGAAGAGTTTTTGAAGGACGAAATTAATGTTGTGATGTAGTAATGTATTTTTCTGACATATGTAAGCGCTTTGCGCATTAACATGAAATAAACTTATTATTATTATTATTATTATTATTAAATCAAGTAAATGCACTTTAGTGACTAAATGATCGTCTATACAGTCACTTGTTCAAGTACTACATACGCTGCTACACTATGTGAGTAACTAAATGCAGTTACTTGATTTAGTAACTTCATAACAGCATTCATAGTGGTTGTTATTACAAATACATTCTTACATCTACGTTATTTCACAAAAACGTTGTTTAGTTAACTTTTTCAAAATTCACATAAAAAGGATCTCTTAACGTTATAACCGGAGTTGCATCTTTGAAAGCTATTAAACTTTGTGTCTTCGTATTAATCGACAAGTTGTAATGTTTAATAACTAAAGCTAAAAACATTTTTACTTGCAACACCCCAAGTTTTAAACCTGAAATAACAACGTTTTTACATAATTATTGCAAATTATAACATCACACTCACCGATGCAATTTCTTGGTCCTTCACCGAACGCCAAAAATGTATAAGGTGAGCGTTTCAGTTTATTTTTTAATAAAAATCTGTCCGGGTCGAACTTTTCTGGATTTGGATAATAATCGGGATCTCTGTGAATTTGTAGAGCCGGAATGTACACTACTGTTCCCTTATCAATTACCAAATCAGTTCCTGGTACTGTATACCGTCGTGTGCATATTCTTGAAATGAGCGATAACTGCGGGTATTTACGAAGAGTTTCTAAAAGTAACTAAGAGTTAGTAGTGACAAATGGACTAGGGGTCAATCAAACGAAGAGAATGTTTCAAGAAGGCAGGAGTAGGACTAGGAAAGTATAATAAAATGAGCCGGATAATATGTTAACAAGCTCTTGGGCATTGGACATATTTGTGGTGTAAAAAGGGACCCTCACGAGGAAGAAAAGAGTCAGTTGGATAAGATGGACAACTGAAACAAGTTGGGATGGTTGTCAAAATAATGAAAAGCTTCGGAAGAGCAAGAAGAAGTGGAATTACTTACCATAAACGCACATTTCCAAATAAGTCATTTCTGCAAGAGACGCGTACGAAATTTCTCCGTTGTATTTCTGCGAAATAGTTCTAACTTCCTCTTTGACTCTGTTCAAAATTACTTCGTTACATAGTAATTCGATTACACAAAAAGTGGTGGTGTTTAGCGAAGTTTCGTAACTTGCCGCCGAAAACATCACCGTCTCGGCGGCAATTTCTTCGACCGATAAACTTTTCGTAGCACTAACAGTGTTAGTCAAATTATTAGCGTCGGTTTCGATATTCATGTTATTTCTCAGCTGTATTAACGACTGCATCAAATCTTTTCTAACCACATTATGGTCTTCCCTATGCCGAATGGTTTTGTTCGTTACGTCTATATAAAAGTTGCGAACGTCGAGAGAAAAAAAAGGTATGCGAAAGACGTCCATGATGCTCGGACATACGAGACACAAGAAGAATTTAAAATTTTGCGCAAAACTCCCACCTAATATTTTGTCGGTGTAAGTTCTAAATTCTAAATTTAAATTCTTCAAAGTATTACATTCGATTCCAAAAATGTTCATGCCAATTATATCGACCGTAAATCTACTATTAACGTCTTTTAAATCGACAGCTTTTTCTTCTTCGGCCGCTTTATCTAAAACAGATACTAGTTGCTCACCGACCATCGACATAATTTGAAAAGTCGCCTTCAATTTACTAGGTGTAAATATTGGAGAGAGAGTATCTCTCATGTTTTTCCAATCTTTTCCACGCATACTCACTAAATGCGAACTTATGGGATCTGTTTTTTTATTTAAATGAAACTCGCGATCTGTAAAATGGTCGAAATCTTTTGTAAAAATGTTTCTTAACAAATCGGGATCCGTTACTATTAAAGTTGGCTTCCAAAATAAATAGAATCCAATATATTTGTAACCTTTAGTTTTACATTCTTGGTATGCTTTGGCAAAAATGTCGTAAGCTGGAATTCTTCGAAGGATAACATCGGCGAAGTGTCCAAATATGGGGTTAATCGGCAACGTTTTTATTTTGCGTAGTTTCCAGTATAATAATAGGCGCACATATAAAATTACACAAATCGCAATAATTATGTACAATAGTGTCATTTTTAGTGTCTGTTCTGATTTAAATTTTCACTTTAATTATATTACGACTTCACGTAAACGAGAAAGTGATTAGTATGTTTGTGATAATAATATAGGTTGTAGGTCATTATGTAATTAAAGCAAAAAACTTTATTAATTGGAAATGCAATCCGCCTTGACCTTTAAGAGATATATAATAAAAATCAACAATCAATCTGAATTAACCAGTAATATAACATAATAAATAGCAACAGGTTGTTTTCCACTGTAAGTAGGTATGCAACACAATTAACAAAAAAGTATTTTATTAGGTTGAACTTGGGTTCTTTTTTTGTTTTTTTGCTTATAATTCGAAAACTACGCAGTTTATGAGAAAAGTTCTTCTATGCAAAAGCAATAATACATTGTTTACCGGGTAGGAAAAGCTTAACATTCCTGGACGACCGTGAAGATTGATAAGTCGAGGCGCAAGCCGAGACTTAGCAACACAGAGTCCAGGAATGTGGCTTTTCCTACGAGGTAAACATACTATTTTTCCGCAAATCGTTTAAAATTCGACAGATATTGATTGATTTAAAAAAAACGCGATAATTTTATTCCCAAATAAATGGTGCTTTGAAATTCCTAATAAAATTACTTGGGTTACTATGGAAACGTATTGAGGTTAAATTGTCAAACTTGACGCTTATAAAGTTAATTGCTGGTGTTCTCGAAAGTAAAATGATAAGTGATGATGAAATTTCCATTCCTGGGACTCCTCCAGAGCTGGTTGAGGCAGTGAATACTGCTTCATTAGAATTATTGCCAAAGAAATCAAGAGAAAATTACGAAAATGCATACAGACGTTTTATGGATTATCGCATGAGTAAAAATACGAGTTCTTTCTCAGAAAATGTTGTAATGGCATACTTCCTAGACCTTTGTTTAAAGATGAAATCTTCAACATTATGGTCCAATTATTCAATGCTGAAGTCAACCCTTGCACTTAAACACAATGTAGATATATCTACATACTCAAAACTTCGTTCTTTATTGAAACGGCAAGCTCAAGGTTATAGGGCAAAGAAATCTAAGATTTTAACGAAGGAAGAAATTGAAAAATTTATCCAGGAAGCTCCAGATAAAGAAAATTTAATGATTAAGGTAATTTACAAGGTTTTAATTTCTATTTAGATTATAGCTTTATTTATTTTTTAGGTGGCTGTAATATTTGGTATTTCTGGGGCCTGTAGAATGGATGAGTTAGTCCGAATGACTGTACACGATATAGAAGACTTAGAATCTAAGCTTTTAATCAGCATACCTGATTCGAAAACCAACAAACCAAGATCATTTGTAATTAATCAGATCTACTTGAATGTTTATCGAAAGTATGTTTCGTTAAGACCAGAAAATATGAACAGTGACCGATTTTTCTTTAAATATCAAAGCGGAAAGGGTTGTAGACAAGTGGTAGGAATTCATCAATTTAGAAAAATGCCCAAAATAGTTGCTACTTATTTGAACTTGGTAAATCCGACAGAATATACTGGTCACTGCTTTCGTCGGTCTTCTGCAACAATATTGGTTGACTCTGGTGCCGACATAACTAGTTTAAAGAGGCATGGCGGATGGAAGTCATCAAACGTTGCTGAAGGATATATCGAAGAATCGCTTAACAATAAGGTTGAGGTGGCAAATAAAATTTTCACAGTACAAAATATTCAACAAAATGACCCTACCAACCTTCATGTTGTCCAAAATGTTTCTCATAGTTCTAAGAGTGTTCCTCCAATGTTCAATAATTGTACTAACTGTCAAATTACTGTAAATATGACAAATTGATCTTAAAAATGTATTCAGCAATGACTTGATGTTTTCAAAATATAAATTAATTCCTTATAAGCAATGTGTTTTCAATCATTTATGTAGAACACTAACAACTGTACGGAAATATCATTTCCTTACTGTAAGGAAATGTCATTTCCTTACAGTAAGGAAGTCCTGACTTTTTCTTCAAGAAATTTTGACAGGAATGTCAAAATTTTCTAGCGATTTGCGGAAAAGTATATTAAATTTCCAATAAATTAAATATTTTTGATTTATTTTCTCAGACGAGCGGTTTAGGCCCTATATCGCGTTAAAGTTTGAAAAACCTCTAAAATTGGCGTAAAAACTGTTTTATCGCTCATTGAATTTCCTACAAATTACATCTGTTAGATTTTTTTCATCAAACAAGCAGTTGGGGTGCTAGAGCGCGTGGAAGTTTAGTGTACACTAGAATATACCTATACATTAAAACAGAAAAATGTAAGTGGTAATGTTATTCTTTTCATCTACATTTTAGCAACAATGGCATAAAAATCTAGAGTGTTGTGACTATAAAACATTCCATTTGCAATTTAGACCGGGCCCCCAGGTATTTGGGGATGTAAAATTAGAGCACCGCGAAATTTTAACGGATACGTTTACTTGAGACCTCAAGGTAGATAAAAATGCATGTTGCCAGCAAATACTGTGGTTCCTTTGGTTTTTATTCTACGTTTTTCCGAAAAAAGAGTCAAAATCCACTCTTCTCGAGGCACCCCCAAATTAATTTTTTTTATTACTCATTTACAATGTTCTTTCATCCTTCATCAAAAATTTTGTACTTTATCATTTAGAGTGAGGCTCGCTGCCTTCTGGACTTGATTTTGCGAGTTGGGCTCTCGATATGCATAGAAATAAAACACATTTTTAAAAATCAACTAATTTAAATACTATAGAAAGTTTTACGAGTATACAAATAATATGCAACTAAGATCCAAACGTTTGTCGCCCAAACATTTTCCAACAATTTTAAAAAATGCGTCTGAAGTCCAACATCGTAATTCGGAATCCAACGAATTGGAAAATTTCCATACGCCAGAAAATGACCCACATACATAATGATGGAGTTCATTCCAGCAAATAAAAATGGCTTTCCAGACCAGTAATCTTGAACATCGATCAAATAATAACAAATAGATAGAAGAATGAACGCAAAACTCGACGTTACTAAAACAAACGAAAAAGACCACAAATTTTTGTTAATTGGAATGAAGCCGTCTTCTTTCGAAAAGCCGCACAAAAGGCCGCCCAGGAGGCCTAAAATTATAGCCCAAATCGACCATCTAAGTATTCTCGATTTGTCGCTTTTGTATAATAAAATTGTTGCGCCTGCTTGAGCTCCAATAATTACTTGTACGATCGATGTTAGGCAGCCTGAAAATTTTTAAAGAACTGGTAGAAAATGGCTAAGTTAACGTGTGATAGCTTACCTAGTAAATTTTCAGGGTCAAGTGACTTGCTCTTATAAATATCTTTTATCGGATTTTTTCCATAAATGTGGTTTCCCAAAATAATTTCGTCGATGTATCCGGTAGCACCCCCGGTACAGTCGAAGTATTTTCCATTCTTGTGGTTACCACCAGGGCCTAGGTACCCTCTATGAAAACGTGTTTTAATTAAAATCGATCTAAATTATCGAGACGTAACTTACGCGGGACAGTTTGGAGCGGAGATTAGAAACGTACAAAGATTATGAATGATTAGTATTACGAGTGCTAAAATCCATTGGTATCTAAGTGCAATCACGTCCAATAAATGTTTGCTTACTGAATTCTGAAAGGAAAATATTACGAAGCAGAAGGACGAATTTGTGTAAAACTTACACTTTTTTTACTACTACTTGCATGCAATTCGCTCGAAAAAATCACGAATGCAGATGCAACAACTAAATAAGCGACGCCCAATCTTTGAAGTACTCCAAAAATTCTTAGTCGGTCCAAATATTTATCACCCGATAAAAATACTCCAATTGCGAACAAGATGCAAGACCTCTGTAAATTAAACGTGAACTTTCATAAAGCATTTATTGTGTGTAATATATGGAGGCACCTTCAAAATGTTTAATAAAGCTTCTTTTTTTGGAATTAATTTCTTTTGTAAGGACGATACCGAAATTGGAATACAGACGCCCATAATCCACATAAACCAAGGAAAAACTAAATCGGCAAAATGCAAACCGTTCCAAATCGTGTGGTCTAAAACTTGGTAACCTCCGCATCCGAAGTTTGCGAAAAGCATGAAAACAATGCTTATCCTAAAATAATATAAGTTAATTTTTCGTTATAACTTAAACGTCTCAATAATACCCTCTAAAGGCGTCTAAAGATGTCACCCTACTGCTTTGCTTTTGGTTTAAAAACTCGTCGTCGGATGTAGTCGGACGGTCCAGCTTTCGAGCGTAAACTTTCCACACGTTAATAATACTGAGAGTAATAATAGAAATCAAAACGTAAATTAATAGTACTGTCAACATGGCTGTAACAAGAAATTTCATAAAATATGTAAATTAGTCGAGATGTGTTTATTGGTTATGGAAAAGAAGCAGAACCTACGAAGGCGCAAAAGAGAACGCAGAACGTCAACTTTAATCTCGAAATTTAGACTTTGAACTCGGAATTGCGGCTTAATTGGAAATTTTGAGATTGAACCGCAATTGCGAGTTTAAAAACGAAATTCAGAGATCGGAGTAGGAAATAATTCCAAGACAAAGTTAGCAAAGCGGCTTGAACTTTCTCTCAGAAGAAACTGAAAGAAGAAAGAAACTGAAAGAAGAAAGAAAAAAGAATAGTAAGGAATCGAATATTCTTGTAGCGCAGTAGCGTAAAGGGACTGGTAGAGAAAAATCTTTTGGATTCGTTTCGTTTGGCATTTTGTCGAAGACCAAAGACAATGGAGACTTTCAATACGCCATCGTCCTCTACCAGGACTGACTCTGACAGGACTGCCCCTCTCGTGTGGCTTCTGTTTTGTGGTGGATCGCAAGGGCCGTCGTGGAACCTATCTAGCCGCCATCTTCGCTTCCTTCCCCTGTTCCGTTGCTTGTGATTATGTAATTATTTAGACCAAAATAAAAAATTTTTCATTTGTGGTATCTGTGTGTATTTATTCCAACATCGAATCTATCCCGTCACCGACTGAGCGAGGCTAAAGGGAAAAGCTAAGTTACCGATTTTTTACAATACGCCATCGTCCTCTGCCAGGACTGACCCTCGCCAAATAATTAAATTTACAGAGGATGCTCGAAAATACTGTTGAAGGTCTAAATTAACGACGCGATGTAACCAAGTGTAGTTCAACCGTGAAATGGAAATTAGCAAATCAGAAAATTACATCGATAGAAATTTCGAGAAAGGTGCGAGAAGGTGACATCTTACCCCCAGTAAGTTGTATAGGCAAACTGCCCCTTTTTGGTCTTAGTAACTTACACCACCCACAGAGGGGTTCAATAAAATCAGTAAACGAATATAATTAAAGGAGATTATTCATTATTGTACCTTTTTACCAGACACATAACTAAATCATTTTTTAGGGGGGCCAAAGCATCGGGAGGACTGAAAACTGGGTGGGTCACAAAAATATACCATGTCAATAGAATTTATCATCGGATTGACTTATTAGACCTTATTATTCCATATCAAGGCCGTAGTCGAAGAGGACGAGATCAAGCTGGTTTAACCCTTCCCAAACAATTTTCAGAAGTCAGGAGAACGCCTTTGATAAGCTATAAAAAATTAGTTACCGCTTCTCTAGCAATTTTCCGGATTAGTGTTCTCTGTATTACGAAGAGACACGCAAGTAGAGATGCTTCCTGCGTATTTTCCCGCAATGAGGGATACATAGAGAATCTCGTTTTAAAATCCTTCATACTATAGGCACATTAGGCACTTTACACTGCTGGTAAAGTCAGTAGTACCGGATCGGAGCGTAGCCAATTAATCATGGCGATTTCTACAGTTAACCTCTCAACAACATCACGCTTACTACTTACTATGGTGTGGTGATTATAAGAGTTAATGGGAATCTTCAACGAACGATATTTGAATACTTACGGAAATAAATGTTGACAGCTTCTTTAAGAGTACTAAAACTACAGCCACTATCCGTAATTTGTAAATGATAAACACCAAATTCTCCAATACTCGAGTCTATGTGGCACGTTACATTATCGCCTTCCGATACAACTCTATAAATTTTTTCGTAACGTGTATCAACGACAACCGAATGGTTTGCCAGATCTATCGGTTCTTTTGTAAAGGGACACTACAAACATTTTTTTTGAAATTACGAACAATTAAGAGCTATTGTACTTACGTCGTGACATTCCTTGAATAATCCGTAGAGATCAACGTTAGCAGAAGCTTTATTTGTGATATTGAAATAAGCCTGATCAATTTTTAATTTCGACATGTCGAAATTCATAAACATTTTATCTCCATAACTTTCCAGCCACGATATTACCCCCATTTTGAGTGTTTACTAAACGAAAAACAGATGCTAAAATAGTGTTAGGTATACTAGATTGTAAGTGGCAATTTTATTTTATGTAAAGCGACTTGAATTTTGGAATTTAGCATTTTTAAGTTCATTAAGTAAGTAAGCAACTAATTAAATTTTGAATAGTGTACATGTAAGTAGGTACATTTATTACAAACATACTACGTCATCTTATTGTTGATATCAACTACCTGCCATCAAAAAATATGTGGTTGCTTGTACCTATTATTGAGGGCATGATTCTAGATACCTATACCTACCTAATTAAAATACTAATTTTCAATAGAGCACCACATCCCTAATTTTCTTGAATTAACAATAATTAATGTGCATTATACAAGTTCTACGTTAGATAGTATTATTGAAATAGGTACGAAACCACTCAAATAGCAGATTAAAAAATTAAGTGGTACGGATAAACTAGGTTAAAACAATGAACCTACAAATTTCTTAAGTTTGGAATTCCTATATACGGACACGCCGATTTTAAAATTATAAGAGAAAATACGACTCACCTACAACTTAATTTTTGAATTTTAAAACTCGAACAAATTGTAACTTTTGTTGTAATACTTTAAATAACACTTGTTTGTTGTTGTAGACATCCACCTCGATCACCTACATCGAAATGATGTTTAAAGGCCACATTTGAACTGGAAACGTGTATAATAAGTGTACCTAATATAAAAACTTTCACGTTAAAGTCATCATTTTTGTTTTATTTTATTGTTATTAAAATTATAACTTACATTATAATTTAAAACGGTCTAAAAAAATTGAAGTGTTTTTGTAAAAATTATAGGCGAAAACAAGCGGTACATATTTTAGGACTAATAAGAATAAGTTTCGTTACATTTTGCTTGCAGATTGAGGTATCAATCAATGATGACTTCCAATTAATTCTAGGTTATCCTGCACGAGTGCACGATACAATTTTTTTAAATTATAAATATTAGATAGTTGGATAGTTTGGAGTAAAGTGCTTGAACAAAAAAAATTTAATTCATTATGATTAAATCGAGAAGTATTCTGATAAAATATTGTAATAAAGGTAGGTGGGGAGGAGGTATACTGATAGTAGTACAAGAGCTGGCAATCATTATACCACTTGAAATTATTTCGAAGGTTAATTATTTTTATTTAAAAGCATATAAAATCACATCTCTACTTCCTGAGGTAGTGTGAGGTTGAGCTAAAAACGCCCGACTCACTAAAACCACAGCATATCCGAACGTCTTACGTGAAGACTGTGAATCCGCGCTAGCATTGCTTCCAGTACTTCAGCTTGCCCGGTGTTCGTCTGCAGTACTTCTTTCGGGCAGTGAGTCTCCCTGTTGTTCAGTGACGCCCTTACTTCCTTTCGATATCACCTTCTACTTCATAATTCTTGATGCAAGTTAAAGTATCGTCGTCCAGTCTTACAGTCCTCTGAGCATTATGTCGATGATATTGTCGACGCTCAGGGTCAGTCCCATCTAGAGAGGTGCCACGACCCACAACTCTCTTTTGTTCCCATCGATAACACTTGAAAAGTGTGTGTTTCGCAGTATCGATGTTACCGTGATTCCTCTCTACCCGTGGTTGGAAATTGGGTATGAAAATCCTCGTTCAGAGACCACAGTTGAGGCGTTTATCAACTATCACGCCGAGCACCTTGACTGACTCCTTAAGTTGGATGTCAGCTCCGTCGAGTTGAAGTCAGATTTGTGGAATTGTGGGCATCGTCTTCTTCCGCAAACCATTACTGCCTTTCTCTACCTTTCTCGTTCGTCCGGATCAAGATTCGCTCGATCGCTTCGTTCGCTCGTTGCTGCATGTGGTTTGCTTCTCTGGTGGAAACTACTAGAGCAAGATCGTCTGCGAACCCGTAGAGCATCGTCTCTTCCGGCAGGCGCAGGCTCAGGACACCGTCGTACATGATGTTGCAGAGAGCGGGTCCAAGAATCGAGTCCTGCGGAACTCCACTAGTCACCTGAATTGTTGATGATTCTTCCTCGAGACCGAGCTGTATCCTCCTTTTAGTTAGGTAGGAGTCCAAGATGTTGAAGAGGTTTGTTTCGACGTCCTTTTCCCCGAGGGCCTTGATGATCCATCACCATCCCGCGCAGTTGAACGCGTTCCTCATTTCTAGCGTCAGTAGAAGCACTATGTATCTCTCTTAACTTCCTGAACCGTTCTCGTGAGGATCGCAAGAGCGTCGATGGTCGATCGGCTTGCCTGCCCTAAAGCCGAATTGGTTTTCGGTCAGGCCTTGTCTTTCGTCGATGATCCTTTTTAGTCTATTCAGGATCATCATCTCCAAGAGCTTTCTTGTGTGGTTTAAACGGCAGATGCTCCGATACGAGAAAAGGGTGCCGAGTGATTTATCTCACTTCCTGATCAGCACTAGCTCCGCACTTTCAGATGTCCCAGAAGTCGCTTAGGTTAGGTGGCAACCTAACCTTGCCTCAGTCGGTCGTTTCCCTCGCTGGAGTGGGAGTAGATGGTTGCAAAGCGCGGCACTTCTCCGCGAGGTCCGACAGCCTAACCAGCTCCCTCAGGTTGTCTTTGACCTTGTTGGTGGTAGCCCTGCCGTTGGCCTTCACCTCTTTTAGAAGCTCCCTAAGCAGGACGGGGACCGCTAGCTCCATTGATCATCTTTTCGGCTGCTTGCCTGGCGCTGCTATTTCTTCCCCTTTTCACTTTTCCCCCTCTCTTTTTTGATTGTGTGGGGGGTCACTGCGTCCTTCCTCAACACTCCCGACACTTCTCTGGGCTCAGGCTTCTTGAATAAGCCCACCAGCCGCTATGTCCAGAAACTTTCCGAGCGCACCCCGTAAGTCCACGTGCGCTTAGAACTTTCTCGTGCGGCCCCCGTATGACCGTGGAATTCGCCGCGTTGCACCTATTATTTACCCACACTTACAATATTACGTTGCATTGTTTGTTGCAAATTTATAATATTTGCACTAAAAATGCTTTTTTTTAAGTATTAAATCTTACCCGATTTTCTTCAAGCAAGCATTTCTAGATTCCCCTTAACTTTTCCCACACTATGGTCCTTGTCCCAATCCAATCGGTTCTCTTTTACACTTTCTAGCGCACTTTCAAAATCGCTATACGTTTTTAGGCACTAAAAATTATGTAGAGTTCACCGATTTCAAAAATGTTTACACCAGAGTTACGACCGTTGGAGACCGCAACTTTACACACTTCGAAATTTTTTAATTGACTGAAACCAAAAAACTACGAATTTTAGAGACGAAGAACGATTTAACTGCGTCTGTTCTTCACCAGAGTCCAACTTAAAGTCCCCTACAGACGACCTGACGCGGTCGGCCTGACAGTCGGTCCGACCAAATCAGGTGTTGCCTACCCGCTAAATCGTCTGACAACGCTCCGCACGACCTGATTTGGTCAGGCGGTTGGGTAGTCAGGTGCCGGACCATCTGACAACACTCGACACAATAAATGTCAGACGACAAGCCTACACACGACCTGATATTCTACCTGATCTGATCAAATCGACCCGACCGCCTGACCAAATCAGGTTGTGTGGAGGGGACTTTACTCCCAACATACTTAACCTAACTTAACCTAACCTAACCTAACCTAACCTAACCTAACCTAACCTAACCTAACTTAACCTAACTTAACCTTTTGTTAATGTATGTGGAAATCTTATTCAGAAAGACACCGCTACTGTCTATGACGGTAGTGTGGAGTTAAATAGTTGTTAATCTGGCTCACTAAAAAAACAGTTTAACTCCCATTTTCTCTGGAGTTGTTTGTCTTACTTCAGCCGACTCGGGAACCCGTTTTCGCATTTCTTCCGAAGTCGATTGACTCGACTCGAACTCGAAAGTGTATTTCCCGTTTTTGGCACCTAAAAACACTCCGATTTTGAAAATTCAAATAGTCGTAAGCAGTGTTTTTACGGCGATTTAGAAGCTACACGTTATAATATTCGGAGCCAATTTACCACGCGTCCACCTCGAACACAGTCAATATATCGACTAATCTAACCTTACTCGACGTAATTAGTCTTCCCGAATTCAAACACGAAAAGAAATCAGGTCTATTCTGTATCATAAATCATAACCTCTAAAACAGTGGCCAACTTTAACGTTTAAAGTAACGTTCTATCCTTTTTATTTAGCTGAGATGGAACGAGATAGAACGTGACTTTAACGTTAAAGTTGGCCACTATTTTAGAGGTTATGATACAGAATAGGCCCGATTGTTTCATAAATTTGTCTGTCTGTTTGTATCACCTTAAAAAATACAAAACTATTTTCAGTCTGTCTACACACAGGACGTCTAACAGAAAGCTAGCTTGTGACACTATAGGATACTATACTTTATCCACAACTGTATTGACATAAAACCTTGTATCGTGGACTAGATATAATTAGAAATGAAAACAAATAATTAATGCCGCATACATACTATTATTTATTGCAAACATTTATCACAAATATATTTACAAATGTCATACTTTCCTATACTTGGCACACACAAAATTCTAAAACGTTCAATACAAGAAGTCGTGGAAGGACGGAAATCGACAACTTCTTGTCGAGAACCAATAGACGTATTATTTATTAATAATTAATCCTACATTTTTAAAATGAACATCAAAGTGTGTTTTTTATATTAAAATAGAAACAGTTAAAAACATTAATTTCCATCGTAATGAGAATTTTGTAACGACTCCTGATGAATATGATGCCGAAGCTCGATTGGCAAATCGAAGCTCCTCTTCTGAAAGTATTTTTATTAAATTTAAAGCAAATTTTGTCGTTAATTGCAACTTACTCGACAGACGTTTTCGCACGATTTTACGTCTTTGATACCGTTTGGTGGTGGTAGTCGTGAAGGCGGCTGTGGTGGATGAGGAGGAATGTCTAAGACCGCAGATACGTACGTCGCCCCACTCATACATTTCGAGCACTGTCTTCTAAGAGCCGGCCTCTGTCTCGAGCCTCTGCAACGTAAAGCGAAACAAAGTTCGCCGCCCATTTCGGCGCACAAAGATTGATGCGGCGTCCCGATGGAGCGCTAAAAAGATTAATTTATGTAAAACTTAACAATTTTAGTTTTAACGCACCTTTTCGGTTAACGAATTTTTTTTCGAATTATAACAAAATTCACAAATCGCAACGACAACGGCAAATGCAAGTCCACACAACAAAACTACAAAAACACCCCCAATATTATCGACTCCCAACGAATTAGCTTTAGACTCTTTTCCTTTATCGTTACGAGAGCACGTTTCGCCGGTATTTTTCCACCACTTATCGTACAACATTTGAATTTCGCCCTTTTCCTGTAATTCTAATATTGCGAGTGAAATTTTATCTCTCCATGGGCTTCCCATCGGCGTGGCTATACCGTATCCTTTCGAATCTAATAAACCCCCAATTTGTGTCAAATTACAATCGCGTTGAACAATATAATCCAACATCGTAGATTCCATTAGAAAAGCATAATTGCCTTCTAAAACTTTTTGTATTCCCTCCTCGTAAGTTGAAACAAAAACGGACGGACTTCGTTTTTCCATGTAACGCCACATTTTCTTGTAAGTTTCGATCATCGAATCCTAATTATTTGGAAAAGAGTTAAAAAACAAAAAAGTTTAAGAACGGAATAGACTCACTCTAAAGAATGTCATTGTTGATCCGCTATCGAGGGTTCCGTAAGGAATTTCAGTTTGACTCGCAAGATCGTCGGAGTTTTCGATAGGGGTGATCATACGTTCTACGGTCAGGAAAGCAGCTAAATTTGCCGTATAAGACGAGATAATTATCAAAGTGAAAAACCACCAAATTCCTCCTACTATCCTCGTAGATGTTGCCTGTGAGATAATCAATTTATTAGGTGGGTGCTATTTCCTATCTATAAAATTTATTGTGGTTGTTTGTTGCTATAAATTATAATCTTTTTGCGTTTAAACGTGTTTGAGGACGAATTTTAAACCAAAAAGTAACCATTTTAATTCGAGTTAACGCTTATTTTGGGAAGTGACAGTTTATACAGGACGGGACACGTAAACTAGTCCTGGAAGGGCCAGTCATTTAAAATTATTTCAAGACTATTATTTCGAATAGCAAAGAGTATCGGAAATGATCATTTATAGCAATAAAATGTTTCAAAACGGCAATATTTAATTTTTTACGCTTACCGAATACCCTTAAGCATGCAAAATGAGCGAAGTAAATCTTTTTCGCACTTGTCACTGAAAAGCGTGTTAAAAGGTATCACTTTTAGGCCAGTCAGTAGAGGTATTATATGATGCAATAAACGGTGTAGAAGTTTTTATTTTTTTAAACTTGTTTATATGGATGCAAACATGTAAAAAACAAAAATGCTAACGAGCGATCTCGGGAGACTTTTTGACAGCCTCAATATTTTAGGACTTGTATTGTTTTTTACCTATAACTACTAAACGGTGCATCTTAGTGAAAAAGTATTTATATAACAAATTAAAGAGCATTAAATTCTGCGTCAAATGAGTACCAATACTTAATAATTCGGTCACGGGGTATGATCGAAAACCGCGGTCAAAAAACGAGTTCTTCTTCTAACTTGTTCAAATACTGATATATAGCATTATATATTATGAGCCTGCAGCTTAGAAATTAGCACTCTGAGAGAAAAACTCATTAAATAAAAGTTGTAGAGCATCTAATTCTGCGTTCATATAATAAACTTTTTAAATTTGATCAAGGACATATCTCTAAATTGGCAATATTCTGATGTCCGGGAATTGGCATACGAAGGTATAGTAGGAAAATAGTACAGTCAAATAAGGATTTTTGGCCAATATAATTCCTACAAAGTTGGATTTTGGTATACACGTACATTAAGATGTTACAAATATCACAAAATCCTAAAAATTTCGGCGACAATTTGAGATATTCAAGGTCAAAGGTCATAGAAATTGTTTTTTGCAAATAACTCGCCTCCTGTAGATCGTACGTTGATGAAGGTCATTATGAAAGTTATAGAAAATATTATTAGCTACAGGATTGGTCTTATACATTTTTTTCATAAGTTTAACCCTTTTCGAGATATTGCGCGGAGAAGATAATGCTCTCTAAACTGCGGAGTAAGACGCGTAAGTCTCTTAAAAGAAGTCAGCGTCCAAACGTATCGACTAATAGATTGGATTGTAATGCAGATTGTTCGAAATTGTAACACTTAGTAAGCGCGCTATTGAACTTCAGAAGCTTCTTGTTCACAACTTAGAGGCACGATAAAGATTTTCCATATCACATCAGATAGAATAAGGACGTAGTTAAAAGAATTATTAAGTGTAGGTAGATACTCATTCGATGCAGAATTTAATGCTCTTTAATTTGGTTTACAGGGTGTACCGGAAATTCTGTAAAACGCTCTACCACATATTCCTGGGACCAAAATAGGTCGATTTAACCCAACTTACCTCTATCCAAAAATGCTTCGTTAGGACGCCATCGGACGCCAAAGATCTTCAAAAAATTTATATATTTTTAAATAACAAAAGATTGCTTTTACCGATTGAAATGAAACTTGCTATGTGAATATGTGCTGAATAAGTGGTATAAAGTTGATCATCCAGGTGCAAAGGACCTTATATTTTTTTAACGGTTTGATAAATACTTTCCAGCCTTCTTCTACCAGTTTCTACAGTATTTATTGCATCATACAAGGAGGTTTCGGTCTTCTACTGACTGGCCTATTTGGGCACGATCGTAGAAAAAAATGGTTTTGCGACTCGATCGTTTACTTTTTCGAAAATTCGTCCTTGAATGTGTTTTATGTGTTTCACTCTCATATTTTCGCAAAACTTAGAACATTTTAAATTCCCTTAGGTACCATGTCACGTTTTAAATAAGCACCCATAAAATTAGGTGTTGAAATGTATGTGTTACACAGAGATATACGTACATGCAAAGAAACGAAAATACAATAAATGGGTGCTTATTAAACATGCAGGTACCAAACTGGTGAGAGCTAACCAAAAAACAGTTTAGAAAAAAAAAGTTTTGTGCTAAATTATGTATGAGTGCTTATTTACTATAAATAATACTAATATTTCGGATTTGAAATAAAATTCTTTCAACATGGTACCTTGGGATTGAGATCCGATCCTTGCTGCATGAGTGTGCCTATAGTAAACCAAAACGAATTTGCAAATGAAAATTGATTTTCGACAGTTTCGTTTTCAATTTCGCAAGGATGCGGATTGTGCCATTCGTACGGCGAAAATCTGGCCACTACAAACATTGTAATTGATACCAAGATGTAACCGGAAAGCACGTACAACCAAATATCCATAGCCAATGGATTCATAAATGAAAATAAACGCGCTTGTTGACTCGTGGGCACCTTAAAGAAATAAAAAAAAAACACATTTTTAAGCAGCAAAGATTCATTTAAAAGTTCCAAGATTTGTCCGCACGTCTCGCGTTTGCCTCTCTACCTGTGGGTTAACTCCAGACGGTTGTCTCAAAAGTGTGCCGGCGATAAACCAAAAACTGTTGGATACTGTAAACGGATTACACAAGTATCCACGCTTTTTTTCAGCTTTCGTACGAGGCTCGATCCATTCGTACGGAGTAAATCTGGCTAAAGTAAATAACGTAAAGCAGGCCATGAAAAATGCTCCTCCCACGAAAAACCATATGTCGTAGCCCAAAGGACTTAAGAAGCTGAAAAATGTCGACGCTTTGCTCGTTGGCACCTAATAACATTAATTAAATGCAGTTAAGAGATGAAGGTTATAGGTTTGAAGAGGCTCGAATGGGCAGCGCAGATGAGGATGGTGAAGAGATCGAAGAAGATGCATCTAATGCACACGACAGCTAAAGAGCAAAGTACTGTAAGCTGGAAGACGTTTTTAAGGGGACAAGGAAGGAAGACTTAAGAAGCTTCTTTTAGGAGTCATGTTTTTGATTCGATTTGTATCCAGGATCCACCTACCCTCCCGCTTGCACCCAGCTTTTAGTTATATCAAGGGTATAATAGGGCAGGCTGATTGGTATCTCTCGCCCTCCAGGAAACTATTAGCCCCTATCGCACGCCAACAGCGGGGCCAAGCTACCATGATGGCGCACTCGTGAACACCTTGCCACTCACCAACAGCTGGGCTGTGTCTGCAACAGGGATTAGGCAGATAGCGGAGAGCCTAGATACTCACTATTATTAATCCTAAGATTAATTGGCTGCTGCAGTCTCTGAACCAGAGGAGCTGTGGTCTAGTCTATCTGCAGTTGTACTTTAAATAGTAACGGGAAGACGTGAGTTCTGGTAGGAAGTTCTCGTACTTCCGTAGTAGTTTGGGCACGTGGGCACCACCAGCGTGTTTAGCGTGTCTAGGCTCTCTGCTATCTACCTAATCCCTGTTGCAGACACAGCCCCGCTGTTGGTGGGTGGCAAGGTGCTCACGAGTGCGCCATCATGGTAGCTTGGCCCCGTTGTTGGCGTGCGATAGAGGGACACCGAGCGCCCGCCATCATGGTAACTGGTCTGTAATAGGTCGCAACGAATGATCCGGAGGCGATCAAGTAGATGCTGGTGGAAGGGGATTAGCTACCCCCGAACCTATGACCAGTCGGGTTAAACTGGTGCTGCGGGCAGACGTCTAAAGACTTCTGATGAGGTTGGTTTCGCAGAGGCTAATGGTTTCCTGGAGGCTGAGAGATACCAATCAGCCTGCCCTCTTATACCTCTGATATAGCTAAAGCTGGGTGCAGGGGGGGAGGTGGATCCTGGATCCAAATCGCATCAAAACAATCTTTTAGGAGTCAGCAATAAAGTTTCTAGTTAAACAGAGAAGCTCACAAGTCGGTCTAGCTCGGCATACTGCGCTCTGCAGAGCGTCAACAAGCTACGCCACGTACTCGTTCACTAACCAGAAGCAATAATTTGTAGCATCTATTTTTTCTATTGAAAACTTTTTTTTTAATGGCTTTAAATACGAGCTCTTGCAGCTTGCGAGCTTTTCTCTAACGATTTTTTAACCCTAAAATCAAATAAATTAACGAAAATACTTGCCTTGAAAAGAATACTGATGCCGAGGTTCATAAATGGCTTAGTAAAGTCAATGACGCTCTCTCTAGCGTAGTTAATGGTCATGGAGCCGACTGCTAAATCGGTTTTCTGTAAATGAAAACGTAATTAGACTCGTTCGGTAATCGAATCTAGAGAGATAGCACATTAGGGCCGTACGGAAGGTCGGCTTTAGTTTTCTTGTTACTTTTGACGGTTACAGTTCTGAACGAAAGAGTGCAGTTAAGCAGATAATTTCTTCATCTACTTATGAATAACTAAATAACAGTGTATTTTCGCATCGTATACGTGTAAAATGTTTTTGTTTTACTAAAAGCCAACCAACAACCAACCCTTTATGCACGTCATACATTTTTCACTTGAAAATTTTCTTATCGCTTCGGCTTAAGGTGTTTGATCAGACAAGAATATTTACAGAGTCTGCGAGCTCGTTTTATCTTAAATAAATCTTTGTTAACGTCGAAATAGTTTTTATGTAGACTTTAGATCGTTCTCTAACTTTTTAAACGAACGGATGGACGTGTTAGTCTAAAAAGAACTAACTATTCTAAAAGCGTTGAAGTATGGAAGAGATGTTATTGGAAAACTCACAATTGAAAAAAAGCTGTTGCTGTTAGAAAAACAAATTTTATAATCGAATATTTGATTCAGAGAATATGAACTTTTCCCTCTTCTAGTTACATAAACAAACAGTAATGGCATCTTTTATGTTCACTATTATTGCTCGTCAATGCATTTTTTTGAGAAAAAACCTTTCGGACACAATGAAAAAGTTGAAAAGTGGCAACGTGAAGAATTTGATTGATTTTATTGAAGACGAAAGTCAGAAATTATCGCGCCATTTTAATAATACTAGATGAGCTACTAAAATAGAACGCTCGTAAACGATTTTTCAAGGTTACAGTTCACGAGGTTTTCCACCTCAACTCTCAAGATTCGTGGTTGAGCCACCACAATTTTACGAAATAAACTTATCGATAATAAAAACAAACAATTTGTTTATACACCAAGAGAAAAGACACAAAAGACACGACAAAAACGCATATCCAAGACTACCCTTCTTCTGTACACTCAAATTTAAATAAATCAGCATCTTTTCGTTTTTAGCTTGATATGTACGAGAGTACAATGGCACTTTTCCAATTATTGAATTGTTTAAAGTAAATTTTCTTCATTTGAGAGTAGTAGTAAATTACGTCTCATGGTGAATTTAATACGTTGCCACTCAAGTGAAAATTAAAAGAGTTTCTCGCCAAGCATTTAATAAGAACGGATGGGAAATGGTGGAAAATTAATACCTAGTAAAAATTAATTGGAAGAAAATGGCTTAGAATTGAAAATAGTTAATGTTAGTACTTTTCCTATATAAAATTGGTTTATAGTATTACAACTTGACGTCAGTGGTAGTTTAAAAGTAGTGCTGTCCTGCATACGTCACTAATTACTGTCTAGATAACATATTATGGCTTCGAAGTACATACTATAAGTACGTTACTTAGAAAATATTTAATAACTACTAACAATAGCTCTTTGAGGGGCCCCACGTTGGGCGCCAGTAAATCATTTGTACTTTTGCCGATACTCAATTTATTTATAATTAAACTTATTAATGCTGTAATGACATAACAAGCATGCACGTTTTTGGCATATACATTTTTTGCGTACCTTATGGTTTAGTTTGACCCCCCTACACTCCCATTCTTGAGGCGCTATACTTCAACGCGCTCTTCGAATTCATTTTTTTGTAGAAACACTTTTCTTTAAAGTACGTAGTTTTTAATTTATAAGCAATAAAACAGTTCTTAGGCCGCTTTTTGAATTTTTGTCAAACTTTAACGCGTTCTAGCGCCTAAACCGTCCGTCTAAGGAAAGAAACCTAAGAGATATCATGTGTAGGAAATTTGACGTAGTTTCTATTCATATACTAGCACGTTTCTCATAAAGTGGGTAGTGTTCGAGTTATAACCGATAAAACTGTTTTTAGGCCGATTTTTGAATTTTTGTCAAACTTTAACGCGTTCTAGCGCCTAAACCGTCCGTCTAAGGAAAGAAACCTAAGAGATATCATGTGTAGGAAATTTGACGTAGTTTCTATTCATATACTAGCACGTTTCTCATAAAGTGGGTAGTGTTCGAGTTATAACCGATAAAACTGTTTTTAGGCCGATTTTTGAATTTTTGTCAAACTTTAACGTGCTATAGCACTTAAATCGTTCGTCTAAGCAAAGAAACCTAAGAGATATCATATGTAGGAAATTTGACCTAGTTTATATTCATATACTAGCACGTTTCTCATAAAGTGCGTAGTGTTCGAGTTATAACCGATAAAACTGTTTTAGGCCAATTTTTAAATTTTTGCAAAACTTTAACGCGCTCTAGCGCCTAAACCGTTTGTCTAAGAAAAGAAACCTAGGAGATATCATGTGTAGGAAATTTGACGTAATTTATATTCATATACTAGCACGTTTCTCATAAAGTGGGTAGTGTTCGAGTTATAACCGATAAAACTGTTTTTAGGCCGATTTTTGAATTTTTGTCAAACTTTAACGTGCTATAGCACTTAAATCGTTCGTCTAAGCAAAGAAACCTAAGAGATATCATATGTAGGAAATTTGACCTAGTTTATATTCATATACTAGCACGTTTCTCATAAAGTGCGTAGTGTTCGAGTTATAACCGATAAAACTGTTTTAGGCCAATTTTTAAATTTTTGCAAAACTTTAACGCGCTCTAGCGCCTAAACCGTTTGTCTAAGAAAAGAAACCTAGGAGATATCATGTGTAGGAAATTTGACGTAGTTTATTCATATACTAGCACGTTTCTCATAAAGTGGGTAGTGTTCGAGTTAAAACCGATAAAACTGTTTTTAGGCCGATTTTTAAATTTTTGCAAAACTTTAACGCGCTCTAGCGCCTAAACCGTTCGTCTAAGGAAAGAAACCTAGGAGATATCATGTGTAGGAAATTTGACGTAGTTTATATTCATATACTAGCACGTTTCTCATAAAGTGAGTAGTGTTCGAGTTATAACCGATAAAACTGTTTTGAGGCCGATTTTTGAATTTTTGTCAAACACTAACGCGCTCTACCGCCTAAACCGCTCGTCTAAGGAGAGAAGCCTAAGAGATATCATATGTAGGAAATTCGACGTAGTTTATATTCATATACTAGCACGTTTCTCATAAAGTGCGTAGTTTTTGAGTTATAACCGAGAAAACTGTTTTTAAGCCGATTTTTGAATTTTTCTCAAACTTTAATGCGCTCTAGCGCCTAAACGGTGCGTCTAAGGAAAGAAACCTAAGAGATATCATATGTAGGAAATTTGACGTAGTTTATATTTATAAAGTGCGTAGTTGGTGAATGCTGCCACTTAGGAGTGGCAGACAGTGGCTTTCATTACTAATTTGCTTCGTTAAAAAATTTGTACTTGACCGTGTTTCTTTTCTTGAAAGATTAATGTTAATTCAAATTCCGAACTCTCTATTAAACGAACTGGAGTTGCACCCTTAAATCTAGTTAATCCAATTTGCTACTTGCATTCGCTTATTAGTTCAAGAGGAAAAAATGAAATTAGCAGGAACATCAATGTTTAAATAACCAATCCACTAAATTAACTTTTAAATTGGTATTTTAGTAAAAGCTTTTAAGAGAAGAGCTACTACGTCTTTGTGTAATTATTTTAGAAATGGTATTTAATCAGGGAAACTTCGATTCCATTTAGATGTGAGGGAACTTCATATACGAATGCAACAGTAACTTAATAAATAAGTCGATAGTGGTGGCTTTGGTGTTGCTTAAATTTTAATTGGTGTTCCTGGCCTTTACTTTGAGCCAAACGTTTTAAGACAGAAATTGTATTTTAATATTGTTAAGGGTTGCAGAAAGAGAGGAAGTGTGTGTGTGCAATTTTGAAACCTACCCTTTATAGATCTTTGTAAGAATTTTCTGTAATTTCTAAGTGCAAAAAAATCATGTTAGTTGTAGATTTACGTCCCATATTACTTTTCACAGGACGAACCCCCCATTTTTTTACAAATTATCCCAAACAGATTGTATTTGTCAGATTTAGGTTAGACGATTTTCAAGTTGAAGCCTACTCAATTAATTAGAGCTTTATTTCAAGAAGAAAACTCTATTTATACAGATTGAACTTTTTCCTATTACACAAAATAATTAAGATGGAGGAGTTTGACTTAACAAAGGTATTTTAGGCTTTTAGGGCATAAAAAAGTTGACTTATAAAATAATTGATTGCCATCTTTTTGTTTCGTTTAATAATAATATTTGTGGCGAAATTTAAGTTGGTAAATCCTAAGGATGTTTATTCAAAGTTAAGGATTTATGCTACAGTTTGTCAAGAGATTGTAGCAAATATAAATCATTTCGTTGGGAACTGTAACCTCTAGATAAGAATATGTAGAGAATTAATTTATGAAATTTTTGCCCTTACGTGAAAACCGTAATTTTTTTTCTCGGAGCTCTTTCATTATAATAACGAATCACGTTTTTTATGGTACGCTGGACGTTTGCTTGTTAGCAAGTGATCGTTATGAAAAAGATGGCAATTTGCTCTCTTGATATTTAAAAAAGACGTCAATGCAGAATTTTATAACGAAAAAGAAGAGCCGAACAAAATCAAATTGTGTAGTGCTTTTTTTGTAAAAAAGCAACTTCTTTTAACAAATTACAGAGTTTATAATTAAAGTAATTCCCGAAGCCTTATGTAAGTTGCTTTAACTACAAACTTCAGAAAAAGGTTCGAAGAGCTAGAAATTTTCCAGACCTCAATAATTATCAAAAGTTTCTTTGGTTAAGAATTGTATACTCAAATAGTTAAATCTCAACTAATTAACAATTAATTCTAATTTAGCAAAAAGCTCTCTCTAATTCACAAAAGGATTTATTTCAGAGACGTAATATAAGAACAATATACCGGGAGGCAATGGGCAGTTTTACTAAACGATAAAGTACAAAATTTTTAATTATTGCAAACGAGTAATAAAACCGACCGTCTGCCACTCTAAAGTGGCAGTATTAACTTGGAGGTTGTCAGAGAAGGGTGGATTTTGGTTCTTTTTTCGTTGTTTCGCCCATACCTCACAAACTACGCACTTTAAAAAAAAGTGCGTTCATGTGAATGTAAACTACATCATATTTCCTACAAATTATATCTCTTAAGTTTTTTCCTGAGACGAACGGTTTAGTGACTAGAGCGCGTTGAAGTTTGACAAAAATTTCAAAATATTCCAAAAAACTACTTTTTTGATTTATAGCTTATAACTTGAAAACTACATACTGACATACTACAACTGTACGGATAAAAATATAAATTTCATTTAATCCTCTACAAATTATATTTCTTATTTTTTTCGTAAGACAAACGGTTTAGTAGCTAGAGCGCGTTGAAGTTGAAAAAAAATTCTAAATCATTTCAAAAAACTGTTTTTTGGTTTATTGCTTATAACTCGAAAAGTACGCACTTTCAGAGAAAAGTGTTTTGATATAAAAATTAATTTAATTTAATTTCCTACAAATTATGTGTCCTAGCCTTTTTTCCTAAGACACACGGTTTAGTGGCTAAAGCGCGTTGAACTTTAAAGAAAATTTCAAATAATAAAAAAAAACTGTCTTTTGGTTTATCGCTTATAACTTGAAAACGACATACTTTTAAAGAAAAGTGTTCTGATACTAAAATAAATTTAATTTAATTTCCTACAAATTATGTCTTTTAACTTTTTTTTGTGAAACGAACAGTTTAGGTGTTAGATCTTGTTGAAGTTTAGTGTATATCGGGCTTAGCGTGCCCGCGGTCGGCAGAATGCAGATATACTAAAATACAAAATTCTTGACGTTGACGATGCAGTCTAAACGTACATAGCAAATGATAGTAAAACCTGTCGTCTGCCATTTCTAAGTGGCAGCATTAACTTGGGGGTTGCTTGAGAAGGGTGTATTTTTATTATTTTGTCAGTTTTTCGCTTATAACTTCAAAACTACACACTTTAGAGAAAAGTTCTTCTATAAAAAAGTAAAGTACATTAAATTTCCTACAAATTATATCTTGAAGGTGTTTTTCTTAGGCAAGTGGTTTAAGCGCTAGAGCGAGTTAAAGTTTTATAAAAATTTCAAAACTGTCAAAAAACTTTTTATTTTGTTGTTCGCTTATAACTTCAAAAATACCCACTTTTAGAGAAAAGCGTTTCAATATAAAAGTAAACTACATTAAATTTCCTACAAATTATATTTCGAAGGTTTTTTTCTCAGACAAGCGGTTTAGGCGCTAGAGCGAGTTAAAATTTGACAAAAATTCCAAAACTGTCAAAAAACTTTTGTTTTGTTTATCGCTTATAAGTAACTCAAAAACGGCACACTTTTGGAGTAAAAGTTACAAAAACAACAGTAAAGTATATACCATTTGTGGCAAATTTTATTTAATTAAAAAAACTTTATGTAAGAAAAATTTATACCCACAGGAATTAACAAATTCACGAGGTCGATTCTCTCGATCTCGTCTTTAATTGAAGTTATGTATCAGTTAATTAGTATCGATTGAGTTTAAAGTTTAAGGCATAAGCTCGCTTTCAGGTTTGGATATTGCGTCTTGTTCATTATTGGCGTCAAATGGGGAGCACTAAGGTAAATTAATGGAGATGCTCAAAGCGGTGAGAAGCTTAAGGGGCCAAGCTTTGTGTGAGTTTCCACAACGCGTTTATTGTCTTTAATGAATTACGAGCAATTATGATTTATTTTTACTAACGCATTAAAACAATTTCGGGATTATATGCCTATTTTGTACGAAAATAAGATGTACTTAAAACATTTAATCTTCGAGTTTCGAGAAGCTTAATAAGTTAAATCGTTAGTTTATATTAAGCCATTCAAAATTTTCTTAAACTGATTACCACTGTCAGAAGCTAATGAAGTCAAATTTATTACTATCAAATAATCTTATAGAGTAGGTATTTTGGATTATATTAAGTTTGCTATTTTCTGTGCGAACTCTCGGGCAAATAATAACAAAATGTGATAGGGGTGGTTTGGGTAATTATTAAGTGGCGGTTAGTATGTGACTTCAAAAAAATTAGAATAACAAACTTCCAATTAATTTCAAATTGATGGTTTGTTTGGTTTGTCGATAAAAGCCTTCAGGATGTTGCGCACGTAAAGAATTTTGGAAATTTCATATTTGAGAGAAAAATTGGAAAATGGAAAATGGAAAAAGAAACTTTTTTCGTTTAACTACTCAATCGAAATCTCGACATTTAAAAACACTGTAATGTCCGCGGAAAAGAAATTAATAACAGGATGTTAACCGGCAAGAGATTCAGGGTGCATAACCTCATTTCCATTTCTAAAGACCGCTTTACGGGAACTTGAGCGAGTCATTAAAATTGGTTAAATTTTGTTGGGTGATTTATTAAGCGCTAAGCACATGGTAAAAAGCTCTCTTTATTATTTGGTAAATTGAACTAAAATTGTGTGCCCTTTTCGTTCAGACTGTTTAAATTAAAAAAAAAACAGCCGCCAAATATTGCCATCGCTGCTTCCTCTACTACCTCTCTTCCTTTTAAAGTATTTCGCTGCAGTTTAATGGTAACTTTTGGATAACAATTTTCACCACTGTCTTTGCTCAGTGAAAGAAAACAACTAATGAAGGATTCACCTCAATGAAAAATAAAACTCTCAGGACAGTGAGACTGTGACGAACAAGAAAGGGATTGTGGCAGAGGATTAAGTGGAGAGATTTGGAAATATGTAATATAATAGAGCTTCATGTAAAAGCTAACCAACTGACTACCTACCAAAAAGAAATAATTACTTACCACGAAATATAAAAATGTGCTTTTAGCAATTAAGGCGGCAAAAAATTGTTTCAAACAAAGACAAAGCGTAATTATTAAAAAAAAGTTTGAAGCCTGTTTTTATTTCCCTTAAATTAAATTAATGCCATTATTACTTACGTCTTAATGAAATATTAATTTGCCGTTTTAAAAAAAAATTTCTCCACTAATTGAGTAATTATAAATGGTACATTTTGCATTTTAATTGATCAAAAAAACTCTTTGTGGAAGGCACATTTTAATTAAAGAATGACGATCATTTTTCTCTTTCTAACGCTTAAATGATAAAAGGGGAATTTATTTTTATAAAGAAATATCTCTCTGTTTGATAGACGAGATCGTTTAAACATTCCTGGAATGTTTAGAGACAGACGCCTTAACAATAATTGAGCTTTGAGAAAACAATGCAGACGTTACTGGGTCGTCTTATAAAACAATTCATATATCTGGCAAAGGTGTGTATGTGTACGTTATGATGATTTTTTTCTAGTTTTGCATAATCTACCGGTTTGGAAATTCGCATTAAGCCGGTTGTAAATAGACCCTGCGTCCTGCGGGAAACTTAATATGTTTTCCTACGTAACGAACGTATGTTATCAAATACTGTAGACTAATAATACGTACAACTGCATACGTTTCTATGCATTTTTCCGGAATCGATCTTCAGCGCCATCTATTGGCTTGAGTTGTTGGAGGTGGTAGTCAACCTTCGGGAAAATCAAAAATGAAAATTGAAATTATGTGTTAAATAATGCGATTTTAGTCGAGTTTGCGCCCACAGGGCAAAATGATGGTCAAGCGAGGCTACCAGGCTAAATTGTGTTTTCGGTGAGAACGTAGATCAGAGTCTAACTTAACGCCCAGATCGAAGATTCTTATACAAGTGGTGCTTTAGTGCTTCGTTTATTGAGAGTCAGTGTTAGATAGATCATCTGGGCATACTATCAATATTTTTGTTTAGCTCCTACACAGCTTCAAAGAAGTGTTGCACACGTGAAACATAAGAAATGCAAGCACCGAGGTAGCTTAGTGGTAGCGCACCCGGCGTGACACCTGCAAGACTACGGACGTCCCGTTCACGACCACCTAAAGGTCGAAACTTACATAACCCCCAGGAAACCACACTTGTCCGCACCTCGTCTATATTCTGGTTGGTATACTCTTTCCATATGCCACCGTGTCCAGCTCAAGCTCGATGCGGTATCGGTGCGGCGTGACGACCCGGTCTTGTTGCGGAGATGTTGGAACTAGCTGATTGAGCAGTTTTCACCGTATGGCGACCCACGCTAAACTGACTCACTTGTCAGGCGTTAACTCATGTCAATGTGGTGACTCCGACTGGATACGTCAGCAGTGCTTCCATCCAACTACCGTACACGCATGTTTGCCGCCTTTCTTCGCCCTAGACGTGGGGGTTCCGATCAACGATCGTAAGAACGGAAGACGCAGTCCGGAGGTCCGGACACATGCACACAAGGTATGAAACGAACGGCGTCTCTGGAAGGGGACTATAGCGACTCAGGACTAACGCGAGCACGCGTGAAATAGAAGGGAATTGCTGGTAGCTTAGTGGTAGAGCACCCGGCGCGACACCTGCGAGTTTCGGGTTTGTTTTTACCTTCGATAATCAGTGCAGTATGGACGTCTACCCTTCACGCCCACCTTTTTTTGTTTTTTTGTTTTGTTTTATGGATGTGGACATCTTTAGAAAGACACCTCCACTTTCTGTGGAGGTAGTGTGAGGTTGGACAGGATGTTATTGTCCGACTCACTAAAACCACACCCGAACCCCCACTATCTGTGGGGGTTCTGTCCTGCGAGGTGATTGGGAATTTGCGTAAGCATTTCTTCCAATTCGCCTCGCCACAGTTGGACTCTCTACGTCATTGCCGCTTTCAGGACTTATTCTGCAACGCGTCTTTCTTCCGTGGTTTCCTCGGTTCTTCTTCTGGTTGTGATTGGCTTCGATTAGCGGATATCTTACGTCCCGAGCTCAGAGAACTTAGTGCTCGGGGGTTCAGGCATTCGCTTCTCTCTGCTTCTCTCGCTCAAACTTTTCTTTTTCTCTCATGATGCTCGAGGCTAGCTCCAGCATCGTGTTCCATTCTTCTATTCCTCTGAGCATTATCTGGACGATGTTATTGACGCTCAGAGACTCTCCCACTTTGAGGACTGCCGCGACTATTTTTTGTTCCCATCGGACACAACTGAACAACGAGTGCTCAGCCGTGTCGATTTCGTCGCAGTGGTCGCATTGGGGGGTGGCGAGTTTCCCAATTCGGTGCAGATAGTGGTTGAAGCACCCGTGACCCGTGAGGAGCTGTGTCAGATGGTAGGTCAGCTCCCCGTGATTCCTCTCTACCCACGGTTGTAATTTGGGTATGAGAGCCCTCGTCCATTGTCCCGTTTCCGAGTCTGTCCATAACCGTACCGTGCCTAACACGTGAGTTGGTCGACACTCAACAAAGTCACAGATCACCCTCAGTGAAACAACACTTGTCTGCACCTCGTCCGTATTCTCACCACTTCGTGGTCCCCAACAAGCTGGCTAGTATGCTCTTTCCATATGCCACCTCACCGTGTCAGGAAAAAAGTAAACGAGGCCAATCCGGTCCGGTCTCGGTGCGGAGGTGTGGGGACTAGCAGATTGCTTAACATTGTGCAGTTCTTTCACCATATGAGGGCCAACACTCGACCGACTTACGTGTCGGGCGAGGTTACGTGTGTGTCCCAACTTTATTACGCGCTAAAGTGTAAACTACCGTATACGCATGTTTGCGGTCTTTCTTCGTCCTAGCCGTGGGGGTTCCGATCAACGGTCGTAAGCTCGTAAGAACGGAAGACGCAGCCCGGACACATGCACACATGGTATTGAGACGAACGTCGCCTCTGGAAGGGGAGTATTGTAGCGACTCAGGACTAATGCGAGTACGCGTGAAATACAAGGGAATGGCAAAAACTGGGGTAGCTTAGTGGTAGAGTAACCGGCGCGACACCGGCGAGGCTCCGGTTTCTCTATTCTGGAAGAATTAGGTGTGACTACTTTGGTTATTTTGCAAACTATCTCAAATCTCGTTATGGGTAAAGCCGCATCCTGAACTTAACTTTCATCCGGAAAAAGTTTTTTTGTAACAACAGTGTGTTTTAGAATCGTCAATTTTTAAAATAATTCTTGTGTAAATACAGGTTGGTACTTTTACTAAAAAAGTGTATAATTCGAACCTATACGAGTGGGTACATAAAGAGGGAAATTATAATTAATTCCTGCAATGTCAATATCGAATTGTAATTATTCGATTATTTGAAATTATTTTTCAAATTTAACTGGTAAATTCGTTAAAAATCGCTTTATCAATGTAAAACCATGTAATTGATCTTCAACATCACAATTTTTATTGCTACCCATAATTCCGCAAATTGAGTAATTGCCCCGCAATGTTTGACAGTTTGACGTTTATCACTAATAAACATTTTTAACTTTCCGAAAGAAGTAATTTTGTATAACGGAGCGAAAAAATACGTTATAAATATAAGTAAAAAGATACCTTATCCATAAGCTGTCGTACGATTCCATTCCATTCTCCCGTGTCTAAGTCGATAACGCCATATTTTCCATCGGGGACTAGTTCGATGCGATAATCAAATCCGACCATAGATGAAATTTCTTTCAACAGGTCGATACAAAATCCTTCGTATCTTGCGTTGCCCGTTAAGTTGGGCTGGGGTTTTAGCATAACATAGGGTTGCTCCTGGAGGAACAATAAAAAGCTCTTTTTTAAATCTAAAATGATGTATAAGCAATACAAATAAAAACAAACGTAATGCTTTTTTGTAAAAAGAAACAAAAAACTTTTTTACTATAAAATGGACGTCGATACGATACGTTAAGCTTGGGAAATTTATCGTTTAGAAAATTGTAGCAGCATTAACGTGATAAAAACTTAATATGCCGAATAATCCGATACGTTTCAATATCCTGCTGCGGAATCTCGAGCTTAGTGCTCCATTTTATCTGGAAGTTGGTCGACAAAATGCACAATTTTAGCTTTCGAAATAAAAAGCTTCACTAGCGCATCGAGAAGGAAATTCAAAGTCTACCACTACGTACTACGCAAACAAAGACGAAATTAAATGTTTACTCACGAGTATTGTGGTAACCACAAGTGTTACGTTCATCGTACCAGGATCAAAGAAGGCGGCATGGTCGGTAATGTTGACCCCTGCCCCTGGGTTCCACTCACCGACCTTTACCAACGCATGTTGCTTCAACTTCAAAAGATCCAGTTTAAACTCTATGCGTCGACCTTCTTTAAATTCAATTGGTCCACTCAAGCCTTTAAATTCGACCTATAAAAAGATTCGTTATTAGGTACACTTTTTTCAAAAATAGATCACCCCAATATACAACTACATTAAAATATTAATTACTTTTCCAATAATTTGCTCATTTTGCACTTATATAGGAAGTGTTGGAGATTAAAGCTGCGGTTACAGTGCAATTTGGTGTAATTAGTTTACGGCGAAGCCGTGAAGCGTAAAAAAATTACCAATAAATTGGAGTTTTGCTAAGTTCCTATCGTGAGGTCTAATTACTATAAATAACAAAAATATTAAAAAAATTGCAAACCGAACGTGCTATTGGATTGGTCATTTTTCATGTTTAAATAACTTCCACTCCTTTAGCGGCTTAGTGCACCGAGTGAACATTTCTCAACTCTCAACTGTCGATATACGATAGCTAATAGCTAATATTCCTATGCTAATTAATAGCTAGAAGGAAGTAACAGTACTTTTTTAGTACTTAAAACCTCAAAACTGACAGAATTTGTAAGTTCAAGTGAGCACTTTACAAAATATTACTCGCTCACTTTTTAAAGTGCATTTACATTTTGAAATCTGCATTTCTAGCGTGACGTAATGAAATTGTTTACTCTGGCCCTTTATTTTACGCTTAGTAAACATCAAATTTCCCGAGTTAGACTTGATAACTGAGAGGTCATTGGGAACGCTTGAAATAAGATCAGTGAGTTCACAAGTCAAGAGCTGAGGTCTAGCTGCAGCTGTTGCTCTCGTGTCGAGTTGTAGCTGTAGCTATAGCTTCTAGTTGTTACTATAACTTCTAGTTGTAGATCTAATTTCTAGCTGTAAATCTAGCTTCTAGTTGAAGCTCTGGCTCCTAGCTGTAGCTCTAGCTTCTAGCTGTAGCTTTGACTTCTAGCTTCTAGATATTTATAGCTCTAGCTTCTAGCTGTAGGTTTAGGTTCTAGCAGTAGCTCTAGTTTCTAGATGTCTCTCTGGCTTCTAGCTATCTCTCTAGCTTGTAGCTGTAGCTTTAACTTCTATCTGTAGATTCTAGTTGTGGCTCTAGCTTCTAGCTGTAGCATTAGCATTTAGATGTAGCTCTAGTTTCTAGCTGTAACTCTAACTTTTAACTGTAAATCTAGCTTCTAGCTGTAGCTCTGTCTTCTAGCTGTAGCTCTAGCCTCTAGCTTTTACCTGTAGCTATAGCTATAGCATTAAAATTCAAGTCTATGTGTTTTTCCGTAGATCCTAACCGACACATACTTACATACGTATAAGCATAAAGAATTGTAGAAGTATCTAAAATCAATATTTGACTAATTGAGCTATACGACCTTTAAAATATTGGTTCTCTTATGGTTTGAACAATACACGTTTACAGATGTACCTACTGACAAAGATAACAACCTCAATTTTAATGTTGGTAATGTTATAAGAGCTAAAAAGCTACAGCTAGAAGCTAGAACTACAGCTACTGCTAGAAGCAAAAGCTACAACCAGCGCTAGAAGTTAGAGCTACGGCTAGAGCGTAGAGGCTAGAAGCCAGAGTTACAGCTAAAAGTTAAAGCTACAGCTAGAAGCTAGAGAGATAGTTAAAAGCGAGAGTTACAGCTAGAAACTAAAACTACAGCTAAAAGCTAGATCTACATCTAAAAGATAGAGTCGCAACTAGAGGCTAGGGCTACAGCTACAATTTAAAGCTACCTCTAGAAGTTAGAGCTACAGCTAGAAGGTAGAGGCTAGACGCTATTGTCACAGCTAGAAGTTAGAGCTATAGCTAGAAGGTAGATGCTAGAAGCTAAAGCTGCAGCTATAAGTTAAAGCTACAGCTAGAAGGTAGAGGCTAGAAGCTAGAGTCATAACTAGAAGCTAGATCGACAACTAGAAGCTAGAGCTACGGCTAGAAGGTAAAGTTATAGCTAGAAGCTAGAGAGGTAGCTAGAAGCTAGAAAGGTAGCTAGAAGCTAGAGATACAGCTAAAAGCTAAAACTACAGCTAAAAACTAGAGAAATAGCTAAAAGCTAGAGAGACAGCTAGAAGCTAGAGAAACAGCTAGAAGCTAGAGAAACAGCTAGAAGTTAAAGATACAGCTAGAAGCTAGAAAGACAACTAAAGGATAGAGCACAGCTAGAAGCTAAAGCTCCAGCTAGAAGCTAGAGCTACATCTAGAAACTAGAGCCACAACTAGAAGCTAGGGCTACAGCTACAAGTTAAAGCTACCTCTAGAAGTTAGAGCTACAGCTAAGAGGTAAAGGCTAGAAGCTATAGCCACAGCTAGAAGTGAGAGCTCTAGCTAGAAGGTAGAAGCTAGAAGCTAGAGTCACAACTAGAAGCTATCAACAACTAGAAGCTAGAGCTAAGGCTAGAAGTTATAGTTACAGCTAAAAGCTAGAGAGATAGCTAGAAGCTAGAGTTACAGCTAGAAGCTAAAACTACAGCTAGAAACGAGAGAGACAGCTAGAAGCTAGAGAGAGCTAGAGCTAGAAGCTAGACGCTAGAAGCTAGAACCTAGAGCTACAGCTAGAAGCTAGACTACAACTAAAAGCCACAGCAACATCTAGGAGCTAGAAGCTAAAAGCTAGAGCTACAGTTAGAAACTAGAGCGACAACTAAAAGCTAAAGCTACAGCTTGAAACGAGAGCTACAGCTACACCTAGGGCCCAGCTCTTGGCTTGTCAACTTACTGATATTATTTCAAGTGTCCCGCTTTGTGTACACGTACACGTTAACGAAACTAAGATTGCAATTTCCATCTTCTCGAATTACCTTTGAATCCTCTCAATTATGAAGCGAACTCTTATAGTTCAAACTATGAGAGCTATAGAGCCGAAATTTTAAAAGGCCGTATATTAGCTCAATTAGTCAAATATTGTTTTTATATACTTTTACAACTCTTTATGCTTTTGTAGGTATATCTTCCAGCTACTACGTGATTTTTTAAAACGGAAATAATAAAATTTTATTCAATTTGCATGCAGAACAAAGAAAGTTAAAACTTATGCTTTGAATTTAAAATACTTTTGGTTAAAAAATTTAAATCGACGTTATGAAACCAGGTTCAGGGTTCAGGAAAGTCTACATCGTAGTAAATCATAGCACGTCTTATCCCTTTTTATGACTTGCTGCGATTCTGGACTTACAGAATTAGAAAAATCGCAATTTGTTCGTCAAACAAAACACCAATAAATTAGCGAAAGCCTCCATCCGTTTAGCAGCCCTAAACTATGCGAGCAAAATTAATTATCTCACTTAGTAATGGGTACATGGCTAATGGTACATTAAGTGCATCACCACCAATCGACACGCTTTTAGTAGCAGTAAATTTGGATTAAAACCTTCTAATTTAATACCAAAAAATGAAAAAACGAGATTGATAACAAATCGAGCATTTTGTACGATTGTAGAGTGAAGATAAACCAATTTAACAATAAATTGGCTCGTTTATTACAAATCGTGACGATTGTTTTTGAAGACATTCTTGTTGTCGTGGGGAAACTTTCAAGAGCGTCGACAAAGATGTGCATGATGGCACAAAAAAAGCTCGAAACAATTCAGTTTTCTTAGCGGAATTGTATTACGAGTTGATCAATTTCACAATACGGTGGGCTCGATACTTTTTCGTCAAGTTGGGTGTTGGGGATTACTCCAACAGAAGCGTCAGTTTTCTGTAAGCTGTTAGTAATCTAATCAATATATAAATAGTGATGGAATCGTGGAATGTTATATTATAGTAAGGAATACAATAAAAGAAAATAGACGGTTATCTCCAAAAAATTCAATATTTTTATTAAATTTTTCTTATTGCGATAAAAGCGGTAAATAAATGAAAATGGACTCACAATGGGAAATATTTTTTAATGAATTTCAAAACGTTTTTTATTACAAATGGCGCATTTTTCACATTATTTTGTATAGAATCTCCAAGATTTATAATTCTCTTCTCCTTAGTGAATTAAAAGTTTTTTAGAAAATATTTTTGCATACTCAGCTTAGTTGACTTAAAGAAATTATCATTTGTCGCCGATACGCTGCGTTTAAATAAACCGGGTCTACAAAACCCGTCTAGGCGAATTTTTTAATTCAATCTACGCGCCGACTAGCGGAAGAGGTTGACATAACAGCCTACCGAACAACCTTAGGATGCGATCCAGGCTTGCTTGATCGAACTAAATTCTGTTACGCTCTTGGTCATTGAAAAACTCGCTGCAAACTAAAATTAGTTTATGGGGAAAAAAGAGCGGGAGGATCTCAAAACTCATTAGTTTAAAAACGATGCTTGGATGGTGCTTACGCCATTGTTACGAAAACACGGCTTTTCTGCTTTTTTGCGTAAAAGCAATTACATGTATCGACAGAGTCGAAATATTAAGTGCATTTTTTCGCGAGACGATGGTAATAAATGAACGTCGTGTTGCCACTAAAATGATTGATTAGGATGTAACAAACTAGACGTCTATACTATAAAATTCTTAAGGGACAAAGTGATGGATAGGATCACGATATGATAACCAAACAATAACCAATCCTATGTCATAATATGGATATGGAAGCACCGCTTTTTCCAGAACGTCTTGCGTTACGCTCCAACAATTTGATGTTTCTAGCGTGTGAATTAACTTCTCAATAGCTAGCTTAACACAGTAAAAACTCGATCAGGAGCCCGTTGAGTATAAGTATTTATGAGGACGTTTTTTAAAGATTATCATAAAATATTACTTTTTCAAAATAGACGTAGTCGACGAAAAAACGCTAATACTATTAGCAAGTTACTGTTTAGGTTAAGAAATAGTTTAGAACTTTATAAACCCAAGTTTCTGGTCTAATAACTGATATCAAATATCAAGTATTAATTAAATCGACTCAGATTTGGATAACAATAATAATTTAATCCTTTAATTATTTAAATTAACACAAATAATCGGTCTGGTATAATAGTGTTCACTACCTATCATACTAATTGCTTGTTTAGAACAACCGTGAGGGTTGATTTACACGTTGAGAGTAGTTACAACTAAACGTAATTGTGATTAAGTAATCGTCAAATACAAGTGATGTTTCAAATCCAATTTAATTTTTTGTATACACCGGGTGACACAAGAAGAGCTAACGAGATTAAATAGAAACTTGTAAGCGTAAGAGCCGATTTCGTCTATTTAATAGAAGTTAGTCTAAAGTCTCACTGTAGTGATCCAGTCAAAGCGTAGTTTGGTGAGGAAGATAAATAAGCTTTTTTCTCTATCGTTCTTTATGTGTTTTGGGATGGTGAATCCGCATTTCAACTTTGTCATCTCGTGAAAGTTATGAGAAAATGGCGAAAAGCTACAAAAAATGCTCTTTTGCAATTTTTCGCCTATAACTTGAGAACTACGCATTTTTTGAGAGAAATACTTCTACAAAAAAGTGAACTACATCAATCTTTCTACAAATTATATTTGATAAAGTTTTTCGTGAGATGACGCTAGAGCGCGTTAAAGTTAGATGAAAATTCCAAAATTGGTCAAAAAGATGTTTTTTCAATTTTTCGCTTATAACTTGAAAACTACGCCATTATAAGGAAAAAAGTTGCTATACAAAAATAAAGTACATTCAATTTCCTACAAATTAAGTTTTTTATGTTTTTTCTTAAAGTAAACGGTTAAGGCACTACAGCGCGTGAAAGTTTTCGAAATTTCGAAATCGGTTAAAACGTTTTTTTGGTTTTTCACTTATAATTCGAAAACTACGCACTTCTAAACAAAAGTGCTTTTTACAAAATTAAAGTAAATTAAATGTTCTACAAATTATGTTTCCAAGGTTTTTTCCTTTAAGTGAACGGTTTAGGCGCTATGGAGTGCTTTAAAGTTTGCCAAAAATTGCAAAATCGGTCGAAAAGCTGCTTTTTTAATTGCTCGTCTATAACTTGAAAACTACGCACTTCTAAAAAAAAGTGTTTTTATATAAAAATAAAGTAAATTAAATTTTCTACAAATTAGGTTTGTACGATTTTTTCTTCAAGTAAGCGGTTCAGCCACTAGAGTGCATGAAAGTTTGACGAAAATTGCAAAATCGGTCGAAAAACTGCTTTTTTAATTGCTCGCCTATAACTTGAAAACTACGCACTTCTAAAAAAAGTGTTTTTATATAAAAATAAAGTAAATTAAATTTTCTACAAATTAGGTTTGTACGATTTTTTCTTCAAGTAAGCGGTTCAGGCACTAGAGTGCATGAAAGTTTGACGAAAATTTTAAAATCGGTCAAAAAGTTGTTATTTTAGTTTTTCACTTACAATTCGAAAACTACACACTTATAAATAAAAGGGCTCCTATACAAAAATAAAGTAAATTAAATGCCCTACAAATTATGTTTCTTAGGTTTTTTCCTTTAATCGAACGGCTTAGGCGCTGTAGAGTGCGTTAAAGTTTGACGAAAGTTTTAAAATCGGCAAGAAAGTTGTATTTTTCGCTTATAACCCAAAAACTACGCACTTTATAAGAAAAGTGTTTTTATATAAAATAAAGTAAAGTAAATGTCTTACAAATTAGGTTTGTTAGATTTTTTCTTCAAGTAAACGGTTCAGGCACTACAGCGCGTGAAAGTTTAATGAAAATTCCGAAATCGGTCAAAAAGCTGTTTTGTTAGTTTCTTGCTTGTAACTAAAAAACTACGCACTTCAAACAGAAAGTGCT
Organism: Malthinus flaveolus; assembly: GCA_950108345.1. NCBI lineage: Eukaryota > Metazoa > Arthropoda > Insecta > Coleoptera > Cantharidae > Malthinus > Malthinus flaveolus. The sequence goes on along the minus strand of OX467287.1, from coordinate 16,639,044 downwards.
TCTATACAAAAATAAAGTACATCAAATTTCTTACAAATTATGTTTCTTAGGCTGTTTTTTTAAAGTGAACCGTTTAGGCGCCAGAACGCGTTAAAGTTTGACAAAAATGCCAAAATCTGCCAAAAAGTTGGTTTGCTTTTTGTTTTTCGCTTATAACTCGAAAACTACGCACTTCTAAAGAAAAGTGTTTTAATACAAAAATAAAATAAGCAATATTTCCTACAAATTAAGTCTCTTGGTTTTTTTGTCAGACGTACGGTTTAGGTTAGGTGTGCTAGAGCTCGTTGAAATTTTGTCAACAAATTAACAGTCTCATTCCTCTTGATGGTGAGCACTATTTTTTACAACAATTCAATTAGTTAATATTTGGTTATTTAATTATCTATAATATACTCCTGCATTTCTTGCTTGATTTGCCTCTTATTCCCCCGTAGTGACTGGCCTATTATACATACCTACTATGACATTTACTTAAAACGTGTTAAAACTCAAATATTTATTTAATCTCTCATCGCGTTGAAAATTGAATAGAAATTTTTGAAATAACACCGAAGACCTTAAACAACAATTTAAATGCAACAAAGGGATAGAAGCTGTCGACTTCAAATATTTGTCAATCTTGTAACCTCCTTTTAGGCACGACTGCCACGAGTGTAATGTTTACATTGCCAAGCCAAATCGATTACTTAAGAAGAGGGTTGTCTGATTCTTACTTTCTTTCTCATTCATCATCGACATCCTCATCAATGTTTTATGCTTAATAAAATTTCCTAGTAAATAAATTTAACGACGAGAAAGTTATATTCTTTACGGTTCGTATACTCTCGTGTATTTTAACTATGAAAGGTTTATGTTTTTATAACACCGAATTATCTGAATTTTCTTGCGACATTAATTGAATTCGAAATTTCATTTTGGTGCTAAACATTTGTCGATAGTAAAAAGGACGATTGTTTGGATTGACTTAAAAACGTTTCGGACTGACAAATCATATTTCAGATTTTCTAAAACGGTCGAGTCCCTTTTCTGTCAATAGATTTTCGTCTGAGCGGATTTGTCTGCATGTACTGCTTGCAATTAAGTTTAAATTAGGTACTCTCAGACTCTCGGATAAGATATTGTTAATTGAAATGTCACATTATGTAAACGGAACTTTAATGTGAACCCCTCAATGAAAAAATATTTTTTGTTCAGTTTTTGAAATCCAATTTGAGGATAACACGTTGAGGAAATTCGTTGTAAACGTAACAGATTACACCGTTTTCATCAAATTCGTTATTATCTATCTGAAAGAAATTGTAACTTGAATGGCCAATAAAGGTCAAAAATGAGCGCTTTATATTATGAAAGACGTGGAGTAATAAGTTCATTTAAAAAACCAAACTTAATCTTACTTTTTTTTTGTCATACCACATAAAGTCGGCTTGATCTGGATTATTTTTTATTTATGCCCAGCGCCACACACGCGTACAAAGCCACGAATTAAAATAAACTTTTATCAAGAAAAAAGTGGTGGCTTTTCTCGAAGTTTCATAAATCTTCTACGTCGCGCAAAAATTTAAATTTTCTTAAGTACTCGAAGAGTATAGCAAAATCGTTCCATCAACTAACTGATGTCTAATGCATTTGTAATTACTGTCATCGCTAAGCATGATAAATAAATTTCAGCGGGTTGTAGCACAAACTGGACCCGACAACTGCCAAAACTGGACAGGTAGGTAATTTGAACGATTCAAAAATTTAATGGTCAAAATGCATTTTTTACGTTTTCATTAAACAATTTGCATTCTTACTCCCTTTAACCCTAAAGCTACCGTACGGGGTACCCGGGTACTTTTTTGAGTTTAAAAGCCTATAACTTTTTTTATTTTAAAGGAATATTATTGAGACTCTTTGACATCCTGTAAAATTTAATTCTTTATACGAAAATGTTAGAGGGGCACAAAAAAATTATGTGAGATGGGATATTTTTGTAATTTAATAACTTACACCTTAAACCTACCGCATGGGGTACCCGGGTACCTCGCTGTTATTTGCTTGTATTTCATGGGGAATCAATCAATTAAAAGTAGAAGTATTCGAATTATTCATTTATATTACACATTTTTATATTATAAATAATTATTATTATTATAAACAATAATTATTACTAATTAGAAATCGCAAAAAAGTTAGTGATGAACTTTTGTACTTGCACAATCGTTAGATCTAATGGAAGTCGGTGAGATATGCCCATCACAGGCAAAATTTTTACAACTCTCTCATCTCTTCCTCGTTTTCCTGTTTGGCATCTTTTCACCATTCTTCCAAATTATGCAACAACCAATTACCCTCAGTTGTTCAGTTATATCCCGTTCTTGAACGTTTATTTGTGGCTGTGGTTTTGTAATGCTTACTTTGACGCCAAGAAATGATAACAATGCAGTTTTTATCAAAATAAAATTGAATAATCAATCCTTTAGTTCCCTAGTTCATAATCCTTAATCCCTAATCCCTAGTTTAGTTAGTATAGATCCTATATACTTCGATCTAGTATGAATGGCATACAAAGAGTTTTTTCTAAATCTTTTAAAATTTCCCTACGTTGATTTGATTTTGAAGGCAGCTAATAGGGTGATTTTCAACAAAAATTATTTCTATGATTCTAGACACGGATTATTTGGAAAGATGTTGCAGTACAAAATAAAAATAAACCCTGTTGTAAATGTCCACGACGCTATGCCCACAGAAAGCGCATGTTATCTTCACAAAACAGCTTTACTTTTGAGACGCAAATTTGCGTCATTTGCTGGTTATAAATAAATTTTGGATTAGGTAAAAAGGCGTGGGAAACTAAAGTGCCATTTACATAGACAGTAGTGTAATCGTTTTGCTAAGGGCATGCGTCGTCTAAAAGCTTGAATAGGGTATTTTTAATGAACGCGTTTACAATGAAGTATAGTTTGCAAGGTCGTTGCTAACAATGGGCAAAAAGTTTGTAAGGTTTAAGCTTTTAGACCACTCAATCGGCACCAGCCAATCATAGAAGCGCAACTCTCCCACGTCGCCCAGCTATTTGAAATTTAAACAAAGAGCTGTCAAAATATTTGCTTTGATTTTATTTCTTCATTTTGGTTTTCGGTAGTACTATTTTAATCTCATTGTTCAAGCTTAAGAAAAAAAAATAAGAAAAAAAAATAAGGAAAAAAAAAAATTGCCACTAAAGTCTATGTAAATGGTTTTACGCCACGTTGCCCACTTGGCGAGTTTTAGACCAGCAAACTACACCATCAATCTGCACTAAGTTCTATGTAAATGGGGCTTTACAATTGTCTTCTGGGCACTGTCGAAATAAAGCACGTGCCGACACAGGGTTTATTTGTAAAAATATTGCAGTGTAATATAACATAAACTCCGTTGTAAATGCCGACGACGCCATGTCTTCACAAAACCGCTCCAATTTGACAACAAAAATTGTTATTTTAATTCTTTTTAAATTATAATTTAAAAAATAATACATTTGCAAGTTGCAATAATAATTAATATCGCCCAAACATAAACTAATTAGCTGTATTACTACTCATTCTCCATATAAAACATGCAGGGTACCCGGGTACCCCGTGCGGTAGGTATAAGTTGTAAATTTGTATGGTACCATGAGGGTTAAAAGACCCAAAAATGCTCTTTTAGAAAAACAAAGAGGCAGAAAAATATATAGATGGACTATTTAAAACTGTTAAGCACTTGTAGTTTCAGCTCCATATGTTACAAGATTGAATAGAAAATTACATTTAGTTTCAGAAGAGATGATACGCTTATAACGACTAATTTTTTTACTTTTACAAAATGTTGATGCACCTGGGGCTCAAAGAAGACGACAGTTACCAATTACTTTAATGTAGGAGCCTTTACTTGAAATTCTCTTTTCTGCAAAGAAGATTGAAATACATTACACGATTTCAAGTACAATTTTCTCGAAAAATTACAACAAAATCTATTATTTAAGCTTCGGACCAGTAAAATAGTAGCAACTACGTAATCTGTGCGATTGAACTAAAAATAGAACCCATTTTATAGCGACTAAAAAAAATTAAGCCGTTCCTATCTTAACATTTTACAAATTTTGCTCAACTTTCTACTACGTGACAACGCGACTGCTTCAAACTTCTCCGATTGTTACAATCTGATTCTATTATTCGCAGCTCTCATAATTCGACGTACTTTTCTCTTCTTTGTTGTAGTATAAATAAAATGGACGTTTGAAGAAAAACTATTTTGATTACAAAGCGTTTCCTTTTCGTAAAATACGAAGGAAGCAATAAATTGAGGCAAAAGTGAAAAACTTAATCAAAAGAGTTGCATTTTTTCTTCGAGTCTCTAACATCGACGAAACAAACTTGCAAACTACTTTTTGGGGTTGTTCGACGCATCAATTTCACGCGTTTGACTTTTTTTAAACTGCAAATTTGCCACTAAAAAAGAAAATTGGCTCAAACTTTCCCAATACTAAAATTATAATAAAAAAAGTAATTCAATTTCTTGCGAATAACTTATTCAAATATTAATTTGTATCGGGACTCTCAACTGCCAATTTATTGCTCATTTTACACTGCAATTACAATTTAATTCCGCCGCACTAAATTTTCAAATGTATTAAATATACATTGGGCGGGCAAATAGAAATGTTGCATTAAGCTGTTTTGGCGTTTAATATTTTGCACCAATGCAATTTCATAGCTCACTTCTACTTCACACTACCCTTAACATGTAAAATATGCTTATTAATCGATAAAATGGCGTGGCGATATTGTAATTTCTGAAATGTAATTTTATGGTTCAAGTAAAGCATTTCTGTTTTGAATTGCAACTATGCCGAATGTTTCCACTTTTGTGCTAAATATTAATTATTAGTTAAACGAGCGCAACAGAGAACAGAAACGTACAATCACCAAACTAGACAATTGTAAAAAGATAATTTTATTAAGATAAGTTTAGATCAATTATGTTGCTCAGTCCGGGAAGCAGCGCGCACTAAACGGTATACAATATTTTTAACGATTCAGGCTAAACGAGCATTGCCAATGAGCAATAAAACAGACAATCTGCCACTTCTAAGTGGCAGCATTTACTTACGGGAGACTTGAGAAGGGCGAGTTTTGGTTGTTTTAAGTTTTCCGCTTGTAACTTGAAAATTATGCATTTTATGGGAGAATCACTTCTATATGAAACAAAACTACATAAAATTTTCTAAAAATTTTATTTCCCAGGCTTTTTTGTCAAACAAATAGTTTAGGCGCTAGAGCGCGTTAAAGTTCGTCAAAAATTCCAAAACCAGCCAAAAAAATTGTTTTTTTGTTAATCGCTAATAACTCGCAAATTACGCATTTTGTGGGAAAATCGCTTCTATATGAAACGAAACTACATTGAATTTGCTACAAATTCTATTTTTAGATTTTGTGTCAAACAAATAGTTTAGGCGCCAGAGCGCGTTAAAGTTAGTAACAAATTTCAATATCGCTCAAAAAACCATTTCTTTGTTTATCTCATATAACTCAAAAATTGACGTCTGTGAAGTTGGCCCAACCCAATCAGAAAATTCGTTATCTCTCTATCAGAATCGTTTGTTTATCGTTTGTTTACGTTTGTTTAGCTATTTTCAGCGTTTGTTTACACCCCCGTATACGATAACTAGCACCCCCATTTGGGTTGGGCTAACTTCACGGTAGCCAAACCCAAAGGTTTGTTTTGAATTTTTTTTTGTGGCAATCGTTTGTTTATCGTTTGTTTACGTTTGTTTAGCTATTTTCAGCGTTTGTTTACACCCCCGTATACGATAACTAGCACCCCCATTTGGGTTGGGCTAACTTCACGGTAGCCAAACCCAAAGGTTTGTTTTGAATTTTTTCTTGTGGCAATCGTTTGTTTATCGTTTGTTTACGTTTGTTTAGCTATTTTCAGCGTTTGTTTACACCCCCGTATACGATAACTAGCACCCCCATTTGGGTTGGGCTAACTTCACGGTAGCCAAACCCAAAGGTTTGTTTTGAATTTTTTCTTATGGCAATCGTTTGTTTATGGGTTGTTTACGTTTGTTTAGCTATTTTCAGCGTTTGTTTACACCTCCGTATACAATAACTAGCACTCCTATTTGGAACATAACCGATACTCAGTTAAAAAGTTATTAAATCATCTACTCTACAGATTTTCGTAACCAATCTACCTCTGTAGAATTGTTTACCCGTACATAGGAAAATAACCCGTTAAATCACATTTTTATAATTTCCTAAGTCCCTTATTCTTTTTGAGCAAAATTAAAGAGATAAAATTATGCAAAATAATTAATAATTAGAAATGATAAAGGTATTACATTTTATTTACTTTTAGTAAAAGAGTGTAAAACTGCTAAAAAGTTGCTGAAATTGTCAACTTAATTGTTGCTACAGTACAACAAATGAACAACAATTTTCGTTTAGTACATTGTTTTAGATCATTCATTATAAAATGATAAGTAAATATAATTAATTAGTAATAACTTATTCGATGATGAATAATCGACTAATCTTTTCTTTGGTGTACTAATACTTACTTATATAGCAAAGTGTAGGTATACACTACAATGCGACAATACAGTAAGGGCAGTATTGTCAAAAATAGATCTTTGCGGAGAGACCCATTACTGACGACTGACCTACGTCAGAGATATTAAGGAATTTTTGAAAATTGCTAATGGGTTTATAATGGTTAAGATGTAGCCCTAAGCAGTGTTTCAAAATTTCTAGAATTCTAAAAAAAAATTTTAATTTTATAAAAAATTAATCTTACTTTTACTATAAATTAACATTTTCTTTTAGAGGGTAGCAAAAAGCCAAAGTAATAAAAGCTGATAAGTTTTGGTTTATTTGTCCATAGGCTAATACGCCTCTGGATAAAACTGCGCTAAGTTTGCACAATCTTCCTAAAACTTTTGGTTGTACCGTCCATACGCAACCTTTTGTTTGCACGGTTGCAACTGTGCACGCAAAACTTCGAATTTTTGCAAAAGCAAAAGTAGACTATGGTTTTTAGGACCCTTCATTTATTTTCAACTTTTCAATATATTTAATTAGTTTGCATGTAATAATTGATTTAATATTAAGAATTTTGTTGTACATCGATGAAAGGAATTATGTTTGGAAATTGCTGTAAATACGCCAAAAGGCACGTTTAAATAAAACAAGGAATTTTAATTTTTTCTTCTTCGTGTTTGAATTTTTACTTTTTTTATAAATCAACCAAAAGTGCTAACTTAAAAATTTTACTTCTGTGACATGCTTTAATTTTAGTTTGAAATTCGAAATGGATCATTTTGGACCCTGTTTTGTACGCTTAAGTTACGCCACTGGTGGAAAACAATGCGCAGCCTAAGCTCCTCTCCTGGCCTCTTCTAACTTTAAAAGTACTATAGAATTATATGCAAATGCATATTTTTACCTATTGATATGAGAACGTCGATGTTTGGTTATGTTTGCGAATCACATAAATTAGAGTAATTTGCGCCAATTTATGCATACTTTGCATATTTTTCGCTTATGGTTCATATTTTTGTCAAGTTACCATATTTGTTTTTTAAATTAATAATTTACGGAGACCAACATGTGGGTATTAATATTATAAACAGGAAGGTGTCTTCTGGACATTTGTACTAGACGTCGGCGACTTTATTGCGGGTCCTAAATATTTAGGATTACCTATAGTTAGAATTTCTAATTTTTAGCAATAAACCTTTGTCAGTACGTGCTTTCTTGGACCGTTGTTAGAAGATACCTCCTTGATTCTCACAACCACCCTTATTTCTTAAAAAATGGTGGTCTTCGCAAATTGTAAAATTACGTGATAAGTGATAACGTCAGTAGATATTGTGATATTCAAACATATTTGACGCTTCGAAATACTCGTATTTGTATTTTAACTTGCATATTTTTATGAAAATTCGTTCATATAAATATATGCGCTTATTTTCAAATTTTTTATGCATATAAATCCCAGCCCTAGTTATTATTTACTCGCCGCTCATCAAACCCATGCCGGTACCTACTACAATGCTACTACACATTTTAGACAATTACAAAAAGGACCGTCTTCACCGTAGGCACAATCATAGTTCTCCTTAAATTTCTTTTTTAAATGACAATAATTTATTTTTAAATCAATAGAGTTTTGATTTTGGGGCCCTTTCCAATCCGGGGCTTTTGGCACTTGCCCTATTTGCCCATAAAATAATTCGCGACTGTTTTTTTTGCTATTTATTAACTATAGACGTCAACCCACAATTTTGATTCTTTGTTTTAATCGTTGTATTGCATTGATTTGTACTGGCCTTGTAAGCAAATTTAGCTCTATAAACATCACTGTTTAACTAAATGAAAAAATGAATTCATAAGTAAGTGCCTTTATATCCTACAACACCGTAATCAGTAATTAATGTCATTCATAATTTTACACATCATGCTTTTTCTTTTTCTTATTACATTGATAATAAATGGTCTATTTTTGACAATACTGCCCTTACTGTATTGTCGCATTGTAGTGTATACCCACACTTTGCTATATAAGTAAGTATTAGTACACCAAAGAAAAGATTAGTCGATTATTCTTCATCGAATAAGTTATTATTAATTAATTATATTTACCTATCATTTTATAATGAATGATCTAAAACAATGTACTAAATGAAAATTGTTGTTCATTTCTTGTACTGTAGCAACAATTAAGTTGACAATTTCAGCAACTTTTTAGCAGTTTTACACTCTTTCACTAAAAGTAAATAAAATGTAATACCTTTATCATTTCTAATTATTAATTATTTTGCATAATTTTATCTCTTTAATTTTGCTCAAAAAGAATAAGGGACTTAGGAAATTATAAAAATGTGATTTCACAGGTTATTTTCCTATGTACGGGTAAATAATTCTATAGAGGTTGATTGGTTACGAAAATCTGTAGAGTAGATAATTTAATAACTTTTTAATTGAGTATCGGTGCTACCGTTCCAAATAGGAGTGCTAGTTATCGTATACGGAGGTGTAAACAAACGCTGAAAATAGCTAAACAAACGTAAACAACCCATAAACAAACGATTGACATAAGAAAAAATTCAAAACAAACCTTTGGGTTTGGCTACCGTGAAGTTAGCCCAACCCAAATGGGGGTGCTAGTTATCGTATACGGGGGTGTAAACAAACGCTGAAAATAGCTAAACAAACGTAAACAAACGATAAACAAACGATTGCCACAAGAAAAAATTCAAAACAAACCTTTGGGTTTGGCTACCGTGAAGTTAGCCCAACCCAAATGGGGGTGCTAGTTATCGTATACGGGGGTGTAAATAAACGCTGAAAATAGCTAAACAAACGTAAACAAACGATAAACAAACGATTGCCACAAGAAAAAATTCAAAACAAACCTTTGGGTTTGGCTACCGTGAAGTTAGCCCAACCCAAATGGGGGTGCTAGTTATCGTATACGGGGGTGTAAACAAACGCTGAAAATAGCTAAACAAACGTAAACAAACGATTGCCACAAGAAAAAATTCAAAACAAACCTTTGGGTTTGGCTACCGTGAAGTTAGCCCAACCCAAATGGGGGTGCTAGTTATCGTATACGGGGGTGTAAACAAACGCTGAAAATAGCTAAACAAACGTAAACAAACGATAAACAAACGACTGCCACAAGAAAAAATTCAAAACAAACCTTTGGGTTTGGCTACCGTGAAGTTAGCCCAACCCAAATGGGGGTGCTAGTTATCGTATACGGGGGTGTAAACAAACGCTGAAAATAGCTAAACAAACGTAAACAAACGATAAACAAACGATTGCCACAAGAAAAAATTCAAAACAAACCTTTGGGTTTGGCTACCGTGAAGTTAGCCCAACCCAAATGGGGGTGCTAGTTATCGTATACGGGGGTGTAAACAAACGCTGAAAATAGCTAAACAAACGTAAACAAACGATAAACAAACGATTCTGATATCGAGATAACAAATTTTCTGATTGGGTTGGGCCAACTTCACAGACGTCAAAAATTGCGCATTTTGTGGGAAAAACGCTTCTATATGAACGGAAACTACATAAAATTTTCTACAAATTCTATTTTTTACGTTTTTTGTCAAACAAATAGTTTAAGCTCTAGAGCGAGTTAAAGTTCGACAAAAATTCGAACATGGGTCAAAAAGCTGTTTTTTATGTTTATTGCTTATAACTCGCAAATTAGGCACTTTTTGTGAAAAGCGTTGCTATACAAAAATAAATTACATAAAATTTATTACAAATTTTGTCTTGTAGGTTTTTCTGTCAAACAAATAGTTTAGGCGCTAGAGTGCGTTAAAGTTAGTAACAAATTTCAAAATCGACCAAAAAGCTGTTTTTTATGTTTATTGCTTATAACTCGCAAATTAGGCACTTTTTGTGAAAAGCGTTGCTATGCAAAAATAAATTACATCAAATTTCTTACAAATTCTGTCTTGTATGTTTTTCTGTCAAACAAATAATTTAGGCACTAGAGTGCGTTAAAGTTAGTAACAAATTCCAAAATCGACCAAGAAACTGTTTTTTTTGTTTAACGCTTATAACTCGCAAATTAGGCACTTTTTGTGAAAAGCGTTGCTATACAAAAATAAATTACATCAAATTTATTACAAATTCTGTCTTGTATGTTTTTCTGTCAAACAAATAATTTAGACACTAGAGTGCGTTAAAGTTAGTAACAAATTCCAAAATCGACCAAGAAGCTGTTTTTGTTGTTTATCGCTTATAACTCGCAAATTAGGCACTTTTGGTGAAAAGCGTTGTTATACAAAAATAAATTACATCAAATTTCTTACAAATTCTGTCTTGTATGTTTTTCTGTCAAACAAATAATTTAGGCACTAGAGTGCGTTACAGCTAGTAACAAATTCCAAAATCGACCAAAAAACTGTTTTTTTTGTTTATCGCTTATAACTCGCAAATTAGGCACTTTTTGTGAAAAGCGTTGCTATACAAAAATAAATTACATCAAATTTATTACAAATTCTGTCTTGTATGTTTTTCTGCCAAACAAATAATTTAGGCACTAGAGTGCGTTAAAGTTAGTAACAAATTCCAAAATCGACCAAGAAACTGTTTTTGTTGTTTATCGCTTATAACTCGCAAATAAGGCACTTTTGGTGAAAAGCGTTGTTATACAAAAATAAATTACATCAAATTTCTTACAAATTCTGTCTTGTATGTTTTTCTGTCAAACAAATAATTTAGGCACTAGAGTGCGTTAAAGTTAGTAACAAATTCCAAAATCGACCAAGAAACTGTTTTTGTTGTTTATCGCTTATAACTCGCAAATTAGGCACTTCTGGTGAAAAGCGTTGTTATACAAAAATAAATTACATTAAATTTCCCACAAATTATGTATATTAGCTTTTTTTTGTCAAAGGTACAGTTTAGGTACTAGAGCACGTTGAAGTCCCATTGGTATTGAATAAAACAATCCAGTGTGCTTACGGAAGGGGGTGGTCACAGCAAACTTTACCTGCGTTATAGATTATTTGCTAAAGTTGTTTTAGAGTCGTCCCTGTCTAATATGTCTAATATCTTATCTACATGCAATAAAACGCATTTCATTTAATCTAGGTGTTAAACGTAAAAGAATAAATAGTAAAAGTTACATAAATAGGCACATTTACATACTGTTCGTATCTCATGTTTAAACGTTCCATTGCATTGCGGTTTAATTAGGTTCACGCGAGTACAAAGTGAACAATTAATTCAAACTCCAACTGTAGATTCTTGGCTTACATTGAATGACACGGTTATGCTTGGATTTGTTTTATTCCACGAACACGATGACAATTTAAACGAATCAAACTAAAGTTTGAATTTTCGAGCTAATCCCATTCTTTATTCGAGTCTGTGTACTCGTATTTAGTATTAAGCCAAGCATCAAACAAAAATTTGAATATTTTTTAAATGAAACTCACATTCGCGCTAATTCAAAATGGAAATGATTTTATTTTGTTGTGTGTAACAACCAACAGGGCATTCGCCTCAATTATGCGTTAGTTTAGAGTCTAGACAGACAGCTTAACATGTCCTCCGAAGCTACAGGGCGTTGGCCACCCATCCAAGTGATGGTTCGGAAAACTGATGCTGCTGCTGAAAAGCGTTAGTGTAGTAGTGTACGCGATGCACTACGTCGAAAAATTGGCGTCGATTCTTAAATACGTTGTACGCTTTGTTTGACTTCGTATTTATTATCTTCTTAACTCAGCTCAGACGTTTTTATCACAAAACCTATACATCTCGGTGAAATGGGATATTAAGTTGACTACACGTGTGAACTTGAAACCACCAAAATGACGTTACACTCACGTCTAGTAGTTTTAATTGAGCGCAAACTTATCTTGATGGGCCGATAGCTACTTTGTGCTTAATTTTAATTTCGCTACAGCGCAGGTTAACCAAGTTAGCACTCGCACGCTATAATTCCTAGTGCGGTTAGGTCAAAATTACAAATCAGCTCCTCTTTTTATCTTACCTACTGCCTACAGTTTATAAAATAGCTTCACCACTACTTTTAACTTTACAACTTTCGTCTACGTTAAAAGCGTTTAATCTTAATTAGTCATTATTCGTCGTGAAACAGCAATTGAAGGATTAGAATGACTATCAGTAACAACATGAATAATTCATAGGACTAAAGTACTTGCGAGTTTAACTAAAAAACGGCGTTCTCTATTTATACACCGTTAGTCTTTAGTATGGAAAAGCAATTAGAGTTCGTGAGCTTAATTTAATAAGTAGCTATTGAAATTCCACTTTAATAGAGAAGTACATACTTTATGAAATATTATATGGATAATATATAAAGTTACAGACCTCACTTTCGACGTTAAATTGCCCTCTTCGATTGTAAAGTGAAATGTGCGATTTAGAGGAGGTTTTGGGGCGACTTTTTTTGCCGTGCGCTGAAAGGAGGTCCGGCAAGAGAATTGGAATGATTCGAGGGGTCGCGATACATTCGGGTCTCAACCTATAGAGATTGCTGCATCAAAGACGCAATTTTGAGGACTCGAACTGTGATGAACGCTCATGCAAATTTAGTTTCTGAAGAGGATAAAAAATTGGCGCACTTGTGAAATACCACAATGCGGTAAATTTATTCGAAAATTGAAAAAACCCAAAATTGTGTGCAATTTTGTAAACTGCAAGAATGACCTTTTGACATATATTTTTTAGAATCGCGATTTTGTCTCTATTCGAGTTGGAAAACAACAATTTCCAAGTCTTCTAGATGTGCTCGAAGTTTAATCTCATTGTAAATTTAGTTAACGAACTTTCCTATTATAGGTATGTTAATTAGTCCCAATTAACGGTAGCGTTAGATCAGCAACAGCTACCTACCGTTGTCACTACGTCAAATTTACCGCAATTAATTTGAGGTTACGCCTCATCACTTACCTCGTAGTAGTTTGTGAAAACGCGTGTGAATTTCAAAGTTATCACAACTGTCTCGTAAAGTGTAGCGCTTAGAGCTTAAACGAAGAAATGAAAATTCTTACTTACCGCGTTGATGTAGTTAATAAGGCTAAGTCCTCCATCCCACGGCTGTTCCTTTTCGCACGATACGTTCGACAACTTTAAAGTGTGCGATTGTTCCAGCGTCTGCAAGCCAATAGCAAACACGAAAACGGAATCGTACATGAGAGCCGCCTCTGCCTAGAAGTAAAATGAAAGAAGGAAATTGTTTACTGAAAACTTTTACTTTTACGTTTATTATTACGTTATTGAGACGTTGCCAAAAACGTTTTATTGTTGTAGTAGTTTTAAGTCGCCTTTCAATGGTATGAATGAAATTTGTAGTAATAGAGGTTCGAGTTTCTAAAAGTTTTCTTAAATGGGTTTTTATGTGTCGAGAAATGATGGGTATTATGGAGGTAGCATTAAGGAACAACGGTCAGCGTATTACACGAAAATGTTCGTAAAATCGTCCAAGACGTCAAACAACGACTTTAACGCCTCTTTGACATAGTTATTAATAAATCGTTAAAGTTTAATTGGTATTAGATTTTGGTTCAATGGGTTCCACGTTAATTACTGCACTATCTAATCTATCTATACATATTAGTTTGAATGTGACCTGGTTTCCGAAACGTCGCAGACTCGCGAAAAATAAAATAACTCCAACATTATTCAAAATGTGAAAGCCTTTGGGAGCGCACAAAAATAGTTAATCTTATTTTTAAAAAATAGAGAGGAAAATATAATAGCCTCAAGAGACCGCAGTGCGTCGTGTTAATACAACCAACCCCCCAAACAAATCATTGATTTAGCCAAGTGCCAAAAAATAACGAAGTTATTCGAAAAATACACAATTTGAAGGGTTCGCAGCATTTGTTTTAAAAAAGTCATAAACTTTGATTGACAGTTTATAGTAATATTGGTGGCCTATTTAGGCCACTGTACCGTATCCTACAACTACCACTCATTTTAATCATGGTATCAATTTTCCCAGTGGATCGCGAGATTATCTCCCTTGTTTCGGTAACTCGCGAGGTGATAAAAGTGCTCGCTTGCACTGTCTCGTAGTGATTTGTGGGCTGAATTACGCGCTAATGGAATTATCGCTAAAGTACAAGTGCAGTAGGAATAATTTAAAGAGTATCCCATTGCAACACCCTGCTCCTTCTCGGAAACTACTTGGCACATGATTAATGTACAAGAGGTCTGAAGTTCGTCTATTAAACTGCTGATAGAGCACTCGCATAAAAAGCTTTTGAAGAATGCATAATTTTTGCCTCACGAGTTCTGCGGTTTTATGAGCGCGAAAGGAAGCCCCGAAAGTCGTGTAGATGGCGACATCAGATGTTGTTCGTCATTTTGTTTTTTTTTTGATTTTCTTAATGCTCGAATTTCTAAACAAGAATAATTTACATACAATCTCTTACGTTTATGAAATATTCATCTGTATCCTTGCGAGGGCGTATCATGATGAAATACGTCAAATTTCCCATTGTTAGATTATGTTTTACAAAATTTAAATTTCTTCAAAGTTTAAGCATTACGAGCCGTATGGAAGTGAAATCGACAAGCAGCCCTGTTACGTAGAAATGTAACGATGTTAAAATTGTCAGTAGTTCGTGCGGTGCCTTTTTGAAATATCTTGCTTAAGCTTTCGCGCCACTTCCTGTGGTGTGCGGTAAAAAGGGAAAAAAACGTAGATAAATTACGTCGTTTTTCTTGGACCATTAGTTTTGGTCGGTCACGCAATTCTTGGTTCGGTATTATTTATTTAAAAAAAGAAAAGCTTTCTAAAACTCTTTACTCGGAGGTGTTAATCTCGAAATTTTTATCTAAAACTCGCACTTAACAAAATTGATGCGATCTTTATACAATAGAGAGCTTTAAATTTTGCAAGAAGTTTAATTAAGCGATTGGTGAAAACGGCGAAATTTCTGGACTTGGTCCAACTCATTCTTTGCTGTCAAGTTTTTAAAGTTATTTTCATAAAGTTGGCTACAGATACCGTTATTTCATTGTACGTACCATCAATTTCATTAAGAACTGAAAGTTTGGCAAAATAAAGGAATATTATTTGCTACTCCTCGTTGCCAACAAAGCGGAAGGATAAACCGTACAAAAGAAAGTATAAATAAACATACTCTTAAATATTTTTGAAACTTTCCAAAGCTCGTGTAAAGACATTTTTGTAAAAGTTTCATTAGGTACGCAACTTATAAATAAAAATTTAAAACTTCAATAAAAGTTGAATGGAAATTGAAATTTTTTGCTTTTATTTAATCTTTTAAAACATTCAGATAAATTGGAATTTTTATCATTTATACGCAGTTCGTTTAATAGAAGAGCCGTCAACTTTTAAAGTCAACTGCTTAATTTCGTCGGCTAGTGGACACCTTAGTTGTTAGACGAAAAGGCATTTATTGAGAAACGATTTTCCTGGCGCGCCTTTAGTATGCCGGTCGACAAAGTTACGAAGTTACTACGTTTTTCACACTTGTAAGTGTCTACACAGACGCAATTTACTTATTTTCGACTTTTTTCTTTGGTATTACACAAGTTTGTTTAAATAAGAGCTCCTCTAACTCTTTCCTACTACTTTTGTTTGTACGGTCAAAAGTTTTCTGCCAGCATTTAAACAAATGGTTTTCCTTTCGAATTTCAAATTCTTGTCTAAGAACTTTCAGAAGGAGTGTAGTGCGCTAAAAGCGTGTGATTTCAGCCCACCCTACCTGGCACATTTATTAATAATCCTGCACGGGCGCCAATTAAAAAAAAAGTCCCTGCTCGGGCGCCAACTTTTAACAACCACCATCCTGATCGGTAAGCACGAATATAAGCGCCCCTTTTTCCTTACTTTACTAGGCTATTATTAACTTATGTGCGCCTATTTATAGACGGAAAAGAGATCACAGAGCAGCCTATCACACATGTTTTTCCAACTACAGCCGTATTTTGGCTCTGAGCGAGTGTTTAAGGAGGTACTGGACGAACAATAAAATCAAAAAGTTTATCTGTCTGTAAGTTTCCGTAACTTGACGTAACTAATACAAAATATAAGAGGAGTACCTCCTTAAGGAGAGCATTTAATAGTAAAACTGTCATACTCAAAGCTTTTCTTATAAAAAAATTTGGGGGCGCTAAAAACGACTCTTGAATAATTTACAAATAACATCTTCTTTGCTCAAATAAGATTGGGAAAAGATTTGTAATAATATGTCACGCAGAAACGAAAAATCGAATTTATTTTGGTTTTTGGAATTCTACTACACTCTATAATTATATTTTTCATCTAATATCAATGCAAATAAAACAGTCGACTACAGATAGAGATATATCTAAATGTAAATGTGAAATCGATTTTCGAACGTCATTATAGGAAGAAAAGGAAAAAATAGTACACACAAAAAATATATAAATTTAAATATTTATAAAGGACACTAAATAAACCTTGAGAGAGGTGCCCAAGTAGGTGTACTGATCAGATTTCTGCAAATTTAATTTGACTCAGTTTTATTTTTTGACAAAAAATCCGTAATTTGAACAATTCGCACAATGGAGAAAACTGAAAAATATTTCTCTCGAATTGAAAAAAAAATAGGAAAAAAAAAGCTCCCGTGAGTCAATTCTCAGAAAATTATCAATCTTTTATTTATTATTGTTGCGCCATAAATTGCGAAGCTCGGCAAAGTACAAATCGAGCGAAAGCTCATTGTAACTTTCAGAATAGACTTGTGATTTGTGATAATGTTAAATTTAACGTACTAAAAGCCTGCTTAGTTTTAATCCTACGCGAGAAATACACAATAAGCTTTGTATACTTAATCAAGGTGGAATAACGTTTCACGCATCGTGCGTTTGCAAGACGTCATGTGTGTGTCTGCTATAAATAGTCTATAGGCGAAACTTCGCTATTATAAGGAAAATTGTGCTTCCAGCATTCTAGCGCCTCAGAGCAAAACGTTCTTGTGAATCAAGTTAGTCTCCCTAAAAAGGGCCAGAGGGACAAAATACAAAATAGTCGATTAATTTACACCAAGCAGATGAGCTTTTGTAGAGAGTTGTTTATTCTATTTTATTCGTTAATCCTCAAAAGATAAATAGTTCTAGTTACACACCGATAGTAGGCATTAATCAACAGTTATGTATTGTTGGTTTTGTTTTACATATACACTACACTTTCGGTATTGGAATTATTTTAGTTTTAAATAGACGAAAAAAAACTAAACAAGGTACAAATAAATGAAGTAAATCGCCATTCAACGTGTTTTATGGTGGAAAAAAAGGTCGACTTATCGACTTGGCTGTTTAATTTCGCGCTACAAACGACTGTTGTAAAGTACAGCATTCAACGACCTAATTGCATCGGCGTAGACTTGTAATTAGACGTGAGAAAAGGACGAAAACACAATGAAAAAATTAATGAACATTATCAGATCAGTGTGGCAAACCAAATAAACTCGGGTGTTGGTATTAATCAAAACATGTCAACCAACATGAGAGAGGTGCTCACGAGCGTTATGTTGAATTAAAATTACTCACAAATTCAATTTTCAGCTGCGATCTCTTACCAGGCTTTGCTTACGCTTTTTGAAGTTAGTAATAACAGCTAGTTCTTTTCAAACTGTTTTTTTTAATGCGAGACCGAAATGACAAAGGATGCGCTAGCCAAAACAAAACGACTGCCACACAATTTTTTAACTACTTTCATGGATTAAGCAAGAAAATTGCCCTTACAAGCCAACAGTGATTTGTTCTAGTAGGAATAGGCGATAAATACGTTCCAGTTACTTTACCAATTATGTTAGCGACGTTTGAAGTTGACAGTTAACAGCTAAGTCAAACGAAAATATATTTACATACAACAAACAAGACTAACGTATTATTCAAATTTCAAAGATTAACTTCCAAGTTTATACGCGCAGAAATTTTTTGTAATTATGCACTTATGCAGGCGAATGTAAGCTGTCACCAAAGGGTAAAATAGATCTAATACGTTGTAAATGAACCCCAACATACACACATAAGTGAAAAAACTTTAAATGAGAAAATTTGTTTTCCACCGAGTGCCTCGGGAATCGAACCCAAGACTTTGCTATTTCCGGTAGCACGCCTATACCCAATACACTACGGAGGCCAACATACTTTTAACAAGCCATCCGGCATTGTTTAAATGCGTCGAGACAGCGAAATATATATAAATCAAATTAGTATGGATACAACAATCATACGTGAATAAATTACAAATTTTTAAATATTTAGGGTTAATTAGTTAGATAGATCTAATACGTTGTATTAGATCCGGCATTTAAACAATGCCGGATGGCTTGTTGAAAGTATGTTGGCCTCCGTAGTGTATTGGGTATAGGCGTGCTACCGGAAATAGCAAAGTCTTGGGTTCGATTCCCGAGGCACTCGGTGGAAAACAAATTTTCTCATTTAAAGTTTTTTCACTTATGTGTGTATGTTGGGGTTCATTTACAACGTATTAGATCTATCTAACTAATTAACCCTAAATATTAAAAAATTTGTAAAGGG
Source organism: Malthinus flaveolus (assembly GCA_950108345.1). NCBI lineage: Eukaryota > Metazoa > Arthropoda > Insecta > Coleoptera > Cantharidae > Malthinus > Malthinus flaveolus. Next base: position 16,620,001 of record OX467287.1, on the reverse strand, counting down.
TAAAATTTTCAAAATTCCCGTTTTTGTTTAACCCTCGCAGTCCCGACACCGGATCACGACTGACCCAAAGTCGATATTTGTATGTAACATGTAATATGTATAACACTTGGTCTTAGCCGTCACTGTCAAAAACCACCAATTCATTTGCAGCAACCTTCATACAAATAAACTTTTTGATTTTATTGTACGTCCTCAGGTCGTACCTCCTTAAGGGTCTATTGAAGAAGATTCTAAGTAGCCGTTACAGTGCTCCAGCTCTCGTCTGATTTTGCATTGAAATACTAATATTACTATCAGAAAGAAACAAAAAGTTAACGTTAAATTAAAGATGGATCTTTGTCGCTGCAATAACATTTCTTGCAAAAGTTTGCTAATAAAAAAAAAATGGAAAGAGCGAATTTTTTACTGGACTTTGGAACATTTCCACTGACAAAAATAAAAGAAAAACACTATAGCACGGACATACCTTAAACCTTTTTTTATAAGAAAAAAAAGTTACTTTTGAGAAAAAAAATCTCTTCAAAAAATTACAATAAAAGAGCTGAGACTCTGCATCGGGCATATTCTTAGCAAACGTTTACTTGTAGGCCCTGTCTCTCTCTCTTGCACTAAAATTTCGACATGGATTGAGTTCTCGCTCTGCTCAACCTCGATATAATATCCTCTTCTTCAGGAGAATTTTTTGTCCCGTGTCTATTATACCTATAACCTGCGTACCTACCACAGACTAGAACCTTGAAAGATGTAAAGTCGATTTTAAATGGGAAAAATATATATCTGCAGCCGTTCCTAAAATATCTGGGAAACAAAGAACTTTTTAATTTAAATTTGAGATAATAATTTCTTCGAATCTAATTTTTAATTTTTCCCAAATATTCAAATTTCGTTTGTGAAATAGCGGCATGTGTCCAGGATCCCGGGACACGTCGTATCATATTATCAGTATAAAGACTTTTAACTTTTTTTACCTAAAGAAATTTAGCTTTTATATTTTTTAAGAAATCGGGTTGCTTTTGATAAAAAAGCAATTTTATTTTTGACAGTTTAAATAATTGAAAACTTCAACCTTTGATCACAACAACTTTACGGTTTTAGCACAAATAAATAAAAACAACGTACTGTCAAGTTATGCGGACCAACATGTTTGGTGGGCGTGGCTTGATGTCGTTGTATTTTGACAGGTACAGTCAGTGTCAAAAATATATTTTGAGGTTATGAGTTATGCGATAGTGTCATTTAAAAAATAGTTTAAGTAATGAATGAATACGTAATGAACGAGCACAAAAACGCGACAATCTGTCAAGTTCCTACTTTCACTTTGGTCGCCGATGATACACGCCGGTGTTGTAGGTATTCAACGAGCGGGTAATGACTCTCATTACTCACTATAATCCAGTCAAATTCAAGGTGCAGTAAATGACAATTGTGATCATTGCGTGATCACTGCATGTTAGCATCGTGCTCGATTGCAATCCCGCCCTCTAAATATCGAGACCGTACATCGTACATGGCCGTATTGAGTGAGAATGTATTATTTAGTTAGTGATGGGAATGTTTCATTTCGAAATGGTTTTAAAATGGAGAAGATTATAGAACTTTTTAACATTAAAGAGACAGCGGTTAGATTAAGCAACAAAAAAAATGTTTTTTTAGTAATATTAAAACCCACTACTACCTAAATCTGCTTCTGTTCAAATGTACTAGCTCTTCCATGTCCTCGCCATTATCGCGTGCAGCCTGCGTGTATTTGTTTAGTCCACTGTATCTTGAAAAAATGGACTGTAGAATATATTGCGATATGAGCCGAACGTGAATATCGTAATCATTTGTGTGAGTAATGAGCATTGTCCGCGAGTTGAATACTATGCTTTATACGTAACCCTAAGTATTAGAAATTCTGTTTACAATGATTTAAATAAATTTTTTTAAGGCTGGAGAATTATAGGTTAGAATTCTTACGTCGTCCTGAACAGCTTTAATACTCAACAGATACAACTGAGGTTTTTGTAGGGTCTAGCCAACAGTTGTCTATGGCTTGACATTTTTAAATTCAAAAAAAGTATTAGAAAGTAACAAAAAAAATTTTTTTTTTAAAGTGGCAAATTACAGTTAGTTTAAACTATTGTTTTCTGTTGCGTAAAATTACTTATAAATACTGTCAAGCCATTGAGGATATGATATAGAACATATCTATAATAATTGATTTAAAAGAAAATGTGTTTCCTATGTCCTGAGGACGACGTAAGATTTTCCTCATAAGCTTAATATTAATTAAGCTTCTCAAAAATTCTAATAGATATCGCCACCCAGCCGTCTCTGCGATTCATAAACGTAGATAAATATTAGTACAGGTAATGATAAGTTTGACCTGGAACAAATTGCAAGAAACAGATTTTTCGCCATAACCTGTTCAGAATTGTACGCTGATCACGATCATATAAAGTCTACTTCAAAAATATGATGGAAAATGGCAAAATTTTGACATATAATGTCACTATTTTTAGAGGTTATAATGTTATAATACAGAATACGCCTGAATGAAGGGTAACAAAGACAGTTAAATGATACACACCTCCAAAAATTAAATGTAAGAGGCGCTACTGAAAATGTTAGTTGGGTTGCATACAAACTTTTATGCACCATAACCTATAATTCTCCAGCCTTAATGCGACATTTATTAATGCCAAAATGTGATGATAAAATTTTTATCCCCACGACTTAAAAAAATTAGTTGGCATATCTCGTTTACTTGGTTTCGCTGTATCGATAATAACGAAGCACACCATGAAAGTTGTTTCGACTGTAATGGCGCCCATTTTGTCTCAAGAGGCGATTAGGCTATTTTTGAAAATAATTTGCAAATTTTCACAGTAACGGATGCTTACATTTTCAATTTATTGCCTATTGACAGTATTTTCTTACGGCTCCATTAGAGCGAACTTACAAGATGTTGCAAAAATTTACACGCCTTTTCGGACTCACCCCGTATAAATAATTTCGTAAAATAAAAGACAAATTCTTAATTTATAAGCAATTACCCCAACATATCTATTATCGATAATAAAAAAAAGTAAAACCCAACTAACCTTAATGGATGTAGAATTTAATCTTAGCGAAGTGTGTGTAGGGCGAAATTTGGCCATGTCTCTTAATACCTCTTCAATATTTAAGTCGCTCGTGTCGACAACTCGAAAAGCTGTCATGTTGACAAAGTTGTACTTAAAATCTTCAAGATCGAACGTTTCCAAGTCAAAAGTCGTAAAGATATAATGATACTTGTAGTCGTTCATCTGAAGTTGAAGTATCTGAAAAGAAATCCCCTTAAAGCCGACTATTACGTCTCCGAGTCAACAACTCACCCCTTTTAAAAGATACTGCATGTTTGAAGGTTTGGTGTCGATTACTAAATTGTGTATGTCTTTATTTTTTATTTCTTTTAAAACGGCTCTGTACGACTCGGGATCCGCTTGTCGTAAGTGAATTTCTAAATCCGTGTTGTGCGGCGACCTCACGAGCTCCCTTAGTTTTATGAGACCTTGAATAAATAGTTTAAAAAAAAGTTTAATCCGCCTCATTATATAAATGGCTAACCGTAGTCTTCTTCGTAAATTATAGCCACTTTAGTCCAATTCAGAAAATTCATGACATCTTGAAATGCGGTATTCAGCAGGTGTTGCGCGGGGTAAAGGTTGATGGAAAATTCCCTAACATCGCTGTCTAAATCCAATCGAGCTTCTAAATGAGGAATGTCTAAAGCGTCGCAAATAGAATGTATATGAGCTCCCAAAAGCGGATCAGATGGACCAAATATTGCTTGTACGCCAAGTTGGACTTGACTACACGCTGAAATTAATTAAAAAAAATTAAATTCGTACGGGATAAAACTCAATTCTACAATTTTTAAAAGTTTTCATAAAGATTTCAAACAAAACGCTTTGAATAAGAACGAATTTTGGGGCTCGTCGACTGAATGTGATGGATTGCGGCTTTTAATACACAAGATGGATTCGAGTTTAAAAGTAATGACAAACACGAGCAGCATTAAAAATGCCTAACACGAATATAACGCAAGATCACATTACATTCTTTTCTTCGTCTCATCGTCATCGAGGATGAAAAACTTAACCAAATGTTGTTAATTAGTGATTAATGATTCCACATAATTTAACAGTTTGTTTAACGTGAGTAACATAAATTTAGTTTCAAACAGCCCAACGCACGTAATTTGCAATTCAAATTGCATAATTATTCATCAACACAAGAGCACTACTTGAAAGATATAATTTTACCAAAACTGTGCAGAAATGTTTTTTGTTGGAATTCTGATAATCTTTAACTCAAACTCAACTTACATTAGCTTTATATTTCGGTATTAATATTTATATATCGTTATCTTGGAAAGTGAAGGAAAACAAATGCCAGATATTGTTGTCGATGATTGATTATGCTCATTGATAAAATCCACGAGCTTAACTTTGCGTTTACTTTATTTGAAGTTTATATAGAACGTCCACCCTTGTTAGAGGGATCAGGAATGTTTTAATTTGAAACAGTCAATGTATGAGGGATGAGGGTGGAATAATATACTTCTAAACTTTCAGGCGCTTATAAAATGAACGTTGGGATTATTAAAACACACATAATACAAATATTTGAGGTAAAATGCCTAATTAACAACGAATTTATATTTTAAGAATGTTTATGGAGAAGGTTTTGGTTATTAACTGTATTTCAGGTTTTCCCAGCAGTTGAAGCTCAATATCTCTGTTCCTTTTATAATTAGATATTTTCGTAAAATACGAGATGAAACTAGAGACTCCAACAAAAATGGGGAAAATTTAATTTTCAACAAAAGAAGTAGCTCATTAACTTTATCGCCGGTGCTCTACTTCCTGTTAAAATTTCAGAACTGGCAAATCAGCCCCGTATTTTTAGTTTATTTTCACCTAAACCTTAAACGAGTTGATAGTTGGCTCAATAGTAAAGGATTAAAGGGAACACCAAGAAATCAAGCTTCTAAAGCTCAATGTGGTCTGAGCACTTTATGCCACTTTCGGCGCCATTGTCCTCAAACTAATAGATATATGGGTTATTCGAAGCAACTAAGGAATAGGAAAGCAGCGCGTATTAGCATTAGTGCATAGAGCTGCTAAACCAGATATCAAAAAACAATGTTCTTACACTCTGTTGGGTCAAAGAATATCAAGGAAATGCGGGTAACGATAAAGCAGACGAGCTGGCCAAGAAAGGTTCAAATAGCCTTCCCTATAGTCCTGAGCCAATCGCCAAACCGTAACTACTGTTCATACCCTCCATAAAAATAACACCAATCCACTACAGACTGAATGATGGGCAAGGAAGGTAAGTTGCCGTCAAAGCAAAAGAGTTTGACCAGCTTCTTCTAAAAAGCTGGAAAATATTGTCTAATCTTTGAACAATTGCAGGCACACTCACGGGACACTGTCGACTACATAAACATTTACAGACACTAGGTTTAGTGTGAGCTGTAGATGCGAACTAGAAGACGAAACAGTTGAACATGTGCTTTGCACTGTCCAGTCCTAACGTCGATAAGAAGATTCAGAATAAGATCCACCCGTCTCGCCAGAATCCTGGAGTTCATTCTGCAATCTGGTAGGAATGGGAAGGCCTCTTAGAGGTAGTACAATGGGCCCGATTAAGTAGCTTAAGTGTAGGGAGCAAGCTCTTCCTCCTTAAATGACCCAGATCCAGGCTCTACAGGTGCAGGGCCTTTCGGAGAAAACGCGAGGCACGGCAACTAATATTTTATATTTTAGTTGCTCGGAATTACTTTTGAGAGCGTCCTTTGCTAAAAATTTTATAGAGGCTCTTGTTATGGATCATGGGCTACTTGGTGCTCTCTGGATCACTACACCAACCCCTCTGAATAGTTTGCAATGATTGCAAGATATTCTTGTGTACCTGACACCTTAGAATTACTCGAAGAGTACGACGACGTTGCTAATTAAAGACAACGGGCGAGGTTCATACCCTCGGCGCAAATGAAAGCGGCCAGCTCGTGAGAACTATAGTCAAAACCAGGAGATGCGTCCTGTGACTCATTTTAAATAACCACGTAACTTGAAGCACGCTATCCTTTTTTATAAGTTTGTTTTTACTTTGTGGAAATGTGACAGAATATTTTAATACGTCATATTTAAGTCATTTTAGCGATGAGTCATAGGACACTTCTCCTGGTTTTGACTATATTACAGCGAGTGAGGTTCGTACCCTCGGCGCAAACGACAGCGACCAGCTCGTGAGAACTATGACTTCGATATTTATCAACTGCTGGTGGCTTCTTACGCGGTGGAGGACCTTGTTGGAACTGACTCGACGGAGAACCCCGTTCGAACTAACTGCGCTGATTAGAGCGGTCAGCTCGTGGGAGGCACTTGAGCACCTTGCAGTAACTGATTTAATCTGAGCAAAAATTGGCCCTATTTATACCCTTGGGGTTGCTGGGTAATTTGGTTAATACAAAATATCTGCTTGGAAGTGATTGCTTTGCAAGGAGTTCGATTGCCGCATGAAGTGAAGAATAACTACGGTTATTTGGGAGCTTTATATTTTACGGAAATATACGGAAAGTACGGGACCCCTCAATTTGACCTTTTTCGAATTTGAATTTTTCTACCCATCCTTATTTCTGTCTTTGTTTTTCCATTTATTTTTGTCTAACATGTTGAGTCGCCAAGTTGAGGCACTTAATATTGTGAGGTCCGGTGCAGCAGCCCCCCCCCCTCTCAGTAGGTCCGGAATAAGTGTATCTTCAGGTAAAAACTAGGTACATTCCGCCACCTACAATCTTCAAACTTCTTATTCGAAGAACTACAGTACCTACAGATCATCATCATCATTCTCGTAGTCGAATTGTGGTTTTTCTTGTCTCCTCCTCGCTACGCACCTCGTAGTTGTTATTATATATTTCTGAGAGAAATTTAATGGAGAAGTTTCTAAGGCAAATTACGTTTCTTACATATTTATACAAAGATTTTATGTCGCTAGCAGTTCCATTAAGTGGGGTTTTTGAATATACAGAAGAAAGGTGGAATGGCGAAGTATTTACACGAAAATTTATCTTTGCAGAACTTTACTACTTTGAAGTTTTTACGACTTTTTAGTTACTACCGCCAAAAAGACACAACCTAATGAAAAATTAACACAAAGATAACATATACGTTTGCAAAGTAGGGGACGATTTTACCCAAAGTTAACGTCTAAAAGCCGCATCAATTATTTAAAGCATTCAAAAACCAAATTTCTACAGGTAGGTATCACCAAATAATTTGAAGTTTCTAGTCCTCTCTTTTTATTATCCAATTTACGTAACACTTTTTTTAAATGAAACTTTCGAAATATAATTATTTAAGTTTTCTAGTTAAGTAGAAAATTAAATTTTCGGGACTTTCATATTTTGATTATTTTTTAAAGTAATTACAAAAGTTGAAAACGAAATATTCTTATCCGAAATTGTGATGTGGCCAAACAAGCACGTAGAAAATAAAAAAAATAAACGATTAAGTTGGCAACAAAAGATAAAACTTTGAGTGTGTACTTTCCTTTCAACTTTTAATTACTTGACCATTTCGCTATAATTATCAAAAAGTTGACCGAAAATCGTTTTCTTCGAACTTTTAAATTTAAGTAAAAGCACCAGATGATAAGGAAAGTAAGAATTTAGAATTTAGTACGTTAGAACGGCGGCAAGGTAGAATTTAGTCAGAAACTTTTAATATAATAAGTAAGGGAAAAAGTTTGTTTTTTTAGTTAAAGGGAAGCCATTCTTTGAATGATGAGTTTTGCACGATGTGCCGTGCAGTTTTTGCACGGAATAATCAAGTTTTGAAACGCTCGCGATTTTTAATTTAAGACAATTTGGCTTACAATTTTTGTTACAACTTGGTGTCGTAGGGGAAATGATATGAGGAAGAGGCTTATCTCGTAGATGATACTGCAACTGTTGTTAATTTGACTCGGAATGGCAATAAAAATTCCCACATTCCCATCCACTGTGAGTAATTACTCACAATGACTTTTTAAAAGAGGAGCTCCTTTCTATCACAGCAGACATCAAATTTCGAGTGCCTTACTATTAATTTAATGGAGAATATTAGAACGTCACTACCGAGGAGAACTGGAACAAATTGTTAGATGTGAGAAATGGAGAAAATTAGATAGATAATGGGGAATCGAAAAGTTAACGAGATCACACATAAACTTTTGATAGCTGCGCCATAAATGCACCTGTGTGCTAGTAAGTGTGCTGCTCCACTCTTGATTTTTATTTTATTAAATGCCAGACTAACTTGTCACCGACTGAAGTATCCAACAAAATAAGAAATCAATAAGTAAAAGCTTTAAATTTCGACCCTTAAGGAAGAACTTGAAATTTTCTCCTCTCGAGAAGCTTTTTAACTACACCATTTTTCCATCAGTTAACTTAAAGGACTATTTTGGAAATAGTGATTCGTGTCTATTTTATTGCGTCCATCAAACAGCTACAATCATTTTTGTTGAAAACTGCAAACGATTGAATTTTTCGTAATACACGAACAATTTATAAGGCGCCATCTAAATTTATAAGTTCGAGAAAACGTTATTTCTAAAAGGGACATGCATACATTAAAAAATTTAGATCTTAAGACACCCATTTATCAAGACATGTGTCAAATACAAAAGCCGGGTTTTATGTAATCTTCGACATTGATAAACGAATTTTTCAACAATGTAATTTTTATATAAATTATTTTCAGGCAATTTATTTAATTTTTTAATAAAAGGTTCTAACGTGACGTAATTATTCCACCTATGTATTGTATAGTCTCAGCTTTACTTGCCTCGTCTTTTTTCAACCGTACATTTTGATCAAATATATTTAAATTTATTCAATCGCGGAGCCCCACTTATTAAAAACAACTATCTAAGGGTCGTATATTAAGAAATAATATTGGATGTACACTAAATAGGGATTACCATAATAACGCTTTTATAAAAACTACGCACTTTATTAGAACGGTGCTTCTAAGCCATAAAATTTCCTACAAATTGGATCTCTTTGTTTTTTTCGTCGGGCGGGCGGTTTAGGTGCTAGAGCGCGTTAGAGTTTGATAAAAATGCCTAAATTGGCCAAAAAACTGTTTTATCGCTTATAACTCGAAAACTACGCAATTTTAAAAAAAAGTGCATCTATACAAAAAGAAAGTAAATTTAATTTCCTACAAATTATGTCTAATAATTTTTTTTGTCCAACAAATAGTTCAGGTGCTAAAGCGCATTAAAGTTTACGAAAACTGATAAAACGAAAATTCTCATTTTCTTTTTTTAGTTATAACTTTTTTATTTGCTAATATTGTAAAAATCTGTAAAAACATTTTTACTACCACTTTTTAACCTGTTTTCAAATCTGTAGTCACCATTTCGATTAGTCAATTTGTTCTTCGTCTTTTAATGTTACTTTTATTTTTTATTATTAATTCAAACGGTAAAAGTAATACAAGGTTAAATTCAGAATTTAAAAATAAGCCATTTGGTAATAAAATTCAATATGGCGCCTATAAGAAAAAATAAATTTGACATTAAAGGACCAAGAATAAATCGACTAATCGAAATGGTGACTACAGATTCAAAATCAGGTTAAAAAGTGGCAATAAAGATGTTTTTACAGAATTTAAAAATTTTAACAAATAAAAAAGTAATACTGGGCCCGAAAAAAGAAAATGAGAATTTCTGTTTATTTTATGTTTTCACAAGAACGCGTAAATTTATTGGAAACTTTTTTTGTATTATTTGTCAGCATCGTATTTAATATGTTTGCCAAATTGAAACCTATAATCTAGCTATTCAGATAAGCGAGATCCCAATGTTGCACTCCGAATTTCAATCACCCTGTATAACTAAAATACAAAATTTTTGACGTTGACGGTGCAGAATGAAGGAACGTAGTAAGGAGTAATACAACCGACCGTCTGCTATTCCTAAGTGGTAGCATTAATTTGGAAGCGGCTCGAGAAGGGAAGTAAAATACATGAAACTCTCTACTTTCTACGAATTACAATTTGACAGTTTTTTATTTATAGTCCAGTCAAATAGTAGTTTGGTATAGAAGTTTTTTTCTGCCTTTCTGTATTTGACGCCCTGAATCCGAACTTCTACCTTACCACCTCGTAAAAGTGATGCGATCTGAGAAAACTACAAAAAACTACGAAAAAATGCTCTTGTTTTAGTTTTTTGCTTATAACTTGAACAATTCGGATTTTATGGGAAAAGTGCTCCTATACGAAAATGAGCTGTATCAAATTTTCTACAAATTATAAGTGTTAGGTTTGTTGCTTCAGATGAACGGTTTAGCCTCTAGAGCTCAATAAAGTTTGACAAAAATCCTAAAATCGTCAGAAAAACTGTTTTAAAAATTTTTCGCTTATAACTCAGAAACTACGCACTTTTAGAGAAGAGTGTTTTTATACAAGAATAAACTATATCACATTTTCTACAAATTACTTGTCTTAAGATTTTTGCATCGGATGAACGGTTTAGCCGATAGAGCTGATTAAAGTTTGACGAAAATTCCAAAACCGTTAGAAAAGCTGTTTTTTTAGTTTTCGCGTATACGAGTATATATTTTTAAAAAAGAGCGTTTCAATACAAAAATAAACTACATACAAAGTTTTTTGCTTCTGATGAACGGTTTAGGCGTTAGAGCGCATTAAAGTTTAACAAAAATTCCAAAATCGTCTAAAAAGCTGTTTTTTTAGTTTTTCGCTTATAATTCCAAAACTACATTTTTTGAGAAAAGTGGATTAATACAAAAATAAATTACTTTAAATTTTTTACAACTTATGTATGTTAGTTTTTCGCTGCAGATAAACGGTTTAAGCGCTAGAGCACATTAAAGTTTGAGGAAAATTCCGAAATCGTCCAAACAGCTGATTGTTTAGTTTTGCGCTTATAACTCCGAAACTACGCACTTGTAGAGGAAAGTTTTGCTATACTAAAATAATGTACTTACATAAAGATTCCTACAAATCATATTTATTCAACCTTTTGTTTCAGACAAACGGTTTAGGCGCTAGAGCGCCTTAAAGTTTGGCGAAAGTTCCAAAATGTGCCAAGAAGCATTTCTTTTTAGTTTATCGCTTATAACTTGAAAACTACACACTACTGAGAAACATATTTCTATACAAAGATAGACTAAATTAAATTTTCTACAAATTATGTCTCTTATATTTTTTTTCTAAAAAAACAGTTTAGGTGCTAGGGCGTGTTGAAGTATAATATAGTGCGTCAAGAAGTGTGGACTTTTGGAACACAAACTAAACCTAGACGTTCATTACATATTATATCACGATATTTGAATCACTATAATACGGTATTGTAATATTTATTGAACGTGTAGGGTGAGATATTGACAGATATCCATACTACGATCTGTCAATCAATATCTCACGCTACACGCTCGCGTCTTCATGGTGGTAGGTGCCTTTAAAGTCCTAAGACCTAATTTCCTTCTACAAAAATGCTATGTTTTAGTATATAAATCAAACAATAAAACAGAAATGAGTTTATTAAAATACTAATAATATAACTTGAGTAATTGAGGAAGAGCACTATTTTAACTCTCTTAAACGCTTATAGTGAACAGCCATAATAAAATATCAAAAGCAGCAAAAGTTTTTATTACAAAAGTGTATTGGATTATAAGAAGAGAAAAGTTCTCTTATTGTCAAAAAATGATGGACAATTTATTAGTTCACTGTAAAACTTTTTGAATCGAGGTGATAGTATATTATCATTAAACAATATTTCGTTCTCTTATTGTCTCTAATAAAATTAATATCTTGTTTTGTATTGAATACATTTTGAAGCTCAAAGTACTATAAATTTTTCGTTTAGTATAGAAAATCGTTTTTCATGATCTGTTTTTGTTAAAACTTTATAAAATTGAGGTATCTAAAGGAGGACTAATTATTTACCGTTTTCAAATATATATCTTATTCAATTAAACTGCCAAATTTTAAATGAAAAGTTGTAGAATGAAGAAGCTTTTAATCTTTGTGACTTTTAAAGAGACGAAGTGTTCACAAAAGGTCGAAATTAATTTGGATTTACTTCGTTTCTTGTTTATTAGTAAACTTTTAAAAATGCACACTACACAGGACCAAAAGGGGGACGGGAAAAAATCAACCAACTCACCTTTTTTACTAGCGTGGAAGCTATCGTCTTTTGGTACGTATCTGATATCGTATTCGAGAGATGTGTAAGGTAAAATAGTTTTATCTCTGTTGATTTTATAAACGGCATACTTAAAAGCTAATTCAGTACTACCATCTCTTTGATCGTCAGTAAATATGGCACCTGTAACAAGCAAAGTATAATATTAATTAAGCGTAAAATTTTATTCCAGTTGGTAAAAGATAAAGTAGACGAAAACTAAACTTTAAATTCCAAAATCAACATCAAATGATATTTAAAATGCAAACGCACAGATTTAGGCTCGAAAAGTTTAAATTTAAATTAAAATCGAAATTTTAGGTAGAAATTTATCCCTCTTATCTCCCCTCCCGCACATCCAAATACGATATATGTAGATGAAATTGAACGTTAATAATTATCCTTTTATTTTTACCAACGAACGCAAATCGTTTCCGTATTTACTTTAAAGTATAAACCAAATATAATCCTCGAATCAATCCGTTTGGGGTTAGCTTTCGTTTAAAAAGCGAAAACCGAGCTTTGCGACGCAAACAAGACTTGTAAACAAAACGAAAATTCTCCCAGTTCGACTCGATGAAAATAACTTATTGGCATCAAGATCTCCCGTTTTATTCATCCCAAACTTAATACGTAAATGCGATAAAACCCTGCCAACTTTATTCCTTTATTTGTTTAGTTTGGGATTACAAAAACAAACTCAAATTATATTTCGTACTCCAACATTTAACCCCTTTTTTTTGGATCCCTGCATGGCACGGATAATAAATTTGAATTTCTTTCAGATGCGATTAAAGTAGTTTGGCAGAATAGAGACCTTAAATCGACTAGCAAATTGCGTGTCTCGAAGTTGTAAGTTGTAACCACTAAAATAAATTGTGTGTTGCTTTCAACTAACAATTCTATCTCTAAGAACGTGTAAAATCCGGCTTTGAAAGTCGAGAACGATATTGGAACTGAAAGTGCCGTGTCTGCACTTGGTCCAATCACGACCAAGTTATTTTTCTTTTTGTTAAAAAAAGTACCCTCTCCTTTTGACTTACTTCAAATTAAGTTATTGGGTAAATTTCAAAAGAATTTTTTAGACGAGTTCCGTATTGATTTCGTTAAGATTTCGTAAACAAAGATTCGGTCTAGTGAAATATTTACAGAGGGTTTGTATCTCTTCACCTGTAAAACTCCAATATTTACAGTTGACACAATATTTATTTGCTGCCTCGCGCTTCAATAACTACATTAATCTTACAAGATTTGGAGTTGAATTGCATTTGTAATTCAAATTTTTGTGTACACGTTTCGGAAAGGAATAATTACGTTTTGACTTTGAAAAGTAAGTAAAGGTCGTTGACAAGCAGCGACTTAAAATTCTGCTAGATAAGCAAAGAGTTGTAAAACGTCGAACAATGACATCTTATTAGTTATTAGTACCTACGTTTTTCACGCAAATTTAAATTTTACAGGAAAAACCAAAAGTTAGGTTAGGTTTGATTGGGTTAGGTTAGGTTAGGTTAGGTTAGGTTAGGTTGCAACCGGACCAGGATGCTCAGAGTCCAGCGGAAAATGGCTCTACGCATATCAAGCGCTTCGCTTGACGCTGCGCTGGTAGTAGCCTCGCTGCTACCCATCGACCTGCTCGTCATGGAAAGAGCCACCAAGCGCGGTGAAACACCTACAATCCGCGCCGATACTATGGCGAAGTGGCAGCGCCGCTGGACAGACTCGGAAACGGGACAATGGACGAGGGCTCTCATACTCAAACTACAACCGTGGGTAGAGAGGAATCACGGGGAGCTGACCTACCATCTGACACAGCTCCTCACGGGTCACGGGTGCTTCAACCACTATCTGCACCGAATTGGGAAACTCGCCACTCCCCAATGCGACCACTGCGACGAAATCGACACGGCTGAGCACTCGTTGTTCAGTTGTGTCCGATGGGAACAAAAGAGAGTCGTGGCAGTCCTCAAAGTGGGAGAGTCTCTGAGCGTCAATAACATCGTCCAGATAATGCTCAGAGGAATAGAAGAATAGAACACGATGCTGGAGCTAGCCTCGAGCATCATGAGAGAAAAGGAAAAGTTTGAGCGAGAGAAGCAGAGAGAAGCGAATGCCTGAACCCCCGAGCACTAAGTTCTCTGAGTTCGGGACGTAAGATATCCGCTAATCGAAGCCAATCACAACCAGAAGAAGAACCGAGGAAACCACGGAAGAAAGACGTGTTGCAGAATAAGTCCGAAAAGCGGCAATGACGTAGAGAGTCCAACTGTGGCGAGGCGAATTGGAAGAAATGCTTACGCGAATTCTAAATCACCTCGCAGGACAGAACCCGCACAGATAGTGGGGGTTCGGGTGTGGTTTTAGTGAGTCGGACAATAACATCCTGTCCAACCTCACACTACCTCCACAGAAGGTGGAGGTGTCTTTCTAAAGATTTCCACATCCATAAAACAAAAAAAAAAGGTTAGGTTAGGTTAGGTTAGGTTAAGTTAGGTTAGGTTCTTCGCGGACCTAGGAGCGTGCAGACATCTGGCGTCGAACATCCTGAAGTCGAAGGAGGAAGAGGGTAAAAAAGAGGGACGACGCGATTCAACTCTTTTGACTCTAGGTTCTCCGAGCCGAGGAGGAATGACCAAAGAATCTTTGCGGAACCAGGAGCGAGCAAACACGGAGCTGAGAACAGAACCCGTCGCACTAAGTTCTTTGGGCGGCCCGGAACTGTTCTCAAGACCAGACAAGGTGTCACGAGTAGAGAGAAGATATAGGAGCTGAAGCAACGACCGACAATTGGGCAGTGGTAGTAATGACTACAAATTTGTATGTTTGCCCAATTCAATTTATCATTCATTCTGTTCAGAAGTTAGCGAGGAAAGGGTTTAGTGGATAGGCGCCAGGGTGAACAACTTCCCTGGTGAATCCCACACTACCCAGGGTGCACAAACCTACTAAGGTAGACCTGGGTGTCTTTTTGAGGATTCCCATACCTAGTTAAACATTTAAAAGTAAAAAAAAAGGTTAGGTTAGGTTTGGTTAGAATATGGATATGGATATGGAAGAAATCCAAGGTAATACTGATTGAGAAACCAAAAAATAATCTAAATGATACGGACTAAGTATAGACCTATCTGTCTTATTAACGTCCTGGGGCCAACTATAGGAAAAATTGGCTAATAACAGATTAATGCAGGCCATTGGGGACACAAGAACAACAGTTAAACAACGGTTAATCAATATAATCATATACATATACTTTGTAAAGCCGAAAAATCCATACCACAAAATGAGAAATGATTTATATTAAACCAAATAAATGAAAGGTAATAATCACAAGTAACAAAAGATATATACAAATAAACGATATTTACAGTGGCAGGGGTAGGGAACGGGGGAAGAAAGCGAAGTTGGCGGCTATAAAGGTTCCATGACGGCCCTTGCGGACAGCCACAAAACAGTAACCACTCAGGAGGGACAACGGCGGCTATATGGCTCTACGACGGCCCTTGCGGACTACCACAAAACAGTAGCCACACGGAAGGGAGGGTGGCGGCTATATGGCTGTACGACGGCCCTTGCGGGCCACCACAAAACAGTAGCCACACGGAAGCTATGTGGGGCTGGTTGTCACTGGCATTCGCCCCCCCCCCCCCCCCGAATTAGGGTATAATACGAATACGTGACGGACACTCATAGTACACGACCGCGGACAAGACCAGACTCTCAAAGACTACTCCGAAGACCCTCCGACTCTTCGAGCGCACGGCGTGCAGGTAGGCAGGGGTTAACTTAGTATGTTGCCCCGACGACCTAGCGATGCTGGTTGCGGCAAGAAATTCAGAGAATACGAAGGAGAAAGCCGAGGAGAGTCTCAGACTGATCTAAAACTAGATGGACACTAACAGTCTGGAAGTAGCACCGGAAAAATCACGGCCATCGTAATAAATTTGTAAGTAAAACAGCCGATCTGATATTTGAGTTTTACTGCAAACTTTTTTTTACTTTTCCCAGAGTGCTCGATATTTTAATTCCAAACTTATCCTGTGTATAGCTTAGAAAATTTAATTACGTTTTGTTGAAATAAATTACAAAAAATTTCATTAAAACCCAAAGATGAATAAGGTCGCGTCTACAATACACAGAAAATTAGAAGTCTCCTGATTTAAAAGTAAAAAGCTTCAAAATGATTTTGTGTTTTTCCATTATTTGCTACTTTGGTGTACGAAAGTATAGTAATTACACATTGAATTTTAATTTTGAAAATTTTCAAATAAGAAGTTGAATAAAGTTCTTTTTCTTATTTAGTTAAAAAATCTTTTACGCATTAATACATTTTCTCGGAAAATTTTTTTATTATGTTTTAGATTGAAAAAAGTATTTTTCATAAACTCGGGGTTATTAAATTTTTATTCTTTTAAGTATTGTTTGGCATCTTGTTTATTGTGGTTTATGTAATCCTTAAAAGCTTCGGTTTCAGGGGTTTAACTAGCTTTAATTTTAATTTCATTTCTCCGAAATATTAAAAGCTCCTTCAATCATTTTTGTAATTTTAATTATAACTTCGGTATACTTAACCAAAAAAGGTTAAATCGTCTACTCGGGAAGATTTTCTAGGTGTTACGCCTTAGAACAAAAGTTGCCACAATCTCATTTTCTACATGATGCAAACAGTGTTTTATTTTTATAGAAAGTTTACATAATTTTGTCACCATTTCAACCACATTTTCCAATTACTCAAGCTACTCATTTTCGTACTTTCTTACTGCCAATATACGTATACGTTGACTCGCTTGCCATTGTCTTATTATTAATTTATTATTCTTCGAGAGATATTATAACAAAAGCTTGTTTGCCGAACTTAATTATTATCACTTACCTACTCGGAATTTTTTTATAATAATAAATATAAATTTTCATTTCCTAATTATTTAGATATTTAACTTATTTTGAAATTAGAATTCTATAATACATAAAAAGCGTAACCCAGTATCTTTTTGCGGGGGTTTAATTTTTAAATTTTTGCTATTTGAATGCAACCTGAGCTGTGATTTTTACACCAAATTTTAATTAATTTCAAAGTTAAAGAATTTTCCTAGCTCAAATTTCTTAAAAAAATAAAAAAATTTCTTAAATCAATAAACTTGAAAGTTTCATCAAAGTTGGCGACTCGCAGATCATTTTTACGACGCCGTTTAGGTAAAGACGTGACTTTTAAAATCCTTATTAGATTACTCGCGCAAGATTTAGAATAAAAGTAAAAAGTAAAAGTAAAAAGTAAAAAGACTACACGTCAAATTTTTCAAGACTATCCAACAAGTTTCCGTAATGCAGAGTACTAGAAAGTTTTTAAAGATTGATTAATAATTTAGAAAAATATGGCCCTTAAAACATTTTAATTAGTGTAGCCAAAGTTCACTAACTAAGCTAAAGTAAAATTCTTACTTTTTACGAACTTAACTAAGATACGCGTAATTTGGTAAATAAGACGTTGTTAAAGTAGATTGAACTATTTACTAAGGTGTAGTAAAACTCGCGTTAAATTACATTTCCAGTCTCTTCGAGAGAAAATATTCTAAATAGCTCTAGTTAGTAGGTGTAAGAAAATCGAGTCATATTCAAAATAATGCAATAAAACCAAAATTTTGTATAGGTAGGAACTACCTACAAACCTTGCAAATATTATAAAAATTAAAAATTTTCCTGTGGAAAAATTTTGATTTAAAAATAACAATATGAGAAACTGTTGTTTTATGCACTCGTCGTACCTACCGCTTGAAAATATCTCAGTCATTAATCTCATATAATCTTGCAATAAGCCGATTATATTAATTAAAGTGGGTAACGAGATTGGGGATCGGGTTTAAATCTTGCGCATTTTACAAAGTCTGTTTTCTCCATTCAGTTTCTTCGTGCTCTTTTAATAATGTTCCGACTTTGCCGTTATGGAGCTACTTTACAAGTTTTACGAATTGCTACGTTAACACGTCCAGTACAAATGTATACTGCGAAGCGTCCAAGTAGTCCGAGAGGCAACTAGCACTTTTACTAAACGATAAAATGCAAAATCCGCTGCCACTCCAAAGTAACAGCATTAACTTGGGAGTGGCTCGTGAACGGTATAACTCGAAAACTGCATGCTTTATGAGAAAAGTACTTCTACTTAAATATAAACTACACTAAATTTCCTACAAAGTAGATCTCTTAGGTTTTTCATCAGTAGAAAGGTTTGGGTGCTAGGGTGCGTTAAAGATCGGCAGAAATTCCAAAATCGGCTAAGAAACTGTTTCATCGCTTATACCTCCAAAACTACGCACTTTTAGAGAAAAGTGTTTTTATACAAAAATAAATTAAATTATATTTTCTACTATGTATACCTCTTAGATTTTTTTCGTAAAACGAACAGTTTAGACGTTAGAGCGCATTAAAGTTTGAAGAAAGTTTCAAAATTGTCCAAAAAGCTGTTTTTTAGTTTTTCGCTTATAACTCGGAAACTACGCACTTTTAAAGAAAACTGTTTCTGTTAAAAAATAAAGTACATAAGATTTTCCACAAATTATGTTTGAAAGTTTTTTCGCTTCAGACGACCAGTTTAAGCACTAGGGCACGTTACAGTTTGACAAAAATTCAAAAATCGTTCATAAAGCTGTTTTTATAGTCTCTTGCTCAAAACTCAGAAACTACGCACTTCTCAAGAAAACTGTTTCTGTTCAAAAATAAAATACATAAGATTTTCTACACATTATGTTTGTTAGGTGTTTTGCTTCAGATAAATAGTTTAAGCGCTAGGGTACATTAAATTTGACAAAAATTCCTAAATCCCCCAAAAGCTGTTTTTGTTAGTTTTTCGCTTATAACTCGTAAACGACGCACTTCTAAAAAAAACTGTTTCTGTGCAAAACACACACGGTAAGTACATACAATTTTCTACAATTATGTTTGGTAGGTTTTTGCTTCAAATGAACGATTTAAGAGCTAGTTCAAGTTTAACAAAAATTCCAAAATCGTCCAAAAAGCTGTTGTTTTTAGTGTTTCGCTTATAACTCCAAAATTATACACTTTATGAGAAAAGGGATTTAATATAAAAACAAACTGCACTCAATTTTCCATAAATTATATCTAAAAGGTTTTTTGCTCAGGTAAACGGTTGGGTACTAGAGCGCGTTAAAGATCGGCAGAAATTCCAAAATCGGCCAGGAAACTGTTTCATCGCTTATACCTCCAAAACTACGTACTTTTAGAGAAAAGTGTTTTTATCTTTTTATACAAAAATAAATTTAATTTAATTTTCTACAATGTATGCCTCTTAGATTTTTTTCGTAAAACTAACAGCTTAGGCGTTAGAGCGCATTAAACTTTGAAGAAAATTTTAAATTTGTCCAAAAAGCTGTTTTTTTAGTTTTTCGCTTATAACTCGGAAATTACGCACTTTAAAGAAAACTGTTTTTACTCAAAAATAAAGTACATAAGATTTTCCACAAATTATGTGTGTTAGGTTTTTTGCTTCAGACGAACGGTTTAAGCGCTAGGGCACGTTAAAGTTTGACAAAAATTCAAAAATCGTTCATAAAGCTGTTTTTTAGTTTCCCGCTTATAACTCAGAAGCTACGCACTTCTCAAGAAAACTGTTTCTGTTCAAAAATAAAATACATAAGATTTTCTACACATTATGTTTGTTAGGTGTTTTGCTTCAGATAAATAGTTTAAGCGCTAGGGTACATTAAATTTGACAAAAATTCCAAAATCCCCCCAAAAGCTGTTTTTGTTAGTTTTTCGCTTATAACTCGTAAACGACGCACTTCTAAAGAAAACTGTTTCTGTACAAAACTAAAGTACATACAATTTTCTACAAATTATGTTTGTTAGGTTTTTGTTTCAGATGAACAATTTAAGATCTAGGGCGCATTTAAGTTTAACGAAAATCCCAAAATCGTCCAAAAAGCTGAGTTTTTAGTTTTTCGCTTATAACTCCGAAATTGCACATTTTATGAGAAAAGTGATTTAATATGAAAATAATCTGCGCTCAATTTTCCATAAAGTATTTCTAAAACGTTTTTTCCTCAGGTAAACGGTTAGGGTACTAGAGCGCGTTAAAGTTTGACAAAGATGCCAAAATCTGTTTTTTTTGTTCTCTTATAACAACTATAACTATAACTTATAACTATAACTCAAAAATCACTCACTTTAGAGGAAAGTGTTCCCATATATAGAAATAAAGTACATTGAATTTTCTACTAATTACGTCTCCTGGCGTTTTTTGTAAAGCGAACAACAGCTTAGGTGCTAGAGCGCGTTGAAGTATAGCGCCTCGAGAAGGGTGGCAGACGCCTTTGAAGTAGAAGAAAATTTGGTCTTGGGACCGTGCTCGCTGCCTCCCGGACTAAAGGTGTGGTAATAAGTAATAATAATCAGTTGTCGACAGTTGGAGGGAGGATGGAGGGAGTAGATAGTAGATACAGGCTGATTTACTTATTCGACAATAAATTCTTCCTTGGGACTCCTAAGGTTATTTTGAACACAAAAAAAGAGCGAGAAACGTGTACAAGAAGAATAAAGGTGCTGAAAGGATTAGTTTTAAAATGGCAGCCGGAGGCTTATTCTAAAAGAGTGAAAAGTTAGATGTAAAAGTAAAATTAATTAATAAACCCTTGTGAGAGGTAGACATATATTATGTCCACTTAATTTATTCATTTCAATTACGAGTCGTCGAAACGCTTTTTCCAACTAAAACAGTAACAAAATGCGCATTTTGCCCCACACTTTCGGGTTTAGGCGGGCCCGAATAAATTTTGAAAGTACACAAGTTATATTTTGTTTTATGAAAGGGCACAGAATGATTTACATATTGTGTTCTAGCTATTAATTTCAAATTCTCTTTTAAACATAAAATTGATTTTTACACTCCCGCTATTAAAACCATTTAGCGTATAAAACGATGTTAATTTCGCATAATTTAAATTAATTATTTTAAATCTTTTCGACTGCGAAATGTTAAAAATAAAGCTGTCTAGTTTAGGGGTTTAGGTCAGCGTACTGCAGTAGTAGTGATGGCGATAATAAAATACGCGGATAGAAAAAAGTGGAAAGCGGAAGGAAAGGGAAAACCACAAGACAACGCGAGTTTTCCGTCTTTTATGCGTTTACTAGTTAGAATATCTTAACTAAAAAAACCAAACGTTATCTATATCATATCTACGAAAGGTCACTCACTTTTTGTCTAGGTTTGCTTTTTTGGTTATCGTGATGGAGTTTTTGTTGTTTTTCTAAATGAAGGAAAACTAATTTATTGTTGCGATAAAAGCGCTCCATCGAAATTTATTTTACTACAAACAGTTTAGCTTTAAGATATATTTATAAACAAAGTGACTGAGTGAGCGCGTTTATAATAATATACGACGCTCGATGTAAGTTTGTGCATTTAAGACGTGTGAATGAACGAAGCACGAGACGTAATTGGCCTGAAATATGTTTTTAGTCAAACTAAGCCATTTCAAAGTAGATAGAAGTTCACGTTTTCGTACTTAATTTTATGTACGACGAGACGGTTAGGTAGGAGAAATATGGCGTTAAAATGTCTAGTCATTTTTGTTTAAAAGCGCATTTTAACAGGAAATTTGTGATGTGGAGTGTGCGAGTGTAACAAAACTCAAAAATGAAAAAGTTCTAATAATGGCGTAATTTATAATATTTTTAATGTCGCACCTAGCCACCCCCACTTTTCTAACAAAGTTCAATTTTCTTTGTGATAGCTCAAAAGAAAGATATTTTGATCATTTATTTAACGGACTAAACATAATCACAACCTGCCATGTTCAGGCACTCTCACTTTTATATTTTGAGCAGCAAATTGCTATTTGTAAGCATCAAATGAAAGATATTTTAATAGGCCGTTCGGTGATGTAAAGCAAATCAAAATCCGCTTGAGCCTTTTTTTAGTAAATGCAATTTTCTTCCGTAAAAGATGAATTTCATTTAATTATCGGTCCCTGCTCAGGCGCCAATTTGGTGTTAACAACGAGCAGACCAACCCAATTTTGAATGTTTACAACTTTTTCAAACGGTTTTCCTGCATTCCAATCATCAAAAATTGCAAACTGTCAAGTAACGTTCCTAATAGTATTTCAATAGAGCGGCCGCGTCTCAAACTCAAATTAATACGTAATTGAATCGTGTAACATTAATTTAAATTTTGATAGCTTTATGAGATAAAGCAAATATTGTATTCGTTATGTTATAATCATTCGAAATATAAACGTGTCTCGCAAAATAATTCTAGCCCTCAGAGGGTAACCCGATTAATTATTGTATAAACACGTTTTTGTTTTGGAACGATTGTTTTATCAAACAAACGATAATAAATTCATTGTAAACAAAGGTTCGTTATAACGAAGAGGTCTTCTCTTCTAGGTGCAAATATCAAATTAATTTAGCGCTAACCGTTTGGCCTTTTTGTTTAAACTTTTTCATTAAAATAACAATCTTGTAAGCGGCGGTAAACTCGAAGAAACGACTGATGTGGCTATAACAAGACTTTTTCGTACGCTTTGAAAATATTTAAAAAGTTAGCAGAAATAGTACCTAACAAGAGTACGCTCAGAAGCTCTTTCTGATTTCAAAAAACTAGAATTATACTGGGCTTTCTTTTTGAAATAGGAAGCTAATATCATTTCAATTTGAACCGGTAGCCAAAATATTAAATGTTTGGTATTACTAAATACTTAATTTTACAATCTTTAAAGCCACTTAAAATATACAGAGTGTTATTTTTAAAATAGAAAAGCTAACCCCATTTCTGGTTAAACCGGAAGTATAAATTTAACATGTTTGGTATAATCTGAATTTTGCAATATTTTAAAAAATTATAAAATATACAGGGTGTTTTTGAAAAATTCTATTGCTTGGCTAATTTCCGGCTTAACCGAAAGTGTTTTTTTTGCAATTACAACTTCCACTTACTAAAAAGGAAATTAGAAATTTTTGAAATGTTGATTTTCAAAAATCATAGCTCAGAAACTGGCGAATGGCGTTATACTGGCCGCCATTTTGAATAAAAAAATTTGAAAAGGTCTTTTTTTAATAAGAGCCGATGTGTACTAACTTATAGCCGAGTATAAATATTGCGGATGGAGATTGTCCGAAATGCCACCAAAATAACCTCTTAATTTGTGCCACCCTGTTTCGATTTCGCTTAAAAGTTTATTTTGCTGATGAAATTTTGGTAAAGTTGCCGAAACCAAAGCATAACAAAATCGCTTTAGTAATTTTTGTTTGGCGTCATTACATACATCTACACACACACACTCAGACTTGTTTTTAAACCCTCGCAGTTTCGAAACCGGGTCACGACTGATAGGCCAGTCAGTAGAGGTCCAAAACACCCTTCTACGATGCAATAAATGGGGTAGAAGCTTTTATTTTTTTAAATTGTTTATATGGGTGTAAACATGTAAAAGACAAAAATGCTAACACCGGCGACCTCGGGAGACTTTTTGGCACCCAAAAAACCCCAAAATTTTAGGACTTGCTTTGTTTTTTCGCCTATAACTCCTAAACGGTACATCTTAACGAAAAAGTTTCTATATAAAAATTAAATATCATTAAATTATGCGTCGAATGAGTACCAACACTTAATAATTCGGCCAAGCGGTATAGTCGAAAACCGCGGTCAAAAATGACGATTTTTTCCAACTTTTTCAAAAACTGACATATAGCATTATATTATATGAGTCTGCAGTTTAGAAATTAGTACTTTAACAGAAAAACTTATTAAATGAAAGTTGTAGAGCATCTAATTCTGCGTTCACGTGTATAAAAATTTTTCAATTCGGTTAAGGACACCTCTTCAAATTGGCAATATTCTGATGTCCGACAATTGGTATAGTAGGAAAATAGTCCAGTCGAATAAGGATTTTTGGTCACAATAATTCCTACAAAGCTGGATTTTGGTATACACGTACATTTAGATGGTCCAAATAAGTATATCACCAAATCAGGAAAATTTCGGAGGAGCAATTTTCGATTGTTCAAGGTCAAACTACTTAAAATGAAGTTCAGAAATTTTAGAAGCGATTGATAGTGGCTCCAAAGAAGGTGTTTCACAACAACTAAATATCTAGGTGCCTACCTGCCTACTCACTGTACTCGGCGAAATGCAAGATCGCAATTTAAAAAATTATAAATTTCCCCGACATCTAAGATTTTTTCACTCTTCATTTCATGATTTTTGTTAAAATCGTCTTAATCATTGTATCCTACCTTATTTTATTGTAAATATTTTTCTAAAACCTCCACCCTAGTCCGTAGTTCTATAAAACTCTTAGTGGTACGGGTGGAAAAGAGGTAAAAAAATGTATTGTTCATTACCGCCGTTACTATAATTCTGTAAAATTTACATTGTGTACTTAAAAGGGTTTTTGCATTTATTTGACCAGGTTAAAGGCGGGCACTTTCAAAAAGTCTGGCGGGCACCAGGTTGCCGGTCCCTGACTTAGAGGCACGATAAAGATTTCTGACCGAAAATCCTTATTCGACTGGACTATTTTCCAACTATACCAATTGTCGGACATCAGAATATTGCCAATTTGAAGAGGTGTCCTTAACCGAATTGAAAAATTTTTATACACGTGAACGCAGAATTAGATGCTCTACAACTTTCATTTAATAAGTTTTTCTGTTAAAGTACTAATTTCTAAACTGCAGACTCATATAATATAATGCTATATGTCAGTTTTTGAAAAAGTTGGAAAAAATCGTCGTTTTTTGACCGCGGTTTTCGACTATACCGCTTGGCCGAATTATTAAGTGTTGGTACTCATTCGACGCATAATTTAATGATATTTAATTTTTATATAGAAACTTTTTCGTTAAGATGTACCGTTTAGGAGTTATAGGCGAAAAACAAAGCAAGTCCTAAAATTTTGGGTTGGGTGTCAGAAAGTCTCCCGAGGTCGCCGGTGTTAGCATTTTTGTTTTTTACATGTATACACCCATATAAACAATTAAAAAAAATAAAAGCTTCTACCCCATTTATTGCACCGTAGAAACCCTCTACTGACTGGCCTATGACCCAAAGTCGATATTTTTTTAAATAACTTTTATGATAAATATTTTTATATAATTTCCTTCTGTGTATTCTGCTGGAAAATATCGAAAAATGTATAATTTTTGAAAAACGTTAATAAAGAACACTCTGTATAAAAATCTGCAGAAATGAAACTACGAATATTAGATTTGAAACAAGCAAAAACTTTTACAGTGTAACATTTTTTGATAAAATCATTAATAAGCGAGATTAGATTGAAACCAAAATGTCCTTATTTCATCCGAAAACACAAAATAAAAAATCGATGACCCGGTTTTGGTAAACTATGATTGTAATTTATTTTGGGACTGCCAAGGTTATGAATTTTATTTTTAGTGTTTTGAAATCGGGGGGGGGGGGGGGGGTGAGAAAATTTTTTTTACATTAATGTTTCAAAGCTAAACGAAATCAACGAAAATGTAAAACTGAAAGAAAAATTTTAAGTTTGGCGATTTATTTTTGCGTTTCAAAGCCATCTTTGGAAAAATGTGTGCGAATAGTGGTTAAATAGATAAAGATAAATGTAGCCACTTAATCTTACCGCAAATTGGGATGTTTTCAAGTCTAAGCTTTCAACTTTCATTACATTGTTGTACAAAGCTCGTCTTCTTTTAAACTCGCCATTGTTAAAATTAATTTTAAATGGCATCGTCGTTGCAATTTAAACTTCGACGCGACTATAAAATTATCGTCGGCTGTTTAATGTAATACACAACACGAGACTTTGGAATGATTGGATGAAAATTAATTTTAATCCGATCCCAAGTCAACGACCAGGGTCATAGAATAATCAAATAATTTTTTAGGTTTTCGTCACATTTACTTACTCGCGCGCCTTGCACTTTCTAACTAAATGATCTGATCGAATAAAATAATAAATAAAACCCCATCAACTTCAATTTTATAAAAAGGGTAAAAAAGTTTCTTTTTCTACGGAGTTGATTTTTACCAATTAATCACACTTTGGAACATTGATTTCAGCAACCTTAACGAACTATCATTAGTTAGTAGTTCAATTATTTCTATTCTCCCAAAAGCTCAAAAGCTGTAAAACGAAACTTTGGTATAAGTATATTCCACCCTGTATATTTTTAGTGTTTTGGGCCATTTTGTCTATTTTGAGTTTAATTTAATTATTTATTTGCCTCAGAAGTATCTTTTAAACAATTTTTGCATTAAAATTTAATTTTGATTTATTCGATTTATACTTTTTACGAGAATATTAAATATTTCGTAACTTCAAAGACATATCACGATATCTTCAATATAACAAAATTCTTCCTTTTTCCATTTCCTCTAAAAAATTGCGCGTACAATCTAAACTAACATAAAAAATAAGTCGTAAATCACGAGAAATGTTTGTGAAAATAACACCATATTCAAACTTTATTTTCTTTTCTGATTTCATGAGACAACCAATCAATTTATTTGGAAAAGAAACTTCTATTCGTTCCGACAAAAATACTACATAATATTATCATCCACCAATAATAAACCCATTAGAAAGAAAATGTTTATATAAGGCTTGTGGGAACGGCAGTTTTATTTTTAATTAAAAATATTTTAATTTAAACCAAACTTCAATTTTGAAAATTTACATGAAATATAAAACTAAATAGCTTTGCAATAAACATAACTGAACGATATTTTAATATTTCTCGGGATTGTTCAAGATTTCGTAGTTTGAGTCAAAAGCAGAAGTTATTATAACTTGCATATACCTAGAGACCAGGAAATTTTAATTTAATTTTGAGCGTCCCTCAAAGCGTTCGAATAATTTTGCACATTTCATTTAAAATTAGAAGAGCATTTTCTACGACTCTACAATTAATTTTAGTTGATGCATTTCGTTTAGTGCCGCTTTTATACAATTTTCATTAAGCTTTATGCATGTGTTTAGGTACTCGCTTTAATTTTGATTGTGTTTATCTCGGGCTTGTTGAGAAAAGCGGCTGATGCGGCCATAACCGGACTCTTACCTCTCCCTGATCTCTAAAACTAAAATTATGAGGGGCGTTTCTATTTGAAATAGGAAGCTCATTTCCGGTTAAGGCGGAAGCTAAAATATTAAATTTTTGGTATTACTAGATAGCTAGTTTTACAATCTTCTAAACCACTTAAGATATACAAGGTGGCGTGTTAAAAATATAAACGTTAACCTCATTTCCGGTTTAACCGGAAGTTAAAATTTAATATTTTTGGTACAAGTTGATAGCTAATCTTACGATATTTAAAAAAATTATAAAATATACAGGGAGTTTTTAAAAGCTGCTTTTGCTTGGCTCATTTCCGGTTTAACCGGAAGTGTTTTATAAACCAAAATTATATCAAATAATAGAAATTTATGCAATAAATGAATATACCAACTTGTAATTACAAATTTTAATTACAGAAAAAATTATTAATTTTTAAAATGTTGACCTTCAAAAAATCATAGCTCCGAAACTAGCGGATAGCGAAAAGTAAAAATCTGTTGATAAATTAAAAGCACCGATATCGACCACATATTAAAATAATAGACAAAACGGGTGGAGCCGATTTTGAGAAAATCCGTTTTTGAGTTTTAACAAATTTGGTCTTTGAAAAATAGCCAATTTTGAAAATATTTTAAAAATGAACTATATAAAAACAAGAGCCCTATATTTTGTCTGTATATTCCTGTTTTCAAAATTTTTAAATAATTATTATCTCCAAATTTATAATAACAAAACTAGAGAATGGGACAATCGTTATACTGGCCGCCATTTTGAATTTAAAAATTTGAAAAGGTATTTTTTTAAATTATAGCCGATGTGTACTAACTTAAAGTTTGTTACCTTCCTAACGTAGGAAAAATAACGTATTGTCTCAGTCACGACCGCGAGACTGTGAGGGTGATAATAGTGAGCTCGTCGTTGCCCTGCAGTGGGAGAGTCCTATGATCCACGTCGACGTTGTGTGGGGTGTTAATTACTGGAATAGTTAAGTCTGGTTGTTTTCGTGGTTTTTTATATACCCCCCCTCGTCAGTAAACGGGACCCGGCTATCTCCATATCTCTTCGCTTCGTTACCTTATTACCGGTGTCCCGGTCGCCCGTTTGGAGATTGACGTGGTCATCGACGATTTGTATGAACCGCCTTCTGCTTGCAGGAG
This sequence comes from Malthinus flaveolus, assembly GCA_950108345.1. Lineage (NCBI taxonomy): Eukaryota > Metazoa > Arthropoda > Insecta > Coleoptera > Cantharidae > Malthinus > Malthinus flaveolus. The sequence continues at coordinate 16,591,568 of OX467287.1, read as the reverse complement.
GTAAGTGTTTTTATTGTGTTTGCTCACTGTTATCGCCACATTTTCTCGCGGTCCACAGGCGGTTTATTCTTGGTTTTCGTTCTGGTTCTTGGTGTTGGTCTAGTCTTGTCTTCTGCTGGTGGATCCGATCCACGCCGCCACAGGATCCAACTATTCGACGTGTCCGCATATCAGGAGGTTCGGGTCACCAACTCGCACCGCAGAAGGTTGTTGTGGAGACGAGGCTCCGGTTTGTGTTTTTTTGTGTACACGATTTTTATGCCGGCGTTAATTATAAACACACTGTACCGCTATATGTTTTTTTACTGGTTTTATTTATTTTTATTGTGCCTGTAAGTTACCAATTGCGCTACCGTTACCGCCCGGTGCTCAGCAACCAGCTAGGGTGCCCACGGGCCAGGTTGCTGGGCGCCCAGCTCGTAACATCGATTTTATATTTTTATTGAACTCACGACCACCATCCGTTGGGTCTATCCTGGGCCCCCCGACGACCACCTGCCGGGTGGTAACGGAGTAGTACACAAACTACGTAACAAGCTGAGTATAAATACTGTGGGCCAAGATTTTACGAAATGCGACTAAAATAAAAATAGCCCTTTTATTTTGGGCCACTCCTTTTTGCGCTTGTTCATACACATAAACCGCAAGCATCACAAACTAGTGAGCATTTCCTTCAAATTTATTTAAACTTCGGTTAACTTTTTACGCAAATAATATTGTCCTTTGCCGTCTCGTCTAGTCTTCTGATAGCACTTCCACCACCGATAGAAATAACTGCTTTATGCAACATTAGTTTAGAAATGCGCGTGATATACCTAATAGGTACGTTATTTAAGTCGGTGTAATACATATAATGTGAAAGAAACGCTCATATAGCGACTACCGTGTATTAATACTATATAATTAATTTTTCTGTGTGTGACAATTTAAAAAATAGTATTCGAACAACATTTTGAACTTACTTACCTTTGAAAAAAAAGAACGGAAAAAATAGAAATGAGAGTAGGTTTAAAGTACGTCGTGAAAACAAACTTTTTTTCCGGGGAACTACTTTCGGAAGAACAATTTTTCACGAAGTTATGCATTCAAATAAAATACACCGTTATTAAAAGGCACTTGCTCTTAATTTACTTTTAATTTTACTTATCAGACAATCAAGGTCCCTGCTCGGGTGCCAAATTCATAACGCGGGAAACTGTCATTTGCTTTATAAGGCAAAAAATGTAAGGAGCATAGATTTATCAGTCTTATGAGTCAACTTCTGCACTGATTAATGAGGAGTAAATTATACTCTCAAAAATTTTTGCATTTAACAATAAATCTATTTACCTAGCCATTGAAAAAAAAATTTCACCCAAATTTATGTCTGAATTACAATGAAAAAATCGTTATCTGTAAACCGTTAACTCAATTATCGTCTAGTTATCGTCTTGGGTCGTTTTAGTGACTCGGCTTTTTCTTTACGTACTAAAGACGTTTTGGGATTCGGCACACGGCTATATTGAGATCGTGTAATAACTAAGACAAACGAGCTTCGAGATTGGTTTAAATATTTAATCAATTATTGCTTATTCCAACTTTCTATTACCATCGCGACAATGACAAATTCCCAAAGGAGATTATTAAAATTAAATAGAAAGGAAAAAAAAGTTGGAGTAATTAAAGCGTAATATTCAAATAAAATTGACATCGAATAGCCGAAAAGAACATTAGAAAGTATTCACGAATCCGGCCAAATTTTAAATTTAAATTGTATAAATTAAGAAACCGTATACGAAATACTAAACTTTTCGAGTTTCGGCCTGTATTGAAATACTCGGGCGAATAGTCATTCGAATGTAGCAAATTTGCAATATGAGGTACGAATTTGCTTTGTTACAAAGACACGAAGCCTGAAAGCCTGAAAGATAATTACTGGTCCGGACTGGCTGTAGACGAGAGCGTCGTGCTCGAAAGTGTACGTAAAGTTAGCACAAGGATGGAGAGAATGCCTGAAATTTTTGACTTGGTAAAATCAAAGCCGACTAATAACCATTCATCAGTTTAACATTCAAGTCCCGAGGCCATCGATTAATGGACATAAATTCTATACTGACTAGTTGAGTCACGTGCTCTTTTATTAATGGCGATATAGTTCAAAGTGTATTTACTTTACTTCTACAAATGCGCTGGGTTTAAATGAAATTAATTGGTAGTCCTTAGCGTGATTTTGATGTGTTTACGTGCAATCAAATAATTGTTAGTCGTTTTCCGGGTTTTCTCAACCGCTCTAGAGTTTTGGGTTTTGGGTTTGGGCGATATTTCCTTTATTTATTTATTGCAAAAATTTATTTCATTGAAGTGGAAAATGGCCATTACATCCTTTCAATTTTCTTGTCGAAAGATTGTTTTATTTTACGCCGTTTTAAGTATTCAAATAGCCGTATTAATACGGTTAACCCTTTTAACAAAACGTTAATTAAATTCTAGTATAAATTCCCAAAATCAGAATAATTGTATTATAATGAAGTCTAAAGCATTCAAAATTATAGGCATAGTAATATCTATTGTAAAGTATTAAACGATATACGCGAAATACTAAATTAATTTGAAATTTAATTAAACCACGTTTAAACTTTTAAAAACATTTTGTACACCAAATTGATGGGTAGGTGGACAGCGAAACCCCATTTTTGAACGAGTATTTTTATTAGGCCAGTCAGTAGAGGGTTTAACTTTTTTTAAATCTTTCATAAAATGAAAAGGGAGGGACCTGGCACCACTTTGTTTCTAAAAAACCTTTAACTACGTCCTTATTCTATCAGATGTGATATGGGAAATCTTTATTGTGGCTCTAAGTAGTGAATAAGAAGCTCTTGAAGTTGAATAGCGCGCTTACTAAGTGTCACAATTTTGAACTATCTGTTTTTTGAATTTCTTTGCAATATGTCAAGACGAGACCTAACACCATTTTTACTTTCATAAATCTTTAATTTCATCCTTTATTCAACTTCATACAGTGCCACATTATTTATCAGTCGGTAAGTTTAGTGGCTGATTCCTTTATAAGACTTACGCGTCTTACTCTGGAGTTTATCCATAACCACAATTCGACCCCTCTCCGCGCTATATCTCAAAAAGGGTTAAACTTATGAAAAAAATGTGTATAACCAATCTTGTAGCTAATAATGTTTTCTATAATTTTTATAATAACCTTCATCAACGTACGATCTATAGAAGGCGAGTCATTTGCCAAAAACAATTTTTGTAGCCTTTGACCTTGAATATCTCAAATTGCTCGGCCAAAATTTTTCTGATTTTGTGATATACTTATTTGGAACATCTTAATGTACGTGTAGACCAATATCCAGCTTCGTAGGAATTATTCTGACCAAAAATCCTTATTCGACTGGACTATTTTCTTACTATACCAACTGCCGGACATCAGAATATTGCCAATTTGGGAGAGGTATGCTTGACCGAATTTAGAAATTTTAATACACATGAACGCAGAATTAGATGCTCTACAACTTTTATTTAACGAGTTTTTCTCTTAAAGTACTAATTTCTGAACAGCAGACTCATATATAATGCAATATGTCAGTTTTTGAAAAAGTTGGGAAAAATCGTCGTTTTTTGACCGCGGTTGGCCACCATACCGATTGACCAAATTATTAAGTGTTGGTACTCATTCGACGCAGAGTTTAATGCTCTTTAATATGTTATAGAAATAATTTTTCGTGAAGATGCTCCATTTAGGAGTTATAGGCGAAAAACAAAGCAAGTCCTAAAATTCTGGGGTTTTTTGGCTGCCAAAAAGTCTCCCGGGGTCGCCAGTGTTAGCATTTTTGTTTTTAACATGTTTACACCCATATAAACAATTTAAAAAAATAAAAGCTTCTACCCCATTTACTGCATCATAGAAGGGTGTTTTGGAGCTCTACTGACTGGCCTATATCTGCTAAACCGATTTTTTATTGCTGGCCCACTACTTATTGGTATCAAAACAGTTATTAAAATAGTCAAGCCATCCCGCCTTCATCATTAATCAAATTTGACATTTTCTACTCACTCAAATTGTCAAAGTACGCGTTATCGGGTCCAAGAACATCTACATATCAATATTTCTATACTGTTTGAGCTGGGACTTTTTATAATAATATCCATGCTGCTGGAGGGGGTCCTGCATTGGAAGAAGTTGCAAGAGGGTGTAACAATGTGGATTTTGTTTTAGTTCGGAGTAGTTATGAATCCTGAGATTCTAGCTCTGAATTGTTGAATCAGCACCGTTTATATGCTATCTCTGAGGTAATTCGGTAGTCACTGAAATTTTCCTTGTTTTGCTAAATAATTATGAAATATCCAAACCTTTTTGATCTCTAAATTTTGTCATCAACTTCATTTTTTCCCGTGTTTAAATTCTAATTTAAATTTAAATAACTTCCACCGTGTTCAAGATAATATCTAACCCCAAGTGCAAGTGTCGATACGAGGTTTACTCGCGACTTTGCACGCATTTAATTCAATTTTAACTTCCTCTTTAGTTGATTAAAAGATTTTTAATTTGTTTTTTGGGCTTTTAGTCAGTAGCTTAGATTTTGGCCCACTACTCTTCATATTCACGGTCAAAAATATTTGTCGATAAAATCGACTGCTGTAATCTATGGTGAGTTTCTGTTAGCTGTGCATAGTAGTTGAGCTGCTATACAATTTAACCCAAGCCTTGCCGTATATTTTTAAAACCCCCGTCACAAATAAATTTTGGTTCTCTTTAAACTCATTTTATTTGCGCCCTAGCCCCTCGTTAATTTTTTCAGTCATTAGTCCTTAATTTATTCTTTCCAAGATCTCTTTTAGAATTTTCTTTTGCAAACTTATTTAGATAACTTTCACGAAATACCATTTTCATTAAAATCCCCACTGGTATCACCATCACAGGATACGCTCTGATAGTGCGCGAGTACAGTGGTAGAGAAGTTATAAATAGAAGTGCAACATTCTAAGGGAGGAGAGTCTATAGTCCGTGCTAGTTCTGTGTAGTCAAGCCTTGTTCAACTTGATTACATTTTTCTACCCTGCAGTGACACTGACAACCCTGATAAACTCTTGTTCTGTGGTAGTTTTCCGTAGTGGTTTTATTTAAAGCCGCTGTGGAATCTAAGTTTGCGCGTTAGTTATATCATCTCTTCGTCCCTTGGTGGTTGCCGTTTTGCTGTAGTTCTTTTTGAGTTGCAGTAGAGCCTAAGCTTCCTCTGCTGTCGTGTTTTTTCCCTGCTTCTTTAAAAAGAGATTTTTTATATTTATTTATTTTGGTTTTGAATAATCAACTTTTTCCCCTTTAATCGTTTTTTTTTATATTTTATTTTAAACCCTGTTCATCTTCGACTTTGAGCTAAGTTGCTGGCAGGATATTAGCTAGCTCATCGACGAAGTTCGGGGTTTCAAGGAAGTCTAGAATGCCGTTTAGGAATCTTTTTAAATGATTTGTCTCCAAATCATTATATTGGTAGAAGTGGTAGTATAAGTTGGACAGTCATATACTACCAACCCAGATCTCATTGGACACACTGTAGATTAAAACTAAAAAAATCTTATTAAAGACCTCGTTACAGAGGCTTCAGTTTTTTGTGTTTTTACTAAGAGTTGTCATTTAATATTAATTTATTATGCATGCCACGGGTTCGACTCTGCAATACACTTTGGTATGGTTTACAGAAAGCCTGTACTTAAGAAGCCCCGCCAGCAGTCTATTAACAACTGACTAACAATCGTTACAAAAGGGAGGCGTGTCAATTTCTCCCTATATTCGCCTAACTCAAGAAAAGCTTTTTACTGAATAATGCCTACAATAAACCAGGGCGTTATGTAAGAAAAAGAACAAAATAATAAAACATCTTAACGTCTTTTACGACGTTAGAAGTTGTTGAGGGGATATAGAACTAACTTTTGCAGTGATTTGGGCAATTGTACGGGATAAACCGAGTTTCGTGGAAATTTGTAAGTTATATCTTTGAAAGTTCTATCCGTTACGTACTTGCACATTTGAACTGCAAATGTACCGATAAACAGATAAATTGAACAGAAATTTAAGAAAAGTTCGCAAATCGATATAAGTGCAACCGCAAATACGAAGGGATTCCTTTGTAGTATTGCGTAATAACAAATTATTAGTAAACGAACTTTTGGAGTTTCTGTCACGTGACGGTCGTATGTTGAATTCGATTTTACAAACAACTGACTATCATGGCGAATTTTCAGTTATTAAGAGACCAATATTTGTGCTTTTAAAGAGGAGGTACACCTCTGATACGTTGCTAGAAAAAATTAAATAGATAGGCATCACATCAGTGCCGTCTGCAAAGGTGGCTAAAGTTCAGAAATTTATCCACCAGAGTCCAGTTGGGATTTTACAGAGCTAGTAGATATAGAGAGTACCGCATAGAGCCGCCATTTTTTATCCAGCTAACCATTCTGTACTATACTTTATTTAAGAGTGCTTAAGAGCGATATGGATAAAACATGGCTACTCTTTCGGCAATTGTCGGATCAGAGGCATGCGGTGCTCTCTGTATTTTAAAAATATATTTAAAAATTAGTTAGACATTATCGAAGAACGTCCGTTAAGAAGGGATTACTTCATTTGTAAGGAGTTACTTTGAGTATGAGGTGTAGCAAGTTTTCTTTAGACAAATGCCCACATATTATTCATTTACTTTAAAAATGTAATTTCTTAAAATCATTCCAGCCCATTAAAATCTCTAAAAACGTCCAGCTGTTAATTAATTGTTAATTGATTCAATTTATTTTACAACTAATTGAGTTTAAAATCACATTTATTGGATAAAAGTTTGTTAATGAAAAAAGGAAATTACATTTAGGAAAAAAACAAAAAAACATATCAAGAGGCAGAGGTAAAAACTATTAGTAATAAAATACGATACCAGTGAAACTATTCCCGTATAGAATCGTAACTGTTAATTGAATTTGTTGAGCCTAAAAAATAAAACAAAATTCCTATTGTTTTTTAAAGAGAATACAAGTACATATCATGTAGAATGTAATTTGAATAAAAAACATTTTATATAAATATAAGGTATAAAAATGTACCGTATAATATACATCATGTAACGACTATCAAAAACGCTCTTTAGTTAAGTTTTTTCTACTTAATCCCCCGAAGCTGTTAGCTTAGAGTTTGTTTCGAAAAGCTGTACTTATCGCAAATCCTTTTACTTTTTAAAGTATGCATTCAAAGAATAATTGTTCTATAAATATTAATAAAGTTGAGAATAGAAGAAAAAGCATTATTTTTCTACATAATTTCGAGTTGTAGTAAGTAGTATGTGGATTGGCTTTCGCTAAAGGGATGTTTTGCAACAAAGTGCGTTTTTGGAGTAATCCAGTTTAAATTTATTAAAAAGCTCGATATAAGTTCGAAGTGAATTGAAAGGGCTGCTTAGATTCGATTTAAGCTCTAGTAAATAAATGGTCCTTCATATAGATTTGTCACGGTGAGGAGAATATGTAAAATGTGGATTTTGGAAAGTCATTTATTTTAATCGAAATAGGGATATACCTTCTTTAGTACGTGTTACGCGACTTAGAGCATTAGACATTTTAAATTGTAGCACGAGCGCTTAAATTTGGAGTTTATATTGAAAATTCGACCGAAAAAAAGTTGCGCCGATAATGTAAGGCGACAAACGTAAATTACTCTAATTTAGAATAGTTTTAGTTTTTAAAGGAACTAAAGAATGTCACAGTATTACTTTATAATTCAGTCAAATAGTAGTTTGGTATCGAAGTTTTTTCTCTGTCGTTTTTTATTTAGGATTTGGGATGTTGAAAAAGAGTAAAAGTGATGCGCTCTGAGAAAATTGCAAGAAACTGCAAAAAAATTCTTTTTTTTTAGTTATTCGCTTATAACTTGAAAACTTCGAATTTTAAGAGAAAAGTAATTCAATAAAAAATAAGCTGCATCAAATTTTCTACAAATTATGTTCGTTAGGTTTTTGCTTCAGATAAATGGTTTAGGCGCTAGAGCGCATTAAAGTTTGACGAAAATTCCAATATCGTCCAAAAAGTAGATTTTTTAGTTTTTTGCTTAGAACTCCTACACTGCGTACTTTTAGAGAAGAATGCTTTTATATAAAAATAAACTACATCAAATTTTCTACAAATACTATTTTTTATGTTCTTGGCTTCAGAAGTACGGTTTAGCCGCTAGAGCGCATTAAAGTTTGACAAAAATTCTAAAATCGTCAGACAAGCTGTTTTATTAATTTTTTACTTATAACGCAGAAACTATGCACTTTTAGAGGAAAGTGTTCTTATATCAAAATAAAGAACATTAAATTTTCTACAATCATGCTTCTCAGAATTTTTACATCAGATTTACTTAGGTTATGTGAAAAAGCGCATTAAAGTGTTACGAAAATTCCAAAATTGTCCCAAAAGTACTTTTTTTAGTTTTTCACTTATAACTCCGACAATGCGCACTTTTAGAAAAAGAGTGTTTCTAGAAAAAAATAAACTGCTTCAAGTTTCCTACAAATTATATTTTTTTATGGTTTTTGCTTCAGATGAACCGTTTAAGCGCTAGAGCGCATTAAAGTTCACTAAAACTCCAAAATCGTCAGACAAGCTGTTTTTTTAGTTTTTCGCTTATAACTCACTTTTAGAGAAAAGTGTTTTATACAGAAATAGAGCAAATTTAATTTTCTACAAATTATGTCTCTCAGGATTTTTACGTCAGATGTACGGCTTAGGTTAGGTACCAGAGCGCATTAAAGTTTGACGAAAATTAGAAAATCGTCAGATAAGCTGTTTGTTTAGTTTTTTGCGTATAACGCCGGAACTACACACTTTAGGTAAAAGTGTTTTTATAAAAAAATTAAGCAAATTAAATTTTCAACAAATTATGTCACTCAGGTTTTTTACGTCAGATGTACGGTTAGGTTAGGTACTGGAGCGCATTAAAGTTTGACGTAAATTCCAAAATCGTCAAAAAGCTCTTTTTGCTTATAACTCAAAAACTATGCACTTTTAGAGGAAAGTGTTTATATACAAAAATAAATAAAATTAAATTTCCTACAAATCATGTGTGTTAGATTTTTTTGTCAAATAAACAGTTTAGGCGCTAGTGCGCATTAAAAGTTTGACAAAAATTCTAACATCATCCAAAAAGCTGTTTGTTTTAATTTTTCGCTTATAACTCAAAACTATGCACTTTTCGCGAAAAGTTTTTTTATACAAAAATAAAGTGTATTAAATTTCCTACAAAGCCCAGAACAACACTCTCATTTCTCTATTTTTACCATACCCTTGTTTAAAACTGGACCATTGTGCCACCCTCGCAAATTAGAAACCAACGACAAACATAAAGGACCCAGCAGTGTGTTTGTTTCTACCTAGTAAAATTTTGAGGGTAACATAATCCAACTCAAACTAAACTATTTGCAACTGCTTAATTTATTTTTTCTATTTCGCGTTTGTTCTAGTTTTATTTCGACACCGAAACCAGTGCGGAAACAGATTCTCTTTCGACACTGTTATAGGGACTTCATTTTGAGGTTGGCAAAGTGCGTCAATTATTATTTTGACAGATGGTTGTCAACGTTCATTAGTTTTTTTACTATTTTTAGGTTCATGTGTTTAATTATCTCTATAAAAATTATTTTTTCAAGCTAGTTTTATTTAGGAAAAACGATATCACACGATATTATGTATAAATATTTAAAAAACATTAATATGATTGTTTCATAACGTCAAAATAACTTTGACATTGCTCTTTACTAACTAACTTTTATAAATGTCAGTAATGACAACATAAATTATGTTACCAAAATTCCCTAGGGGGTATTAAACGTTTTTTAAGTGCAATTATTTATAATAATTTATTGCTAAATAGAAAAAATAGTATAAAAAACTTGAGTCACAAGGGCTTTTTGTCGCACTCAGTAAATTGCAGACCTCCTTGCAGTCGGTCTGCAAACTTTTCCTTTGTGCGACAAAAAGGTAGCTTGTGACACATGTTTTTTAATATACTAGTATGAAACTCCTGGACGGGGCTGTCTTAGGTTTTTAAGACCATTTACTCTTCAGACGAGTTATAATTTTTTCAAAGTGGGAAGATTTCTTTTAAAATTGCATAAATAAATGTAGGTTGGAACAACAATAGAATTAACAATTACAAATGTTGCTATTATAGGTAGGTACTTAAATAAATGAAAGAGTGAGTATTATGTTTATAGTAGAAGTGTCATTTTGCAGCAAAATACTAAGCGAAGCCAACGAAACGAAACTCCAAGTATATTATTCGTATATGGAAATTATTTGCAGTAGTAGGTAGTAATTTTGCTCTAATTATCGAGTCTAATTTTAAACTTCCGCCTTTTGCATAAAGTTGTACCAAGTTTTTAAATAAAATATCAAATTGCTCACATTAGGAAATTCGAGTAATGTAGAGCGAGTTTTTTTTATAGAAGGAATTAAGAATAATTTTAAGCAAATTTTGCCAGTAAAAATGTATTCGTCTAATTTTATCACCCTATTACAATGGTAGAGTACCCTACTAATTAACGTGGAAGCAATTTCTCATTCATTTTGCAATTCTTTCATGAAACAGTTTAGTGATAATTTCATAGACACTTTACGCAACTCATACGAGTGTGTAAGTGTATTGTGTATTCAGTAACAGTAGAGATTAACTTTCTAAAGCGCGTTTAATGGAAGTTTACAAGGTATTCGTTAACGCTTAATAGTAAGTTACAAAGCGTTTCAGAAACATGCTTTAGTACAAAGTTTCAGGTTCATAATTCACGGGGCGACGGGACATTTGCTATAGTGTAAGTGTAGCTATTGTGAAAAGTAGATTAGCTTGACGAAACCGCGGCAGACGTACACGAATGAATGAGGTAATGGCAAATAAAAAGTACAAAATTGCAGTTTAGATTAAAATAAAATTCGTAGATAAGGCGAATTAACTCCCCGATGGTCGTGGTCGTGGAATTAAGAAAACTCGCAAGTACTTGATGTGGCTGTTTGTGAGGAAAATTGAGGAAATAATAGTATAAGGTTATTTAGGAAAAAGACAATTATTATAAAATATAGCTTATAACTACAAAACTAATGATGTAAGACTGAGGTGTTTGTTAAAATTTAAACAAAGTCGCAACTGGAAGGATAAGGCACGTTGGGAAAACAAAAGATAGGGAGACTCATTTGCCAAGATATTAAAAAATGTAAAACTGTCAAACTTATTTTTGCAAGCTTTTTTCTTATACAACGTGTGTCTCATCTGTTTCCAAGATCCCCGCAGTGCTAATCGAATTTTCATAACGCTCTGTTGTAGACGTATGGGTATTGCAAATGAAATAAATACTTGTACTGTTACGGGAAAGTAAAATATACGTAGTACCTAGGTAGTGGAATCGAAAGAGATAAATAAAATCGCGCCTGCGACCCGAAACAATTAAACTTTTAAGCTCATTATTTTAAATATACGTTTGCATCTTTTATATTCGCAAACTGAACTGAAAAGATGATATAAATTTTTATTTTTTTGAAAATTGCGCAAAATCGTTAAACCGTATCAAATAATTCATATAATCTTTTTGTGATCACCAAAGCAAGAACAAAATACGAACTTCCGAATACTATAAGATCATTGGGGTGTACTACTATGTTAAACATAATTTTACAAAAAAAAGCTTAACATTCTTCTCAATGAATAATGTGGTGGAAATGGAAATAAAAGTTAAAAATAAAGTTTGCGTAAAGACATATTTAAACGTTTTTGTGTTTTTGCGTGGATAAAGTTGTATATTCGGGTAAATTATTGCAAAAGTATGTTTTCTCTCCTTTTTTACAACTAACACTTACCTATTTTAATAACTGGTGGCAAACCGCCGACGAATGCGAGCAGCCCGGCGAGCCCTAATGTGGCCCACCAGCTGCCCAACCGCATGGCTCATGGCGCTTCGTCAGGCCACTTTTGCCATATTTTAATAACCATTCTGAAATAAAACAAATAAATGCAATTAATATAAAATTTCGAATATATTTATATACAGGATGGCCCATAAAAAGGGGTCTTGAATTGAAGCAAACGGCCATAGTCAACTGTGATAGTAGACACACTTTGTGAAATGTTACAAGAGATAAATTGTGTGACCAATAGGATAATTTTTATTGTTTTTCTGCAGTACCACACTCAAAAATGGAAAAAGTTGTTAAGGACGAGAAACCACAATATTATATTATGACGTTATATCTCGAGTAAACACTAGTTATACCCCGAGTTATACTAAAAAAAGGAATAATTATATAGTGAGGTTTTGAATTTTCCGATAAAACTTCCGTAAATGCACTTCCAGACTTTTTCAGGCACTATCCTTCTACGTTTTTGTTAATTGATAACGAGTTGTTAGTTAGTAACAAGTTATATTTAACAAAAATTAGTTTGCTGACCTTTCAGCGCTTTCGCCAGACAATGTAGAACTTCATGAAAACTTTTACAACGGCTCTGCAGGGCTGAGATCCCCAATTTCAAAACTTTGGAAGGGCGAAGCTTTCAAAATAATTGCTTCAACTATAACAAACTTTACCCTTTTAGTTTTTTTTAAAATTAACATCAACGCCAATGAAAATATCTCATCTTTTAAAATCTTAATCTACTTACATGGGCGAGCGGTACCGACCGGGTACCACCGTGTGTTTTACATTGTTTAGGCTTAAATTTAAGGTAAGCTTACGTTTATCGAGAATAGTTAGTATTTATGTTATTAAAAAATCGACTTATTAAAATAATTTCATTATTATTTAAAAAAAAGAAAAATTAGCTGAGCTAACAAAATCTCCAAGCAACAAAAGAATCAAACAGACGTAAAATTCAACGAAAAAAGAAGTTTAACTTTGTAATAAAAGGAATAGTGTGCAAAATGTGCTATTGCAGTAATTATCAAGGTTATAGCCAAGAGGAGGGGGGGGATGTACCTTAAAAGAAATAGTTACTGTTTCTCTACCAATTTAGTGCGATTAGTGGTCACTGTTCGGTTTTCAGGGATGGTCAAAGACTTCAATTATCTGTTGTAATGTGTATAACAGTATAAGCCCCCCCCCCCCTTTACAGGTTTGAAATGACAATAACCCTACAATGAACCTGCGAGAAGGAAAACGATTTCAAGTAGAATGAACATACCATAAACCGCTTACCAATGTGCCCGTTTGAACTCGACCTCTCAGATTACATAAAACTTTCTTTGGAGCACGAGACCCCTGGATCCCCTGGGCCCCTTTTGCATCACAGGCTTACCCCTTAACCTAATCTTGCAGTGAATGCCCATCTTTTCTTGGAGACTCGTAGAGCCGATAATGAAATGAGTAAAAGATTTCCTATTGTCCAGCGATGAAGGGACCTTATCTCAAAATCCTACATACTACACTAGGCACATACGAGTAAATTGAAGGATATTAAAAAAACTCCAAATTTTAGGGCTATTTTCAACAAGGAATAACTCGGATAAAAATGGTCGTATAGATAATTAAAAAAAATGAAATTGTAGCCTCAAGTGTCTAGTTTTCAGATCTGAACAGTAAAATTTTTTAACGTTGGCGGTTTTTACTGAAACCAACTAAGAATAATTTTCCAAATTTTTTCTCGTCTTTGAAATGGTCTGTCGACTTCGAAAATTTTTTTTTCTTCTTACGACCATAAAATTCGTTTAGACAATTTAATCAGCTTTAATTTGACTTCTTAATGAGCTGCGTACGATTTTTTGCCGCGAAGTAATCGTCGATCAAAGCAGAACAGGCCATTTTAATTTTGACCATCGATTACTCGGGAACTAATGAATCGTACATTTTTTTTTTGATTTTGTCCAAGGTGTTATGTTTTTAAGCCAAAAATATGGATTGTCGCAAAAAAAACCATATTGAAGTCGAAAAAATCAAAAAATTGCTTTTTACGCCGATACTATAAATTTAAACCTTCGGGACGCTAAGAAAAAAAGTCGCAGAGCTTTGCAACTTTAAAATTTTTTTAGAGACACTTTGAGGGTAAAGAATTACCGACGATATCCTTTGTTCATCCACTATATCCAAAGTTATACCAAATTTTCCAAATATCCTTAAATTCGCAAATTTTCAACTTTTTTTTTATCAATCGCCACCGATTTCGTCTTATAGAGAATGTCTTGTAGTTTCCAAAAACTCACCTTTATTTTCTGTACGATCATTAGTTCCCGAGTAATCGATTGTCAAAGTTAAAATAGCCTTTTTTGCTTTGATCGACGATTACTTTGCGGCAAAAAATCGTACGCAACTCATTATAAGGTCAAATTAAAGATGATTAAATTGTCTAAACTAGTTTTATGGTCGCAAGATAAAAGAAATTTTTTGAAGTCCACAGACCATTTCAAAGACGAGAAAAAATCTGGAAAATTATTCTTAGTTGGTTTTCGGATGATTACGTAAAAACCGCCCACGTTAAAAAATTGTACTGTTCAGATCTAAAAACTAGACACTTAAGGCTACACTTTTCTTTTTTTTAATTTTTTGTACGACCATTTTTCGCTGAGTTATCCTTTGTTGAAAATCGTCCTAAAATTTGGCTTTTTTAAAATATCCTTTAATTATTGTGACTAGTGTATTTAATTAGGTGTCCTTTACATCCTGCATGTAAAGGCAGCGGGAAAAAGAATACAATATTAGGAAACGGTATTGAGGCAGTCAACCCTGTGAGCACCCCCAGAGGGAAAGAAAAAAAATTTACATTTAAAATGAAAGAAATCAATTAAATTTTTTTGACCTAATTTCAATTTCGCGCGAGTGTGTGTGTGGGGGGGGGGGGGGTGCATATCTTCTTTACAAAATTATTTATTTATTTTTGAACTTGCAATGTTATAAGGGAAAAGCGTTTAGATGAATTGGCATTTTGAGATTATCGTAGAAACTTAAAAATATTCTCAGACACGGTACTGTAAATAGATGCCCTTTGATTTAACACATAATTTGAAACTTGGCCACAATGACTTACTAACTGGCCTTTATTAAGTACATGGCCTTATTTGGTACAGGTACCTTATTTCACATTTTATGCGTACAAAGTACCCGGGTACCACCGTCGGCCACAATAAAAAAGCGTAAGCCAGGATTATTTTATAGGAGTTTAAATTTTGAGCTTGTGTTTAGAAATTTTAAATAACGAAATTTATTTTAATTGAAACTGATTTTAGTGGAAAAGTTTCAAAAAGTTATTTGGCGCAGTACGTTATATATGTACGATGTACGACCTGGCTATCTCTGAAAAATGCAACTTCACTTTATCGAATTTTACGTTTTTATCTTTAAGTAGCCAAATGTTGAGTATTTTTCAATATTTGGTAATTGTAAATTTTAGCTAAAAATCTGAAAATCACCAAAATATCAAGATATGAAACTCGATTGCATAATATTAGATAAAATACTTTCCAACCAGTCTACACTTACAGTACAAGAACAATGGTCGCCACTATTATCATTATTAGTATTTTAGTTTACTTTATTTACAAATACATAGTTACTTTAAGTTATTGGAAAAAACAAGGAATTTCTTGTGTTACACCATGGCCAATAGTGGGAAATATGGGCGCAAACTTTTTTGGAAAACGTTCCTTAGCACACATATTACAAGATCTTTACGACGCCTTTCCGAATAAGAGGTAAACTATTAGGTAATTATTTTTGCAAAAAAATTATTATTAACAAAAATTTATTAGGTACGTTGGAATTTATAATGCAACATCACGAGAATTACTAATTCGGGATCTGGATATGCTTAAAAAATTAACTATTAAAGAATTCGACTCTTTTCCCGAACACAGGCAATTTATTCCAGAAGGCATCGATCCATTATGGAGCAACAACTTGTTTGCTATGAAAGGTTAGTGCGTTAGTGTATTCATTATTATAAATTACAACAATTAAATATTGTACGTTTCGAAATTAGGAGGAGCCAAATGGCAACACATGAGGTCGAGTTTAAGTCCGGCATTTACCACGAGCAAACTAAAACATATGTTTGTGATTATGAAGGAGTGCACAATAAACTTTTCTTCTCACTTTTTGAAAGAGGGAGGAACGGTGTCGTTGGAAGTAAAAGAAGCTTTCGGGCGATATGCAAACGATGTCATCGCAAGTGCCGTGTTTGGCGTCTCTTCAGACTCTTTAAGGGAACCCAATAACGATTTTTACCAACAGGGCTTGTCGTTAACTCAAATTGAGTCGCGACAGTTAAAATTCTTTGCGTATATTATCGCGCCGTCGTTCTTCAAGGTGAAATTTATTTTTTATGCTTGTTCGACACATCATTTCTCTCATTTTAGATGTTAAAGATGAAGATACTTGCGAGCCAAGCGGGAATTTTCTTTGCGAACGTTATCCGAGAGACGGTAAAGTTGAGAAAAGAAAAATCTATCGTTAGGAAGGACATGGTTCATCTGTTGATGAAAGCTGGAGAAAATCCAGTTGCAAAAGATTCCAAAATGCCAAAGTTTAGCTTATCGAATGACGTCGTAACGGCGCAAGCTATAATATTTCACTTTGCCGGACTCGATACCACATCGACAATGTTGAGCCATACTCTTTTCGAATTAGCACTTAATCCCGACATCCAAGCAAGATTACGCGAGGAAGTTGACGAAACTTTGAAAAAGTGCAATGGAGACATAACTTACGAGAGTCTCTTCGAAATGAAGTATTTAGATATGGTTTTGTCAGGTATTTTTTCAAATTCCCATTTTGTCTTTTTGGTACAAAGTGTAGCTTTTAGAGTCGCTAAGAAAATGGCCGCCTTTTGTGGTTATCGACCGAGTTGCCACAAAATCAATTACGATCGAACCAGAATATCCAGACGAAAAGCCCCTTTACATAAAGCCAGGACTCATTTGTGTAATACCCATCTATGCCTTGCATAGAGATGCTAAATATTTTCCCAATCCTAACCTCTTTGATCCGGAAAGGTTTAGTGATGAGAACAAACACAAAATTGAACCGTTTTCGTACATTCCATTTGGAGCAGGTCCGAGAAACTGTATAGGTACAGCTTACGTTTTATTTTTTGTGAAAAAATTTGTTAATTTTAGCTTTGCGTCTTTAGGTGCTCGTTACGCCCTTTTAAAAGGAAAATTGATGTTGGTGGAAATTCTGAGCAAATTTGAAGTTGAACCGACGAAGAAAACAAAAATTCCGCTAGAGCTAAGCAAATGGAATTTTACGTGCGTTCCTGATGGAGGCTTTTGGTTGGGACTCAAACCAAGACAAACTACTTAATTAAGAGATTTGCAGTTGCCTTCTTCTTAATGTTATCCTATCCTATACCGTGGCAATGATCCAAAAATAATCTCGGTTTAAGTATTTGACTAGCTTATGTTAAATTTGTCCTGAAAAGTGAAATTGCAACCACGAAAGTGTGCGTTTTACACGTCGTAGTAGTTTCAAGTGCACTCGATATACTGTATTATCGTCTAAAGTGACTCTTTTATAATTTATAATATAAAAAAAATCCAAGTTTTCGATCTTAAGGGGGGTCTGCGCGATCCGCCATCTTGGATTAAAGGTACAAAAAATTGCTTTTTCCGATTTAACTTCTTAACGGTTGATCCCACATTAAAACTGTTAAATTTAACTTTGAAGAGGACAAGATTTCCTACAATATTTATTCTATTCATTTTTTTCCTATCTGTTACGGTTTCTGAGATATAAGCTGGAGAAAATTGCTATTTGTAGAAAAAATGAATTTTTTTGCTAAACTCGCTTGGGGACTTTTTTACCGTTCATTTGAGAGAAAATTCTTTGGAACAAAAGTTGTAGGATTTTAAATTGCCTTCAAACCGATTGTATCGCTGATATTTTAGTTCAACCAGATCCAAAGTTAGAGCAGTTTTATGATAACCTATAAATGTCGAAAAATGAGTCATGTCATGAGTGTTCGCAGCTCGAAGTTTTTGTTACCCCCTCCCTCCCATATCAACCCATAACAATTATTTCTCTCACATTTTAACATTTATTCAATTTAAAGTGGTTATTCGGGGGGGGGGGGGGGTAGAAATGTTGAGCGAATTTTATATTGCCAACAACCTGTCTAATATGTTCAGTTATTTTCCTTGAAACAATAGGTCTGCCCTGATGGAAATTGACGCCTCGCACCATTCTCACTAAGAAAATACCCATTTCGATTTTTTATGATTTCTATAGGAAACGCTAAAATTGAACTTCAAACCTGGAAGCTTTCATGATAACTCAATTAATACCAATACCTGCTCTTTTTTATTTTAACTTTTAATTTCCATAAAAGAGTCAACCTCAAAAGGTAAAAAATCAATAGTGACTTGATCACAACAGAGTGTTCGTTATCAAAACTGTCGTGCTTAACGAACTTACATTTACAAGAGCGAAACATGAAAGTGATGAATTGAACAATAAAAGTGTCAAAATAATGTAACATTGTTATTGGCTGCACCAAAAATGAAAAGTGACCAAAAATAAATCAACCAAAAGCTCTGATTATGTACTTATTATGTGCTCGTATATACTAATAAATTATAAATCAACGTCGTTACAACATTAAACCCAAATTATGCAAATGATCAAGTTAATGACTCTGCGAAGTAGGCAGACAAATTTTGCGGACGAATGTGGAAATTTACGTCCAAAGTTTATGTTTAGATTTTACCTTAGGGGCCTTTGAAGGCCACTTAGAAATGTACAATAGCTTTAATCGTTTAATCCGCCGTTGGTTGTGCTATGTTTTTTTTAACACGGGTTTAGTTAGACGTTGAGACGTTAACCGAGAATTCGCTGTATTACTGAAACATCCCAAACCACTGAAACTTTTAATTTGAAATTTGAGCTTTTTTAATAATTAATTGATGTCGACTCTTTATAAAGCTCCAAATTTGCAAGGAGTTTAATGATTAAACTTTTGACTTCATTTACGAGTACGTTAAACCTTCCATTGCGGCAATTGTAAAACTGAAATTTCTTATTTAGGTGTCTTAAATTTAACAGTTAATTCGCTAGTCTTGCAGTGGCAAATCCACGATATTCAATTAAACAGGGCCTTGTACCTACACAAAAATGTGTAGAAATCGAAGTTGTAGATAGGATTAGGAGGGGAAGAATTTTTACCTGAAACCCTTCTTCAGATAAAAAAAGAGATTAAAAAAGAAAATTTTCAGTAATATGTTAGTTATAAAGCCACCGTCGATAATTTCCCACAAAATCCCCTTCTGATAGATTGTGAATTATTTAGAGGGGGGGCTCCATGCACTTAAGCCGCTTAGACAGGTCCATTATTATAGGTACCTCCTAGCAGTTTCTTCGTGTCCATCAGATCTCGAGCCTACTGTAGGATAAAATCCAGAATTCTCGAGAGAGGGGTGGTGCTTATTCTGGCACAAGTTCTCAGGACGGGACCCAAGTTGTCCCTCGACAGAGTTCAGTTCTCGTCCAACAAGACTGACAGCCTTTAACGTTCGCCTCCGGCGACTTCAGTCGCACTTCACAATTTCAGTAATTTTAACTACCCATGTTATTCTATGTTTCAGATTCGACCGATGAAGGAGGTAAAAGATCCAGTTTTTGTAGCCTCATGACTCATTCAAGATTCAAGATCTTGATCAAGACAGCTGGACAGTGCAAAACACATCATGTTCAACTGTTTCGTTGCGCACAGCAACGCAATCCCCAGTGTCTGGAGATGCTAACGTAATCGCCAGTGTCCCGTGAGTGTCCGTTCCTGCAATTGTTCGTAGATTACTTCGGGAGAACTGTTAGACAATAGCTTTTTAGAAGTGGTCGGTATGGCTCTTTTGGTATGACGACAGCTACCGTTGCTTGTTCATCTTTCAGTCTATTCTCTAGAAGGGTATTAAGATCTGTTACTGCTGGTTTTATGATTGAGCCTCCAAGATCACAGAGAAGCCTACTTGAGCCTATTTTGACCAGATCCTCTGATTTATCCTTGAAAATTATTTAGAGAGGAGCGCTCCCAGCACTTAAGCCGCATATACGTTTTTTTAACCTCCTAGAAACGTCTCCGTGCCCATCAGATAGGGAGGTTATTCTGGTTATGTCCATCCAGAAGTCTCCCAACACGGATCTTCTTGTCGACGTTACAGCTTGACATTGCAAAACACATGTTCAACTGTCTCGTTGCGCGCAGCGCAACACTAGATTAGTTCGGGACAGCTGTTAGACAATATTTGCAAGGGACCGGTACGGCTAGTTTGCTCTGACGACAGCTACTGTGGCTTGTTCATCTTTCAGTCTGTAATTGGAGGGTGTTATTATTTAAGAGGGTATTAAGAGTAGTAAAGTCTCGTTTTATGATTAGCCTCTCAGAGCCACAGGGACGCCTGTTTGAGCCTTTTTTGGCCAGCTCTTTAGCTTAATAACTGCAAATTATTTAGGGAGAAAATCTCCCAGCACTTAAGCCGTCCACACGGGTCCTCTATACCTCCTAGAAGCCTCTCCGTGCCCATCAGATAGGGAGGGTGCTTATTCTGGTCATGTCGATCCAGAAGTCTCCCAACACGGATCTTCTTGTCGACGTTAGAGTTGCACAGTGCAAAGCACATGTTCAACGGTTTCGTCTTCTAGTTCGCATTCACAGGGCACACTAGATCCAGTGTCTGGAGATGCTTATGTAGTCGACAGTCGACAGTGTCTCGAGACTGTCCCTGCAATTGTTAGTAGATTAGTTCGGGACAGCTGTTAGACAATATTTGCAAGCTTTTCAGAAGGGTGCTCTGATGACAGTTTCCGTTGCTTGTCCATCATTCAGTATGTAATTGATCGGTGTTATTCTTTAGGAGGATATTAAGAGTAGCATTACTATTATTAAAGGGTATTACTAGTTTTTGTTTGGGCCTTTCTTGACCAGTTCCTCTGCTGTATCAGTATCCTAATTTCCTTGATGTTTTTTAATCTAACATAATATGAGAAGACTGTCTTTGGATATAGGATTTAGCAACGTTATGCACCCTAACAGAAGGCCAAAGGTTACCATTCAGGGGTTTAAGGCTTGCAGGGCAGCTTTAATGCTCGCTTAGGATTTTCTGTCTAGGAGTACATGGGCGTTGAGTAATATCCCCATAATTAAGATTAGTTTGAAAAACTGAGGCAGCCTGTAGGTTGTTTTCGAGGGCAAGCTCAAAGCTCAGGTGAGTGTACATCTGCTTCAGATCGGTAAAGACAGTTCTGCCTGCTTCAACGTTCTCAGTTGAATATATCAGAGTTTGGAAGATCTTTTGGGGAGGCACATCTGTATCCATCTCCAAGAGAGGTAGCTTCTTGGAGCCCCCCCCCCCTGTATTCAACTTTGTTTACACTAAATAAAAACAATTACTTGTTAATACTTAATGACTTCTTGTAAATTATATATTTTTGTAACTTCTTGTAATTCGTTCAAAGAAGGATCTGCAAAAGTTACAGTTTCTAAGGGAATAGAGTAAGAGCCTACACTGATTTACGACTGTTTCGTTCGTGACTAAAATTAAAAGAAGTTATTTTGATAAGAATGGAATAGAAAAATATTTTTTATGGCAGAAAAAATTGATTTAAGTAATAAATATGAGTTTTACTGTTGCAAAAAGTAAACCTGGATAAAGTTTAACGTATAAATCTTCATCAATTTTTTCATAATTTGCCACTTTAGCGGTTTGCACATACGTAATAAAAGTGTGGGTGTTATAGATCATCTAGACATGTTAAGCTTAAAAATTTATTATGTAATTCGGTTGGTTAAATTAAAAAAAACAATTACAATTTGAACCCCTAAATCAAATGTGCGTTAATTCGCAAATTTTTATTTCTTTACGGTTTCACTTGCGTGTATTAACAATCAGATTACGACTTAGAAGAAGGGTGCTAGTCTAAAACCGTATAAAGATTCAAGACGGCGCGCAGGGTAAACGAGTAGCATAAAATTCAGAACCCGCTAGGGCTCAGTATCAATATCATAAAAGTCATTTATGTCAGAAAGTTATTTTTATTTATACTTAGACCTGAAAATTTATACTAACCAGTCACCTCGAGTCATTTTTCATTTTTACTAGTCTTATCAAAGCTTGTAAAAATCCACTGCAGAGAGCTCAAATACTCAACAGGAGATTTTCCTAAACGCCAACTTGAGCGATCAAAATTTAATAAAGTCCAAATGCGTGAAATTCGGCTTATATTTACGTCTTCTTATACTTTTTTCTTTAACTCGAAAAATTTTATCAAAGTGTAATTTTGTAAATGGGGAAGTTGTAAGTAAATTTTCAATAGGAAATTCAAATCTAATTTTTTACGATGTTATAAAAGTTGAAATTTTTTCTTCTTCTAAAGACGTACTTACTTTGATATTCTGTTGTTGTTTCTTTTATGTGAAGATTTTCAAGCTTTGCAATATGAAGTTACGCTAATAGCGGTGTTATTTTAAGAATACTAAGTAGCAATAATTGTCTAAAAATTCAACTTGGTTATGTTAAATGCAAGCCAAATCGACATACTGAAAGAAACTTGGTAATAACTTTTTATATTTTGGCTAATTTTTAGGCAAGAACAGGACCGTAGTTGGAGAGAGTTTTGATGAAACTGGGTCTCTACCGAGTCTCTCTTGGCTCTGGCCAAAAATTATATTATTTATCGAGGCCCTGCTAAAAGTGGACGCGAGTATCGTCTAAGAAAAAATTTAACTAGTTAACTACGTCTTCTCTTAATCCCCTTAATAAAATGTTAGGCCACGGTCCTGAATGAGAGCAATTTGAAAGTCGACGAGTTTATTAAGAATCTTCCAAATATTTCCCCTTTTAATTAAAGTAGACGGAATTATTTAAGCTAAAAATACCAAATTTAATCTGGAAGCAAAATAAGAATTTTTATAATGGAGTTGTAGCTCAACAAGTTCTTAATAATTAATCCTTGTAATTAATGAATTAAGTTTCGTTCAAAAATTGTTCTAGTTTACGTTAAAACGCTTAAAAATTAACGTACCAAAGAGTTGGTTGCGTAATTCTTGGTAGTAAACAAGTATATGGGGTTTATAATGAAATGGACCTTTTACGGCGGTAACTGGGCGGATCCAATAAGATGGAGGGTTTATTCTTTAGGAACAAAAAATTTTACGGATTTTTCAGTATAATAGTTAAGTCACTAGGGGAAAATAAGAGACTAGTCCAAGAAGCCTCTTTCTCTATGTTCTTTATGTGTTTGGGATGTTGAATCCGAATTCCGACTTTGGCAGCTCATAAAAGTGATGCGCTCTGAGAATGGCAAAAAATCCTAATTTTTCAGATTTACGTTTATAACTTGAAAAAAACGCACTTTTTGAGAAAAATATCCCTAAACAAAAATAAAGTACATCAAATTTTCTGTAGATTATATTTCCAAGGGGTTTGTCTCTAAACTACTGGTTTCGTTGTTACAGCGCGGTAAAGTTTGAAGAAAATTCCAAAATGGCCAAAAAGTGTTTTTGTAGTTTCTCGCTTAAAACTCAGAAACTACGCACTTTTAGAAAAAAATAGTCCTATACAAAAATAAAGGGCATTCAATTTCATACAAATTATATTTCCTAGGGTTCTGTCTTTAAACTACTAGGTTTAGACGTTAGAACGCGTTAAAGTTTGACAAAAATTCCAAAATAACCAAAAAGTGTTTTATTAGTTTCTGACTTAAAACTCGGAAACTACGCACTTTTAGAGAACAATTGTACTATACAAAAATAAAGGGCATTCAATATTATACAAATTATATGTCATAGGGTTTTGTCTTTAAACTACTAGTTATGGCGTTAGAACGCGTTAAAGTTTGACGAAAATTCCAAAATAACCAAAAACTGTTTTATTAGTTTCTGACTTAAAACTCGGAAACTACGCACTTTTAAAGAACAATTGTTCTATACAAAAATAAAGGGCATTTAATTTTATACAAATTATATTTTCTATGGTTATGTCTTTAAACTACTAGGTTTAGACGTTAGAACGCGTTAAAGTTTGACAAAAATTCCAAAATAACCAAAAAGTGTTTTATTAGTTTCTGACTTAAAACTCGGAAACTACGCACTTTTAGAGAACAATTGTACTATACAAAAATAAAGGGCATTCAATATTATACAAATTATATATCATAGGGTTTTGTCTTTAAACTACTAGTTATGGCGTTAGAACGCGTTAAAGTTTGACGAAAATTCCAAAATAACCAAAAACTGTTTTATTAGTTTCTGACTTAAAACTCGGAAACTACGCACTTTTAAAGAACAATTGTTCTATACAAAAATAAAGGGCATTTAATTTTATACAAATTATATTTTCTATGGTTATGTCTTTAAACTACTAGTTAAGGCGTTAGACCGCGTTAAAGTTTGACGAAAATTCCAAAATAACCAAAAAGTGTTTTTTTAGTTTCTCGCTTAAAACTCGGAAACTACGCATTTTTAGAGAACAATTGTTCTATACAAAAATAAAGGGAATTCAATTTTATACAAATTATATATCTTAGGGTTTTGTCTTTAAACTACTAGTTAAAGCGTTAGAACGCGTTAAAATTTGACGAAAATTCCAAAATAACCAAAAAGTGTTTTTTTTAGTTTCTCGCTTAAAACTCGGAAACTATGCACTTCTAGAGAAAATTGGTGCTATACAAAAATAAAGGGCATTAAATTTTTTACAAATTATATGTACTAAGTTTTTTACGTCAGACGTACGGTTAGGGCTCGCGCTAGAGCTACATAGCAGCTAAGCACAGACCAACACTCTCATTTCTTGTGATGATCTTTATTTGTACTCTTTATTTTTGCTCTTTCTTGAGGCCGATTTCACCAATTCGTTGCGGTTCCGTTCTCGTGGGGTCAGCAGTTCGAAAACGAAATTTTAAATGTTTATCTTAAACTATTAGTAAGAAGTATTAGCAGTGTAAGTCGATCGCTTAAGATGGGAGAATTCTAATACTCACCATTAATTTATGTACCATTTACAGAAATTACTAATTAACCTTAATATTTTAGTATGTCTGTATGTAAAAATCTATTGTGCTCAAATTGACTATTTTGAATTTTAATTTTTTTTTTAATTGTAGTTTTTACATTTTTTTTTCTTCTAAGTAATAATAATTTGGAAAAAATGAGATAGTCAAGTGATAGAACAAATAAATAATAGAAAAAAAAAAGCGAAATTGAACATTTTGGGCCAAATTTAACAAAATTGTATATAAAATAAGAAACTGTAAGAATTCAACGTGTAAAAACTCGATTAGTTCATTACAACTCTCACTGTCGGCGCTTTTAGGAGTCAACCAATGCCGGGCGTTGTAATGGCGCTTAAATACCGCCTTTAGAGAGATAACATTTGGCGCTAAATTTAAGAGTGGTATTCTTATACATGGTTATTTAATTGTTGAAAGAATAATGTACACACTAATGTAGAAACAAAATTTAACTTTATGAGAATTGAATTATTGGTCAAGGTCAACGCTAGCTTAGATTCATTTTAGTAATTTTTAAACATATTTGTGTACTGTGAAATTAGACAATTTTTTATAGCGAAAATACTTTATTTGATAATTATTGTTTTAGACGTTCATTATTCTATATTTTTTTCTATCGGCGTCAGGTTTAGTATCTCTTCTTTAAAGATGTTAAAACTAGCTGCCACTTTTTGCGAATTAGATTATGGAATAAAATAAAGAATCGTATTGTGACAACTTTTAAAACATTATTGACTGATTATATGAATATGAATTATATGAATGATTGCTATTGTCAAGTAGTTGTTTGCTAGATTAGGTAAGTATTAATTAGGTATACAGGGTGGGTATTTAGTGCGCGGTATTAGAGATATAAAAAACCAACTTTTAAAAATATTTAGGTGTATACAGGGCGATTCATAAAAATATGCTGACACGAAGTTGTGTTTTTTAAATGGAAAACCCTGTATATTTTTACATATTCGTATTATCCATGACATTTTTTATCAAATTCTATAAGGTTTAATGTGCCTATAACTAACCGTTCTGGTTCTGGAGATGTTGTCACTTTAATGCCGAAATGGAGTCTATTAGGTATTGGAGTCCAGGCCTGTAGTCAAGGTTCATAATAATCAACTTACTAAATACGTGGCAAACTTTCTCAAAAAGCGTAAGACTAGGGAATTAATTTGGAAGTCTGCATGTGAGATGCTTGGAAGGGATAGAGACGAAAACATTACCTACCACGCTTATCCTTCTTCCAGTTGTCTACTCGCTACGCTGGTATATTATCCAGATTTAACAGGTGCAATTTTCAGATAAAATAAAAATTTCTTTTTGCGTGCGGTTTTGTGTTAGTTTTTGGTAACAATCAGTATGCCGAAAAGAACATATAAAAGTTTCTTGCGAAGAAAACAATGGGCAGCAAAAAAAGAAATTCTGAATACGTAAGTAATTTTGTTTTATTATAATTAATCGAGGAAATAAGTAAGTAACTTTGTAGTGTTTTACGAAATAAAAATATCGACAGATGTACAACATTGTATAATTCTGCTCAATTTTGCTAATTTAACTGACTCTGTTTTTCTACTAATAACAAAAGTTGCCCATGTAACGTGGTGAGATATTGGCCATGCAATATAGTTTCACCCTGTATATTTTAAACATAAACAAAGAAGAAACGAAACAGAATATTAGTACACCCGAAGCTGTTTCCTCTACAGTAACTGCTTCTGCTACTGAAAATATTTCTAAAAACAAAGAATATTATGATATATTACAAGAAGAACTGGTTATGGAAATTGACAAAAATATACCGCCCCCAAAAATTACTGGAAATAGGATTTGTAATATAGGTTCTCTTATTGATTGGGCTTGTAGAGTTTCTAAAAATCACACCATATTATGCACTTGTGGTAATTTATCTGTGGAAAATGAAATCAGGCACGGGCTGACAAGTACTGTTGTTTTAAAATGTAGTATGTGTGATAAAACATTCAGGAGTGATGAAGTATGTAAGGATAATAGGTCCCAAAAGTCGGAAACAAATTACGCTGCCGTATGGAGTACTGTTGCGACTGGTAATACATTTGCCCATTTAGAAGAGCTTTTAAGTGTCATGGATATTCCATGTATGTCCAAAAATATGTTTTATGAAATCCACGAGGATCTCACTGAGGTAATAAAACTTCAAAATTGTTATACAAGCAGGTGACATTAATATTTTTTTAAATAAATTTAGTTTTGGGGCGAATCAGCTGTTGAGGAATTTCAGAAAGCTGGTGAGGAAGAATTAGCTATTGCTCTTGAAAATAATCAAGTGGATAGTGACAACGTTCCATGGATTACTGTCTATCTTGATGGTGGTTGGAGCAAACGTAGCTATGGACATAATTATAACGCTGCATCTGGAGTGGTAAGAGTACACCTAAGTCTAAAGTTTTTCGAGATATTCAAGATTATTTATATTTGAGGGTGTAATTATTGGAATAGCAACAAAAAAAGTCTTATTTATTGGAGTAAGGAATAAATATTGTGTCGTTTGTGCAAAAGCCAAGAATTGTAAAAAATGTCCACCTACACATAGTAACTGCTTTTTAAATTGGAAAGGCTCTTCTAGTTCCATGGAAGCGGGTATAATTGTAGAAGGATTCAATAGCAGCCAGCAAATGCACAAACTAAGGTATAAAAAATTCATTGCCGATGGAGATTCCAGCGTTTATGCCAAAATTAAAGAGAAAGTATCGTATGGAGCACAAGTACGTAGCTACATACCTTAAAATTATTTAAAAAAAATTATTTTCAATTATGTTTTTTAGGTAGAGAAAATCGAATGTACTAATCATGCAGTTAAAAATTACGGAAAGCGGTTGTATTCTCTAAAACGTGACACCAAAGGAGTATCCCAAACAGCAAGGCGGCTATTAACTGCAAAAACTATTAAAGATCTCCAAAAATTTTGTCAAAAATGTATTTATGTTAATGCTTAAGGCGATGTTAGTAACCTTACTGAAGATCTAATGAATGGACCATTGCATGTTTTTGGACACCATCAAAAATGCAAAGAGTACTATTGTTCTACCATTGGCGATATAAGTAATAGCCAATTTTCAATGCTACAGTCATCGGGCTTATATAGATTTTTTTTGTAAACCTAAATATTTTTAAAATGTAGGTGTAATGATAAGGTATTAATAAAGTATCATGCCAAAGTTGGTTTTGATAAATCTCTAACAGTTAAGGACCAATCCTTCGTCCGAACGTACTAAACACCCATCTTTGAAAGATGCGAAAAATTATTCTAATTATTTTTTAGAGATTTATGTATTTTTATTTTGTTTGTGCATTTTTAAGATTTTATGTTCTCTATTTCGGGCCCCTCTAGCCATTGGGCCCTAGGCACGCGTCTAGTGGAAAAAAGATCATGGACTTCAATTGTTAGAACATTTCGAGCTCAGACTCAATGTCCCTAAAATTTTGAAATTAACTGCAACCTGAAACATGAAATTCTTATGTCGCACAAAATACAATTTATTATTATTAGTGCAGTGCAGAGGCAACAATTTTATGTAAAATTAATTTACGTATTTTGTCATAGTTGAATAAAATAGTTGAAAGAATGAATTATTATTTTATTTGAAAACTGCACCTGTTAATCTAGATATCAGTGTAGCGACAAGCCAAGTGCATGGGGGAAGTATACGCGTGATAATGTTTTCATCTCTATCCCTTACAAACATCTCACATTCGAACTACTAAACGAATTCTCCCATCTTAAGATCGATTCTTCTTCTTCTTCCGCGTTGATATTTTAGGACTCCTTGCTTGTTTCCAAGATTTACTAGTGGGTAATGGTACAAATACTGCCCTTACCCCCTTCTCCGACAATAACGCTAAAAGAAATACTACCCCTGCAGACCTAATTATTATTATTGTAACAGTATATTTATTATATTAATGTTTGGTTGGTTGCATACGTGACAGGGGTAAGACTATTCAGTAGTCTACGAATACGTTTTCTTCCAAAATTATTTCATACTCTCACATGTTTGTTTTACTAAACTCACTTCATAAACTTTTTCTGAAAGTTTAGGTAATGAGATATCGAGGAACACTTAAATACAATGCCCTCCAATTCAACCGTAAAGTAAAAGCACGAGTAAAAGCGATAAAATCTGAAATGTTTTCATAAGTCAGCGCAAGTGATTGTAAAGACTGAAAGTACGTTAAAAGAACATTTAGTTAACCGAATAGACATGTCGCTGAACTACGTAATAGACTGGCGTATGTGTTGTTACAAAACGACGTAATTATGCGAAAGAAATTCTTATCTCTCACGAAATGTTTTTCTTTAAATTGTCCCTAAGGATGAAATCTTTAAAGTAGATACTTACTATTATCTTACGAGGAAAAAAGTTTTCTCAATTTTGTGTAGAGTGGACGCTTTAAAAGATATGAAACTTTTGCGTTTTTCTGTTTTGCTCTAACGTCACTTTGTCATTCTTTAATAAAGAAGAGATACATACAGTCGACTTTCAAAGAAGGGGAAAATTTATGTGGATGGGAATTTACTACGAACAATAAAAAAATATATTTATTACAAGAATGTTTACTACCCACCTACTTGTGTTAAAATGAAACACAAATACAGAAATTGATTTTATTTTATTTCCTCAAATATTCTAAAACTTAATTTTGTATCAGAACAACGTAAATGTTCTGTTGAAGCCGTACTATACGTAGGAAAATGTCAAGATTTAATCCTTTTTATCTTCAACTAAATTTATGCTACAATATGCAATGTTTTTTTTTATATAAAATAATGGGAAAAGTTCGTCCGCTTTTAAATATTACTAATAACACTTCAGTGTAAAACTAATTTAGTGATTAGCTTCTTAATAATACCAATAATAGCTATTACTTTACTCGATATATGGAGAAGAGTTTAGAAAAGCGTCTCACAAAATAATCTAGGAGACATAATTTGTAGAAAATGTACTGTACTTTAGTTTTGTATAAAAAAACTTTTACCGTAAACTGCGTATTTTTCGAGTTATAAGTGATTGAGTAAAAAAATCTGTTTTTTTGCAGATTTTGGAATTTTTGACAAATTTTAACGCGCTCTAGAGCCTAAACCATTTGTTTGCCAAAAAAAATCTTTTAAACGTATTTTGTAGAAAATTTAATATACTTTATTTTAGTATAGAAACACTTTTTTCTTAAAGTGCACAGTTTTCGAGTTATAAGTGATTGAGTAAAATTTAGTTTTTGCCAATTTTAGAATTTATGCCAAATTTTAACGCGCTCTAGCGTGTAAACCGGGCGTTTGACAAAAAAACCTTTTACATATAATTTGTAGAAAATTTAATGTACTTTATTTTAGTATAGAAACACTTTTTTCTTAAAGTGCACAGTTTTTGAGTTATAAGTGATTGAGTAAAATTCAGTTTTTGCCAATTTTAGAATTTATGCTAAATTTTAACGCGCTCTAGCGTGTAAACCGGGCGTTTGACAAAAAAACCTTTTACATATAATTTGTAGGAAATTTAATGTACTTTATTTTAGTATAGAAGCACTTTTTTCTTTAAGTGCACAGTTTTTGAGTTATAAGTGATTGAGTAAAATTCAGTTTTTGCCAATTTTAGAATTTATGCCAAATTTTAACGCGCTCTAGCGTGTAAACCGGGCGTTTGACAAAAAAACCTTTTACATATAATTTGTAGAAAATTTAATGTACTTTATTTTGGTATAGAAGCACTTTTCTCCAAAAGTGCGTAGTTTTCGAGTTATAAGTGATTAAGTAAAAAATCAGTTTTTGCCAATTTTAGAATTTTTGCCAAATTGTAACGCGCTCTAGCGCTTACACCTTACACCGCTCGTTTGACAAAAAAATCTACCAGATATAATTTGTAGGAAATTTTTGTGTAGTTTATATTTATAGGAAAGCACTTTTCTCAGAAAGTTAAAACACGCAGGGAGCCCTAAAATATCAACGCGGAAGAGGAAGAGGGCGTGAACAACAGACTAAAAAGTTTCTGGTCTTAAGTGTAACTTACACTGCTAATTACTAATAGCTTAAGCTTAACATTTAAAATTTTGTGTACGAACTTCTAACGGCACGAGAACGGAACCGCAACAAATTGGTAAAAGCGGTATTATGGCTTAAGGAGTAAAAATAAAGTTCATACGAGAAATGAGAGGTTGTTTCTCGCTTAGCCTCTACATCCAATATACGCTAAACTTCAACGCGCTTTAGCGCCTAGCTCAAAGTAAAAACTTGTTAGATATTTGTAGACAATTTAATGCATTTTATTTTATAGTTTCCGAGTTATAAGCGAGAAACTAAAAAAAAACTTTTTGAATATTTTGACATTTTAATCAAACTTTAACGCGCTCTAGCGCCCAAACCGTTCGTTTGACAAAAAAACCTACCAGATATAGTTTGTAGGAAATTGTATAAAGTTTATATTTACATAATACCACTTTTCTCAGAAAGTGCGTAGTTCTCAATTTTTAAGCGAAAAACTGAAAAAATAACAGAAACCCACCCTTCTCCAGCCTCCCCAAACGGTGGTTTGATAACTCATTAATTTGCAATGTTCTAATAGCCTGCGTCGTCAAATTGTGTGTTTTTGTTTTGCAAGTGGTATCAATGTTTGCTCTCAGTCTAGTTGTCTAGTTCTAGTTGATCGGTTCTCATATTTTCGCAGTGCATCTATAGGTACTTCCTGTGCAAAATTTTCTCCATTAAGATGTCGCAACAGTTTTGATTCGAATCCAACTATTTTCGGAAATGCGCTTTTTAAATTTAAAGTTTACCCTTCCTCCGTGGATTTAAAAACAGACGACTCCTTGGACTTTTATTTTTAATTTTCTTTCTTCGCTATAAATTTTATAAATCTTAGCTTGTGTGACGTACAAAACTAAAAGAAGCATTCATGCTCGGTCGCACAACTTCATTACTACATTGCGATTTTATAATAAATCTCTCATTTTTATTTTATTTCGCCATTTCACCTCGCATTGTGTGAAGATGGTCTCGACTGCTAAAAAGTCGCGCTTTTTACCTCCGTTTTGAAAACTAATTACAGTTCAGTTGGGTTTATATAAATTTGTTATTTATACGTACGTGTGTACTTTATACTCAATCATTACTTTTTATGTAACCGAGTCATTTATAAAAATAAATTAGATTTATTCTTTTAACCATAAGCTTTCACTACGTAACATCAATCAACGTCCTTCTTTTATGTACTTTTATCAATTCAAAGTTGTAGAGTATAATGTGGCAAATTAAATAAGGGGTTGCTTTTTACCAACACTTTTCGCATTGTAAAATTACGTGTCGGCTAAATAAAATTCTACAGGATGTTCTAAGCTAGATTTGTAACTGTATACCGGGTGTAATACACTAAAAGTGGACATAGGGATTTAAATTAAAATTGTTTGTTTTATTGCTGATTCCTGCTCACCGGTTCATCCTGCGGAAAAACTAAAAGTATCAAATACTACTACTGGGGACGACTGTTGGGTATACTATTAGACCATAAATTCGTATTTCCTGAATTTCGATGGTAAACATTTCCACAGGACTGAACGAACTGAAAAAAATTAATTACCCGCATTTTCCAAGAGTTTGAAATTGTTTTTGAACCAATGTCTTCTAAAAAAAAATGAAGAAAAAAAATGTTTTTAATTAAATTTGAAAGATGGTAGAAGGGGTAATTTCTACTGGTGCGTTTCGAGTCAAGGAGCGCTCGAAAATAAATTGATAGGGCCAAATAATTATTTCGACATTTAGAATAGACGCCGATTTGAATTAAAAGTGCTAAAACGACGTCTACTTCACAGTTATCGATGGGGTTTAGTTTGATTTGATTGAAGTATTAGGTTCTTATTTGCGCAGCCAATACTCGATATTTATAAATAAATTATTGACGGCACCCAATACCTAATTCGTTTTCAATGTAGACATTAGACATTATACCAATTTGAAAAAAGGCGTATTTTTTAAAGCGCTCTCTTACAACCCCACAAAAGGGGCGATAGTTTTAGAAAAAAACTTTTTCTTAGTGAGAAATAGCAACCTCAAAAGGGGCAATTTTTAATTTTTTAATTCACAATATCGCAAATATACAGTGTGTTACCAGTTACTCGATTTGAAAATTTCTATTTTTTTCTTCTAAAACTTGGGTTTTCATTTATATCGACGCGCGACGTCTTTTCAAAAATAAATACACCAAATGCCTCTTTTGACATTCAAACTAGATTGATTGCTGTTTGCTACGGCCAAAATAACACGGAGACTCAAAAAATGCACTTTACAAAGCGAAAACTCGATCCGTAATTGAGCTTCAAATTTATGTTTTAACTTTATAATGTACAAAGTTTTAAGGCTGCAATAAATCGCCCATTTCACTCATATTCTTAGCCTTTTTAGTGAGTGTGTAGACGCGCACTAAAGTAGTGCCAACTTCCAACTTTTTCCTTTTCGGCCAAATTTCGAGTTTGTTGACCTTTTGTTGTTAGAAAATCAACTTCATTTTTATTACACCCCCAACATCTAGTGAAAATCTAACCAAATATACATTTTCGACGTAATTTTATTTAGGGGGAGATTAATGAGATTTTAAACGTGATTTCTTAATTGCTTTCAAACAACATTTTAAAAAAAGTTTTACAAATTAAAAAAAAGTACACTTCACCCTAGTTTTTTTCTAATGAAATTACCCAAATACATTTCTACGGCGGAAAAATTAAATTGCAAAAACTCACCTCTAAAAAATTACCAACGACGAAATAATTTAAGGCTTCAAACCGAAATGTGTCATGACGTCACGAGATTCGGCGTTAAACTAACGGACGATGCTGTATGTATCTGGCGTAATTGTTAAGCGTCGCGACGCGCGCAAACTTTGTTCTGCAACGTGTTTTAGAAGGCGCAAACTCAACTCCACGTGCACAGAATAAACCTAAAAAGAGCAAACGTTAAATTTTTTTTGCATAAAAAGTTATTCTAATAGTAATTGAGTTTCGAAGCAGTAAATTGATTTTTTTGAAATTTATGGAACTATAGAAATAACAGTTGCAATAAAAAGTGCATTTAACGGTTTTGTAGAGTTATAAATATGCAGTTTGCGTGTCGTGGATTATCGTGATATGCGGATTTGAAAAATTTTATAATATTTATTGTGATAAATGCTCTACTATTCGATTTAATTTCGAGTTCTACACCACTTCATTAAATAAAAATTGATGGTGTTTCATAAAATGACGGTCATTTTAATCATGTCACTTTTAAATAAAATTTATTATTAAGAACGGCTTTTTGGGATTTTGAGCTTTTAAATATACAGTAAACGAAAGTAGTGACTGGCCTTCTGAGTAGATAGGTTCCAGTTATCCAGATATCCGAGTAGGTCAGTAACAAATGCCAAGGTTTAAAATTTTAAATTATTCAAAAATATGGTCCTTCGATCCGGATATTGTAGATCCAAAATTAAAAAGTATTATCCGCATCGTTGAAAATAACCATCGCTCGTAAGTCCAGCACGAAAGAATATATTTGAGCTCTTGGCCTGCTCGAGTTGGCCACAAAGTCGGTGGTACTTCCAATTAATTCTGTTCTACCTGTTTAGACCACCTAATTAAATAAGCTTTTGTCTTGTTTTAGGAACTTTCCCAAACTACCTCGTAGAAGTAAAATTTATGACTTTAGACAAATTTTTCTTGCACCAAGCTTAAAGGATCGAACATTCAATTTTCAAGACGAAATGGTTTAATTCAAATAATGGCATTCAAACCCAATTGTCTAGAAGGGAAATAATTTTAATTTAAAGCCAAGTCCCAATAGTTTTATTTTTACTTAATGCTTCAACATTCCCGAACTTTAGGACGATTTTAAATAAATCTTAAATCGATACGTCAAATGGCATTCGTTGTCGTACGTGCATGCACAAAAATCTAAATTCAATTACCTAAATTGTTTAAAAACTTAATAGATGAAATTGCATATTTGATCTATTTCATTTTAATACTCTGTGCTGCTCTCAGTAAGTAGAAAAGCGTTTCAGTGGGTTGCTTTGACGAGTATTATCTCTTTTGCAATGAAACTGCTTCTTTAGTCTTAATTTGATTTTGAATCGACCAAAATTCTTTGGGCGTTTTTTATTTTTAATGATGACTGGTCCTTGCTCGGGCGCCAGTTGAAACACCTAAAACTCTTAAAGTTTACCTTCTTGGTTTGGCTACAAAAGCTTTCTCTTTCAGTAGCACAAAGTAGCCAAGGCCGCCAAGTGGCGTCTGTTCTTTAGTCGCTTCCAGAAGAACGTCGAAATTTCTTTTACTATCAGATTGGACTCCATGCCTTTTTAGTTGAAAAATGTGCAATGAAAGCTGAGGTGTTTTGCGTGGGACGTAATAAACTCCACAGAAATTTCTTAGGCCGAGATCTGAGTTTGTCAACAGCGGAAGTTGTTGGAACCGTCTGATTTACCGAATAACCAATGTGAAATTGTACGATTCTGACCTGAAACATGTCACAAGACACTAATTATGTGAGTTTCATCTACAAATATTTAAAAAAATAGAAAAAGCAAGCAAAAAGTACACGAGTAAAACATTTGTTTCAAATGAATAATAAAATAATACTAAAACCCTTGCCTCACAGCTTACGAAACGCTTTTGAAATGATATATTTTACTCTGCATCGTGAAGCAAAACGACCACTTTAATGCAGTTTTAAGAACTAAAACGTTTAAGTCATTACTGTGTAGTTAACAACTTGGCAATAACCGGATAAACATTGAAACAATCTCATTAAATACGACCATAAACAATTCAACTTAAGTTTTGGAACTCTCAAAAAGTTAAGATAACAAGGAAACAATCTCGTAATTGTTATCTTATAACAAGACTTCAATTAAGATTTAACCGACAAAACTATAATTAAGTTATAGTTTGGCGACTGTTTTTTGAGTCATAATATGTTTCGGTTCAATTAGAAAAAACTACACCTGGGTAATATGTTACCTAATCTTCCAGTTGAAAAAGTAAGACTCAACAATAGTTATGACTAGAGGTGGCACGAAACCAAAATTTTGGGACTTGAAACTTGAGCTCAAAACTTAAAACGGTCTCGAAACTCGAAACCTTCAAAACTATAAGCACAACCAAAGCCAAAGGTTTTTTTTCTTACACAAACGGTATGGCACATGGCACTAGCGTGCGTTAAAGTTTGACAAAAATAAATAAAAAAACTCTTTTTTGTTTATCGTTTATAATTCAAAAACGACGCACTTTTAGTAAATAGTGATTTTTTACAAAAATAAAGAAAATTTAATTTTTTACAAATTATGTCTCTTAGATTTTTTTCCTTAAACAAACAGTTGAAGTGTGAGAAGCGCTTTGAAGTTTAGGTTATGTGCGATAAAGTTTGACAAAGATTAAAAAATTTTTTTTTTGTTTATCATTCATAACTCGAACTTAACTTTTATACAGAAATAAAGAAAATTTAATTTCTTACAAATTAAGTATCTTAAATTCTTTTCCTTAAACAAACAGTTGAAGTGTGAGGGCGCGTTGAAGTTTAGGTTATGTGCGATAAAGTTTGACAAAGATTAAAAAACAACTTTTTTTTGTTTATCGCTTATAACTCGAAAACTACGCACTTTTTGTAAATAGTGATTCTATATAAAAGTAAAGAAAATTTAATTTCTTACAAATTAAGTCTCTTAAATTTTTTTCCTTAAACAAACAGTTGAAGTGTGAGAGCGCGTTGAAGTTTAGGTTATGTACGATAAAGTTTGATAAAGATTAAAAAATTTTTTTTTGTTTATCGTACATAACTCGAAAACTACGCACTTTTTGTAAATAGTGATTTTATACAAAAATAAAGAAAATTTAATTTCTTACAAATTAAGTCTCTTAAATTTTTTTCCTTAAACAAACAGTTGAAGTGTGAGAGCGCGTTGAAGTTTAGGTTATGTGCGATAAAGTTTGACAAAGATTAAAAAACAACTTTTTTTTGTTTATCGCTTATAACTCGAAAACTTACGCACTTTTTGTAAATAGTGATTGTATACAAAAATAAAGCAAATTTAATTTCTTACAAATTAAGTCTCTTAAATTTTTTTCCTTAAACAAACAGTTGAAGTGTGAGAGCGCGTTGAAGTTTAGGTTATGTGCAATAAAGTTTGACAAAGATTAAAAAACAACTTTTTTTTGTTTATCGCTTGTAACTCGAAAACTACGCACTTTTTGTAAATAGTAATTCTATACAAAAATAAAGAAAATTTAATTTCTTACAAATTAAGTATCTTAAATTTTTTTCCTTAAACAAACAGTTGAAGTGTGAGAGCGCGTTGAAGTTTAGGGTATGTGCGATAAAGTTTGACAAAAATTAAATAAAAAACTTTTTTTGTTTATCGTGATTTTATACAAAAATAAAGTACGTTCAATTTGCTACAAATTATGTCTCTTAGATTATTTTCGTTAAATTAATGCACAATTTAGGTGCTAGAGCAAGTTGAAGTATGTAAGAGTGGTTTTTGAAGGTAAACCTACTCCGTTCACTCTTTTTGCCTCCTTTTACTATGGCTCGTTCGTTTATTCCCGTTATAGTAAGTAGTGTACTCTCTTTTCCGTTCGTTTATACGTTCCCAGAGTCAAAAATACCTTTAATACCTCTCTCGTAATTAGATTTATAGAGTAGACATGCGCATTAGTGCTATCATTTGTTTGTTTTCTCTGCCAACGCGTTCGGCTGATTTTTGCTCTTTTTACTCTGAAGACACGTGCCTTGAATCCACTCCTTATCTGTTCTAACTCTCTGACAATTAAAGGAACGGAGCTTCTAACTTCTAGCTTCTAGCTCCGTTCGTACATGAAAAATTATTTTTGTTTTATTGCCAAGTTTAGGCTCCTAATATTGCGTGGCCCGGGGCAGCATCACCTCGTGCATCCTCACTCTGACAGGCCCTGTGTGTATGGCAATGTGACTATAAAAATGACAAATGACTAAATAAAATGAAATTGTCTCCATCGAACTCAAAATATTAAAAAAACAAAGTATTATAGTTGTGATGTTGTAAAGCTTCGTGTTCCAGTTTCAATTTTCCACTAAGATATTGTATACATTAATAGTACGTGCAAGTTATAATTGCTATTGATTTATAACAAAGGCATGCTTTATAAACGATGACAGTAGTCTCCATTTTTTGCTTAAAACGAGATTTTGGCGCTTTCACATAATTTCCGAACAAACCCTAAAACTCGCTGCAGTAGTAAAATACGTAAAAAAAAGTTGGGGATCGTTCCAAAAGAAAGCAGTCTGCAAATGCTTGTTTTTCAGAATGATCAAATTAACAAAGTGGTGTTCAAAAGTTTTTACTATAAAAAGGCAAGTTTATACTTTTGACTTCAAAGCCTCGTTTGCGTCAGGTTTGCACGAAAGTGCAAATTTTCAGTGAATTCGAAATGAAAATGCTTGTGTTTTACCTGAGAGACGCCAAGTCTTTAAAGTATTTGAGATGGCACTAACGTTTAGAGAGTATCTCGAAATAAAAATAAAAGCGGCAGAGCGTCCGGTTAAGATATCGGCGATATCGTATGTACGTATGACATCGTTTAGTTTTGTTGTTTTGTATTACAGCAGCAGGTCTAGCGCTGTCGGTACTTCCCCGATAAAGTCTTATCTTTATTTATAAATATCATGTTTAAATAATAAGTTTGTGTTTGCTCCTTCGAGAATTAATGCTTCGTGCAAGCTTTTCACGATCCACCATGCGCTTAATTCCCCTCAGAGTTTTCAACTTCTCGATAGGTATTGCGTGAAAATGAAGTTTTAATAATGTTCAGTGGCTCTTACCCAAAATCAACAATAAAAATTGTTTAGTTCCAATACAAGAAAAATGACAAATAGTTGTATTATGTTTGAAAACATAAAAAATATAGCAATCGCGTTTATTAAACCAAAACTAGCACTTAAGCTACCCTTTCGAAAGAAGAATAATGTCGCAGATTCAAAGAAAAGAATTAGTTGCCGGAAAACTATGACCACAAGCGCCACCGACAACCCTAAAACAGAAAGAGCGGCGCGACAAACTAACACAAAATTTGAGATTCTTTGGCGTCGGTTACATGCAATTTTCTTCTCTTTTCAACAGATAACAATTTAACCAAATTTTCATTACGTAAATTTTTTTATCTCTTCTTTTCATTCAAATTTTGTTTAAAATATCCCTTTTTAATCAATTTAATGATGTGAAAATTTATTCAATTTTTTTCTCTTTTACTTTATGTTTGAAGTCAATTTAACTTATTCGACTTTTTTTATTTGAATAGATAATGAAAGAAGTCGATTGCATTTATAAAATTAAATTTAATGGGCTAAAGTATTTGTTTCGTCGGATACGAAATTGTTTGTCCGTATAATTTCTTGGTTGTGGCCTTAACCCTCATGGTACCATACAAATTTACAACTTATACCTACCGCACGGGGTACCCGGGTACCCTGCATGTTTTATATAGAGAATGAGTAGTAATACAGCTAATTAGTTTATATTTAGGCGATATTAATTATTATTACAACTTGCAAATGTATTATTTTTTAAATTATAATTCAAAAAAAATTAAAATAACAATTTTTGTTGTCAAATTGAAGCGGTTTTGTGAAGACATGGCGTCGTCAGCATTTACAACGGAGTTTATGTTATATTACACTGCAATATGTTTACAAATAAACCCTGTGTCGGCACGTGCTTTATTTCGACAGTGCCCAGAAGACAATTGTTAGTTTCCCACGCCTTTTTACCTAATCCAAAATTTATTTATAACCAGCAAATGACTATTTGCGTCTCAAAAGTAAAGCTGTTTTGTGAAGATAACATGCGCTTTCTGTGGGCATAGCGTCGTGGACATTTACAACAGGGTTCATTTTTATTTTGTACTGCAACATCTTTCCAAATAATCCGTGTCCAGAATCATAAAAATAATTTTTGTTGAAAATCACCCTGTTAGCTGCCTTCAAAATCAAATCAACGTAGAGAAATTTTAAAAGATTTAGGAAAAACTCTTTGTATGCCATCCATACTAGATCGAAGTATATAGGATCTATACTAACTAAACTAGGGATTAGGGATTAAGGATTATGAACTAGGAAACTAAAGGATTAATTATACAATTTTATTTTGATAAAAATTGCATTGTTATCATTTCTTGGCGTCAAAGTAAACATTACAAAACCACAGCCACAAATAAACGTTCAAAAACGGGATAAAACTGAACGACTGAGGGAATTGGTTGTTGCATAATTTGGAAGAATGGTGAAAAGATGCCAAACAGGAAAACGAGGAAGAGATGAGAGAGTTGTAAAAATTTTGTCTGTGATGGGCATATCTCACCGACTTCCATTAGATCTAACGATTGTGCAAGTACAAAAGTTCATCACTAACTTTTTTTGCGATTTCTAATTAGTAATAATTATTGTTTATAATAATAATTATTTATAATATAAAAATGTGTAATATAAATGGATAATTCGAATACTTCTACTTTTAATTGATTGATTCCCCATGAAATACAAGCAAATAACAGAGAGGTACCCGGGTACCCCATGCGGTAGGTTTAAGGTGTA
Source organism: Malthinus flaveolus (assembly GCA_950108345.1). Lineage (NCBI taxonomy): Eukaryota > Metazoa > Arthropoda > Insecta > Coleoptera > Cantharidae > Malthinus > Malthinus flaveolus. Next base: position 16,550,971 of record OX467287.1, on the reverse strand, counting down.
AGTTATAAAATTACAAAAATATCCCATCTCACTTAATTTTTTTGTGCCCCTCTAATATTTTCGTATAAAGAATTAAATTTTACAGGATGTCAAAGAGTCTCAATAATATTCCTTTAAAATAAAAAAAGTTATTGGCTTTTAAACTCAAAAAAGTACCCGGGTACCCCGTACGGTAGCTTTAGGGTTAAAATTAGGAGGGTTTTCCCTACATATTTTACTTTTTTGTCTACTTTGAATTATTTTTCGTCGTTTTGGGTTCTCCTAAATCCAAAATAGTAAAAAAATAAAAACTCTTTAGGAAAAGTTTGTTTATGTGTGATTTTTTTAAATATCGTAAGATTAGCTGTCAAATGATACCAAACATGCTAAATCTTAACGTTCGGTTTAACCGGAAATAGGGTTAGCTTTACCATTTTAAATACAACATCCTGTATATTTTAAGTGATTTGGAACGATTGAAAAAGTATCTACTATCTAGTGATACCAAACATTTTATATTTTGACTTCCGGTTCAGTCAGAAGATTTTTGAGAGCAGAGCGTCTGAACGATAAGAAGCTTTTTCTATTTCGGTACTTTAATCCACTCCTTAACGAACTGTTTTGGTCTCAAAACAGTGCCTTAAGAAGCTCTCTTAACGTACTGTTTCTGGGGGATTTTCTTCTGCTAAGTTCGCGTCAAGAAGCACTGACGTTTACAAATGTCAAAAATCATTTATTAAAATGTTTATTTTTAGAGCTTATTAGAATTGAAATGTAATACAGAATAATTTTTTTGACATAGTTCATTCATTTTTATTTGTTAAAATTTAAATTATACAGACAGGAGTAGGTGCATTATTTAAATTTAAAAAAATAAACTTGCGACATCTATGAATCATTGAACTAAATGATGGTGACATGTCAGTCAGTGCCACCACAATTATTATAAAAAGAAAATCTCCATGATGTTAATTATTTAAATATTTTAACAAATTATTTTATTAAAATGTGAAATAGAAAAAATAGTGTAAATTACACGTTTCATAAGCCGTGTTAAGTACTCGTCCTTTTTAAAACTCACCTCAAGCGGCTCGTTTTCAAAACTTGGACTCGTACGTTAACAAGGTGCCTTATGAAACTTGTACTTTAATATACTATTACCTACTCTATAAATAGGTACTATAAATATCGATAGACAAAATTTCACGAGTCTAACTAATTGGGATGTGCATTATTGTACATTATTTTCGATTGCAACGCCTAAAATGTTATTTCAACTTTCAAACTTTGGGAATGTTAATGGCGCAAAAAAACGTCGTTAGCTTAAACTTGAGTATGTGAAATACTATAACCAACCCTCTCTCTAAAGGAATGATTAATTAATCATTATTAAGTTACGGTTTACTATCACGAGGGGCTCTTTGAGAACCTTTATAACGTTATTATAAAATTTCCGTTTTGATTAAAGAAAATTTCTCAAAGAAAATTTTTTTTAAATGATTACAAGGGTCTATCAGTATTTTTAATTTGTGCGTCTGAGCTGCTGACTCGCTCAATAAAAGTCGTTATATCGGCATATCTTTCTTTCATAAAAAAGTCAATTTCAGTTTTACCCCTTTATGTAATTTACAAAAAGTGTTTAAATTATGTAAATGGTAATTTTATTTTACTGATTTTTTTAATATTCCGAGGATTTTGCGTGGCGGTACTTTCAGTATAACAAACTCATCTAATTGGCTCCATACCAGGCGAGAATAGAATAAAATCTTTTGTGCGCTTTTCTACAATAATAGGAAACTATACAAACTTATTATTTTGTTAACAATTTCTGAATAACTTTGTAATAAAAGAAATGATAATAGTTAGTTGTTTTTATTACAATAAAAACATCTTTGACAAGTAACTCTTTGTTTGACTATTTCAAAATGAACGTGGACTATATGTCTGTCTGGAACTAAAAAGATATCAAAAATGATTTGAAATTGCTCGAATAATAAGAAATAGCTCTCTCTTATAAGTTTCAACCAAAAATTATATTCAACTTGTATCATACGTCATACGTTTTGAAATAAGATTTAGGGCCATTTCCACCAACTCTGATTAACGAATTTAATCAGAGTTGGTGAGACTGGCCCTTAATTTTTTTCTAAATTCACTTCTTAAACAGTTGGACGGCAAGTAATACTTCTCAGACTACAATAATCGAACTTGGCTAATCTCTAGTCGACGAAGCACGATGCAATGAATGAAATGCAATTATATGAGAAAAGTTTTTCAATATGAAGATAAACGATTTCGACATATTATGAAACTCAGGCTTTTTTGTCATACAAACGGTTTAGGCGCTAGAGCGTATTAAAGTTTCCCAAAACTTCCAAAATTTGACAAAAAGTCGTTTATTTTGCTTTTGGCTTATAACTCGAAAACTACACACTTTATGAGAAAAGTTCATCAATACGAATATAAACGACATTAAATTTTCTACAAATCTGTTCTTAAGGATCTCTTCCTCATACAAACTGTTTGGGCACTAAAGCGCTTTAAAGTTTAATAAAAATTCCAAAATTTCGTAAAAAACTGTTTCTTTGCCCTAGCGCTTATAACTCGAAAACTACGCACTTTATGAGAAAAGTTTATTAATATGAATATGAACGACATCAAATTGTCTACAAATTATGTTTCCTAAATTATTTTCCTACTACAAACGGTTTAGGCGCTAAAACGCTTTAAACTTTAATAAAAATTCCAAAATTTTGTAAAAAAACTGTTTCTTGGTCCTAGCGCTTATAACTCGAAAACTACCCACTTTATGAGAAAAGTTCATCAATATGAATATGAACGACATTAAATTTTTTACAAATCTGTTCCTAAGGAACTTTCCTCATACAAACGGTTTAGGCGCTAAAGCGCTTTAAAGTTTCATAAAAATTCCAAAATTTCGTAAAAAACTGTTTCTTTGCCCTAGCGCTTATAACTCGAAAACTACGCACTTTATGAGAAAAGTTTATTAATATGAATATGAACGACATCAAATTGTCTACAAATTATGTTTCCTAAATTATTTTCCTACTACAAACGGTTTAGGCGCTAAAACGCTTTAAACTTTAATAAAAATTCCAAAATTTTTTAAAAAAACTGTTTCTTGGTCCTAGCGCTTATAACTCGAAAACTACCTACTTTATGAGAAAAGTTCATCAATATGTGATATGTGAACAGGCGCGATCGGTCGAGTGTGAATGAACTCAACGGAAAACCTGTAAAATTGAGAATAAAGTGAGGTGATAGGTGATAAAAATTACTCACGAGTGATAGCGAAGGGGTCCATCACCGCGCTCTGTAAAAAATTCCGTTCGATGTACCCTTAGTTCACCTTATAAAACCGAAAATTGTTGTAAGTGAATTATTGATTTGGGTATTGTTATCTATGATATCGGTCTACGACCTTCGTTGTTAATTTACAAGGATCAGACTTGCTCGCGTTAGATCGGTTTATTGAGGCTTTTAAATGGCACCCCCTATATGCAAGGACTGTTGTGCGAGTATAACAAAGAAGTCGCCTGGATTGCAATGCACAGGACAATGCCGTAATTACTATCATGCAAGATGTGTAAGCATCTCTGCATCAGATCTTGCTAGCCTGACCAAACCAGGAACCCACTGGAGTTGCTCCCGCTGCAGGGGACAACTTCGTAATAGCTTGGTAGTACTGGATGAGGATAGTCAAGATCAAGATAATCTGAGGGCACCCGATCCTGATCCTATTGCGCAAGCAATCGCAACAATGAAAAACGACTTTGATGTAAAATTCGCGGAGCTGTTTAGATCAGTGCAGTTTTACGGCAACAAAATTGACGATTTCCACGAGTTCATGATGAGCGTCAACGAGAAACTTAAAGTTGTGGAGAGGGTCGAACGGGAGAACCTTAAACTGAAAGAAGACCTTAATTCGGCAAACTTAAGAATCAGCGAACTGGAACAATATACAATGTTAAGGACAAATTCGCGCGTTGACGCTCCCACCACCGATCGCTACCCTTCTTCGCCCCAAAGCAACGAGAACGCATTCACCTTCGATTCATTACTCGGTATTCATCATCGATTCATCTTCGATCCGCTCAAAAAGACTCGCATACATAACAACTTCGCAACGTACATTTATATTATATGTAAAAAGAGTTTATTTTGTATTCGTATAAGTTAGTAAAAAGTCTAAAACTCATTCGTACAAGTGATTCTTTTATTTAACACAACATTCATCAACACAAGGTCCTTCGAAGCTTTAAGTCACAACATAATTTGGTCCAATCGAGTCGGATTGACCTGCAATCAAAACAATCGAAAACACAACAACCATATTCAAGGTGTAAGAAACGGCATTTTCATCATCACAAGGGCCCGTTCGGTACAGCGTATAACGAAAAACAAACGCAGCAAACTGACGTAAGTCCAATCCATTTATTCAATCATATATTTGCCGCTTTTTATTTGCACCAAAACCGTACAAGTTTTCTTTTGAAATCAATCGATCAAAAAATCAATCATAATGTCGAACAAAGACAAAATTACACAATTAATCCGCGTAAGAGCCGGTATTAAAAGTAGTTTAACATCATTTCAAAAGTTTTTAAATAATTTAGTCGAAACTAACGTAGACCACGCGGTCGAACAGGGTGATAGCGCAAGCGAGAACTTGTCTCAACCCTCACAGATGCGTTCGTTATCAGAATTCGAATTCACAAAACTATCTTTGAGATTAAAAAACGCTCAAGAATTATTACCACGGTATGAAAGCGCTCAAACAGATTTAATTTTAATTGAAAGCGAGGACAATTTGCAAAAACGGTTTGACGAATTAGATAATTTTGAATCATTATTTAACGAAATCCTAGCTCAAGCGCAAATCTTATTCGATAAAAACCAACAATTATTCCTTAAAGACGATGTTTCGGTTAGCAGTAGTAGTAGTCATCGTAATATAATTAATAACGTATACAAGCCAAGCTCATTAGCTAGCGTTTATTCGCACGCTAGATACTCTCCTCCTATCCTTAACAGTCCTAAAATATGCAATGTCAAGTTACCAACGCTACAGTTAAAAACGTTTGAAGGTAAAGCAGAAGACTTTCCTCGATTCTACGCTTCGTTTAAATCTTTAATACACAATAACGAAAAGCTAGACGACATGTCTCGGTTCTTATATTTGAATGAATGCTTAGGAAAGGAACCTCTAAAAATCATCGATCATATCGAAGTAGTGCCTTCGAATTACGAAGTAGCTCTCGGGCTATTAGAAAAAAGGTACGAAGATAAGCAAGCTTTAATACATTCGCACGTAAAGGGTATAGTCGAGTTCCCCAAAGTTAGCAAAGAATCATATACAAAACTAAGGGAAATGTCGGACTCCCTCCAAGGTCACATAAGAGCCCTTGAATCATTAGGCGAACCCGTCCACGCATCGTCAAGCTTTGTCTTGTATTTAGTAGTCGACAAATTTGACTATAATAGCCGCAAAGAGTGGGAGGTGGAGTCTTCAAAAACGGAATTAAAACCAGATATCCCCTTTCTAATCAATTTTCTTGAGAGCCGATGTTCCTTACTAGAAAAGGTCAACGTAGGTTCGAGATCATTCGAAAACAATTTTAAGGCAAAGACAAATTTGCTACAAAAGCGTCCTAGCCTGACACATGTGAGCAGCATTCAACCTTCAATCATATGCGTCAGTTGCAAGGAAAATCATCCAATTTATTATTGTAAAAGGTTTTTAAATTTAAACCATCAGGCCAGGTTAGATGAAGCAAAAAGGCTACAGCTATGTATCAATTGTCTGAGGTCAAATCACTCGATCACCGCGTGCCGATCCGGTCGGTGCAGGAAGTGCAACAAATCGCATTCAACCTTGCTTCATGAAGCATTCCCCACGGTAAACTCAAACGGCAATGATTCTTCTCATGATGCCGCGACCTTAGTACAAAAGCCAGATGTTCCAACCATCACTGCTCTATCCCTTTCTAACGCATTGCACATCTTGCCAACAGCCATGGTTTACATTCACGACGCTAAAGGCTTAGCACGAAAATGTACAGCATTGCTCGACTCCGGTTCTCAGCGTTCCTACATGACCAACTCGCTATGCAATCTTCTTAGACTAAAAACTTTTCACTGTGACGTCCCGGTAGCCGGCATCGGTCAAACCCGTACCACGGTAAATCTTTTCACGCAAGCGACTATTCATTCGACGCATAGCAAATTTTCCATGCCTGTAACATTTCTGTTGCTACAAAACATAGCTAATCCGTTGCCTTCTTCGTCGGTGTCTTCATTAAACATACCTTCCAATTTGCCACTCGCGAATCCCGATTTTCATCGTGAAACAAAAATCGACTTACTACTCGGCGTTGATATTTTCTGGAATTTGCTCGACGTCGAACAGCCTTCTTTGGAAATCCACCCGTATCTACACAGCACACGACTTGGATACGTGGTCTCAGGTGGTCATTGTGAACCTAATTTGCACAATCGAACTGTTTGCAATTTATCCACGGTTAACCTCTCAAAACAATTAACGCAATTTTGGGAAATCGAAAACATTAATCTTCCGAAACCTTTATCGCCCGAAGAGTATCAATGTGAATCTAATTTCATAAAAACTACCAAACAAAATAAACAAGGTCAATTTGTGGTTACAATACCATTAAGTTCCAAGCCTACAGTTTTAGGCGAATCAAGACAGCTCGCTTTAAAACAATTCATGTCGCTCGAAAGGCGTCTACAATCTAACAAATCGTACCAAAAACTGTATGTAGAGTTTATGTCCGAATACAAGGAGTTGAAGCACATGATCAAGGTCGACGAAAACAAAAACGTACCCTACGAATACTTTATTCCTCATCATGGAGTATACAAAGAGCAAAGCCTCACGACAAAACTAAGGGTAGTGTTTAATTCTAGTGCGCCTTCATCCAACGGCATATCTCTAAACGACATTCAATTAAATGGTCCGATAATTCAGAACGATCTCTTCTCCATCCTTGTACGTCTTCGTAGATTCAAATACTTAATCTCCGGCGACTGTTCAAAGATGTATCGATCCGTTTTAGTCGACGAGTCTCAGCACTCGCTTCAAAGAATATTCTGGAGGTCAGATCCTTCTCAACCGCTAGAAGTCTACGAGCTCGCCACCGTAACGTACGGTGAGAAATCGTCGAGTTTCTTAGCAATCAGGTGTTTATTCGAACTCGCAAAGCAGTGCGAAGAAGAACACCCTAAAATATCTAACATTATTCGCAACGATATGTATTGCGACGACTTACTAACCAATTGTAGCACGCTCGACGAAGCAAAATACATTTGTTCAACCATCTCTTCGGTGCTTCAAGTTGGAGGCTTTACATTGAGAAAATGGAATTCAAACGTTCCTGAAGTCTTAGACGTAGTACAGTCCGATACCATATCTAATAACATTCTCGCATTCGGTCCTGCTGAAAACAATAAAACATTAGGACTATTATACAATAGTTTTAGCGACGAATTCTTGTTTGTGATTAAGGAATTCAACGCTCATTCCAAACCCATTACTAAACGTACCGTCTTGTCGTTCATATCCACTATTTTCGATCCATTAGGTTTGGTGCTCCCTTGCACGATTTACGCTAGAATTTTAATACAAAAAATTTGGCTACTAAAAACAGGCTGGGATGACCCCTTGCCTCAAGATTATCTTAACGACTGGCTAACATTTTGCACTGACCTACCTCAATTGAACTCCTTACAAATTCCCAGACAGGTTATTTGTGATCATCTAAAAATCTTGGAATTACACGCCTTCTGTGATAGCAGCCAGTTATCATATGGAGCATGCGTTTATCTTAAGTCAATAAATATTGATAATCAAGCTTCGACTCATTTGCTATGTTCAAAGGCAAAGGTAGCTCCTCTAAAGATCCTAACTATTCCTAAATTAGAGTTGTGCGGCGCCTTGCTTATTGCCCAGCTTGTCAAAAGGGTCAGAGACTGTATCGATTTGCCAATCAGCAACATTTTTTACTGGTGTGACTCATCAATAGTCCTTTCTTGGATTAACACACCACCTCATCTCCTGAACATTTTCGTGGCAAATCGTATCGTTCAAATTTCCGAGTTATCCGAAACGATTCAATGGAAATACGTACCAACAAACCAAAACCCAGCCGATCTTCTTACCAGAGGAATCACTCCTCAAAAAATCGCAGAATCACAACTTTGGTGGTCTGGCCCGGATTTTCTCAAACACCAACCTGAATCCTGGCCTACTTTTCCTCACCTTCGTACGCGTGACTTACCTGAACTAAAATCTCTAAATACAATCAATCTTTCCGCCACAAATTCGTACAAATCCTTCTTTCCTTTCGAGAGATATTCAAGTCTACAACGAATGAAAAGAGTAATGGCATACTGTTTACGCTTTGTGAAAAATTGTCGTCTTTCAAAGGAGAATCGTAATTCAAACATACTTACCGTCGATGAGCTAAACAACTCCTTAATACAATTAGCGCGTCTTTCGCAAATCGAATCGTTCACAAACGAATTTAACTTAATTTCACGTGGCAAAAGACTTGAAAAATCAAGCAAACTAGCTTCATTAAGTCCCGTCATGGCCGACTCAGAATCTGTCATACGCGTTTTAGGTCGCTTAGGTAATTCTGATTACGACTACAATAAACGGTCGCCAATTATAATCGCGGCTACGCATAATTTTACACACCTACTTTTTCGCTACATGCACGAATCTAATCTTCACATTGGCCCGCAACAGCTTTTGTTCACAGTCAGAGAATCATTTTGGCCAATCGGTGGACGAAGCTTGGCTAGAAAGATAGTGCAAAAATGCATCACTTGTTTTAGGGCAAAACCCAAAACTCTCGATAACCTATTAGGTCATTTACCTCATGATAGGGTAACTCCTTGTTTACCGTTTTCCATAGTCGGTACCGATTATTTTGGACCCTTCATGATCAAAGATCGCGAAACTCGAAATTATAAAACTGTAAAATGTTACGTCTGTCTGTTCGTGTGTTTAAGCACTAAAGCCATACATCTCGAACCCGTAACAAACTTATCTACCGACGCTTTTATAGCGTGTTTACGAAATTTTGCATCGCGCAGAGGAATGCCTCAAAAAATATATTCTGATAACGGGCGAAACTACTGCGGTGCGAAAAATCAGTTATACGAATTATATCATTTTTTATCGAAAAACAAAGATGACTTGTTAAAAATGAGTTCATCATACAATTTCAATTGGTCATTCATACCTCCCTACTCGCCTAGCTTGGGTGGCATCTGGGAAGCGGGTGTTAAGTCCGTGAAACATCATTTAAAACGGGTAATGGGAAATGCTAAATTATCATTTATCGATTTTAACAATATTTTGGTGCAAGTAGAAGGAATCCTGAATTCCAGGCCTTTGTCCCCTTTATCCTGCAGCTCGCAAGATCTAAATCCGTTGACGCCGGCACATTTCCTGATTGGACGTCTACTCACCGTCGTGCCAAACGTTGATTTAACTCATTTACACGAAAACCGTTTGTTGTTACACCAAAGATTGCAACAAATAATTCAAAATTTTTGGAAACGGTGGTCGAAGGAATATATTTCCGAAATCCAAGTTCGTTCAAAATGCAAGGAACTAAAGGAAAACGTCGAGTGTGACTCACTCGTTATAATCAAAGACGATGGCTTACCTCCTTCAAAGTGGAAGTTGGGACGCGTTATCAAAACACATCCTGGAACCGATGGAGTTGTGCGCGTCGTTTCAATAAATACAAAGGATGGCGTCATTCAAAGAGGCATATCAAAAATATGTGTCTTACCGCTCAATTGAAGAACTCGTCCAGTCCTTCAATGGGGGGAGCTTATGTTAAGGACAAATTCGCGCGTTGACGCTCCCACCACCGATCGCTACCCTTCTTCGCCCCAAAGCAACGAGAACGCATTCACCTTCGATTCATTACTCGGTATTCATCATCGATTCATCTTCGATCCGCTCAAAAAGACTCGCATACATAACAACTTCGCAACGTACATTTATATTATATGTAAAAAGAGTTTATTTTGTATTCGTATAAGTTAGTAAAAAGTCTAAAACTCATTCGTACAAGTGATTCTTTTATTTAACACAACATTCATCAACACAAGGTCCTTCGAAGCTTTAAGTCACAACATACAAGAAACCGCAACGTGGAGATTTTTGGAATACCACAGTCTGAAAACGAGAACTGCAGGGACCTTGTGTCGCAGCTCGCGAACAAACTCCAGGTCCCCATCGGTACTGGAGATGTCGACGTTGCTCATCGCCTGCCACAGACGCGTAAAAACGTGGTTCCTACTATAGTGGCTCAATTTACTACTCGAGCGATGCGCGACTTATTATTACAAAAGCGTCGCTATGTTGTCACAGAAAATAACGCTATCTCGGGATCAAAAGTAGGAGACTCCATCTACATAAACGATCACTTAACTCCCCTTAACAAAAACTTATTTAGACTAGCGAAAATACGTGCACGGGAGGTAAATTTCCAATATGTGTGGTTTAAAAACAATAAACTCTTTGTACGTGCTAAACCAGGAGCCATGGCTATAAGAATAGTTTGCGAAGAGGACATCTCAACTAAGATGCTGTCTGACTCCGGATAAGATAAGTTGATAAGAGCCAGTTTGAGTGAACTTTCTATTGTTTTTGCTAATTTTAAGTGTTATTTGTTCATATTTTTATGGGACAAAGGATTGAGAATTATTTTGAGGTTCTGGATAATGATATTGTTGATGCTGTGGTTTTGCATTCTTTGGATGATGTTAGGGCTAGTATATTTTGTCAAGATAACAAATTGGCGAGTCATCGTCTTAGAGTTTTTCACACTAATGTTAGGAGTATAAATAAAAACTTTGATGAATTAAATGTTTTAATGGGCGAGTTAAATTTTGTATTTGATATAATAGTACTTACTGAATCCTGGGATGTAATTGATCCTGTTTATTACAGTATAGAAGGTTACAGTACGTATTATAACAAAAGTTGTTTTAATCAGAACGATGGGGTTGTTATTTTGATGAAAAGTGATATTATGGGTTCTTGTGAGGTAATCGGTATTGATGTTGATTACAATTTTTTGAGAATGGAAATTGAGTATGCTGGGAGTATTTTGGGCGTTACAGGTATTTACAGACCTCCCGCCTACAGTACTTCCACATTTATTGATAAGTTGGAGTCATACTTGTCTAGGCATTGTAGAGGGGGACATGAACTGATTATTGGAGATATGAATATAAATCTTTTAGATCTTGATAACAATGACACACTTGCCTATCTTAATTTGTTGTATCAATATGGATTTATCAGCTGCATAGACAAACCTACTCATGATAGAACTTGCCTTGATCATATTTTCCTTAAAGGTTTTTTTTCTTGTAATAAAGTTTCAACCGCGATTCTACATTCAAGGATTACGGATCACTATCCGATTTTAATTCAACTTGATAAGCCTCTTGTAAATAATCAACCTAATAGAGCGTCATCGGTTACTAATGAAGATAGGGTTAAAAAGATTATTGATTATTCGTTGTTGGGGGACATTATTCGTCGGACTGATTGGGGTGGTATTTTGAACAAGGATGATGTGAATAATGAAATTGTATCTTTTGTGGATACACTTAAGAGTGCTGTGATCGCTGCTACTCGAGTTGTCAATTTACGTAGTAAACTTAAAAGGAGAAAACCTTGGATTACCCAAGGTCTTGTGAAATCTATTAATGTTAGAGATGCTCTTTACAGGGCCTATTTGGATCAACCCAACAATGATGATATTAGATCAAGATATTTCATGTATAAAAGATCCATCTCTCGAATTGTTAAACAACAAAAAATTAATTATTATAAACTCGAAATTCAAAAAAATCGAGACAATATTCGTGAAATCTGGAGAACAGCTAGAAATTCCCTAAATATACCCTCTCAGAAGTATTCGATAATTGATAAGATTACTAATAACGATCAGATTATTACAAATAAGACTGAGATGGCAGAGCACTTTAATGATTATTTTAGTAATATTGGTATTACTCTTGCCAGCCGAATCTCTCAGTACATTGACGGGGCTTCCTTATCGCCTATTCCTGGAAACCAAAGTACATTTTTTTTAACACCAGTATATTTAGCTGAAATAATTAATGCAATTGATTCCCTTAAGAGTAGTAGTCGAGCTGCTGATGGAGTTTTGGGTTCGGGTGTTCTTAAGCGTGTTGCAACCGAGATTAGTCCTTATTTGATGACAATATTTAACAAATGTTTTTTACGGGGCATTTTTCCAAAAGTATTTAAAATGGCCTTTGTCACTCCGATTCATAAGGGTGGCTCGACTACTGAGGTAGGTAATTACAGACCCATATCGGTAATCTCAAACTTAGCTAAGGTTTTTGAAAAGCTGGTTAAAGCGCGACTGGTCTCATTTCTACATTCTTGTGATATTTTATCCGGCCAACAATTTGGATTTGTTCAGGGAAGAAGCGCTGAGGACGCTATTGCTTGTCTGACGGCCGAGGCTTACTCGTCCTTGGATGCTTCGAAGCCTTGTCTTGCCGTTTTTTTTGATCTAGCAAAAGCTTTTGACACAGTTGACCACCGGCTGTTGCTTGATAAGTTAGAGAAAATTGGAGTTAGAGGAATCGGTTTAGAATTTTTTGCATCTTACTTGTATGATAGACGGCAGGTGGTTACTGTGGGGGGTGCTATGAGCGGCGAGCAAACAATTAGCTGTGGTGTTCCGCAAGGCACTGTCTTGGGCCCACTTCTGTTTCTGGTCTACATTAATGATCTGCTGTTTCAAACCTCAATTATTGGAAATATTTTTTCGTACGCTGATGACACTGTTCTCTTTGTAAATAGCGATACGTGGGAGGGTGTTTTTGATGCAGTTGATTCGGACCTACGATTAATAAAGGCATGGCTGGACGTTAATAAATTGTCACTTAATTTAAATAAAACTGTTTTCATGACTTTTAGCTCTTACAGTGTCACGCAGCCTGATATAACTTCTATTGTGCTGCATTCGCATCGGTGCAGCGGAATACTTTGCACTTGTAGTGACGTAATACGTAAGGTCGAATCCGCGAAGTACCTTGGGATTTATATAGACCAACACCTTAAATGGAATGTTCATTTGAAAACTTTATGTAATAGAGTTAGAAAGACGATTCATATATTTGTAAAATTACGTGATATTTTCGATGTTCATTTGTTAAGAATCTTTTATTATTCTCTCGTTCAGTCAATAATTACTTATGGTATGATAGGTTGGGGGGGTGCGCCGGGAAAATACTTGAATCGGGTAAGCGTATTGAAGAGAACTATCCTTAAGATAATATACCGCAAGCCTCCTTGGTTTTCAACGGAGCAATTGTACGCAGAATCTGGTTTTTTGACACTACCCAGGTTATACATATTGTCAATACTTAAATATGGGTCGCGTTCTTCTATGGAGATTGAATATCCGGGGCATGACTATGACACTCGATTCAGGGACATGGCTATGCCACAGAGGACCAAAAAACATATAGCACATAGATGTTACTTGTACCATATTCCCAAACTCCGCAATGCATTTGATAAGTTTTTGAGGGAAAATAACATCAAAAGTATAAACCCTACAAAGAGTGTTTTTAAAAGGTTTGTCTCTGTAGTGAATCTGGTTGAGATTTTTGGCTGTGTGCGTTGATTAAATATATTAATTTGGATTACCTATTAACGGTTGTAAGTTCATGTTCACTGTATGCGATTTAATTAGTTGTGTAGCATATCGCGCTTGTCTAATTGTTTACAGCTGATTAGCCACATACAATTCTTTGAATTCGTGGTGTATTTGCGTTTACTGTTTTACTCTTATATATTCCTAATTTGAACTTTATTTAAATTTACTTTGTGTAAATAGGTATATTGTTTAAATATGCATTTTATTTGTTAATTATTATGTATGTTCTAATTTCTAATTTTTCCAAGTTTTGATTTGTGTTTTATATGGATTATTGGAGTTCTTGTTGCAATAAACGTTTTTGAATTTGAATTTGAATTTGAATATGAATATGAACGACATTAAATTGTCTACAAATTATGTTTCCTAAATTATGTTCCTAATACAAACGGTTTAGGCGCTAAAACGCTTTAAACTTTAATAAAATTTCCAAAATTTTGTAAAAAAACTGTTCCTGGCCCTAGCGCTTATAACTCGAAAACTACCCACTTTATGAGAAAAGTTCATCAATATGAATATGAACGACATTAAATTTTTTACAAATCTGTTCCTAAGGAACTTTCCTCATACAAACGGTTAGGCGCTAAAGCTCTTTAAAGATTGATCAAAACATACATGTCTCTACACTCGAATAATATTCCATGTTTAGTCATCAATAAAAATGCTAAATACATCCACGAGATAACGCCTTCATCGTGATTCCAGAAAATTCAATTTACGACCCTCTATCTACCCGTTATTTAATTACATTGTTAACTTTCGGCGCTCATAGCTAAGATACCTAAGATGCTAACTACATTAATGATATCGATTAGGGAAATTACGTCTGTCACGCCAATTTGTACAAAAATAATAAAATAGAATTAGTTTACGTATAAACTTTTTAAAAGTTAATTAACCTATCACAATGTGTTAGTACCACCAGCAGCACATGTTTATTGAAAATAAAACTAGCCGAGCGGAATAACTTGAATTAAATATGATAAAATAAACAAAGTGTCGGTAGATGGCGCCGAGGTGTAGCTTTTCTTCATTTTCCACACATCACTTTATCGATTTAAGTTTGTAGAAAAGTTTTTAAAGTAATTTATTTTCAAACGCGTTTAGTTGATTATTATTTCTTCAATATAATCTTCTTCGCTAATTAAACATTTCGGCAATTATCGATTTAGTCTTGCTAAAATTAAAAATTCTCACTTATAAAATTTGTATAAATCAAATTAATGGGAAAATTCCATTTCAGGGATGGTTATCTATCAATAATATTTTCAGCGGCCTTAACGATGGTTCTAAATAACTTTGATCGTTAGCAGAACTTTTTTTGTTCAATTTTAATTCCGGAAGTAATGTTTAATAATCTATCTGTGGCCGCAGTTTAAAATTAATTCAACAAATGGACGAAATTAATTAAAATGAAACATTCGAATTTTCTCGACCTTAAAGAAAATTCGCCTATTACTCCCTCAATTTTTTAAGAAGACGATTCAGATAGATAAAGAAGAGAGAGGTTGTAAAGAAGCGACCTAATGAACCCTTAACATCGTCTATATAATACGGTGGTGCGGTACAGGGTTATTCGTGGAATTCAAGGTGGAAAGCTCGGCATTTCTAGAATATCGCAGCTCTTATCAAGAAACACGCAGTCAGTGGAATGGAGGGCCTTTTACTCTACATGAATGGGACGTTGTAGGCTCGATTAAATATTTAGGCGACTGTTGCGACATCATCAACTCGAAGAACTGTATTAAAGAGCCTCTTAATTAAATATATGTCAGTAGGTGACCACCATCTTATCTTGTTACTTAACAAATTAACTTCAAAATCTAAGGTTTACGTAACGAAATTTAATGTAATTAATTATAATAATTCAAAGAGGGTTTCGTATAAAAGATTTTTAGTCAAATTACTCAAAAAGCATGGGTCATTCTTATTTTTTCAAACTAACGCTTTCCCTCAATATGTTTGTGTGCGCTAGTTGTGTCAAATGGAACGCCCACTCCTAACATACGGAAAACTTTCAGTACAAATAATCGTTTAATAGTCCAGTCGAATTAGGATAAAAATCGGCTTTAACCTGCAAAAGGTCGGGTAGTTCTGATTTTTTGATATGTTGCATATATGTATCCCTTGATTAAAATCCCAAGTTTTCGACCTCGCCGCACCTCCGCTAGCTCCGTAGCACTGAAGAAACTACAAAAATTTACGGCTTCAACCAGAAATTGCTGAATATCTCTTCATCAATTGGTTTTATCGAAAAAGTTGTAGTATTCTTTTTTGTAGAGCACTAACATTACTACAATTTTGACGTATAACATTTTTCTCTAAATTCTACAGTTAGGGGGAAGCAGCGCCGTAAAAACATTGTACAGACGTTAGCGGCACATATTAGGGCCAACCTTGGATTTCATTCTGATGTAAAACCTTTTTGCAGGTGAGTAGTAGGTACACATCTACAAAAAAGAATACTACAACTTTTTCGATAAAACCAATTGATGAAGAGATATTCAGCAATTTCTGGTTGAAGCCGTAAATTTTTGTAGTTTCTTCAGTGCTACGGAGCTAGCGGAGGTGCGGCGAGGTCGAAAACTTGGGATTTTAATCAAGGGATACATATATACAACATATCAAAAAATCAGAACTACCCGACCTTTTGTAGGATGAAATGCTAATTCGACTGGACTATTATAACGTAAAAAATGGAATAACTAATAAAACGCGAAGTTACACATTTTATTGATTTACGAAAAACGCAACCACCAATACATGTGTGTACCTACAGCAAGCTTCAACGAATTTACCATTTTTAACTAAACTAAACGTGCTAAGCTTTAGAACGCGTCCATTTTGATGCAAAATAAAAACTGAATTGAATTTGCCTCGCAATTCTGTCCAATTTTGTTAATTCAATAAACTCTGTAGCTCTTACATTAACAAAGTTATCCGTAGTGTAGCTCGATAGGTAATTGCACCTTGTTTTTGTTTACATGAAAATGTGAAAAATATCGTTATTAAATAATTTTTAAATAAATTATTTTTAATGATAGGAAAACTTTGAACAAGAAGCATTATAATTAACAAATGAAGAGTCGTGTAATGCAATATTTTGTAATTAAATTTTGTGGGTCTAATATCGAGTTTAAATTGTTCCGTAATTAAAGGCTGGAGATGTTCGTTGTTTAAGAAGAAATTAATTATTTTACAAAAATTGGCCGATAGTACACACCACTACGACTTACGACTTATCCATGGCCCATGAGGTTTTGCATTGTCGTTCAATTCTGCAAATATATCTCAAATTTGATGGATACTTTCTCAACACTTCTTTCTGTTTTTATTTATTTATTTTTATTATATCACTAAGTGGCTTTGAACTTTTCATTCACTAATTACATGATTTTTTTAATTAGTATAAGTAATCTACGAATTTTTTTGTTATTAATGACAAAAACAATACGATAATCTAGTTTCTCGTTTACAAAGTAAAAAAATAAGAGAATTAACAATCGTAATCGGTACAAACAGAACCATATTCTTCAGTACACCAACACTGATTGCACTTATCGATCCAAGTAGCTTCCTGTTTACATTGATTTTTTAAATTTTCAAAACTAAAACAAACACAATAACAATTTTAAATTAAAACGGCATTAGTCTAAATTTGCTTACCAAGCCCTAAAAGTGCAGCTTAAAGATCCCTCCGAACACGTACATTTATTACAATTATTCTCTATGTAACGTACATTAGGAGTGCATTCTGAAACAAACGTAAAGTAGGTTGAATTTTTAAATCTAATTAATCTTAGTTTTTCACGTTTGCAAATAATTATAAGAGTTAGTTGTAATTCTATTAAGTAATAGGATTGTTTTGTACTTTTATGTAAATACTTTCAGTGGCGATTAACTTGTTCAACTTACTGAACTTTTCACAGTAAACTGCCGCAATTAACGTGACCATTAACAAACCCAAAATTAAACTTTTCATCTTGCTTGATTTCCACAAATTTTTCTTTAACCTAATATTGTTTTTCTAAATCGAATACTGACTTAAATAGATAATATAATAATATATAATACCGTGATAACCAAGATTAGATAAATTTGTATTGCGTTTGGTTTGTAATCAGCATTACTCATTGGACATTTTTGCGGTACATAGAGGCGGAAATCACGAATCTACAACACGAAGCGGTAGAAGACATACGCGAAACCATTCAACAGCGATCGATTCAACCTGAGAGGTCTCTCAGACCGGATCTCGAATTTTTTCAACTTCAAAGGCGTCTGCCTCCACGAAGGTTGCACTTAAAACCGTCTGCTCTAGTTTATTTTTGTGTAGGCATATTTTTCTCTAAATTGCATAGTTTTGGAGTTATAGGCAATAAAACAAAAAAAGTTTTTTGACGACTTTGGAATTTTTGTCAAACTTAAAAAAACCGAAGAAACAATTTGTAGAAAATTTGATGTCGTTTATATTCATATTGAAGAACTTTTCGCATAAAGTGCATAGTTTTCGAGTTATAAGCGATAAACAAAAAAAAACAGTTTTATGTCAGATTTTGGAATTTTTGGCAAACTTTAATGCGCTCTAGCGCCTAAACGGATCGTAAGAGGAAAAAACTTAAGGATCATAATTTGAAGAAAATTTAATTTCAATCATATTCATTTTAAAGAACTTTCTCATAAAGTGCGTATGATTAGAGTTATGAGCGATAAACAAAAAAATACAGTTTTATGTCAGATTTTGGAAATCTTGGCAAACTTTAATGCGCTTTAGCGCCTAAACCGTTTGTATGTGGAAAAAATCTAAGAAACATAATTTGTAGAAAACTTTATGTCGTTTATATTCATATTGAGAACTTTTCTCATAAAGTGCGTAGTTTTCGAGTTACCAGCGATAAACAAAAAAAAACAGTTTTTTGGCAGATTTTGGAATTTTTGGCAAACTTAATGCGCTCTAGCGCCTAAACGGTTCGTAAGAGAAAAAAAAATTTAAGCAGCATAATTTGTAGAAAATTTAATTTCGATTATATTCATTATAAAGAACTTTCTCATAAAGTGTGTCGGTTTTGAGCTACAAGCGATAAACAAAAAAAACAGTTTTTTTTCAGATTTTGGAAATTTTGGCTAACTTTAATGCGCGCTAGCGCCTAAACGGTTTGTAAGAGAAAAAAAATCTAAGGAACATAATTTGTAGAAAACTTTATGTCGTTTATATTCATAACTAAAAACTTTTCTCATAAAGTGCGTAGTTTTCGAGTTATAAGCGATAAACAAAAAAGCAGTTTCTTGTTAAATTTTGGAATTTTTGGCAAACTTAATGCGCTCTAGCGCCTAAACGGTGCCTAAGAAAAAAAAATTTAAGAAGCATAATTTGTAGAAAATTTAATTTCGTTTATATTCATTTTAAAGAACTTTCTCATAAAGTGCGTCGGTTTTGAGCTACAAGCGATAAACAAAAAAAACAGTTTTTTTTTAGATTTTGGAAATTTTGGCTAACTTTAATGCGCGCTAGCGCCTAAACGGTTTGTAAGAGAAAAAAATCTAAGGAACATAATTTGTAGAAAACTTTATGTCGTTTATATTAATAACTAAGAACTTTTCTCATAAAGTGCGTAGTTTTTGAGTTATAAGCGATAAACAAAAAAGCAGTTTCTTGTTAAATTTTGGAATTTTTGGCAAACTTAATGCGCTCTAGCACTTAAACGGTTCATAAGAGAAAAAAATTTTCTCGAACACAACTTGCAGAAAATTTAATTTCCTTTATATTCATTTTAGAGAACTTTCTCATGAAGTGCGTAGGTTTTGAGTAACAACCCATAAACAAAAAAAAAGTTTTTTGTCAGATTTTGGAATTTTTGGCAAACTTAATGCGCTCTAGCGCCTAAACGGTTTGTAAGAATAAAAAAATTTAAGGAACATAATTTGTAGAAAATTTAATTTTGTTCATATTCATTTTAAAGAACTTTCTCATAAAGTACGTAGGTTTTGAGTTACAAGCGATAAACAAAAAAAAACAGTTTTTTTTGTCAGATTTTGGAATTTTTGGCAAACTTAATGCGCTCTAGCGCCTAAACCGTTCGTACGAGGAAACACATAATAAATGTAATTTGTAGAATATTTTAAGCAGAGTACATTCATATAGAAGCACTTTTTTCGAAAGTTTTTAGTTTTCGAGTTACAAGTCAAAAATCGAAAAAAGAGCAAGTCCGCCCTTCTCGAGACGCCTTCAAGTTAACGCTGTCATTTTGAAGTTCTAGAAGATCAGTTTTATTAAATTTGTTTATATTTTATCGTTTAGTAAAAGTGCTCTCGTGCTCTCTGCCTCCCGACCTAATAACACTTCGCTGTCAGCTTGGGTGTGGAGTAGGAACGAGAAACGAGACACTGGAAGTTGGAAGTAGAAAAAAGTTTTCATAGCAGTATTAAATAGTTTGTTTTTGAGCAAAAAATGAAACTATTCTATTCTGTAAGATAAGAAGTGATAGTAATTTGAACAAAAGGTGTTCTACACAATTCCCAGTTTCAACTTATCGAGTACTAACTAAATTATTCAAACGTTAATAACCGAAATGCTTAGGAAACTTGGCAAATGCTAATGACAAATTGTGAATAAGAAAAGCAAAATTAGAACAACTTTCATTGTACGATTGTACTCTAGTTGAGTTTAAATTAATGATGAGTTTATAATACGATAGCACAACTGTTTCCCTTCAATATATGATTATTACTATTAGTTGTAATTTAAATAGTTTATGTACCGTCTACATACATCTACAACAGCGCACAAACAAATAAAATGTTAGTATTAGTTAGTATATCTAATTGTTTGCTTGAAAAAGGTCATTTAATTGATATTAAATTATTTCGATTATTATCACAAACAGTTTTAATAATTGAATTTGATTGCTACACAAAACTTTATAATCATTTCTTGTTAAATTTTCTTGCCCTTGAATTAATTGGAAATTTCGTAATTTTTATCTTTAAACAATATTTTTATTATTAAATTCGTTTCCTACAATCTGGTGGAATAAACTGGTTGTTTATAAATATACACGGTGTTTAAAATAAGTAAGCAAACTTAACTACTAAAAGACAAGGGCATACGCGTTTTTAAAACGTTCAGAAAAGAGAGAAGAGTTTTGCCAATTCCAATCTGTTTCATCAGGGAATAATGCCAAATTAACTTATCTACCGAATTAACGGATGCACTTGTAGTAACTGGTTAATGAATAAGAATTGCTAGAATGAATGTGAAACCTGTGACGCAGGATTATCAATAAATATTAAATATGATGTGTATCAACAAATGCGGCTTTAATTGAAGGTTATTTTTCTATTGTTTCGGCCAGTAGGTACCTACTACTCGAGAAGAAATCCAAAAACTTGATATTATAATAAGCGAAAAACGATGTATATTTTAGGCCTTTCCAAACCATTTGTCTGTTATCATGGGATCATGGGTTAATGTAACTTTTCAAAAATACAAGCGCAATAAATTCCTCCTTTTTACACAAAACAACAATAAATACAAGTTAATAACCCAATTTTGGCAATAATTAATTACACGAACAAGCATTATATACCATAAAGCGTAATAGCCAAAAAGACGATAATTAATTACGAGCTCCTTATAAAATTACCCTTTAATTACTGTCTCGCACTTGAAACAATTGCATCAATCAATTTCTCGCCATTTCCTCGATTATAAATGAGAACGGATAAATTAATTTAAATGGGCCAAAATAGTATGAACTTTAAATTGATAATGCTATTATTTAAATTTTAGGACACTATAACTGGACTAATCTGTGCATTATCAATGTGTGTTCTCAATTTTTTTGTTTACTATTAAGTCGACAAATAGTGGATTAGGGCCCTTAAAAGTGGCGTACCGAGCAAGGGGCAGCCCTTTTTTCAGGTTTTCGCCTATAACTTTAAAACTACGCACTTTTTAGGAAAGGTTTACCTATGTAAAAGTAAACTACATACAATCTCCTAGCAACTATATTCGAAAGGTTTTTTCTCAGATGACCAACTTAGGTACTAGAGTGCGTTAAAGTTTGATAAAAATTCGAGAAAACGTATTATTTTGTTTATTGCGTATAACTCAAAAACTACGCATTTTATGCAAAAAGTGCTTATAAACAAAAAGAAAGCATATTAAATTTACTATAAATAGTTTTTTCGGAGTTTTTTTCTCCGGTAAACGATTTAGGCGCTAGCGCGCGTTAAAGTTAAAAAAGCTTCCAAAATCGTCAGAAAAGCTGCTTGTTTAGTTTTTCGCTTACAACTCAGAAACTACGCACTTTAAATAAAAGTGTTCTTATAAAAAAATAAAGCACATTAAATTTGCTACAAATGTGTCTCTTAGGCTTTTACGTCAGATGTACGGCTTAGGCTAGGTGCTAGAGCGCATGAAAGTTGACTTAAATTCCAAAATCGTCCAAAGAGCTGTATTTTTAGTTTTTCGTCTATAACTCCGAAACTACGTACTTGTAGAAAAATGTGTTTTATACAAAAATATAGTACATTAAATTTGTCATGAATTATATTTAGACGCTTTTTTCTCCGGTGAACGATTTAGGCGCTAGAGCGCGTTAAAGTTAAAAAAGCTTCTAAAATCGTCAGAAAAGCTGCTTGTTTAGTTTTTCGCTTATAACTCAGAAACTACGCACTTTAGATAAAAGTGTTCTTATAAAAAAATAAATCACATTAAATTTGCTACAAATGTGTCTCTTAGGCTTTTACGGCAGATGTACGGCTTAGGTTAGATGCTAGAACGCATTAAAGTTGACGTAAATTCCAAAATCGTTCAAAAAGCTGTTTTTTTAGTTTTTCGCTTATAACTCAGAAACTACGCACTTTAAATAAAAGTGTTCTTATAAAAAAATAAAGCACATTAAATTTGCTACAAATGTGTCTCTTAGACTTTTACGTCAGATGTACGGCTTAGGCTAGGTGCTAGAACGCATTAAAGTTGACTTAAATTCCAAAATCGTCCAAAAAGCTGTATTTTTAGTTTTTCGTCTATAACTCCGAAACTACGTACTTGTAGAAAAATGTGTTTTATACAAAAATATAGTACATTAAATTTGTCATGAATTATATTTAGACGCTTTTTTCTCCGGTGAACGATTTAGGCGCTAGAGCGCGTTAAAGTTAAAAAAGCTTCTAAAATCGTCAGAAAAGCTGCTTGTTTAGTTTTTCGCTTATAACTCAGAAACTACGCACTTTAGATAAAAGTGTTCTTATAAAAAAATAAATCACATTAAATTTGCTACAAATGTGTCTCTTAGGCTTTTACGGCAGATGTACGGCTTAGGTTAGATGCTAGAACGCATTAAAGTTGACGTAAATTCCAAAATCGTTCAAAAAGCTGTTTTTTTAGTTTTTCGCTTATAACTCAGAAACTACGCACTTTAAATAAAAGTGTTCTTATAAAAAAATAAAGCACATTAAATTTGCTTCAAATGTGTTTCTTAGGCTTTTACGTCAGATGTACGGCTTAGGTTAGGTGCTAGAGCGGATTGAAGTTGATGTAAATTCCAAAATCGTCCAAAAAGCTGTTTTTTAGTTTTTTGTCTATAACTCCGAAACTACGTACTTGTAGAAAAATGTGTTTTATACAAAAATATAGTACATTAAATTTGTCATGAATTACATTTAGACGCTTTTTTCTCCGTTGAACGATTTAGGCGCTAGAGCGCGTTAAAGTTAAAAAAGCTTCTAAAATCGTCAGAAAAGCTGCTTTTTTAGTTTTTTGCTTATAATTCAGAAACTACGCATTTTTAGAGAAAAGTGTTGTTATAGAAAAATAAAGCACATTTAATTTTCTACAAATTATGTCTCTCAGGTTTCTTACGTCAGATGTACGGCTTAGGTTAGGTGCTAGAGCACATTAAAGTTTGACGTAAATTCCAAAATCGTCAAAAAAGCTGTTTTTTAGTTTCTTGTTTATAACTCCGAAACTCCGTGCTTGTAAAGGAACGTTTCCTATACAAAAATAAAGTGCATTCAATTTGTTATAACATCTATCTGTACGATTTTTTTTCCGGTGAACGATTTAGAAGCTAGCGCGCGTTAAAGTTAAAAAAGCTTCCAAAATCGACTAAAAAATTGTTTTATTACTCATAACGTCATAACTAGGAAACTACGCTTTTAGAGAAACGCTAGCGCCTAAATCGTTTACCGGAGAAAAAAACTTAAGAGAGATAATTTGTAGAAAATTTAATGTACTTTATTTCTGTATCGGAAAATATTTCTCATAAAGTGAGTAGTTTTTGAGTTATAAGCGAAATACTGATAAAGGAGCCAAAATCCACCCTTCTCGAGCCACCCTCAAGTTAATGCTGCCACTTTTAACCGGCAGGCGGTTTATTTGCAATGTTATTTTATCCTGTATAGTCAAAAATGTTGTTCTTTATGGTTTAGTAGAAGTGTTCGCTGCCTCTCGGATCCCGGAACCAGAATTGAGCTTGAAAACTTGCAACTCATCAATTCAATAACGCTTTATTAAAAAAATTTCTAATGCACCGAACGTATTTTTATGAAAAAGTTAGGCATTCTAATCTTTATTCCTTTTAAAATGAGAGTTGAATAGTACGAGATGCTTATTTTTCGAAAGGTTATCCAACGGTCTTTATAGATAGGAAAGGGGAAAAGGGCGAGATCGAAATGTAAAAAAAAACTTTTTCGTTCATGAAACTTAAAAAAAGGAGAAACAAATTAATAAATTAAATCGTTTTTATCCTAATTAACTTCCTGCTAATCAGTTGCGTGAATTTTTAGTAATTTTAGTGAGAATAGTGGTCATACTACATGTCACGATTTTTTTCTGTTCAATGCCATCGCTGCTCCGAGATCTCGTCTCTCGTCTGAGCTATAAGAAACGCTTTAAGCTGGTCCTGGAAATGCTGGCAGAGCTTGCAAACCCTTTTGGTGTCAAATCCTTTGACTACACTGAGCACTTGCGAACGAAATCTAGTGTCGAGAGGCTCTCAAAACACTTTTACCAGCACGGAACCTGCTCTTGGGGCCCATTGCACCCCTGCAGTTTCATATAAAGAAGTCTTGCGGAATCAACCTTAGGGAGGCTAGAAAGGATGAGAAGACACGAATAATCAGATAGACGAGGTTCTCGGTTGGACCATAATAGCACCCTAGGATCTTCTGCAAATCTAGACCTACTAATCCACGCCGATGGCGTGGCCTGTTCTCTTAACTTCCAGTTCGAAAGCTACAGATCATTTTATGTAAGAACTGTGCCGATAGTCGATACTGGCCTACCGATGAGACCTAAAGTAGGCACGTGCAGGCATCATCCCAGATTCCAGAGGCATTTAGCTTGAAGCTGCTACGTTTTCGAGCTCTACTAGGTCGTCCGCACAAGTTTGGAAGGTACTAAGCTTCTACGGATATGGTCAAAAGTTGTGCGCCGTGCCTTACTTTTCGGGTCGAAATTTACCAATGATAGTAATAATTAATCTGCGTTAGAACTTTTTCACCGTAGTACCCCTCAAGGTTATTTGTTTGCAGAAGCGAAGTGACGTGAGTACTGGCACGTATTGTTTGTTTTTCGTTTCAACTCGTTGGGTGAAAAATATCTATTAAAAAAAAGTTGAAAAGGCCGAAAAGTGAAGTCGTGAACTCGTCACCGGAGTCAATTTAAAAACATTAATTTAATCGTGCACTAATCGGTGTTTAAAAAAAATTAATGAATGAAATATCTTCTACGCTTTATCTACATGCAATGGAAAATTTTGCAATAAGTCGCGACCCCTCTTCTATACGATGTGATGTCACCACGAGCTACGTGCCTTTGATGCTATAGATTCGAGTTGATTGAGATGAATTATATCGTAGAGATAAATGCACGTGACTTATTAAACTCGTTACTAATAGTTTCTTGTTTTATGCGCTTAAAATTTTTGTAGGTTAGTACGCCGTTTCACTTTGTACCAACAAAGTTCAAAGTTTATTGAAAATATTTGATTTATTTTCTTTTTGCCCGGTTTTTTTCCATAAAGATAAAAGTTGTAAATATGAAAACTTTCAAAGACAACTATCGTTCTTTAACAATCAGTCTTAATATTTATTCAATGCAGACATGAAGTCTACGGCAATTTGTGTTTGTCTGATTATTATGACTTCTGTAGTTTTATGTAGTGAAGAATGGGGTGAGTTTAATTAATTTCAAGTGAGTAACTAACTGATAATAGTTTTAAGGGCCACTCGTGTTGTGGATTATCAAATTTGTTCGAGTACTCACTTCAATTTTTATTTTTATTTTTATTCGACTTGTGCTCCAGTTTGACGATTGTTTTTCTTTTGTCATTTTAGTGTGTAAACAAGGAGTACCGTACAAGGAAAATCAGTGTAGCGAATGCACGTGTATGGAAAACAACGTATTAAAATGTGGAGATAGTGGATGGTAAAAAAATTCTTTTACGAAAATTTTAAATTTAATTTTTTTCAATTTTAGCTTGGATCCGATCGAATCCAAATTATTTAATTGCGAAGTAGGTACAATTTCGAGAATTGACTGTAACCAATGCGAGTGCCTAAAAGATTTGGGTACGATTTGCACAAACAACCCGTGTCCAAAAGTATGAAAAAAATATACGCGGATAAAGTTAAGATTTTTTAGACATAATTGAAAATGTATTATAATATTAATATAAATAATAGAAGATAAGATGCCACGTAAAATAAATTACGTTTCAAAAGGAATTAATTATTATTACTAATAATTTTTATGACGTCTTTAGGAAATTGTCATTGAAAAATCTTGCATCACTATTCACAATTCAAATAGATATTTTTAGTTGGCAAAAATATCCTAACAGTTTATTGGTCGTATTTTAGGTATAGCTATCGGTGCTTCCCCGATTACTACATAGCTATTTTATTTTTCATCCCCTAAAGAAGATTGCATTTTAATAAAAAAAGGACAGCAAAATGAATTGATGAAATAACCACCAAAGTGTCACTTTTGTGAGAATGGAAGCCAATAAGCAAACACAAGACGCCACATTTTTTAAGAAAAACTGTTTTTGGAATTTCAACAAGTTTACGCCTTCCTCAAACGCATAGTTGGGAATTAAAACTATTTTTAAATATTAAATGCATTATGTTACCTCTAGCTGTGGTTGTTGATTTGCTTTAAAAACAGAAAATAATTTTTTTTGTTTCGATACCCACGAACAGTTTGAAAAATAAAATGTTTTCGTGTGCATCTGTCTGTCTGTGAACTGTGAACACCTCATAACTCACGAACGATATAATATGCACAAAATACTTAATTTATTTAATATTATGAATTTACAAAGACAGGAGGAACCGCAAGATATTGATAAAAAATTGAGTGGGGGGAAGGGGTCTAGGGGGAGGGGTCTTAAATTAATATTCTTAGTAATCCTAACTTTGAGACTTTGAGAATAAAAAACATGTAACACTACGACACTCATCACTCATCTTATTTTCAATCGCTGAAGAAAACCAAAAGTGTTGCCTTTAGTGCTTCCCCCACTCCAATGCTAACAAAATACTATTTTTTCAATTCACTTCTTCAAGAAGAATGAGACGTAAGTAATTTAAACTAATTTGCTTCCTTTTTCTTTCTATAAAAAAAGACCAATAACGCACACTTCAAAAAATTTTCTGTTTATTTCAAGTTTTTCTAATAGTGTAGTGCAGCGTTTCTCAACCAAATTCACAAACAAAGAAGGGTGCCACCAAAGCAAAAGAGCTTTACTGGCTCCTTCTAGAAAGCTGGCAAAATACTGCCTACAGTTGTCCCGAACTAATTTACGAATAATTGCAGAGACATTCACGGGACACTGTCGACTACACAAACATCTTCACACTCTGGGCTTGGTAGACAACCCCATATGTCGTGGATGCGAACTAGAAGACGAAACCGCTGAACATGTGACTTGTCACTGTCCAGCTCTAACGTCGATAAGATGATCCGTGTTGTGGGACTTCTGGCTTGACATGGCTAGAATAAGCACCACCCCTCTAGCCAAAATTCTGAAGTTTATCCTACAAGTAGAATGACCCGAGATCTGACGGGCACGGGGAAACCGCTTGGAGGCAATACAACGGGCCCGATTAAGTGCATGGAGCTTGCTCCCCCTCCTTAATAATCCAGATCAGACCTCCAAATTCTAGGCATTATTTTAGCGAGCCCTCCGAAATAGCGCCGCAGGCGACATTTCTTGGCTCTTTAAGGTCAAACAGGTTAAAATGACGTTCACGATCATGATTTTAGTAGCAATTGATAGTCTCTCCAAACTGATGTTTTATAAAAAAAATTTGGAGTTTTTTTTTAAGTAAAGTGGACAAAGGGCAAACTATGTCCACTTGGGCCCCTTTTGTGCGTTAAAAATAAAATGAAATAGCGCCGCAGGCAAAAATCTTTGATTGTTCAAGATCAAACAGCTTAAAACGAAGTTCCGCAAATTTAATAGCGATTGATAGTATCTCCAAAAAAGACGTTTCACAAAAACAAGGCCAAAAAATGAAAAATTCAATTTTAGAATTTTTAAAATAAACAAACAATATTATGAAATAGTCACGGGGCTCTTTTTACCCAAGACCCTAGGCAAAATCCAGGTCTAAAATGCAGAAAAGTACTTAAAATGTAAATTATTTCGCAGGGAGTCCCTGCTTATCCCCTCTCTGGCTACGGCCTTGTTTTTGGGAGGTCGCGCCCACTAAACAAATCTACAGCAAAATATAAGCTTAACGATTAGGCGCGTAACTCGACGTTTACTCACTGTAAATTTACTATAGATTTATGAAGTGACCGCGACCGCTCAAAAAAATTATGCGATCCACAGTTTGAGAAACGCTGGTGTAGTGCACAGCGCACAGCCGCATCAAAGTCCTTTAAAAATGATGTCTGTTTTCACTTGTAGATTAAAAGTTGGAACCGTTTTCAAATGACTCCTTACCTTCTGGAATACCAAAATCTGATGGTCGTCAAAATGTCGTTCTATACGGAATAGCTCAAAATTTCAAGAACTTTATCTTTGTTAGTTTTCGTCAATTTTGGCTCAGAAGGATTCATTTTTCCGCAAGACAGTTTTATACTTTTTAAAAGTAGCCTAAATTTCCTACAATTTGAGACTAAAATGGTCTCTGTAGACCTAATCGTATCTAAGATACAAGTGTATCAAAGTTTGCAAATCCGGAGGTTCGCCGAAGACTAGAACTTGGATTTATTATAAGGCCTCATACCAACATTACAAAAACTCATAACTACCCCATTTGACGCAAGGTAAATAATCCGGTATTTGTCAAAAATCCAAAACTAAATCGTGTATTAGTATTAATAGTTTCTGGACTAATGGGTCGTGGTCGAGAGGTTGTTTGAGAGATTCTTGACATTTCGTTTCGTTTCGAGGTGATTTGTCCTGTGTGGTAAAAGTCGAAGTGACCGAACCAAAGGTTCGGAGTGAGATGTTTGCCACAGCAGTCAACGAAACATCAGGAATCTCTCAAAGAATTTCTCGGCCACCAGGGCCTATTAACCCACAAACCACTCACACTAATGACGCCGGTCGTAAAAATAAATTGGGCATATTTTAGAAAACTTTTATGCACTTGTACCTCGGATACCACTAGGCCTACAGAGACCATTTTGTTCTTAAATTGTAGAAAATTTAGTCTACTTTTAAAAAGTATAACACTGACTTTGCCGAAAAATTAGCTCTTCTGGGTGAAAGTTGGCTAAAACTGAAAAAAATGGCAAAAATTTCGCGGTTTCTTGGATTTTTGAGTCACCCCGTACAGGACGACATTTTGACGATCATCGGATTTTGATACCCCATAAAAGGAGAAAAAGAGAAGGTTAGGAATCATTTGAAGAAGGTTTCAGCTTTAAATCTCGAGTAGGCCATTCTAAATTTTCAATTCATAATATCAAATACAATTTGCTACTTTTTTGACTATTTTGGATTTTACCTGCATTATCTGGATTTTATTTGCATTAGTTTGCTTTTGTATAAACACAAAATTTTCTGAATTTTTAATTCTAAAGAGACCGCTACAAAATTCAAAATATCTAGCATTTTTCAATTGTGGACGGTTTGCTATTGACCCAAGGATCCAAGGATACAGTTTGATTAATTAATACTAAATAACTAAATTCAACGTTAGTGTCCTGTAAGGGCGCTAGTTGGGACTTAAGTCTAATAATTATTACAGCCAATTCTATTTTTGGCGCATATTATTTAAATGCTGCGCTTTACAGTTAGTTAGTGACAGAAACGCAACCCACAAAACGTCCGTGTGTCGTATTCTAACTAACTCCAGTAAATTTGACATTCCAACTATTTTTTTATAATTATACAGGATGCTTAGGAATAACAGTGGCCAATTTTAAGGAAAATAACGAGATGGTTATTACATATTATTTAATTTATTTTCCAATTCAACGTCTACAGCTCAACTAAACGGTTAGCAAGGAAAACTGTCTATATATACGGTACATGGAACCTACACCTGCTCGACAGCGTCCAAATAAGATGGCGCTTGACTTATCGCTATGTTTGTAACATAAAAATCTTCTTAAAACAATGTTATTTTTGTTCATCGTCCATAATAAAGTAAGATGGGTTGCGAGACGTATGAGATGAATCATGCGCCACCTTAAATGGACTGAACCATACTCGTCGCTCATCGCATCTCTAAGCCGAACAGTCACCTTCCTTGGGCTGTAGATAACGTTGTAATAAGAGTGACAGGAAAAAGATAATAATTAAAAGATATACCTAAATACTTAATTTCAAGACTGCTGAATTAGTGATACAATTTGTGTTTGTATTATTATTACGTTACGGTTAGTCCTAAAGGACATATCATCTTAGCAAAACTCCCTAAAGCCCACGGAGGGCACGTCACTGGATTATCACAACGAAAATTAGTGCAAACTGTTCCAAAATCCTTGACACAAACACAAACGTTGCAATCTTTTTTTGTACTTGTTCCAACTTTACAGTTACGCGCATCTTCGTGTTCTTTATCGGTACTGTAAATTTTTTAACGGTATTTAAAGTATTAAAAAATTACTACAACTTACCACACCTTAATTGTATCACATATTAATACTCGGTTCGCATCGCAACTACAATGGTCGCACGAATTTTCAACGTATGGGACATTTGTATAACACCCTAAAATAATAAAATATAGTAATATCTGTTGAGTTCTGAGTTCTAAACTGTTAACACTGCTATAACTTATTTCATAGGCTTCTCAGGTTGGATAAATTCAATTTTAGGTTGTCGCCTAAAGGGCCTAAATTAAAAACAACTCACTCCATTTGTCGTCGCAAAATGCAGATTGAAATACAAACAAAAATATTAAACTAAAAATCACTGTAATCTTCATTTTCGATTTTATAGGAATATTTTTGAAAAGCAATTAATAATTGATTTGGACTGAGTTGGACTTGATAACTTGATGCACTACTTATAATATGTATAGACTGCAGATTAATAGGGTACTAGTAGTAAATTTTCTAATTACTTTTTGATTTTAAGAAAATTCTTATCACACAATTAAACGATTGTTCTATAGAAATTTCGGAATGGTTCCACCAATCAACTTTTCATTTTATTGGTTTATTATAATAGGCGAAACTTGTGATTGATTTTTTAAAGCTTTCGTATACAGTGAGATCTAACAACGGCAGACGACTTGAATATAAATACATACACAGAGTGTTTTCGGTGGAAGGGTACCTAATAGTAATTAGGTTGGGTAAAAACTAGGACTAACTGAGGTGTAACTTCAAAAGGACCAATTGTCTTAATTTGGTCCTGGGAACTCACTGTAGAGCGTTGTCGGTGATTTTCCAAGACTCGTCCTTTTTAAAACTCGCCGCAAGCGGCTCGTTTTCAAAACTTGGACTCGTACATTAACAAAGTGCCTTGTGAAACTTGTACTTTAATATACTAATTTCTACTTTTGCTGAGACTCTTACATCGATATACTAACTACTAACTTTGAGAGAAAGTCGGCTGTGAGTCGTCGAAGCAAATGATCGATCTTTTTGAATTTCGGATTTGATTTAATTCGCGATGCCGAAATTGTTGACTTTTTCTCAATTAAATTTTCATTTTATTGGGCAGTTAAAGGTAAACTATAATTTTTAAGCGCTTTATCGAACAGAGGGCTCCAAAAATTATTCACGACTTGTACAGTGAGCAATAACAACTATAAGGTAATAAGAATAATAACCAATCAACTATCAACTATCCGGTATCACAAATAGTTCCAATATCCTTGACACACCAACAAGTGTGTAGTTGTCTATCCCAGTAGTCCGGGATAACTCCGAAAGTTGTTGTTCCAACTTGGCAGTTAAACAGTTCTTGGTAACTCTCACCAGCGCTTAAAAGGCAATAATTACACTTTAATGTATAAAAAATTAAGTAAAACATACCAGACTTGGTCCATGCATCCTAATAAATGGGTATCTGTGCAAAAACAGCTATTACAGTTGTTTTCAATGTAATGCTTTCCTTCCTCGCACTCTGGAATAAAATAAATAATTAATACAGTAATCTACAGGGTGATTCCAAAATGGCAGATAAGCTCTTCAGTAGGTTATAGGAGACGGTTATTTGAACTAAAGAAAAATCATTAAAAAATCTATGTCAAAACCAGGAGAGGTGTCCTATGACTCATCGCTAAAATAACTTAAAAATGACGTATTAAAATATTCTGTCGCATTCCCACAAAGTACAAACAAACTTATAAACAAGGATAGCGTGATTCAAGTTACGTAGTTTTTTGGAATGAGTCATAGGACACCTCTCCTGGTTTTGACTATATCTACTGATGTTAATAATCGATGACGGATAAAAACATAAGTGACATAAGTCATCATAAGGGTAGTTTGAAAACATCGTTGCCACATACTTTTTTTAACAACTTGATACAGAAATTTTTTTTTTAAATTTCAAGTAGTACACTGTTAAAACATAATTTTCTTTAGAAAATGACATCTAACTCGGAAGAAACGGTCATAAAACAAATGTTACTTCATAAAAATTAATTTTTTTGGGCTTATCTTATACTTTAAGCTTTGCATTTTATTATTAGTTAATAAAAAAACTGATATTTGCGTATTATTCTGCGCGTTTTACTGCTATACAGCAAGAGCGGCGTCTGAAACCCATATTCGCCTATAGCGTAAAAAATATCAACGTCGCGAGTTAAGGGTTAATAAAAAAAAAGTAAAAAGATTCTCACCCCATGTTTCTACATATAGCGCAGATTGAATTATAAATAAAAATACAAAACCGAAAATTATTGCACACTTCATTTTATTTTTAATAAAATTTTGTTGATAATAAAGAAGAAATATTTATGATATTGAATTACAATCCAATCATTTATTAAGCTCCTAAGCACTTGATGCGACACTTAAATAACAAACTGCCGCCGTATAAATTTTATAATCAGTTTTTAATTTTAATTAATTTTTAGTTTCTTTAACCTTTAAGCGATAAGTAGGCAATTAAGGTCTAATTTAATAATTGTTAATAATTAACAACAGGGAAAATGAACAAGGGGGAAACATTGGGACGTGGTTTAGCAATAGTCAGTTGACAAGCAAAACGGATGCGGATTTCGACCAGCTCAGAGCTAGAGTCTTGGGAGTGCTGTATAATAAATCCACATCGTTACACCCGAGTCACAATATAATAATTGTTGTCGCGACTTCAATCTGTGCCTTATTTGGCACAAAATGTTTTTTCTTTTTTTTGAGAAGATAGCAAGTTGAAAGTTGTTTTTTCTATTTTTTCTGACACTCTTGCATCGATATACTAACTTCGAGAGAAAGTCGGCTGTGAGTCGTCAAAGCAAATGATCGATCTTTTTGAATTTCGGATTTGATTTAATTTGCGATGCCGATATACATTATTTAACCCTCGAACGGGCGCGCGGTGAATAGTAACACCAGTGGGCGCGCGCGGACTGTGAGTCCGCAATCACCTTTAATTAAAATTTTGTTATTTTAAGCAATATTTTCATCAAAATAATGACTAGATGTTTTAGAAAAACTATTTAACTAACTATAAAAAAATAGTTTTATTCTTCAAACAGAACAATAATACTATTATAAATAAAAAAAATAAATTCGTCTATTAGAAGCTGACATTGTCTACCTTATTTTCAATTTAATTTTATTTATTATATTAAAATTACTATTTTGTTCTTAGGATGTTTATTACTAACCCAAACTTCATTATTTACTTATCAGGTATCAGAAAATTCGATACCTTCAACACAAAAAGCGCGAGTGGCGCGTGCGAATTGTGACTTGACAACACCGTAAAAACAACACGGGCAGCGATTTTTTAGCTGAATGTTAATTATACTGTAGGGTATGCTTATTTAGTAAGCTAGAATAAGTCACAAGTCGCTAAATTAAAATTTGGCAAAAATATAAACAAAAGTATAAATGTGCGGACTGAGAGTCCGCGTGCGCCCGTTCGAGGGTTAATTGGCTTGGATTCTCTTATTGAGACACTCATAGTACAAGAAGTAATTTTCATTAGGTACTTCGGGCTCATGTAGAAATAAATTTTTTAAGATTTGGAGACAATTGCCGACAATAATTGTGGATTTTATATTTTATTGGGCATTGTAAACTATAATTTTTAAGCGCTTTCTCGAACAATAGGCTGTAAAAATTGTTCACGACTTGTACAATGGACAACTTTACAATCAACTTTATTATTACTTGTCTTATATTAGCTTGCTTTGTAGGGATGTTGGGGATATATTTTTCCCATTTTGAATACCTTCCCGTGATCTAATTGGTCTTAAATTTTGCATGCATGCTCAATTTACGTGACAGAATTTTTCAGAATTTTTCAAAAATTTTTCAGAAATTTTTGTGAATTTTTTCCACGGCTTAAAAAACTAAAGGAATTGTCAAACATTGTAAAATACATAAAAGTGTAAAGACTAAAAAGTAGAAAATAAAAATATATTAAAAAACACTTTTTAAAAACTTGTCTTTTAGAAGCGCACTAAAAAGTAGAAAATAAAAATTGATCATCATGATTAGAAGACAAGGATGCAAATCTATTCACAACGTTTAACATCAATTTCATAAGCTCAAACTGAGCACCCTTGTCTTCTTTTATTTTCTACTTTTTAGTGCATTTCTAAACGAAGACAAGTTTGTAAAAAGTGTTTTTTTTTATTGGATTTGATTTGATTTGATAAGTGGGAAAGGAAACTTTTGTCCAAACACTTCTCTTCTAATTTTTACCTAACGGCTCACTAACCAAACTCTCTCTTTTAACTTATAATATTAGTTACGAATTATTGTGAATTCAAAATTATAGGGAGAAATTTTTAAAAACATTTATTTTTTGAATGCAGTCCAACTAAACTACAAGTTATTAATTAATTACGAGTAGTTATTAAACGGTTTTTAATATCCTCAACATGAATTGTTAGTACAAATAGTTCCAAAATCCTTGATACACCAACAAGTGTTGCAGCCGTTTTCGGAAGTTGTTCCAACTTGGCAGTTTAACAGTTCTTCGTACCTCTCACCATTGCTTAAAAGGCAATATTTACACTTTAATGTATAAAAAATGTATTAACCTTCGCAGTCCCAAAATAAATTACAATCATAGTTTACCAAAACCGGGTCATCGATGACCCATTTTTTATTTTGTGTTTTCGGATGAAATAATGACATTTTGGTTTAATTATAATCTAATCTCGCTTATTAGTGATTTTATCAAAAAATGTTACTCTTCGTAAAAGTTTTTGCTTGTTTCAAATCTAATATTCATAGTTTCATTTCTGCAGATTTTTATACAGGGTGTTCTTTATTAACGTTTCTCTATAATTATACATTTTTCGATATTTTCCAGCAGTATATTATGTAGTTTAGTATTTTAGGAGAATACACAAAAGGAAATTATATAAAAAAATTTATCATAGAAGTTATTCAAAAAAATATCGACTTTGGGTCAGTCGTGACCCGGTTTCGGGACGGCGAGGGTTAAAACATACCAGACTTTATCCGTGCATCCTAATAAATGGTTATCTGTGCAAAAGCAGTCATTACATTAGTTTTCGATGTATGGAACATCTTTTTGACACTCTGGAATAAAATACATAATTAATACAGTAATCTATATACTCATCCCCAGTCGCGTATACAATTAAATTTCTAAATTTAAAAAATTGTTTTATTTTTTGTAGTAGTAGTAGAGGCTTAGTTCAAGGTTAAACTGGTGTTGGGACGTCTGTAACTTAGACGTGACGCGACTTAAGGTTTCACGGGTGCACGACGCTTTATTAAAGCCACTGATTATGAGCCTTTATTATTTACTCATTATTATGCTTGTGGTATGTGGCTAGCACGTGGGTAACTTTATAATAGTCGTACGTAAGCGCAAAACTGCATCAATACAGATTATTAATAAAAAAATGTAAAAAGATTCTCACCCCATGTTTCTGCACATAGCGCAGATTGAATTATAAATAAAAATACAAAACCGAAAATTATTCCAAACTTCATTTTATTTTTAATAAAATGTTGTAGATAGTAAAGAAGGAATATTATATTGAATTACAATCCAATCATTTATTAAGCTCCTAAGCACTTGATGCGATACTTAAATAACAAAGTGCCGTCGTATAAATTTTATAATCAGTTTTCAATTTTGATTAATTTTTAGTTTTTTAACTTTGTGATAAGTAGGCAATTAAAAATTTATTGTAAGGTGCTCGCACACTAACTTGTACACTTTGGAGGCGCAAGTTTTTATTGGGCAATTTTAAAATGACAGGTCGTGTCACACTTGTCCACTTTTGTGGCGCAAGTTTTTATTGCGCCACTAAAAATGTCAGCTGCAATTTTCAAAGTTGCAGAACTGTTCACACATATACACTTTTGTGGCGCAACTTTAGCTGTCACTTTTAATAAATTAAAGTAAAATTTTATATAGTCGTGTGAAAAATGTGTGTTGGTCCTGTCGTTTATAGTGGGGGATGGATATAGGAATGCTTACGGTGCTAGAACAGCAAGCTCTCGATCATTGCTGCGATTATTGCAGCGTGTGAACAGTGAAAACACAAAAGTGGCGCAATTTCAAACTTGCCCGTCTTCTCGGTTATACGGTGTATACGTGTGAACAGCTCTGCAACTTTGAAAATTGCAGCTGACATTTTTAGTGGCGCAATAAAAACTTGCGCCACAAAAATGGACAAGTGTGACACGACCTGTCACTTTGTACTGTGCTATATTTTTTGATCAACAATAAAATTTTAAAAATGCATAAAAAGCATGTCTAGTTTAGTTAAAAAATAATAATTTTCACTTGCTGTTCGTCTGTATACGACT
The DNA here is from genome assembly GCA_950108345.1 of Malthinus flaveolus. Classification (NCBI taxonomy): domain Eukaryota; kingdom Metazoa; phylum Arthropoda; class Insecta; order Coleoptera; family Cantharidae; genus Malthinus; species Malthinus flaveolus. The sequence continues at coordinate 16,513,816 of OX467287.1, read as the reverse complement.
CTCTCTTATAATATTAGTAACCACATATTGTGAATTCAAAATTACGTAAATAAATTTAAAAAAAAACATTTATTTTTAAAATGCAGTCCAACTAAACTACAAGTTATTAATTACGAGTAGTTATTAAACGGTTTTTAACATCCTCAACAAGAATTGTTAGTACAAATAGTTCCAAGATCCTTGACACACCAACAAGTGTTGCAGCCTTTTTCGAAAGTTGTTCCAACTTGGCAGTTAAACAGTTCTTGGTAACTCCCACCAACGCTTAAAAGGCAATAATTACACTTTAATGTACAAAAAATTTATTAAAACATACCAGGCTTTTTCCGTGCATCCTAATAAATGGTTATCTGTGCAAAAACAGTTATTACATTCGTTTTCAATGTATGGAACATCTTTCTGGCACTCTGGAATAAAATAAATAATTAATAACTACAGTAATCTATATAGAGGCTTAGTTCAAGGTTAAACTGGTGTTGGGACGTCCGTAACTTAGACGTGACGCGACTTAAAGTTCCACGAGTGCACGACGCTTTATTACGGCCACTGACTATGAGCCCTTATTATTTATTAATTATTATGCTTGTGGTGATGTGGCTAGCACTAGCACAAAACTGCATCAGCGCAGATTATTAATAAAAAAATATAAAAAGATTCTCACCCCATGTTTCTGCACATAGCGCAGATTGAATTATAAATAAAAATACAAAACCGAAAATTATTGCAAACTTCATTTTATTTTTAATAAAATTTTGTAGATAATAAAGAAGAAATATATTGAATTACAATGCGATCATTTATTAAGCTCCTAAGCACTTGATGCGATACTTAAATAACAAACTGCCGCCGTATAAATTTTATAATCAGTTTTCAATTATAATTAATTTTTAGTTGTTTTAACCTTTAAGTGATAAACAAGCAATTAAGAATTTATTGTAAAGCAACTTTGAAATGTTTTCAGACGAAATAATCAATTTTTGCTTTTTTAATTAATTAGAGGAAATTTATTATTTTTAGTTAGCTCTATAATAGGCCAGTCAAAATCGACAATAAATCAACAAAACATAACGTATCTCTGATTTTTTAGTAAGGTGTTTGGACCCATTAGGGTAGTGTATACTGTATACCCAAGTTTTTAACTCTCTAGACTCTAGCTCTAGAAGTTGTGGAAAAAGCGTAGCACACAAAAAACCGCTAAATTTTTGAACTTTTTTCAGTTTTTGCTCTATATCTCCTAAAATATACATTTTTTGATGAAAGCCATTATATATATATTTTTAAAGAGCATTAAATGTGTAACAATTTAGGCCTAACCGGAGCTCTGTAAATCAATTAGTTACCAAATTTCGGTCCTTTGAAAATAGGCCATTTTTGCAAAAAGTGAAAATATTAGTTTTATACTTTCTTTAGACCGCGGCTTAAATTGCGGCTATACCATTGATCCTACAAGTAAGACTCATAGAATAAAAGTTGTAGGCAATTTAATTAGCTTCTAATTAAGTGCGAAGTGGAGTCTGTAGGCCTCTTAGTTCTCTCAAAATCTTTAAAAAACCTGCATAAGGTAAAATCGCGTTCTCCAGAAATGTTCCAAAACATTTCAAAAAATATATTTCACCATTTTAAAAAAAAATGATTGCATGTCTTCTTTTTCTTTACTACACCAAAAAAAACAAAATAAAGAAAGGTTTTGGAACATTTTTGGAAAAATGCGATTTTACCTTATGTAGATATGTAGGTTGACCCACACTATAGTTTTCACTCTCGGTCCGATACTACCGTGCAAGTAAAGCCAGCCAAACAGCAAACTGCCCCAATTTGGGGCTCCTTCCAATGTGATCTTCAATGGCGTAGATACTTTCAAGCAGTGGTAAAATTTGATGAGTTAGAAATAAAGTAAAATAGCGCCGCGAGCGAAAATTTCGGCGTTTTAAATAACGATTGATAGTCTCCAAAAAAGATATTTTACAAAAACAAGGAATGAAAATGATTAAGACTTAAATTATTATATTAATTAAGATAAGCAATAGTATATTGTGTTGCGAGGGGTGAAACAAGACGATTTCTGACGAGCTCGCTTCGCTCGGGCTGTCATCGCCCTGGTTTGAAATCGTCTTGTTTCATCCCGTGCCACACACGCTATTTTTCATATCACATGCGATGAAACAACGAGTTTTTATTTGAAAAATTTTTTGTATAAAAACGTCATTTTAGAAATGTCAAATTAAACATCCGCTGTAAGTATTTCATTTTAAATCACATCGTCTACTTTATATTCGTTACTTAGCAACAAATAAGATAACACCCTTGCATTTCACCCAGAGATTCGTAGGCTCGATCCCTGCTGACGGCAAACTTTTTTCAAGCAAAAATTTAAAAAATAAAGACATAAGCCATTGATTAAAATCTTTGACAACAATTTGAAACAACGTTGTTTCTCCCCTAGGGCAGAAACAACGCATTGGTCTGAAATTGTCATGTTTCGACTGACAAAACAGAGATTAAAACTCGTTGTTTCAATGCATGTGATATGAAAAAAATATTGTGCAATAATTACGGGACTCCTTTTACCTCGGGGCCTTAGGTACAATACGTAATTAAAAAATAAAACAAAGTAACTTTTTTATGCACTTTTTATTGCCCTAAGATAAGGAGTTTTGAACATTCTTAACAGGAATTATTAGTACAAATAGTTCCAAGATTCTCGACACACGTACAAGTATTGCAGCCCTTTTCATAAGTGATTCCAACTTGGCAATTAAACAGTTCTTCGTAATTCCCACCGATGCTTTAAAAATGGTTCAATTAGGCATATTTGAAATTTATAGAGAATTGATTCAAGCTTACCAGGCCTTTTGCGTGCATCCTAATACTTGTTTTTCCGTGCAAAAACAACCGTTGCATTCGTTTTCAATGTAGGGAACGTTTGTCTGACATTCTAGAATTTAGAAAATAAATAGAAATTAATTTAGAATCGTAATCCTCTTTCCAGTGTTTTGTAACACTGTAAGGGTTGGTTTTAACTTAGTTGTTAATAGAAATAGCGAAGTCTGTAGTATTATGGAGGTAATGTGGCTAACACTTAGCACCTATTGGCTATTTTTTACACCTAATTACACTATAAGGTTGCTCTGATTGGTCATGACGCCATGACGTGAACTTAGGCACATCAGGTACGTCAGCTCCGACTTACTGTACTACAACAGGCCATTTAATGTAAAAAATCCAAAATATTCTCACCCCATGTGTCTGCACATAATGCACATTGAATTATAAATAAAAGTACAAAACTGAAAATTATTGTAAACTTCATTTTCGTTCCTTATAATAGGAATTTTATAGATAATATATTGAATTACACTTCAATCAATTAGTAAAGCTTAAGGACTTGATGCGATACTTAAATAACTTTATAATCGCTTTTCAATTTTATTAATTTTATATTTTTTAACCTCTTTGTGATAAGTATTTAAGTATATCATTAAAATGAACGGAAAGTAACTTGGGAATATTTTCAGACAAAATAGTTTTGAATTTTTCAATTGGAGGGAAAAAATATTACGACAAGGAACGACGCCGATAAACTTCACTGTTCTGTTTTAGGGCTTCCTTAATTTTTTTTTGCTAAAGTTAATTTGGTGAGCTACTATGTGTTGTTTATGACATTACATTATTATGACATTATGACGAAAAAAATAGATTGACCCTATAAGGCTGTCCTGTCTCAACACGAGACCCTTAAAAAACACGCCTTTATGTTTAATTTATGAGAACTGATTGTGGTTATTTCATTATTTGTTTCAGTTGTAATAATCACAGGTTAACGACAGAAATTTTCAAATGTGAGCTGAATTTAGAACTTCTTATGATTTGGTTTACTATTTACCTACTCCATTTCTCTATTTTATTGTTCCACTTAAAATTCTATTACTTTCTAGATCTTTATTTTGAAATGTAATTACAAATTTATTGAACAGACTGCTGAACAGTATTCAAAATCTTTAACAAGAGTTATTTGTACAAATGTTTCCTAGCTCTGCTACACATTCACATTTATTGCAGCCTTGATCCGATTGAGTTCCAACTTCGCAATCACGAAGTTTATCAAATCTTGCGCCTGAACTACAAAAATATATTAAACGTAGCTAAAAATGATAACTAATTTTGCTTTTTTTTACTAACCATAATTTATAAGTACACGCTAATTTTCCATCATTTCCACACATACAAATATTACAATCATTTTCTTTGTACGGCACTCCCAATGTGCATCCTTAAAATTAAAAAAAAATTAAATCATCTATTTTCAGTAGGTACGAGGATGTATTGATAACTAGTTAGCCTAGACCAGTTCCATGCAAAAAAAATGATGCGTTACCATAGCAACGAACAATAACTTATTAGAAGTGTCAGTGTAAAGTTTGACGTCAAAAAAGTAAACCAGAGTTAAGCAATAAATTAAAAGAAAAAAGATGTCCACCGAAATTGTGAAAATCGAAAAATTGGAGTATCGAGCCATCATCAAGTACCTGTATTTAAAAGGGTTAAGAGGTAAGCAGATTTACGAAGATATGGTTAATACCCTTGGTGATCAATGTCCTTCGTATGCGACCGTGAAAAATTAGACTGCAAGCTTCAAAAGAGATAAATTTTCAATTGAAGATGATGACCGATCGAAAAGTTCTTGCTTCAGTTTTTTGGGATTGCCATGGAGTAATCATGATTGATTTTTTGGATAAGGGTAGAACAATAACTGGAGATTACTATTCGACATTACTGACCACTCTACGGGAAAAAATTAAAGAGAAAAGACGCGGAAAGCTATCCAAAGGTGTTTTGTTTTAGCAGGACAACGCCCCTGCACACAAATCTCATGTTGTCATGCAAAAAATTCGTGATTTAGGGTTTGAATTACTAGAACACCCCCCTTATTCTCCAGATTTGGCTCCGTCCGAATATCATCTCTTTCCTCAACTGAAAAAAAGTTTAAAAGGTCGTAAATTTTCGTCCAACCAGGAGGTAATAAAAGCTGTGGATGTCTGGTTTTCAGAGCAAGAAGAAACATTTTTTTGAAAGGTCTAGCGACGTTGCAGGTTCGCTATAATAAATGTATCCAATTAAGAGGAGAATATGTTGAGTAATAAAATATTTTGACATTGAAATTTTGTTGGTTCTATAGTAGGCTAAGAATTTTTCAATATAGCCTCGTATCTAAACATACTTATTGTAAGTCGGTTCTACGCTCACAATATTCACATTAGTCTTCTTAAAAATTGAGAGCTAAATTATATGATTGGCCACCCATGTAGAGCATCTTAAGCCTTTTAATAGAACCCTTATTGGGGGAATCCCCAGGACAGTTCTGTCCTTTTTTAAGTCCCATCTGAGTTTAAGTAAAATTTCAATAATAATTTGGTTGTAGAAGAAAGGTAGGGCGGTTTTAAAGCTCAAAAGGTTGTTCGAAAACAGTTCATTTTGACTAATGGAAATTGTAAGTAGAATAAGACTGCCCTGCGTACTTAATTTAAAGCATCAATTGCTAGTAAACACACACATTAAGGAATATTTCTACTTGGGTTATCAAAGATCAATTGGATATTTTTTTTAAGTAAAAATTTCAAAATTTAAGTTTATCTTAACGATTTTTGCGTTAAAGAAGTTATATAAACGATCTTCTTTAAAGTACTTGGGCATCATAAATACACTACACAGTATGTGAAAATATAGTAATAAAGATAAACGACGAGAGGCACTCAAACGATTCTTAATGCGCTCCTTTTGTAAATATTGAGTTTACTATTCCTAATGGAGGTTACATGGTAATCAAATTCAATTTACTTCAAATTTAAAATTAATTAAAAACGATGACACCCCCCACTATACAACTACAACTATCACATCTAAACTATCATGCCAAAGTAACTGAGTAAAGTTGCCCAAATACGCAGAGTCGATTTTTTTTTAAATAAACAAGGCTGCTAGCAGATAACTTCTGAGAATCCGTGTGTAAATTATTTAAAACGATCCAACTGACGTCCCAGCAAAATTATCTGCATAAACTCGCTCTAGTTTAAAAATATCCCAATTAATTTTAAGGTTATCTTAGACAGATTATAAAAAAATAAAAGATAGTCCTTGCCAAAAAGGTGAAGGCAGCGATAGTTAAAATTTATTTGTAAACATCGGGGTAGCAATAGAGCAGAGTTATCGTTTAGTGCAATTATGACTCATGAAGAATTCACTAGAACTTATAGACTGGAAAAGTGTGACGTCACAAATGTGGGTAATGGGTAAAAACAAACCAGTTTCACCGTATACGTTGCACAGCTTAAACATAAGTTTTCGTTTTTATTCCAGTTTTAAGTTAATTATTTAATTCAAAATGCCTTATTGTTATTTCCCAGGGTGTTCACAAATTTTTCCTTTTATAAAACCCACACTGCCATCAAAAATTATTTCTTTGCAGTGCCCACTATCTAGGCAGTTTTCTGCTTTTTTGAAAACACTAATCTCATCACTAAATAATTCTAAAATTGCCGATAAACTTATGATGGACATTTTCACGTGTTAACGTTATGGCGATTAATGGTAAACAAACTAATGTTTTTACCCATCATACGGTCGGCGGCCATGTTTATGACGACAACACTTTGCCAGTCTATAAAGTGATGAAGTGCAAAACAAAAGTCATAGGTTCGGTGTTGTTATCGCATGGAAGCAACCCAGTACTTTGAAGAAGCAAAAATGGCCATTGTTTAAAAAAGGTCCAATGAGACGATTTTATTGGGAAAAATGCTTGTCTGATGTATATGTATGTCTAGCTGCCTGTTTGTTTGTACATTCGTCCGTATCTCTGTATTAGTATGTCTTTCAGCATGTTTGCCTTTCTGTCCGTTTCTCCGAGTCCGCCTGTTTGTCAATCCGTCTATTCCAAATTAGGAGCACCCATATAATTATTGCAATCTTTAAGAAATCAATTTGGACATTAAATAACGAACAAATTTGGATTTATAAGCCGTAGTGCGTAGTATACATTAGTACCACTTTTGGATTGTCCAATACAACACCCTCTAAATGTGCACAAGTGTACATTGTCACTTTTTAGACTCAGTTTAAATTTTTTTAGTTTCCGGTTGAAATTGGAATGAAGAATATCAATTAATAATAACGATTATCATAAACATTTCATATTTAGTTCTGATATATTTCGTAATTTTTTACTTTGTGTTCAAAAAGCGCGTTTTGGAGACGTTTGGAAGTTGGCACCAAAATGGTTGAAAAAATTTCTACTCACTAAATTCTGCTGCTCCATATTCGACTGCCACAAAAGCCAAAACAGCGATCAAAATTATAACCTTCATGTTGGTGTAGTTTGACTGACGTTAAAAAACAAGCGAGCGATGGAAGTGTAAACTGAGAATGATGTGAAACACGTATCGGCAATATTTATATATGAAATTTTTTATATACATTTTAACGATTATTACATAAGAAATAACCTTAGGACAATTATTAGGAACAACGACCGTAATCGTAATAATTATTTGTTGCTACTTACTAATCATCCATTTAAGAAAACCTTATTTGTTTATCGATTCGAGTAATTCAATAATTGTTTTGTTAATTAAATGTATTTTCTTTCATTTTTATCAAAAAGTCCTTTGATTGTCCTTCACTTAATGTTTATTAGAAAATAACTCGAAATTTTTTATATTATTTTTACTTTTAGAATTTCCAGTTCGTTATGCAATGTTCGACCATATATAAGAGGAAATCAATTGTTGTTAAATTAGTTATATTTGTTTAATTTGTTTGCACTAACATCTATATTCTTTATACAGGGCTTACGAAAAAAGTCGGAAAATTAACTCGTATTATTAATGTTCCATGTTGTTCCCAACGTTAGCCCATACAAATCGACTCACTGACTGACTGGTTAACGATGTCAAATCGCCCTCTAGAACTTTCTATTAAAAAGGGCAAAATTAAGCACTTGCAGGCGGTTTTGTGATACATTTTCACGTCTATTAGGTGGACAAGTGAAAGGGGGAACGTTCGAACGGCGAATCGGCCAAGTGGAACTAAACTAGGCTAAACTAAACTAAACATAGGGATCATACTATGGTCGGGCTGGTCTGGCATTTCCAGGGGCCAGCCCTTAAAACGTTGATGCTTCTCCCTATCCTGTATGTGATGGGATGCAGGTAACGAGTTGAGCGCCGACATATAAAACTGGAAGTAGAGTGTCCCCACGTAGGCGTCTCATGGACTGTTTAATTACTCCCGCTGTTTTAATACAGTGAGGCTCTCAGCGGAGCCATACGCGATTTTCGGATCAATTGGCTGCTGCAGGCTCTCCACCGGAGGAACTGTGGACTAGTTTATCTGCGGTTGTACTTTAAATTAGTAACGGGAAGACGAGAGGTCTGGTAGGAAGTATTTTGGTGCTTCAGTAGTACTCATGCTCTAAATAATTATTTGATTATGCACGTAGGCACCACCAGTGAGTGGCTACGCTTTTTGCAATCTACCTAATCCCTGTTGCAGATGCAGGCCTCGCTGTTGGTGTGTGGCAGGATGAAGGCTGGAGGCGAGCGACCCCTCTCTCCTAGCACTCAGCACTCAGCACACCATCATAGTAAACCTGGTCTGTAATAGTTCGTAACGGATGATCCGGAAGCTAATAAGTAGTTGCTGGTGGAAGGATGAAGGGTTTCCTAATCCCGAACCGTTACCAGTCACGGTTGAGTGCGAATGCAAACATGGTTCCGCCTTGCGCGTTCTCCGACGCGTAGGGTGGCTTTAAACAGTTCACTCTAATACTGCTACTGCGGGTAGAAGTTTTAACGCTTCTGATGAGGTTGGATTCGCAGTGGCTTACGGCTTAACTAGGCAGTGGTGACCCCTATCAGCCTGCTCTCTATAACTTTGATATACTAATAGTGGGTGCAAGAGGGGGCAGGTGCGTCTTAGACCCAGTCAAACGTACAAGACGTGATCACACTGTGGGAAAAACTTTTAATTTATTTACGATTAATAGAACAAGCGTTTCTTGCTGTGTGGTTGGTGGGATGGTGGTTATATTGCAGGTAAGGTGGCCAGTACTACGCATACAGCAACCAATTAGCAGACGTACAAACAGTCGCGAACTTAATTTTAAGATTTTAAGGCTCGGTACCCTCCAGGGCGTCTGCTTACTTCTAACAAGAAAGCGATTTGCTTAACTGTGAAGACTGATCTTTGACTTTTCTTTTAAGATACAGTTTGTATAACTAACAATAGATATGACAGCAAAAGCTGTTATGCGCTGTATTTTTGAAAAAGTATTTAAAAAAATATTATAATAAGAATAAGGAAGAAAAAGCATTCACGCAAAGGACTCCCTTGTGCAGTATCTAATGTAAAACTGATTGACAAGACATAAGGCAGAGAAAATACAAAAAGCTTGTTGTGAAGTTACTGAAGTTACACGCATACACGTATCTGTGTCAATCTCTTTTGAATTCTTTACCATAAGACGCCAATTGATGTCGGGAAAACGACATATTGGTTAAAAGATTTTGAATACTGTTTAAAACTTTTCCACGTGCGCTTCTCAAATGTAAAAATGCAAATTCGTTCTTTTCTTTGTACTCCTCTACGTACGCATTAAATATTTTTGTGTACCTTTTCGTTCTTTTTTACTTATTTATTTATTAGTTGGGAAAAAATACTAAAATCTACGCAAATATGTGTTTATCTAATGAATACTTATCAACCTTCAAATTATCGCTTGTTTACAGAACTAATGGCAATGGTTAATTTTATAAATAGTATAGTGCAGAAGTGCTAGTAAATAATCAAAATTCATGGTTAAATATACCGGGAGTTTTAAAGTAACGCTCAGTTGAACTAATACTCCAAAATTTCGTCTTTGCCAAAGCTGTTAAATTGGCACTACTCTATCGCCCGAATGTTTGGCCGCCCCTAGAAACGTTACGATTTTGTTGCGAGTCCCGCTTTCCGCGCACCACTAAAAAAATTGCCAAAAAACCGTCCGATACCTCTTCAAAACCTTACATTTCACTTTTGGATTCAAGAGGGCCTTTTAACGTGAGAAGTTAGTTCTGGTTGTTTATAATAATATGAATGATCAGCTAATTTATTAATTATCGTTTCGAAGTTGAATGGTAAAACTTGTAGCCTTGTAGGCACCTAGAACTTCCGAATAATTCGGTAGTAAAATAACTTATCTTAAAAGAAAATAGATACACTAGTAAATGCGCCTAAGCCTAAACAGTAAAAGCGGCAATATAAAAACTTTTTACACAATAAAAATTATAATGTTTTGATAAAAATTTATGAAGAAACTCGTAAAATATTTAATTACTGTCAATGAACTAATGTAAGATAATATTGTACACGTAAGTAGATGAATTTCAGTATAAAGAGGCTGATAAAAACCGAACTTTGATTGTGCTACAAAAAAACAGAGACTAGAGAGACACATAAAAAGTCGGAAAATTAAAGAGACACACAGACAGAGAGACGACAACCAGTAGAAGCATTATTTTAGTCTTGTAGACGTGTAGAGTTACAGCGGGCCGTCTTTAGGATTTGCGCGACCCAGGGCGCAAATTATTGTTAGCGCCCCTCAGGCGATTTTAAAAGGGGCGTGGCCTAATTTAATGGTTTCTAGTAAAAAAGAAGAGAGTAGGGGTTTGTCTTTATTTGAAATGTCTTCCAATTGTCTTCGGGTTTAGAAACTTCAAATACTTCATTGGTGCGAGGCTCTAAATTAAACACAAAAGCGCGAGGACCAGAGCCTGAACCCAGCCCTGAAGGTGGCTCATTAATATAAGATTATAAGTCTTGAAGGTAAAAATGATCACACACACTGTAACTACATTTTCTGAATATTTATAGCATATGGGCGTTGATTAAGTGGGTAGCAGCCCTACGCTCTAAGAGTAGCGAGTACTTTATGACTCGTGTTTGGGAGCGAAAAAACAATGGTCGCATTCACCGGACGTAGCGTAAGCTGATACCGATCCAGCTGCTACATATGTAGCGGTACAACGTCCGGTAAATTTGTTAAGTTGGCTTAAAAGTGAGCACAATTATGTCAATTACCCTAGGCCCCATAAAAGTATAATGCGCCACTGACTGGTGAGACTCTACATAGATTCCCATCTGAATTCAAAATGTAAACGTGGTCCATCACAAATTCAAATTGACAACTACTTTTCAAAAAACTCCCAATAAGTAGCGGAAATAAAATATGCTCGAAAAAATGGAGACCGCTCCACAATATGTTGCGAGAGTAGCGCTCGGTAGCGGTGTTGTCAGCGGACGAATTCGCAACAGTTCCAGAACAGTTGCACAACAGTTACGTCCGGTGAATGCGACCAATGCTTTTCTAGAATTAAAAAAAAATTACTAGAATTCAGCATCATTTTCATTATGATAATTTGAGCACACCTCGTAACATTCAATATACAGGGTGAAATATGTTTCATTTTGCCTATGGGGATCTCGCGTATTTTAAGAGTTACGGAATCGGTTAACAGGGGTAAGTAGTGCAGTTTTTAAAGAGTAATTTATAACTGTTTTTAAATTTTTGGTGCCACGCTCAATTGTTTAAATATGGCCAAAAAACTAAAAAATGGGAACTGCTATAACCTCTAACCAATGAAAAAAGCGTATCTTTTTACTTCATTTTTTTTACAAAGAGCTTTATCCATAGAGAAAATAAAAATTAATTTACCCTGTATAATGGGTGTATACCATGTACTATACTATTTATATTCTTCCGATAAATGATAAGAAGAAGTAATTGTTTACTAATTTGTGAACAAAAGTGGGCCACAAAATCAAGACAAAAGTTTGTCAATTTATAGAAAAACTGATGGGTCATTTCCTATTAGCGCAGCGCTTTTTAAAGAAAAACAAAAAAACGCTTTTATTAACAATGTAATAAGAGCAATATTAAATAATGATAAGGTTCAATTTCCTATTACTTCGGTGTGGTATCATTTAAGTTTAATTAACTTGGTTGCAAGGGATTACAACGCATAGATCGCGACCCAAGTGGTCAGACTATCTGGTATTATACATCATGTTATAACTGTTATTACGCTCTCTCGGATGACCATACTGATTATTGAACCCTAAAATTTACAGTTTGAGGTTTAAGAGAAATAATATTCTAATTTCTGTAATAAACACGGTTGTAAATATTTATAACGCGCGTACACACTCGCTGTAAGAGTGTTTTTACGTAAACGGTCTGTTTTGGCGCCAATAATTATTTTGTGTGAAAATTTTTGTACCGGAAAGGGCGCGTGTCGTTCTCTTGATCGAAGGAAGAGTGTCACTTTCGTTAAACTCTTTGATGGGGATCAATAAATTTCAAGTTCGTTAATAAAAAAAACATCGTTATGTGCTGCTGTGTAATAATATTATTTACTGTTAATCAGGATTCTTTGTTTATATCCGTTTTTGATAACGATTTTTACTTCATATCTATCTGGTTAGCGGCCATTCGGTAGTACCTACAGGGTGGGCAAAATTCGATGGTTCTTATGGAGAAATCGATAAGTAGAAGAGATATGGAAAAATGGATGGCGCATCTTCGTTCTCTTGTTTTGAGAGGAACCCAATGGCCTGAACCCGAATTCGCGATCTTCTTTTGTTTTTCGTTAGATTTTTCAATTTTTCCTTAAATGTACGGTTGTAGTGAAGTTACAGAAATAGCTATTATAGTACACGTATGGGTGCTGTAACAAACGCAAAATATTAAAACAATTGTTTTTTTGACGTTTTTGCAATCTGACCTCAAGAAGCACAGTTCTGTTTAAGCAGGGACTTTAAAACATACTCTCACCCAATAGTTATTTACGTCATTAGTCCGGGAAGAGACCTATTAAAGCATGAGTAAGATGTTTACGGACGAAGCCAAGCTGAGTCCGGAATTTTGAAACGAATGCTTTAATAATCACTTCACGGACGTATATCGTATAAAATTTTATTTCAAAAACAGTTTTTATTTGAAAAATTTGTTTGTAAAAAAACGGCATTTTAGAAATGTCAAATTAAACATCCGCTGTAGGTATTTCATTTTAAATTACATCATCTACTTTATATTCGTTACTTAGCAACAAATAACTACTTTATATCTTCAATCTTGATATACATTATTATAAGTGTTCGTATAGTGTATTGGATAACACCATTGCATTTCACCTAGAGATTCATAGGTCTGATCCCCGCTGCCGGCAAACTTTTTTCAAGCAAAAACTTAAAAAATAAAATCCTTTTCAAAAATTCCGCCAAACAGTGATGGCCTAGTGATGTAATGTACCATTTCCCGGACTCAAATTAATGACAGAAAGTAGCAATACCCGTACAGTATGAAATAAAAATTATTTTAGATACAATTGTTGTCGATTTTTCCTGAAACCAAAATTTTTGGTAACCCATTGAACGGCGCCCATTAATACTCTTTTGTAATGGGTTGCTATTCTAGCCAACATTTTTTTTGTTATTTTGTCCTCTATCCTAACTCCTTGTCGCTTTTGTATATTTCCATTTATTCCAGTGTAATTTTTTCATAAATTATTAATGCTTGAGAGGCAATAAATTTCAGTTTGCAATTTTTAAATCCTCATCTTGAAGAAAAAGATTGCTGAATTAGAAATACTTTTTATTTATTATTCATTTTATAGTAACTATCTATAGAATTCTCGATAAATTTCACGTTTACTTATTTCGTTTCAATAAATCAAGACAACTACTGCAGCCGCACTATCCAATTTAATTTTAAGATAAAAACAACCTTTGCTATTTTATTTTCTTATAATAAGTACAATAAAAATATATAGGAAAATCTTAAATTTATCAATCTCAATGCTTCTCGGCTTCTCGCCTAGAATCCGTAGATTAACTTTAGTTACATTTTGGGTACATGATTTAGTCCGGTTAAATTAGACATAAAAATAGTGGTCAAATTAATAGCAAAAATTCCCACAGAGCCGAATATTGGTGGAAACCTTGGGTATACCATTCGGAATAAAATATCAAAAGTCCCCATCGATCCCATTTGTGCTAAAAAAGTTATTCGGGCTCAAAAATCAAAATTTCAGGTTTTTAGATTGTTTTAGAAAACGGTAAGTTTTATCGAAAATATACTTCAGACAAAAATTGTAGATCTTAAAATTATATACAAAAATGTTTTTAATACTTTTTTTTCGAAAAATTACCATTTCGGAGATATCGCGATTCGAAAAGTTGAAAGAGCTACGTTCTACATTATATGCACAGTTGCACAGTGCACACATTTTCACATCACCTGTGAGGTAGTGTACTTGGCGCGTTTTTAACGTGGTTTCCCCAATAGGCCTACTCCACGAACTGTTATGACGGATTTTTTAGGGACAATACTCTTCTAACTGCATGATGATTATTGATTATTGAGTTTAACTGTAGTTCTCATTTTTGATATTTTAATTTGATTCATACTGTTCAAAGTGGACTTCAACAGGTCATGTCTTCTTCGATTTCTTCTTCATCTTCTCCTTGCTAGATATTTATAAATTGTTCAAATGAAGATGAATCAACTGTTGCAGTTGCAAAAAAGGTTGTAGTGCTAAATGTGGCTGTAGAAGAGTAGGGTTACTGTGTTCTCCAGGGTGTACTAATTGCCAAGGCCAGTCTTGCTCAAATGTCTAATTGAATACAACTGAGTAGGAAGATCTACGTAAGTTCGATGAAGAAACAGTTGATTCATCTCCATTTGAACAATTTATGTTCATGACTGTGGAAGTCCACTTTGAACATATGAATCAGATTAAAATATCAAAAGAAATGAGAACTACTACAGTTAAACTCAATAATCAATATCAAAATCAATAATCACCATGCAGTTAGAAGAGTATTGTCCCTAAAACATCCGTCATAACAGTTCGTGGAGTAGGCCTATTGGGGAAACTACGTCAAAAAAACGCGCCAAGTACACTACCTCACAGGAGGTGTGGAAATGTGTGCACTGTGCAAATCATCTAGAAAGTAGCTCTTTCAACTTTTTGAATCGCGATATATCTCCGAAATGGTAATTTTTCGAAAAAAAAGTATTAAGGCCATTTTTGCAGATAATTTTAAGATCTACAATTTTTGTCTGAGGTATATTTTTGATAAAGCTTACCGTTTTCGAAACAAATCCAAAAAACATGAAATTTTGACCTTTGAGCCCGAATAACTTTTTTACCACAAATGGGATCGATGGGGACTTTTGATATTTTATTCCTAAGGTTTCCACCAATATTTGGCTCTGTGGGAATTTTTGCTATTTCAAATGTCTATTTTGACCGGACTAATTAGGTAAACTACACATACACGAGTCGAGCTGTGAAGAAACATGAGATTTCTGCAATGAATTAATCAAATTTTAAATTTAATTTGATCAAATCGAGCAGGCCTATTATTTCGATCCTACTAGGTCAAAAAATGCACTTTTTCGCTTCCGAGCTATTAATTAAATCGACAACTTATTATACTAGGTATAATTAATTATTACCACAAATGCATAAGGAGTAACATTTTGCAGACTAATGTGATGTAATTCCAGCGGTAATTAGAGAAATCAGATTGTGTGCAACATAGGAGCCATTAAGCTGATGGGTGATCAATACTTCTATTCGTATTATACCTTCAAGAAACCTCGCAAATACTTGAACATAATCTCAGATTTAGATTACGATATATTATATGAAGGGGGTTAAGTTAATTTATATGTGGCACGTTGACTAGACTAAACTTTTAAACTGATGCAGAGCTCGGGCGAAACCCCACATTATAAAAATGCAATCGTATTTAATACATCTTTCAATATTGCATTACCACCACATTAAAACACATAAAATGATAATAGAAATTAAAGGTAAGTTAATATCTGTGTTACATCCAGACCGCGGATTAAAACGATAGCAGCGCACTCCCGAAGAGTTATGTTTATTGCCGGTACTAAAAGAAATAAGACTTTAATCTTGCGGAACACAATTTGTAATTTATTTTGTTTTATGCTCGCTAAGGGATGTGTTGAACATTTAAAACGCCTTAAGCAAGAATAACCTGCATGTGCTTAGCATTATAATTACATTCCGCGGGGCCAATTTTGAAGTAATTTCGCTCGGCCATCGTTTGTTTTTATTATAAATAGGTAACGCGTTTAAGGCTTAAAAGCGCGTCTGATTATTTATTAATTTTCAACCGGCTCTTGTATATAAACGCACTAATTTCGTTCTCATCGAATTTTCCCAAAGTTTATGATGGATCGAACCAATTGTTAATGGATGAATTCGTCTTGGTGTCTTTAATATTGACATGCATCACGAAGACAAATTCTTCGATTGGGGATGGTAAATAACCAAAACCGGCTCACAATAAACACATAAACAGTTTTCATGAAAAATTTTCATGTTTGAAACCGCTGCTTTTAACCGTTTCTAGCGATGTTGGTAAAGAAACCAGTAAAAATCTGCGAGGTGTCGAAAACATGCACTAGCTCAGATCAGTGTGACAAAATGTTAAATTTTGCCCCCTCTGTATAATTTTAATAGATCAAATTTATTATCAATATAAACACAGATAAAGCGAATCCTCAATTTAACATTATTGCATAATTTTATTTAATTGAGAACGCAATTAGCTCAAGTTTCTATTTAAATAATTACTCGCCCTCTTAATACATTATGAATTTTCTTCAAGTGTTTACGTTTACTTTGATACTTTATCAACTCGGAAGAGTAAGAGGTTTAGATTTTGGTAAGTTGATAAAAAGTCGTTAATGTTCATACGGATTAATTTTAATTTGAATTGTTATTAGAATGTCGGGAAAATGTTACGTACGTTTTGGATGAAAACTATCCGTGTCAATGCATGCCCGATGCTACTAGCAATTCGACTAATGTTTTATCTTGTGATTTATCACGATGGTTAGTATTAATTTATTGTTTAATAATTTTCACTTAATAGTTTTAACATTTAACATGCAAGTAGTACACAATTTCGCGTGAAGATGGAGCAGTGTCCTTAAATCTAGTTGAATAAATCGTTATTTAAACAGTTTGACGTTTTTCTACCAAACGCAATAATAAAGTCATAGTAGTAGAGGCAGGGTAGTAGTAAAATTAGTGGGGGTGTCTTACTCGTTGTTTTTGGGCCTTTGAAATTATCAGCGGCCCTTATTAGTCTCTACTTACTAAAAAAACTTGTTTATTGTTATTATGAGTTTGTAGGTCAAGTTTGTTAATAACTGAACTCTGAACAATCACAAATTTTTAAGCGTGGCCTTTAAGGGATGACCATTTTCGTAAAACTTTCTTACTTTCCAGCTACTACTATTACAAACGTCTAACTCAAATGCATTGTCTCTTGTAAAGACTTTTCTCCAATTCCAATAATGTTGTTTATACAGAAACAAAAATTACGAATCTTTCTCTACTTGTTCGTATTATACAGAAACACCATAACTTACTTTGGCAAACTACCCCAATCTAATAACCAAAAGTTTATCGAAATGACCAAACATTTATTCTAATGATGAAACTTTTAAAAACAACTATTTTGAAATAAGCAAGTCTTGTTTAATTCTTAGGGTCGGTGAACGATATAAATTTACGAAGCGGTAGGTCGATAAACTGTAAATGTAAGAGAATTAACAAATAAAGTGCAGCGAGTTGCGTCACATTATAATTAATAATTTGACCAAAAACGTTGTTTTCCTAATACCAGGATCCAGGATCAAAAATGTGGCAATGTGGCACATTGGTTTTCTCAAATATGCTCAAACGTTACAATGACACACAAATATTTCAAGAATGTCGGGAATTAACCCGTTATGTTATTTGTTTAATACGGAAGTCAATACTTTTTATTAATATGGGTATAGTGGGGGGTATAATTACTAAGAAGTAGCTTGTAGCATTTTATATAAAAAGCTTCAAAGTTCTTTATTTTTCAAAAATGGCTAACTGTACTTCTTTCTTGAGCTCAAACTACGACATTATGCCAGTTGTTTTTGAAGCTCACCAACTCAAATAGTTTACTTCAGAAGGAATCATCTAAGTCACAACCAAAACTTAAATTTGCAGTTTTTGTTCAGATCAATTTGATGGAAATAGGGGGGCACTTTACAACTTCTGAGATAGTTGTCATTGTATGACTTTTGTAAAAACTCGCTGCAAATTCTCCAGTGCGGATGTTGTGCATATTCCCTTCTTATATCTTTCAGTAGTATCTTAGATACGCTAAAATGAGTTCAAATTGACGCTCTTACAGAACAGAAGATTCTTAAGTACTGACGATGATTTTCAACATAATAGTATTAGCAAGGCCCAACAGTATAGCTTCCCCTCAGCTACAATCCCAAACGTATTATGGGGAATGTATCTGTAGACCGGTCTCCTCAAAAAAGGCTACAAACCTGTCCAAAAGATCCTCTTGAGAACCAACCTGTTCCGGATAATAAGAACCTAGGGCAGTTTGTCTCGGCTCCGCTTCAAACGGGTTATGTAGAGTCCTCTACGGCTTCTATGTCACGTAGGATTTTATTTACAGACCATATTCATCCAAATATATAAAAATCCAGGCCGTAAACTCAAGCGAAAGCCCGTAGGGTCGAGAAGAGAGCCAGAGAGCCGACCTAGATCTAGTATCGAAATATTGAAGGTATCCCGTGTAAAATAACGTTGATGCTCCCTGAGGCCTACGCTTAAGACATCGGTACGATTGGGATAGTATTATTATTATTATTGCGGTTGAGGTTGGCCCTCAGTAATTCCTTGCAACGCGACCTCTTGGGTCTATTGTGCGCCTTTCTTTATGTTAGTTCTGTGCTTTTCATAAAGTCCAGAATTTTCTCTATTGATACTTTGGGCAATTCTCTTTGGATCATCTTCTCCTTTCTAAGAATGGTGTGACGACTTCTTGTAAAAGCCTTGCAGTGTAGCAGAAGATGAATGGGAGTTTCCCCTGTCTCTACACATCTCTGTACAGTAAGTCTTCTTCTAGTCCCATCGTATACAGCTGCTTTTTAAGCTGGCAGTGTCCCGTTATTAGTGCAGTTGCTAGTCGCAGCTCACCTCTGCCTATTTTGAGCAGTTGAACTGTAGTTCTCGCTTTGCTATTTTATAAGGTATGCCAAAGGCTGGTTCTGGTCCAACGGGTTTTATTTTTTAGCCTCTTTAACCAGATAGTCTGTTTTCTCCTTCTCTAGTATGTCGGCATGAGCTGGCACCCACACCAGGTTGACAAAATTTTCCCCCTTAGCTCGTTCAGTCTGCGGATGCAGTCCGTTACAAGTCCGGACCCTAGTTAACAGGCTTTTAGTGCTTTGAGGGCTGCGTAGGATTTTATTTACGGATCATATTCATCCAATTATATAAACATCCAGGCCGCAGGCTCTAGTGAGAGCCCGTAGGGCCGAGCGGACGCCCAAAGGGCCGATCTAGAGAATATCAGCACAGAGTGCTGATCAAGTAGTAGAATCAAAATATACCAGATATCCCTTGGTACGGATGGGATAGTACGGTTTTAGTCCTACTCCATTAGCATTAATGTTTAGTTTCGTGCGTTTAAACCCCCCTGTTAGTTTATCTCTAAACCCAAATTTTTTACTTTACCTTTTAGTTTCTTTTGAAATTTATGTACTAATTCTCCTTGGAGCTTAGTCGTACCTAAGCAACACCCCAATCTACATAATATAACCCGCAAATTAATAATTAATTGATTGCAAACTACTGCGGGCAACGAGCCGTAGTTTCAGCAAGGGTGCCCTTGAAAATTACCCATTATTGTAGTTTGTTTAGGTAAATTTGTTTTATTCCAGTCCTCCGAAACCGTACGTAAAGCAGAGCTGCAGCTTAGGAGATACATGGAAAAAAGATTGCAATCAATGTTGGTGTCGAATGATCGGAACAGTTTGCACAGACGAAAAATGCACGCACGAGCCAAAAGAAGTTTGAAATAAGGACTATCATTATCTACTGCATTAAGTTGTGTCTAAGTTATCAGTTAACGGAAAACGTGATTATAAGTTTTATACAGAGTGGTCCTTAACGACTGGACCTTACTACAGTAACCACTAATGACAAAGTTTCTTTTAAGACGATGTGTGTTTTATCATAAATCATAATTTTAAACTAAAACACACGCAACTTAATTAATTAGTCTTTTGTGGCGTAACGAGCGCCATCTGTGAGTAATTATAGATCGATTTTTACAGTACGTCATGTGTTATTATATTAATAGAAAAAATATTTGATTGGCTAAATCGTGTAGCTATGTGCTACTAACTATACCATGTCTAATTCTTATCCGACCACCCTGTAGTAATAAACTAGACACTAAACTTACGAAAAACGAAGGTTAAGTAGAATAATAACAAATTACGGATTCTCCCATCGCATTTAAGTTTCTCACTAACATAATCAACAGGATTTAGGATTTTACCACTATTTTTTGTACGTCTACCTAAATCGAAATAAAAAGTTTATAAAAAGTTTGTAATTAATTAAGAAAAGTAGGTGACAATCTCGCTCAAAAAGCATTCATTTTATAGCAAGCCATGATTTTCCAAGATTCGTCATTAACGAGTTGAGTTACTTTTAAAAGTAAGATATTCCGGACTGTATTCACAGAACAGTTGTTTTGTGTCGTCAGAGATTTCTCAGTAACAAAAACCTTTTGCAATTGACCCATTACGTCCAACTATTTATATCAATAAAGGCAATCGCAGATATTGATAAACCGTATTTATTAATTTTGAAAATTATCAATTAACAGCGTTTTCGTATTAGTGAAAAGTGGTTTTTAGTGGAGAAAATAAAAAAAAAATGAAATTTTTGTGTCTTTTGTTGATTTTAGTTGTTTACCTTGCGGGAAATATTTTGTGTGGACTTCAAACAGAAATTTTTAGTAAGTTTTAGTACGAGTATTTGTTTACTTTAGAACTAATTGATTTATTCTTTTTTTAAGTATGTCAAGCTGGAAAACAATACATACAAAATGAATGTGATCAATGTTTTTGTCTTCGGCCGGACGATTTTGTGTGCACAATAAATAAGTGGTACGTAATTGAACTAATTTTAATCATTATTCGACGTTTAAAATCATTACCGTAACCGACATGTTCGTTAAGTCCTTACGAAAGGACCTTATGTCTCGTGATATAATTTGTGACTGGCGAAATTCGAAAATTGGTTTAAAATATAGGTATAACAAAAAGCATGCAACCCTCTAACGTTACGGCAATAAGTACAGTGTGCCCTCATTCCCAAATTGAGCTTGCTCTAAACTTTAAGGACAAATTGTACATTAGTAACTCAAAGCAAGCTCAACGGTAAGCCTTCCTTATCATTGTCAATGAACCTACCTGGCAAAGCCATTGACAATGATAAGTGATAAGGCAGGCTTACCTTTGAACTTGCTTTTGAGCTACTAATGTACAACTCGCCCTAAAACTTGCAGATGCTCTCTTAACTCTGATGATACTCGCTACGAATGGTAATCAATAAAGATATTAAGGGCCAGTCCCACCAACTGCAAATTAAGAAAAAAATCACAGTTAATGGCAGTTAATCAATGAATGACAGTGAGTTGTCATGACAATTCAGTTAATCAATGAATGACAGTGAGTTGTCATGACAATTCATTGATTAACTACCATTAACCGGGATTAAACCCTTTAGGCCCAGTTGTATAAACGAGCTAATCTGGGAGTCAGAGTTAACTCGGCGATTAACCTAAATTCAACATAAATAACAACTAATTCTGAGTTAAATTGAAATATATTTGACTCTAGAAAATGATGGGTTAACCCTGGACCAAGTGTTTACGATCTAACCTAATCTAATCTACGCTAAGATTTAACCTTATATTCAGATCGTGGAGTTAACTCTGACTCCCAGATTAGCTCGTTTATACAACTGGGCCTTAATGAGATGGGATTGGCCCTAAAACAATCAGTTATTAATCTTGCTCGCTCAAAACGTAATCATTTCAAAATGAAAGGATGATCTTTTGTCATCTCGTCATGTTCCGAACGGGGCTAAATGAGCTCGCAGTCCAATGGGAAAGACTTGGATCTATGGTCAAATATCCAGATGAGCTCTCTGATTTGTTTAAACATGATTGTTGACCACCCACACCATAAAGTCTAACTAACACCTCGATTTGTCAAATAATGATAATGTAAGATTTGAACATTGTGGGTACCTATACCTAAACATTATTGTTATTCTCGATAAGAAATCACTTCATCGCGTTTGGGACTGGAAAGAGTTGTCGTCGATGCAACATTTCTCCTAAACGTTCTTGGTTGGTCTTGGTTGCCACCCTCATCAGACAGTGCTCCCTCACACTGTTTCGTCTCTGAGAAGCGCGTGAGACGCCTACCTGGGGCTTTGCGCTTAACTCACGCCCGGGGGGGGGGAGCTCTCCGTGGAAAATTACCAAAAGTTACTGTTTTCAGTTTCAGTTTCAGGTTCAGTTTTGCTCTTTGGTAGGTGTTCAGTGCTGTGTAATTTAGGTTCGAGACGGATTACAGGTCACACTCGAACTGGCCAAGAGTACTAGAGCGTCTTGAGTTCCAGAGTTAAGGCAAGCCCAGGCTTCTCAACTAAAGCAGTGGGTTACTAAAAGTACCCACTTATACGCCGGTGGAAGATAAAGCAGTTTGTTGACAATGTTTCTTTGGTAACAGAAACCAGTTAACTGAAAACAGGCAACTTAATTTTAATTCCATTTTCTTTTTTTTTTACATTTTGAGCAAAGTAAATAGGTTGTACAGCACAATAAATAGTTTG
Organism: Malthinus flaveolus; assembly: GCA_950108345.1. Classification (NCBI taxonomy): domain Eukaryota; kingdom Metazoa; phylum Arthropoda; class Insecta; order Coleoptera; family Cantharidae; genus Malthinus; species Malthinus flaveolus. Next base: position 16,490,978 of record OX467287.1, on the reverse strand, counting down.
AAATTAAAATATTGTATTGTATTCGGCGTACAAGTGACTTTATGTGACTCGTATGAATTTAATTCGCCTCGCTTCGCTCGGCTTTGAAATTTCCATACTGCGTCATGACTTATATTCCTTATACAATAAACTATTATTTTTTATTTGAAATAATAAATATAGTAATTCTTCATTTTCCTACTTTGTTTAATTGAAACATCTTTTTTAGAGACACTATCAATTGCTACTAAAATTCTTAAGCCGTTTGACCTTGAACAATAAAAATGTTTGCTATTTTTTGTAAAATCTTGAACCTAGGCCCCCCTGAATAATATAACAAAGAGCCCTTTGGGGGCCTACACAGCAGGTTGCGTCTGGAACCCCACAAAATCAAAATCCGCCACTGACCGATAATGATACTGTGTGGCTGTTTTTTGTGCCCAAAATTGAATCATCCGTAGAAACTTGTCGCATAAATTCGCGGGGAATCTAAATTACGCTTTTTTGTATAATTTCATAATAACACGAATTCCTTACGGACTCCACCATTTCTGCATAATTTCTAGAATAATGTTTTTTTTCACATTACTCTTCTTTTTATGTTTAATCCTTCAAAATTTCTTTTGGGAATAAAACTGCACAAACGTTGAATTTTAATCACTTATGCTATCTTGGAGAAATTTTATGTGATAATTAAAAGTTCAGATTTTATTATAGGTACCTACTAGGTATAAGGTATGCACTCAATATTTTATAAAATATGCGCATAAATACGTATAATACTTGAAACACTAAGAATAAACTGATTTTTAGAATTAGAATATAAAATTCACTGTTTTATTGCATGTTGCGGCTCAAAAATTGATTTATTCAGGATTAAACTAAAATATTCATTCAAAAAATTTCTCCGATAATTTTAATATTTAATTCCTTGCACTAATTAAATTAAATTAAATCTACCTAACTACGTTAGGCAAAAGCAACTTCAAAACGTCCCTGCTGGTGCGCTTTTAGGATAAACAAAATCCTTTCCGAAAAACAATTTAATAACTCTAATTGGTGTCTATGTTTTCGAGAGCATTAATTTAACAATTTAAAACACTATAATATAAGAAAGTGGTTGCACTTTGCTTCTCGAGCAATAAAATGTTGCTATAGTGCCTTCACTAGTAAATTCCTTAAGCAAACCGCATCAACCGCACCGGAGAAAAATAATAAGAAATTATTATTAGAGCGATAGTTTGTCGAAATAAATTTTAATTAAAACCTTTTTTGTTTCAGTTCTAAAGAAAAGGTGAAGGAATTGCAGCAGTGCACTCCTGCGAGCGTTTGGAAAAAGGACTGCAACACGTGCTGGTGTACTAACGTCGGTACTATATGCACCACAGATCTTTGTTAACTGATAATTTTAGTTTTAATTTAATGTGATATTTCTATAAAAATAAATTTTTATTTACAATTAATTTTTGTTTAAAATGTAAATTTACTTGGTAAAAATTTCCACAGATGGCGCTGTAAATCAACTAATGAAAAATTATTCAAACTTATTGAAAAACTCGTATTATATTTATTATTTAGATAATATTATTTGACCTTAAGATATTTTTTGCCTTGTAAAACGATGATGAGTTGTTAATTTCGATTAAACTTTTATAATTTTAGTACTAAAGAGGTTGTTAGTTGTTACATAATAATTATTAACATTATTATAACCATGAGAGTATTTGTTTTCATTCTTATTGTCGTTTTTGTTGAAATAAATGCGCAATTAATACAGCCAACTGGTTTGTTACAAGCCGAAGAATTTGGTAAGAAAATTAAAATTAAAAAAGAAAGTACTTTATAGAAACTATTACAGACTGTCCTACCGATGTGCGTTTAAAAGAAAATGAGTGTAACAAGTGTTTTTGTACAGCTGATGGGGAATTAGCTTGTACTGGACATAGCTGGTAAGTTTGTTAAGTACTTTATTTAATTTTTGTAAAATAATTATTTGTAGCCCCGAAACTTACGGAAAGGGATTGGAAAATTGCAATTTGGGTACTACTTGGATGAAAGGCTGTGAGAAATGTTGGTGTATTACAATAGGCCAAGTTTGTACTGACACCGGTTGTGATCAAGAAATTATAATTAAATAATAATAACTAATCTGCATTTAATTAGTATTTATGAACTGCTGCCGTTAATTAAAGTAACAAACAGAAATTACGAGGGTTATTCCATAAGTAATTCTGAAAGCTATTGGATCAGCTTCAACAATAGTCTAAGTGGAGTTGAAATGATTGCTACTCAAACCCAATCTCAACGTTGTGAAAATTTTTGGGTACCAAAACTCATAAATAACTTTTAATAAATTATATCTCTTACGATTTTTCTTCAGGCGGCTCTAGAGCGCGTTAAAGTTTGACAGAAATTCTAAAATCAGCTAAAAAGCTTTTCTGCTGCTTATAAATCGAAAACTATGCACTTTTAGAGAAAAGTGCTTCTATAAAAAACTAAAATGCATTAAATTTTTTACAACGTATGTCTCTTAAATTTTTTCCCGGACACACAAGCACTATGGTTTAGTGTGACCCCCAAAAACCCACCTTTCTATATACTAACCTAAGCTATATAATTTGTAGAAAATTTGATGCTGTTTATATTCGTATAGATGCACTTTTCTCATAAAGTACGTAGTTTTCGAGTTATAAGTAATAACAAAAAAAGCAGTTTTTGAAAAATTTGGGGATTTTTCTCAAACTTTAACGCGCTTTAGCACCTAAATCATTTTTTGGGAAAAACATCTAAGACATCTAATTTGTGGAAAATTTGATGTAGTTTATATTCATAAAAGCGCACTTTTGTTATAACCCACGTATTTTTCGAGTTATAAGCAATAAACAAAAAAATAGTTTTTTGTCAAATTTTGGAATTTCTCCCAAACTGTAATGCGCTCTAGCACCTAAACCATTTGCTTGAGAAAAAATCTAAGAAATAGAATTTGAAGAAAATTTGATGTGGTTTCTATTTGTATAGATGCACTTTTCTCATAAAGTACGCAGTTTTCGAGTTATAAGCAATAAACAAAAAAAATAAGTTTTTGTAAAATTTTGGATTTTTCTCAAACCTTAACGCGCTCTAGCACCTAAACCGTTTTTTTGGAAAAAAAATTTAGGACATCTAATTTGTGGAAAATTTGATGTAGTTTATATTCATATAGGCTCTCTTTTGTTATAACCCACGTATTTTTCGAGTTATAAGCAATAAACAACAAAACAGTTTTTTGACAAATTTTCGAATTTTTGGCACACTTTAGTACGATTTAGCGCCTAAACTGCTTTAATGAGGGGAAAACTTTAAAAACATAAAGTAGAATATTTGATACCGTTTACATTCATATTGCAGAAACTTTCTTGTAAAGTACGTAGTTTTCGAATTATAAGCAATAAAAAAAATCAGTTGTAAAATTTTGGAATTTTTTTCAAACTCTAGCGCTCTAGCACCTAAACTGTTTTTTTTGGGAAAAATATCTAGGACATCTAATTTGTGGAAAATTTGATGTAGTTTATATTCATATAGGCGCTCTTTTGGCATAACCCACGTATTTTTCGAGTTATGAGTAATAAACAACAGAACAGTTTTTTGTCAAATTTTAGAATTTTTGGCACACTTTAGTGCGATTTAGCGGCTAAACTGCTTTAACGAGGAAAAAACTTTAAGAACATAAAGTAGAACATTTGATACCGTTTACATTCATATTGCAGAAACTTTCTCATAACCCACTTATTTTTCGAGTTATAAGCAATAAACAACAAAACAGTTTTGTGTCAAATTTTAGAATTTTTCGTAAGCTCTAATACACTGTAGCGCCTAAACCGTTTGTCTTAGGAAAAAAACATAAGCTATATAATTTGTAGAAAATTTGATGTTGTTTATATTCGTAGAGATGCACTTTTCTCATAAAATACGTAGTTTTCGAGTTATAAGCAATAAACAAAAAAGAACAGTACATTGTCAAAGTTTGGAATTTCTCTCAAACTTTAACGCGCTCTAGCACTTAAACCGTTTGCCTGAGGAAAAAAATATAGCATATATAATTTGTAGACAATTTAATGAAGTTTTTATTCATATAAAAACTCTTTTTTTATAAAGTGCGTAGTTTTTGAGTTATAAGCGAAGAATCGAAAAAATAGAATAAATTCACTCTTCTCGAGCCACCACCAAGTTAATGTCCCTCTTTTCAGTGGCAGACGGCCGGTTTTATTTCTAATTTGCAATGTTCTTTCAGCCTGCATCGTTTAGTAAAAGCTTCCAACAGCTACTAACTGTTTTGTATAGTTTAAAGATACACTTCTTATCTAGTTAAAATTTAATTAGGAACTATATTTATACATCGTTTGTCACAATTAAAATTACAAATACAAATTTCTCCTTTAAAAATCATTTGCAACTTCGCAAGAATCTGTAGTGCAAATTGTTCCTAAGATTCCCACGCACCAGCACTGATTACATTCGTTAAACCAAGTCGTTTCGTCTGTACAATTTACAAGTTTTGGATCATTTTCTGAATCGCTAAAATTGTAAGGCGGTTAGAAATAATTAATTTACACTTAAGAAAAAACACTTACCAGTCGTTTTGGGTACAATACAAAATTTGACTATGGGTGCAATAACAGTAATCGCATTCGTTTTTTAAATAACGTACTCTTTGTTCACAATCTAAAAGGGAAATTTTTTTAATTGGGAAAAAATTATTTGTAACGTACCAAAGGTTCCAGTATTAGCGATTGCACCGCTTAAATCGAATTTAACAGTAATTAATAAAACGTGTAAAATTATTGTAAATTTCATTTTGAGGTTTAATTTAATTGAGTACCACTCTCTTGTTAGTTAAAATAACATTTAAATCTTATTCGAATTGAAAATGTACGTGCAATGGTAATCATATCGTAAAACGAAAGATATAAGATACAATTTTTAAACTTTCTTGGTAACAATTGGCAAATAAAATGTAACTAATCTAAATCAATGTAGCACAAGTAGCGTCGCTTGAATAATAGATTACACGAAAAAAGTTCACGGCAAAATTGGGGCAGCCAAACTAGTCGGTTGCAAAAATTTGCGGCAAGTTATATGCCCCACAATGCAGAAGCTCGTAGCGGTTTGCGTTTTTCAATTAACGTACTTTGCTACAAGAATACAATAGTAAAATTGAAATAAATTGGTTTGCTTTGAAGACAGACATAATATTATCCCATTGTTTGACGCTTTTAGAGAACGTACGTCAAAGAAATACCGCAATAAGTACCCACTATTATTGTGGATCTCGTTCTTTGTGGAAATTACTGTCAACTATCACTTCAGCTACTGAGCTTTTACAATAAACTGCCTACAATAACGGTAATGATAAGTACTAACAGTGGGGTAATTAGTAATTACTGTTTGGATAATAAGTTTTAGCACAATTGGAGATGAATTTTATGCAGTTTTTTCTTAAGAGCTTATAAAGACGAGTTTCTGCAAAAAATGTGTCTTACTTCTTAGAGCTTTTCTATACAGGGTGTTTCCTATAAGTGCGTCATAGCTTCAGAGACTGCTACAAGAACTCAAAAGAAGTCGTTTGACCCCAATTTTCTTATACCGAAAGTTCCTCCTTTCAGAGATATTCAGTGAGTTTTAGCTGAAATTTACAAATTTTTAAAAATTTATTGTGACGAAACGAAAGCAGTTGGGAAAATATTTTATGTGGGGATGCCTTATGTATTTTTAAGTCTATGAGATAGATGTCGGAAAATTTCGGATTCAAGATGGCGCTCATCAAAATATTAGTGAGATTGCAATAAAAATTTTAGAATTCTGCGTCTAATTAATTAGATAATTATATTGAGTGATATATCGTTTGAAAGACAATTTTAGACAGTTTCAGAATATATAATAACAATGGATATGTTCCATTTAAAATTTTGAACGTATTTGCTATATTTTAAAAATTTGATGCTCCATTGTTTTTTTGTTTTTGTCATATTTTGCACATAAAAATTTACGCATATATATATAATTGTAGGATTTTACGGCTGACGCCGCCTTCCTTCTCTCAACCAGTTCCTCCACTCCTCTCTATTTCTCCACTATCCCTCCGTCAGTCCTCTCCTCTCCATGGCCTCATTCACTTCATCCGCCCATGATTTTCTGGGTCTGCCTCTTTTTTTCTTCCCCATTGGACTTCACTCGCTGATTTTGTGGATCCATCTGTTCCTATTCGCCCTTCTAACATGTCCATACCAGATTAGTCGCTTTTCCTCTATATATACGAGCACGACCTTCTGCACCTCCATTCTTCTCAGGATCTCTTCATTTCTTACGCGGTCCAATCTTGTTAACCCGCAGCATCTCCTCCAGTACTGCATTTCGGTAGCTGTTATGGTGTTTTTGTTTACCTATTTATTATCCAGTTTTCCGCTCCGTATGACATTATGCTTTGTATCATAGTACTGTATATCCTTTTTTTTTTGTTTTTCGTTATGTGTCTGTCCCAGAGAATGGAGTTGAGTTGTTTTATACTTGTTCGGGTTTAACCCAGTCTATTTTTTATTTCTTCTTCCGTTGTTGCGTTTTTTGATTTTGTAAAACCTAGGTAATTAAACTTATCACTTCATTCTATTTTCATGCCTTCGTCAATTTCGAGATTGGTCACCGCTTCTTTCGCTGTTGTAAGGTATTCTGTTTTTTTTTTTAAATTTATTTCCAGTCCGTTTTCCGTATATTCTTTTTTCAGTTTTCTGATCATATAGCTTAGGTCTTCTTCATCTTGTGCGATTACTACCTGGTCATCGGCAAAGCTCAGGGTATTGAAATGTACCGCCTTTTTTGACTTAATAAAAACTCTTACGTTGGGCGACCATTGTAACAATTCGCTCTTTTATAATGATAAAATATCTACTTGAATAATAAAGAAAATTGACTATTATACTGTTGAAAATGCTTAGGGCGCCAGTACGTTTTGTAGTTGAACGCACAAACTAGCTCACGTCGGTATCGCCGTCAACTCTCTCTCTGGCCGTTGAAGAAGCAGAAAAAACACAGTTCTAAATTATAAGCCGGATATAATGTCTCTATAAAACGGACCACTTGTCCAACACATACATAAACGAAAATATATCAAAATACAAAATAACCAACAATTCAATGTGCACAAAAATGATTATACAGCAGGTCGAGGATCCGTTGCACATTTAAATTGCGCCTCTGCGTCCCCTCACAACGTATCCCCGTCTCCCGCAAAATATAACAAAATGGTAACCCCCAGATTCCCAACTCCAACAAAGACGAGCGGGTTTCTGGAAATTATTATTACAAAAACTTATCAGATCTTACTCTTAATTACTCCTTAACGTCGCCCTTACAGCCGGGTCTGACACTATTAACTTCCAACACGATGGTTGTTACACTTCTGGAATTTCACCCCTTCGCTGAACATCCACGTAGCAGTTTGACTTCACGAAACGACAGTTAGTATCCAGTTGAATTTACTGATCCTATGTTCTCTTTGGTAATTGCGAGGTCACTGACCTCGGTTAACTTTAACCGCTTTAAAATAAAGGCTATCCGGATAACTTAAGCCTTGCGGTTCGGTGATAATTACTAAATTGTCTTTTATTTACTGGCCGTTCGCCAGTAAATCTGAGAAGTCTGACGGATTTTTTATCTATATCGAACTCGTCCCACGCACGAACATTAACCACGTAATTAACTTTGGTAGGTTTTACAAACTTAATTCGGCTTTTCCCTTTTTTGGGACACTTTACTTAATGCGCCGGGATTACTTAATTTTATTACCGCAACTTAACTCCTTCGAGAGACTCGAAAACACTTTACTCTTTTAGAGCTTCAATAATATTTTACTAAACGTTTATTCTTCAGAAGTCTGAATAATAGTTATTGTTCTCCTCTCGGGAGTATCAATATGACTTCTAAACTTTACTCTTTTAGAGTCTTACGACGACTTCTTTTAAACTTCACTCGTTGAGAGTCTTACTATGACTTGACTTATTCTTTTAATAAACTTTACTATTTTTTGAGTTTCAATACAACTTTTCTCCCTTTGGGAGTCTCACGAAGACTTAACTATTTTTTACTTAACGCGGCCGAGATTACTTAATTCTCCTCCCCTCGGCGCGCGCAATTGGCCTTTGCCCAATTAATCTCAGTTAATTAACCAATCAACGCCCGTCCTGTTCGTCACAACCCTGCGACATAGCGGCGACACTGCTAATTTATGTGTTTGTTTTTCGGAGATTTTAATTTCATATGCGTCTGCACTTTTGGTAATTATCGTTTCTCCGAAACTCTAACGGATATGCTGACATAAACCGCTGAGAGCTCGTTTTTTTACTATTAATTCTAGGACCTTTGGCTTGTTTATTTAAAATAACTATTTCGAGAACTCTCTTATTCCATCTTATTGGCGCCGGTGTTCTATTACTGCGTTTTCCTCATTTAACTAACTAACCAAAATTTGGGGTCGTTACAGTATACAGGTGATCGTTCCGTACAGGTATTCCCATGCCCTCACACTTTTTTTTCCATTTTTTTAGTGTATTTTCTAAAAATATTATAAATAATGTTGGTGATGTCGGGCATCCTTGTAGCAGTCCTTTTGATGTTTGGAATTTGAACCCTATTCTTTGCTGTGTCTTAATGGCTACCTTATTGTGTTCGTACAGCCTCTTTACACTGTTTATTAGTTCTTCCTGTGCCCCTATTGCTTTCATTACTTCCCATAGTTTTTTCCTCGGTACCGAGTCGTATGCCTTCTTCAAATCGATAAATGCCAGATGCACGTCTCTGTTCTTTGCTTTTTTCTTTTCTATTAATTGTTGTATAGTGTAAATATGGTCTATGTATGATCTTCCTGCCGTGAATCCGGCCTGGTCTTCTCCAATTTTATTTTCAATCTGTTCTTCAATTTTATTTTTTATCAGTTTCACATATATTCTTCCTGTTGACGCTATCTCACTAATTCCACGATAATTTTTGCATTCTTTGCGGTTACCCTTCTTAAATATTGACGTAATATATGCTTCTGTCCATTCACTTGGTAGTTTTTCTCCGTTGATGGTTCTATTGAATAGACGATGCAACATACGGTGAAGTTTATGTGACCCATATTTAATTAATTCAGGGGCGACTCCTCCGGGTCCTGCTGCTTTGTTGTTTTTTGTAGTTCTGACCGATTGATTCTTGATTCGTTGTTGGGTTTCCTTCTTCAGTTTCTAAAAATTGTGGTCTTCTTTCTATTAAAAGTTCTTTATAATAGTTTTCCCACTTATCCTCTTTTATATAGTAAATATACACTTTTTCGTTTCTATTTCTCTTTAGTGATTTAATAATTTTCCATGACTCCGAACTCCGCGTTCCTCCTATGTATTGCTCTATACTCATGTATGCTTTTTCCCATTTTTCATTCTTCTCTCTGCTTACTAATGCTTTAACCGCCGCCCTATTCTTTTCTCTGTATTCGTGTAGGTCTTCGATCCTTTTGGTGCTTAGCCATTTCTTGTACATTTCTTTCTTTTTTTATTGCTTGTTTGGTACTTTCACTTATTTCCTCTCTATATTTGGATCTTTTTTTTTTCGCCCAGAGCCTCTAGAGCTGCTTCTTTGATACTTCTCTTTATGTGCTCGTACGCGTTTTCCACCTCTTCAAACTGAAATTCATTTAGCTTTTGATCAAGCCTTCGTTGATATAGATTTCGTATCGATTCTTCCTGTAGTAGGTGGATTTTAAACACTTTATCTTCGATTGTATTTTCCTCTTTTCGTATGTCTGTGTGACTGTTTCTTTTATCACCACGCCATGGGAATTCTATTTTTGATGTCAGCAATCTGTGATCCGTACCACATTCAGCCCCTCTCTTCACTCGTACGTCTTTTATCTTCATTGTTGTGTTATTTCTTACTATCATGTAGTCAATTATAGATCTTAATTGTCTCGTCTCTTGTATCCAAGTGTATTTGTGGATGTCTTTATGTTTATAGAATCCGTTGGTGATCCTTAGGTTGTTGATTTTGCAAATTTCAATTATTCTTTCGCCGTTTGAATTTATAGTATGTTTATATTTACGCAACTTTTGTGAAAAACATTTCTTTCAAATTCTTACAATAGCCGAGATATTCGCCGTGACATTTTATTACAGACACACTGTATATTTATCATTTTAGTATATTAACGTTAGGGACACAAAAGAATATTGCAGTAACCCAATAACACAATATTCTCATCTAAAAATCTTTCAGATTTCTCGAAACAATTGGAATTTTAATAATTTAATAATTCCAAAAAAGTACAGTTCGTTTCAAAAATTTTCGCAACTCACTATACTAACATTATGTGAGAAACTAGTTTGGCAAAATTATATATTCTAACTTTACGTTTCCATGTTTTCGTTAGTTACTCTTTTATTTGTTTTAAATTTAAATTAAGTTAGGTTTGTAGTAGTAGTTCAAGCGTTTTTCAGACCAACATTTTAAAGTTAGAAAACCAGGAACTTTGATGTTGTGTATAATACGTTAGGTATAATATGTAGTGTAGTACCTACTAACCCAAGAAAGTAAATATTATTATAAGAGATTAAATCTTTGTTAAACTAATTAAAACTTCGTTCTCTAGTTTTTGTTACTGCGTTAACTCTAACTAAAACTCGAATTGGCGTATTTTAATAGATTTAGTTAACTGGCATAGTGTCAACGCCGCTTTAGATAAGATCCGGTTGCAACTTCTATTTTAAAAACAATCTTCAAATAGTTAATTCAGATTAGATTGAAAATATTTGAGTAAAAATAACAAAAAAATGAAGATAACCCCCGCAAATTAAAAATAATATCGTGTTCATGTTTGTGTATAATGTTCATTAATCGGATAAATTCGACACTAAAAAGTGTCAATAATTTGTTTAATCATTTATACACAGGCATCAAATTTACAACCAAAAAAAACCTTTCATAATTTTGGCGTGTGTTTAAAAACAATATCAAGAACAATTAAAATATACAGGGTGTAGTATTTGAATTAGAAAAGCTAATCCCATCTCCAGTTAAACCGGAGGTTAACGTTTAGCATGTTTTGTATCCTTAGCCAACTAACTTTACAATATTTTGATACATAATAAAATATACAGGGTGCTGTTAAAAACTTCTTTTACTTAAAAATTGTAATAAATACTATTTTAATATTTCCTTTTATTTCCAACCACAACTTACTCATTTACAGGATTTACCCCATTGCAGGCCTAATCTCAAAAAGTTACCAACCTACACTGGAACTTTTGTTCACGCAAGGCTTGGATTTTCTTGGGGCGCCCATGCTTTCATTATACCCTGAAATTAATTGTAAATCAATTATTGTTTTAGTAAGTGGCGATAACGCAGTCTCCCATCACATTCGATAATCGAAATATATAAATAGTAGGTGAAACGCTAACTGCAGCAATAGTAACAATTTTTGCCTAAAATTAACTAGGTACTTACAATTTAATCCACTATGAAATTATTTATTGTATTGATGGGATTAGTCGCATTTATTGTTGTCGTACAAGGACAAGAAGAATTCAGTAAGTTTTTGATACTTTTATTGTAAAAATAAGGTTTATTGTCCTCGTGTCTTATGACACAAAAATCGGGACAGAAATAACAAATTGCTCCTTAAAAATCAGCATTCTCTCCTGAGGGGTATACCGTATACATATACACATATACAGGGTAAAATATTTTTCTATTTTCTTATGGGGATCTGTCTTATTTTAAGACTTAGAAAATCGGTTAAATAGTGAAAGTAGTGCATTTTTGAAAGAATACCTAATTCATTGATGTTTTTACATTTTTCGTGCGATTTTAACTTGTTTAAATATGTCCGAAAAACTAAATAATGGTGAAATTCTTTAAGCTGCTATAAGCTACAACTGTTTTAAGTCTCTCTTTAAGTTTGTGACACGTGTTATTCAACGCCTTGTATAATGTACTATGTTATTTAACTTGCAGATTGCATCGACGGTGTACCTTATGTATTAAATATATGTAACACTTGTGACTGCGCTAATGGCAAATTAACACGTTGTACTTTAGGGCTTTGGTGAGTATTATTTAAAATTTTGAGTATTTATCGAAAGGTATTTATTTCTTATTTTTTAGTGCCATCCGCGAATGTGAGATTGGAACAGTATGGAAGGAAGCTTGCAATACGTGCCATTGTATAAATAAAGGCACTATCTGTGAAAACAAGCCCTGTCCATTTGAAGCTTAACGAATTGTATAATTTTACTTCAATTAGATTAAATCATTGAACTTTTATTTTATAACTTTGAAAATACGTTTATACCTATTCATTCGCCTAGTTCTAATCCCCCGAGGGACTTTCCACTCTGGAAATGGGTCTAAAAATTTGACGGAAATGTTTGAGAAGTGTCGGAAATGTTTAGGAAATGTCGGAAATGTTTAGCTAATTCGGCAATGGGTGTACAAATTTTTTAGAGTGGAAAGCCCCTTGCGTATTATAGGTATACGATTTACGGCAAAGTGCGATAAACTTTGCTATCGTTTATTTAAGGTTTTATTATCAAGAAAGTTTTTGTACCTGCCTTACATGACCCCTACATTATTGGGTACAAAACTGAATAACTAAGCACTCAGTAATTATAATGTTCACAGAGTAGTAGTAGATATAGATTATTGGATCGAACTAATTCCCACAGAGAAGCGGTTTGAATTTTTTAGTTCGTTGTTTATATCTCTTAGACATACTAAAAGTCTAGAAAAATCTAACTGTGCGAAATGGGGTGTTTTGGCCTAAATATTGAGAATTTTTTTTGAAAATTATAAAAAATTGTGTGTGGTATCAAATTACAGAAAACTTAATGGTGAAAAAGATTATGAAATTGGTTTGACAAAATCAAAATAAAAACAAAACGTTGGCCAAAAAACTTGAAAGCTTCTACAGTGTTGAAAATCATATTTTTGTTAATCAAAATGAGTTTTGTATTATAATACGTAGTGTTCAATGGTTCATCTTCTGACAAGTACGAGGCAGTATCAGGTGTGCCGCAGGGGTCGAATTTGGGACCGCTTCTTTTTGTTATTTTGATTAGCGACTTGACTTGACTTGAACCGAGTATATTGATGGTCGATGACAAATCGGTTGCAGTTTAATATTAGCAAGTGTTCTTGGATGACGTATTTCAGGAAGCTTAAGCCGTATGACTGTAATTACTCCATGAATGGTCAACTTCTGCAAAAGAAAGATAATGTAAAGGATTTGGGGGTCGTATTCGATAGCGCGCTGTCCTTCAACGAGCATGTTTCTTTGTGCTCGAGGGGGGCTTATTCGATTCTGGAGTGCATACTGCGGAACTCTTCTTCTTTTACGCGGGTTTCTTTTCTGGTTCGTTTATATGGCATTTAGAATTTTCGTCGATCGTTTGGTTGCCTTTTTATGCGTGTCATGTGAGCGAACTGGAGAGGATTCAGAAGAAGTTTTTGCGTTTTTTATATTTGAGGAGGTTCGGTGTGTACCCTTTCTACAATTCGTACGACTCTCTTCTTCGGGAGTTTAGTTTCGTGTCGTTGAGGAATCGAAGGGCGCTGGCGTCTTATGTTTTCATTTATAAATTGATTCGCGGTGGGGTTGATGGCCCGGGGATCTTGAGTTCTTTGGGTTTCTATGTGCCCAACTATAACTCTAGGTACAGGCTTCTCTTTAAGCTTCCTAAATGTAGAACTAATAATGCAAAGAACTCTCCCGTGTTGTCCCGTTGTTGGATTTTCGGTGTATTCGAGAGCACTAATAATTATTTAGTTGTAATTTCGGTGTATTTGTAAACACTAATAAATTAGTGTATTACTTATAACTATTATTACATCTATTAACTCTTTGTACATATTACATAGTACTTATGTGTAATGGCGGTTGTAAATGTGTAACACCATATTTTATTTTATTTTACATTGGTGTTTGTAACTGTTTAGTCCGGTCAATTTAGACATTCGAAGGTGCATAAAGTCCCAACAAGCTGAAAATCAGTAAAATTGTTCAAAACATAATTATAAATAAAATTTAAAAGTTCCCCATCATTCCCGTGTGTGGAAAAAATTTTATTTGAGGTTAAAGGTAAAAAAATGAGTTTTTCGCGATTTTCAGCATTCAGCATTTCAGATTTTCTTCAGACAAAAATTGTAGATAATAAAATTATCTATAAGAAATGTATCAAAACTTTTTTTCCTACAAGCCACCGTTTCTGAGATATAACGATTCAAAAAGTTGTATATATATATAACAACTCTAGAGATATATACAGGGTGTTGCAGGACGTCCTGTGCAAACTTAAGGGGCATTTTTGTGAGGTTAAAATAAGTCGATTTAACCAACTTACCCTATATATCAAAATGGTTCCTAAGCCCGTGGGGGTGTTTCAAAGTTGAAAAAAAATTTTCTTTTTCTTTAATAACTCAAAAATGCGTAGTTTGATTTTGATCAGATTTGGTATATGGGTTCATGTTAAAAGCTTAGTGTACGAAGTACAAATAAATACTCGAGCTCAACTGCAGCAGCGTATTATTGAAGCATGTCAGCAAATAAGGGATAACGGGCTTTTGGTATATAGGGCAAGTTGGTCAAATCGACTTATTTTGACCTCAGAAAAATGCCCCTTAAGTTTGTACAGTACGTCATGCAACACCCTGTATACGTGGCGTACTCATGCATATTATGACGATACAACTTTTACAACTTTTTGAATCGTTATATCTCAGAAACGGTAGCTCGTAGGAAAAAAGTATTGATACAATTCTTATAGATAATTTTATGATCTACAATTTTTGTCTGAAGTACTTTTTTGATAAAACTTACCGTTTTGCTGAAAATCGCGAAAAACTCATTTTTTTTACCTTTAACCTCAAATAAAATTTTTTCCACACACGGGAATGATAGGGAACTTTTAAATTTTATTTATAGTTAAGTTTTGAACAATTTTACTGATTTTCAGCTTGTTGGGACTTTATGCACCACTTTTCTCATTTTTTAGTCTAGATTGACCGGACTAGTTGGTTGCACAAATAAATAAATAAATAAATATTTGCGTATTAGTCCAGTCAGCTAGGCCAAAAATCGCTCTTCTGTCGGAATAATTCCACCAAAACTGCATTTTTGTATACATACGTCTTGATGTCAAAAATAAGTATATGACAAAACCCTCAAACTATCTGCGGAGCAATTGATAACGCTGTATAAACTGCAAAACACGCAAGTTAGACAAACGCAATTAGTCACTAAAGTTATCTATCCATGGATATGCGGATAATCCGGACTGCTTTACTTATGAAGACAAAAATCATCTTATGTTTCCTCTTCACCTAGGTATTGTGAAAGAACTTTTTTTTAAATTTTACTCCAAATTGTAACATTTAGTAAGCGCTTTATTGAACGAAGAACCTGTTAATTCCCAAAATAGTCGTGTTCTCTTTTCTAAATTGGACATATTGGTACCAACTTAGAAGCAGAAAACTTTACCAAACCTATTATAACACTCAAATAGGACATTATGCAACGACCGTTTAATAGTCGCATTCACCGGACGTAACTGTTGTGCAACTGTTGAGAAACTGTTGCGAATTCGTCCGCTGACAACTACGCTACCGAGCGCTACTATCGTAACCTGTTGTAGAGCAGTTGCCATTTTTTCGAGCATATTTTATTTCTGCCATTTATTGCGAGCGGAGTGATAGCGTAAATCAACAACAACAATAACATAACCACACACACCAACGAGATAACAGCCGATAATTGACATATACACTAGTCACAATAATTGAAGAATTAAAAAAAAAAAGCCAAATTTTAGGGCGATTTTCAACAAAGGATAACTCGGCGAAAAATGGTCGTACAGAAAATTTAAAAAAAGAAAATTGTAGCCTCAAGTGTCTAGTTTTCAGATCTGAACAGTAAAATTTTTTAACGTGAGTGGTTTTTACGTAATCATCCAAAAACCAACTAAGAATAATTTTCCAAATTTTTTCTCGTCTTTGAAATGGTCTGTGGACTTCAAAAATTTTTTTTTCATCTTGCAACCATAAAACTCGTTTAGAAAATTTAATCAGCTTTAAGGTAGTTGTCGTGGTACAGCTACGTCAAGCAAACAAGTCTGACGAAAAATATGCCAACTAAAATTATAAAATAGGAAATGGAGAATTTTAAACCAATCGGTACTATCCCGGCGTGTAAATTCCTTGACAACTTGACGACTTTTGAAAATACAGCGACACTTTTAAACTTTAAATTATTATTTCTTTACAATGAGACGGTCAATATTTGATTTCATTTCTTTTTTAAATTCAGAACACAAACATTAAGTGACTGTTAGTTTTTTGAAAATTTCTGACAGTTAGTTTTTTTATAAATACTGATAAACTGTACAAACACTATGCACTGCCTATACTCTCCATGTTAATGAACCGATTTTTAATTAAGTGTATCTCGAGTTAGAAACGGTGAATCGACTTCAAATTTTAAGAGTAATTGTATTATCATGTCAAATTTAGAATTTTCTGACTGTACGCGTTTTTCACGACAACTACCTTAATTTGACCTTATAATGAGTTGCGTACGATTTTTTGCCGCGAAGTAATCGTCGATCAAAGCAAAAAAGGCTATTTTAACTTTGACAATCGATTACTCGGGAACTAATGATGGTACAGAAAATAAAGGTGGGTTTTTGGAAACTGCAAGACATTCTCTATAAGACGCAATCGGTGGCAATTGATAAAAAATTTTTTTAAAGCGATGATGAAGACAGAAAAAAGTTGGAAATTTGCGAAATTAAGGATATTTGGAAAATTTGGTATAACTTTGGATATAGTGGATGAATAAAAGATATCGTCGGTAATTTTTTACCCTCAAAGTGTCTCTAAAAACTTTTAAAGTTGCAAAGCTCTGCGACTTTTTTTCTTAGCGCCCCGAAGGTTTAAATTTATAGTATCGGCGTAACAAGCAATTTTTTGATTTTTTTGCATTTTTTCGACTTCAATATGGTTTTTTTGGCGACAATCTATATTTTTGGCTACACCTTACATAACACCTTGGACAAAATCGAAAAAAAAAATGCACGATTCATTAGTTCCCGAGTAATCGATTGTCAAAATTAAAATGGTCTTTTTTGCTTTGATCGACAATTACTTCGCGGCAAAAAATCGTACTCAGCTCATTAAGAGGTCAAATTAAAGCTAATTAAATTGTCTAAACGAATTTTATGGTCGCAAGATGAAAAAAAATTTTCTACGTCGACAGACCATTTCAAAAATTTTTACTGTTCAGATCTGAAAACTAGATACTTGAGGCTACAATTTCCTTTTTTTTTATTATCTATACGGCCATTTTTCTTCGAGTTATCCCTTGTTGAAAATAGCCCTAAAATTTGGAGTTTTTTTAATATCCTTCAATTTATGTGCCTAGTGTATTATAATTGCGCTCACTTTTACGCCAACTTAACAAATTTACCGGACGTTGTACCGCTACATATGTAGCTGCTGGATCGGTAGTAGCTTACGCTACGTCCGATGAATGCGACCAATGATAGCTATTTTAACCTAGGGAATCTATGTTTTATTGTTAATAAGACACCTTGAACAATGTACAGGGTTCGGCAACAAGATTGAACGGTTTTTAATAAGCCATTGTTAAGAAACAAAGAATATATTTGGACTTATTACTATTACAACTAAAAACACAATTCAGGAAATTTCTTATAACACTTTTAGTTTGCAAAGATCACGTCCCTAAGACCCTAAGATGACCACCGTCTTCTTCTATACATTGATGCAATCTGTTTCTGAAATTAACCATAACGAGTCTGAGTAAATCTTCATTTATCAAATTTAATTTCTCACGAATCCTTTTTTTCAGTTTCAAAAGTGTTTGGGGACGCGTAGAGTACACTTTGGACTATAAGAATCCCACAGAAAAAAATCCGGGACCGTCGGATCCAGTGATCTTGCGGGTCATGCAATGTCACCAAACCTGGAAATTCAAAGTGTACTCTACGCGTCCCCAAACACTTTTGGAACTCAAAGAAAGGATTCGTGAGGAATTAAATTTGATAAATGAAGATTTACTCAGACGCGTTAAGGTTAATTTCAGAAACATATTGCATCAATGTATAGAAGAAGACGCGGTGGGCATCTTAGGGATGTGATCTTTGCAAACTAAAAGTGTTATAAGAAATTTCCTAAATTATGTTTTTAGTTGTAATAGTAATAAGTCCAAATATATTCTTTATTTCTTAACAGTGGCTCATTAAAAACCGTTCAATCCTGTTGCCGAACCTTGTATATGCTAATACTATTACTTTTGTTTACGCACAGATTACCAACATTTTCGGGCATCCATGATTTGATTATACCATAAAATTAAGGGTAAATCAATTATTGTTTTAGTAAGTGGCGATAACGCAGCCTCCCATACTCGATAATAGAAATATATAAATAGTAGGTGAAACGCTAACTGCAGCAATAGTACCAATTCTCGCCTAAAATTAACTACTTACAATTTAATCAACAATGAAATTATTTATTGTATTGGGATTAGTCGCATTTATTGCTGTCGTACAAGGACAAATAGAATTCCGTAAGTTCTTTATACTTTTATTATAAAAAAAGATTTCTTGTCCTCGACGAGGGGTAAAAGTCAGTCTCTATGACACAAAAATCGGGACAGAAACAAAAAATTGCTTTTTTTAGTTAATAGAATTTCAAACCGTTTTAAGATTATAATTTCAAAATAGTAATAATTATTCAAAATAGCATTTTCTCCTGAGGGGTATACCGTATACAAGGTGAAATATTTTTTATGTTTGTTATGGGGATCTGTCTGTCTGTTAAATGATCGGTTAAATGGGGAAAGCAGTGCATTTTTGAAAGAGTACCAAATTCGGTGATCTTTTTACATTTTTCGTGCGACTTTAACTTGCTTAAATATGGCCGATAAACTAAATAATGATGAAATTCTTTAAACTGCTATAAGCTACAACTGTTTTATTAAAAAAGATATTAACAAACAACAACGACAAAAGTTAGTTAAGATGTTTGGGCCGTACTATCCATTCTTTAAGTTTGTGACACGTGTAATTCAATGCCTTGTATAATGTACTATGTTATTTAACTTGCAGATTGCATCGACGGTGTACCTTATATAGAAAATGAATGTAACCCTTGTGCCTGTGGTAATGGCCAAATAGCAGGATGCACTTTAAAGGGTTGGTGAGTATTATTTAAAATTTTAACTATTTATCGTAAAGCATTTATTTCTTATTTTTTAGTCCCGGAAACGAACACCTGTACAAATGTGAGGTTGGAAAAGTATGGAAGAAAGATTGCAATACTTGCTATTGTGTTAAAAATTTTGGAACTCTGTGTGAAAATAGGCTTTGTCCAAAGCTGGTTTAAATAAAGTTTTGATTGATTTCTAATCCGTAGTTTAATTTGTAACCCCGAACTTCGTCGATGAGCTATTATTCTGCCAGCGACTTAGCTCAAAGCCGAAGACGGGCAGGGTTCGAGGAAAAAAATAAAATAAAATAAACAGTCGCGGTGAATGGGGAAAAAATGTTTATTCAAAACAAAAGTAAATAAAATATAATAAAAAAACTCTTCTTAAAAAAAACCAACAAAAAAAAATTTTTTTTTCTCTTCTTATCTTCACGGGGAAAAACACGGGAACAGCGGAAGCTTAGGCCTTACTGCGGCTCAGAAGGAACCACAGCAAAACGGTAACCACTCACGGACGAAGAGATGATATCAACTAACGCGGAAGTTTCGATTCCACAGCGGCTTAAAATAAAACCACGGCGGAAATCTACCACAAGAAGTTGATACCGATCTAATGCGGAAGCTTAGATTCCACAGCGGCTTAAAAACAAAACCACTACGGAAAACTACCACAAAAGATCCAACCCAAAATAATGCGGAAGCTTAGATTCCACAGCGGCTTAAATAAAACCACTGCGAAAAACTACCACAGAACAAGGGTTGATTGGGATGGTCAGTGTCACTGAAGGGTTGAAAAATTTAGATAAGGTTGGACGGGACAAACGCGGACTCTCAACAAGACAGGACTAGGACTCGGACCGGACTCGACTCTAGAATGTTGCACCTCTATTTATAACTTCTCCACCACCGTACACGAGCACCAATCAGAGCTCACCTCGTGATGGCGGTACCAGTGGGGATTTCGAAGTTATCTAAATAGAGATGCAAGGGAAAATTTCTAGGGAGATCAAAATTTGGGAACAAGAATATTGGGACGAGAAGCGCTCTTAAATGGGGACCACGTGAATATAAATTTTAAAATTAAGGAGCAATACTTAAGAGCCGAGAATAATTAAATAAATGACAAAAGATTAAAGACTAATGACTAAAAATTAACAGGGAGTAATGACGCAAAAAATTACAAGGGCTGACTAGAAAGTTCAAAAAACAAATTTAAAATTTTAAACGTTAACTAAAAGTGAAATTAAAATTGAATTGAAAGCGTGCAAGGTCGCGAGTAAATCTCATATCGACGCTTGCACTTGGAACGATATCTAAAACACGGTTATTTAAATCTAAATGACAATTAAAATTAAGGGGAAAAAATGACGAAAGGGGCCAAAATTTAGAAATCACAAAGGTTGGGAATATTTAATAAATATAAAGCAAAACAAGGAGAAACTCAGTGACTACTGAAAAACCCCAGAGATATCGTACAAACGATGCTGATTTTGATAGTTCGGAGCCAGAATCTCAGGATTCATAACTACTCCGAACCATCCCAAAATACACATCGTTACAAATTACAGTAATTAGTTAAGTACAAATTTTAAAAGCTCAGTCTTCGTCGTAGTTTTCCAAGCAGATGCTAACTTGTGAGACATATTTATTTCTCAAATTTAGATAAGATTTAAGCCTAAATATTATGAATTAGTTAACTTTTAGTATAAAGAAGCAGGTAGTATTTCCAGCTACGTACTACCGTGGATATTTAGTTGAGTCTTTTTTTAAAATATGGATTTAGCACAACTACTGAGAATCATGCTGAGGGGCGATAAAAAAACAACCTTGAAGTTTGTTTTTCGGTTGCTCAAAGATCACACTTTGTTGTGACTATTGTATAAAGGAAACGTGTATAAAAACGACAATTTTGTCTGTTTGGTAATAATCGCAGAATCGCTGTAAAGATGCTTTAGGCATCATTATATCATTAATACTATAGGCACCAACTATTACTTACACTATTACTTACACTTGTCATCTTCATCATATAGTATACAACATACCAAAAAATCATAACTATCCTGAAACCAAAAAATTAATCCTGGGAGGTCAAAATTGACAAAAACTGAAAAAATGTTAAACATTTCGAAGTTTCTTGGATTTTTGACAAAGATCCGGAGGCCTGCCGAGACCGAAAACTTGGATTTATTATTAGGTCTCCGTCATAGACAACACTCAAAAAAATCAGAACTACCCCATTTGATGTAACTCGTATTTTAGGTTACAAAGGTACTACTGGGACTATTACTTAAGGTTCCTTTCCCTTGTTACGCTTTTTGGGCTTCTACCATCTTCAAATTCAATTTAAAAAGTTAAAATTTGTGACAAGCTCTTTATAAAGAACCTCGAAAACTATAACAATCAATATTTTATTAAAAGAAGTATTTAAAAATTCTGATAATTGATTTCTTCGTTGAGATTTCCAAAATTATATTTTTAACTTTTGATTTTCGAAATTGCGGTAATTTTCAATGGGTACACTTTTTAGTGTATGGCATTGGGATTCCAAAAAAGAAAAAATCATTAAAATCGGTTCATTATAACTGGGTTCCGAGGTATAAACCTAATTGCACTGGACACTAATAGTACAATGTTAATTAATATTTCTAATCAAAGTAGCGTTGGTGATTGACAGGCGCGTACAGGTAGTTAAGGGTTAAAAATATTTTAACAGCTTATAAAATTATTAGCTACAACGCGTACGAAAAAATCGCACTATGGTCGGGGAGCTCGCTTTCACGCTATTAGCACCACACGCTATTATGACGTATTACTGTGCGTTCGGGGAGGCTTTTAGCGTTTGACGCATAAGTTTACGTACTGGAACCGTGACGTCACGAAAGCTTTCATAGCGTTGAAAGCGAGCTCCCCGAACGGCAAAATCGTGCTATTAGTACTAATAGCGAGCTCCCCGAACGGGTTACTTTTCTTCAAGATAAGCTGTAGTTTCGAAAAGTAAAGTTAATTTTGTGGGGGCGACACTTTCTAACCGGGTAGTTCGTTGCAGTGGGGTGAAATACGTTTAACTGTAGGAGGGAGAAGCAAGTACACATTTTAACTAACCATTGCGTACCTATCTTCCCAATTCTCTCAATCAACGGTATTAGCATGCAAATGAAGTTAGCCTTTGAAATTAAAAATAGAAAGGTGGGGCTTTCTACCTGATCCACTCAAAATGATTTTGTACTACATCTCTATAAAATAACCTATTTTCTTTAAAATTATTGGGTATAGTTAGATTTTTATAACTAGACCCCTACATCATTGGGCACAAAACAGAATAACTAAACACTCAGTAATTAACGTTCACAGAGTAGTACAGTAGATATAGATTATTGGATCGAACTAATTCCCACAGAGAAACGGTTTGAATTTTTTAGTTCGTTGTTTATATTTCATTAAAAGGTACTACTAGTACATACTAAAAGTTTAAAAAAATCTAAGTGTGCAAAATAGGGTTTTTCGGCTTCAATATTGAGAAATTTTTTTTGAAATTGTAAAAAATCGTGTGTGGTATCAAATTACAGAAAATTTGATGCTGAAAAAGATTATAAAATTGGTTTTACAAAATCAAAATAAAAACAAAATGTTGGCCGAAAAACTTAAATGCTTTTGCAGTGTTGAAAATCATATTTTTATTAATCAAAATGAGTTTTGTATTATAATAATTTGCGTATTAGTCCAGTCAGCTAGGCCAAAAAACGCTCTTCTGTCGTAATAATTCCACCAAAACTGCGTTTTTGTATACACATACTGTAAAGCCGCTTTTGGCTAAGCTTCTTTTTAATGCTATCGGGTTTGCTTTTGCCGTGATGGGCAGGATTCTTTTTCACTTACTTTGCTGATATAAGACGTAATCAAACACATAGGCTAACAAGGTTAGGTTAAAGAAGTTTATTGTTCTGGATATCTGGTTATAATATAAATAATAAGATACTCTCGAAACATAAATACTTTTTTTTATTATTATTAATCTTTACTGCTTATTACCATTTCTGGTGTACAGTTTTAAAACATCATATGAATTCTATCAGAAAAAAACAAACAAAAAATACACACACAGCAAGTACAAATATATATATACACTATTCACTCTCCTCCCTGACAAACTTCTTCCATTCCCCTCTGCTTTTCGCTATCTCCTTCGCCTCCCTCCATGTCTTTCTCCTTTTTTCCAATATTCCCGCTATTGTTGCATCCCATGTTTTCCTTGGTCTTCCTCTTTTCCTATTTTTTTCTATTCGAGCTTCCCATATCTGTTTCACTGGCGTATCTTCCTTCATTCTTTGTAGGTGTCCCCACCAGCTTAGCTGCCTTTCTTCTATGTATTTTAATGTCGATTCCATTCCTAATTTTTTTCTTATTTCTGTATTTCTTATTCTGTCTCTCTTTGTTACTCTTTTGACTCTCCTCAAATATTTCATTTCTACTGCTTGTATTTTGCTTTTCTGTCTTTCATTCAGCACCCAAGACTCGCTACCATAGGTCAACACAGGGCGGTAGACTGCCTTGTATATCTTCATCTTTGTCTCTCTCGATATTTCTTTTCTATTTATAAAGTTCCTATTCATGGTGTAATATAGTTTCATTGTGTTCTCTCGATTCTCTTGTTTATTTCCGCCTCTTCTGTCCCCGTTTGATGAATTGTTACTCCTAGGTATGGAAAACTATTTACTTGTTCTATTGTACTCTCTTCTATCCTTATTTCTATCTCTTGTTGCTCTTCCCCTATCACCATTACTTTAGTTTTTGTTTTGTTTATTTTCATCCCATGTTCTTTAAGTATTGCATTCCATATCTCTAAATTCCCTTGCAAGTCCCTCTCCTCCTCTGCGACCACTACGATATCGTCCGCGAATGCCCCTATGGACACCTCCACCCCCTGTAGCTTCCTGTGTCCGACTTTTAGTTTTTTTGTTTCTGCTTTGCAGGCTTTAATTATTACGTCCATAAACGTTATGAATAACAGTGGTCTTAGTCCTCCTCCCTGTCTTAATCCTGCATTGGTGCTGAAGGTATCCGACTGTCTATTGTTTCTTATAACCCTGTTAACATTATTTTTGTAAAGATTTTGTATTAGTCTTATTATCTTGTCACTCTTTCTCTTGGTACTCTGTCGAAGGCTTTTTCCAAGTCGATAAACGCCACATATACTTTTCTTTTCTCTTTTATTGCCTTTTCCGTTATTTGTTTAATTGTGAAGATCTGGTCTTGCGCTGATTTTCCCCTTCTGAAACCGCTTTGTTCGCTATCTAGTGTTCGTTCTATTTTCTCCCTTACTCTTTTCTCTAATATTTGTTCGAACATCTTCATGCTTGTGTTTAGCAGTGTTATTCCTCTGTAATTACTGCACTCTGTCTTGTCCCCCTTTTTGTATATGGGCACTATTAGGGCTGTCTGCCAATCTTCTGGTATCTCCTCTTTCTGCCATATTTTATTAAAAATTTTCAATAGTAGTTCTGCTCCTTTTTGTCCCATATTCTTTATCATTTCTCCTGCTATTTTATCTGATCCTGGTGCTTTTCCATATTTCAGTCTTCTTATCGTATCTGTTAATTCCTCCATGGTTATTATTTCTTCATCGTCTTCTTCCTTTGTGCTTATTTGTTCATTGCTTGTGTTAGTGTCTGCTCCTTCATTCAGTAGTTTTTGAAAATATTCTTTCCACCTTTCCATTATTTCTGTCTCTTCTGTTATTGTGTTTCCTTCTTTATCTTTTATGTAATTTTCCGTTTGATTATTCTTATTTCTTACGTTTCTGAGTACTTTATAAAATAATTTTTGGTTACTTTTACTGTCTATTTCCATTTTTTCTCCAAACTTCCTCCATTTATCTCTTTTTTCTTTTTGCACTAGTTCTTTTACTTCCTTCCTTTTTTCCTTATACTTGTTGTAGTTTTGTTCCGTGCTTTCGCTTAGATATCTCTTCCATGCCTTCTTTTTTTCTTTCACTTGCATTTTTATATCTTCTGTCCACCACGCCGTCTGTTTATTCTTACTCCTTGTTGTGTTCATTCCACACACTTCTTTAGCTGCGTCTAGTAATGTGTTTTTGAAGTACTTAACTTAAAACTTAGTACTTAACAGAAATATAATGGGATTTAATAAGGGGAAATTAACACAAGATACAAATGAAAGGAAAATTAATTCAAGAAGGGAACGTAGAGTTTCTCTTTTCTCCACACTGGAGTGACCGGTTGGTGGCGGTCTCTTGGCTTTGTGTGGTAATTTCTCTCGTTCTAAAGAAGTTAATAAAGCTAATTAATTAGTGTTACAATTTGTGAAAATCATCGAGTGTCTTGGGTACATTTATCTACGTCAACTTAATTGTTTTCGTGGGTCTTCACGTAGTGAGGTTAAATGGTTTCCAACCTTTCAATGATACGGTACATATAAACTGTGTTGTTATTTAATTTTCACGACTAAAGATCCTTTTCCAAATAGATTAAGGACTTATTACTTATTACTCGAAGTGGATTGATTTGTTTTAACTAAACAAATTCCTCGTTTGTTTTGACCTTAGACCTTTAATAGTCTTGCACGAAGAGGCCACGGTGATCAGCGTTGCTATGTAATCGTTTTGTACGATTACATTGCTCTCCGGATTATTCGTAAATAACTCCGGTAATTAATTAATCAATTATACACGACTTTTCTATGATTTTTGATAAATGCACCAATTTAAACTCGGGGAACCAAATTATTTGTAAAACAAAAGGTGAAACGGCCAAAATTACGCTGATCTGTAAATAATTAATGTTTATTATCTTTCAGATGATGTTCCAGGGCCGAACTACATCCAAAAGACAGAGTCGCAATGGAGGTGTAAAGAAATTACGGTTTGTTCCAGGGCCGAACTACATCCAAAAGATAGAGTTGCAATGAAGGAATAAAGAAATCACGGTTTGTACAGGGGTCGAACTGCATCGAAAAGACAGAGTCGCAATGGAGGTATAAAGAAATCACGGTTTGTTCCGGGGTCGAACAACACTTTCAAGACAGGGTCACTGAAAGTGCTTAGTAAACCAATATTTACCTGAAGACTTGAAGATTCAACTCGGAGTGGAATCCAAGCTGGACTCGGAGAGGAGTCCGAGCTGGACTCGAAGAGGAGTCCGAGGTGGACTCGAAGAGGAGTCTGAGATGGACTAATTTTACGCTGCGAAATCTCGCCTTTTATAGGAAAATTCAAAAATTCCCCATCCACTAAATTTTAATTCGGCCAATGGGGGGCCTTGTTTATCCCTTCTTAATAATTTCGGACGCGACAAATATTCTAGAAATTTCTAGAAAACGCGCAGACGCTTGGGTTGTCACGTGACTAACTTGGTATATTTTATATTTTTATAACCTTAATTTTTGTGTAAATTATTTTTAGCTTTCAGCTTCGAAATTGGTTTTAAATTGAAGGGGTTCATTTTGTATACAACGCTGGGTGGTTTAAATTTAGATATGTTGTATCTCCAAAGAATTATGAACGAAAATATAACTTCGTCCAAGCTTGGTTTTCTTGTCGTTGGTTATTACAACAAAATCTTTCCTAACTTTAGTTTAAATATTTTGAAGTGATAAAAAGACTTATCTTTATGATTACGACGACTGTACTCAGGTGAGTTGTGTTTGACTTTCCGAAGCAATTTATCACTTTTAATTTTAGTTACCGATGACTCGAAATCGACCGAACCTTTGTAACAATGTATTACTGATATTTTCTAATAAAAATGCGAGCAAATAATTTTTATTTGAGAGCTTTATATGTAGATCGAAAATACTACTTCACAATTCGTCTTGATGTCAAAAATAAGTATATGACAAAACCCTCAAACTATCTGCAGAGCAATTTTAGATACTCGTTTACAAGATAACGCTGCATAAACTGCAAAACACGCAAGTTGGATGAACGGAATCAGTCACTAAAGTTACCCATCCATGAATATGCGGATAATCCGGCACTGCTTTACTTATGAAGACAAAAGCATCTTATGTTTCTTCTTCAGCTAGATATTGTGAAAGAACTTTTTTTTTTAAATTTTACTCCAAATTGTAACATTTAGTAAGCGCCTTATTGAACGAAGAACCTGTTAATTCCCAAAATATTCCCAAAATTTCCAAAATAGTCGTGTTATCTTTTCTAAATTGAACATATTGGTACCAACTTAGAAGCAGAAAACTTGACCAAACCTATTATAACACTCAAATAGGATATTCTACAACCACTATTTAATGATAGCTATTTTAACCAAGGGAATCTATGTTCCATTGTTAATGAGACACCCTGTATATGCTAATGCTAGAACTTTTGTTAATGCACAGATTACCAACATTTTCGGGCATCCATGATTATATTATACCATGAAATTAAGGGTAAATCAATTATTGTTTTAGTAAGTGGCGATAATGCAGCCTCCCACACTCGATAATCGAAATATATAAATAGTAGATGAAACGCTAACTGCATCAATATTAACAATTTTTGCCTAAAATTAACTACTTACATTTTAATCAACTATGAAATTATTCGTTGTATTGGGATTAGTCGCATTTATTGCTGTCGTACAAGGGCTAGAAATAGAACTCAGTAAGTTTTTTATATTTTTATTATAAAAAGGTTTCTTGTTCTCGACTAGGAGTAGAAGTCAGTTTTTATAACACAAAAATCGGGACCATAGTTAGTTTTCAAATTACTTCAAAATAATAATAATAATTCAAAATAGCATTTTCTCCTGAGGGGTATACCGTACATACAGGCTGAAAATTTTCCATCATCTTATGGGGATATCTGTCTTATTGTAAGAGTTAGAAAATCGGTCAAATGGGGAAAGTAGGGAATTTTTGAAAGAGTACCTAATTCAAAAATGTTTTTACGTTTTTCGAGCGAATTTAACTTGTTTAAATATAACCGAAAAACTGGTAAAATTCTTTAAACTGCTATAAGCTACAACTGTTTTATTTAAAAAAATATCAACAAACAACAAAGACAAAAGTTAGTTAGGATGTGTGGGCCGTACTATCCACTCTTTAAGTTTGTGACACGTGTTATTCAACGCCTTGTATAATGTACTATGTTATTTTACTAGAAGATTGCATCAACGGTGTACCTTATCTAGAAAATGGATGTAACCATTGTTACTGCGCAAATGGCAAAGTGACAGGCTGTACAAAAATGGCTTGGTGAGTATTATTTAAAATTTTGAGTATTTATCAAAAGGTATTTATTTCTTATTTTTTAGTCCCATCCACAAATGTGAGGTTGGAACAGTATGGAAGGAAGATTGCAATACGTGCCATTGTATAGAAAATGTAGGCACTGTGTGTGAAGACAAGCCCTGTCCATTCTGAACACAATGTAAACAGTAGGCAATAATATACAATGATCAATAAAATTTTAAAAAATGGGTCTAAAAATTTGACGGAAATGTTTGAGAAATGTCGGAAATGTTTAGGAAATTCGCCAATGGGTGTACAAATTTTTTAGAGTGAAAAGCCCTTCGCGTATTATATACGATTTACGGCAAAGTGCGGTGAACTTGCTATTGTTTATTTATCGTTTTATTGTCAAAAAAGTTTTTGTACCTGCCTAAATTGACTGGTCGTCATCCAAAAATATATTATTTTTAATTTTTACAAGAGATTAAAATACCGTTCGAGTACAGAAACCTTTAACTCAAGTTTGAACATGCTAAAAACGAATGTTTCATCTTCTCACTCTCGATGTTACTACGTTCAAAAGAAGGCTCATTCGGTCCCATAAACTTCGGATTTCTATTACTGGATATGCTTTGGTCTTACTCATCGCTTATCTCAACTAAAAAAAAGAAAGATAGTTTTAACAGTCCTCTTCCTATACAATTGCGTAGTTTAGGGGTAAAATGTACCTCTATACCTGCTTTGGGTATTAGCACGCAAATGAAGTTTGCCTTTGATATTAAAAATAGAAAGGTGGGGCTTTTTACCGGATCCTCTCAAAATGATTTTGTTCTACAATTCTTTAAATGAACGTATTTTTTTGAATTATTGTGCATAGTTAGATTCCTATAACTGGACCCCTACATCATTGGGCACAAAACAGAATAACTAAACACTCAGTAATTAACGTTCACAGAGTAGTACAACAGTAGATATAGATTATTGGGTCGAACTAACTCCCACAGAGAAGCGGTTTGAATTTTTTAGTTCGTTGTTTATATCTCATTGACATTCTAAAAGTAATGAAAAATCTAACTGTGCGAAATGGGGTTTTTTGGCTTCAATATTGAGAATTTTTTTTCAAAATTATAAGAAATTGTGTGTGGTATCAAATTACAGAAAATTGGTTTTACAAAATCAAAATAAACACAAAATGTTGGACGAAAAACTTAAATGCTTTTGCAGTGTTGAAAATCATATGTTTATTAATCAAAGTAAGTTTTGTCCAGTCACCTAGGCCAAAAATCGCTCTTCTGTCGGAATAATTCCACCAAAACTGAATATTTGTTATCTCGTACGTCTTGATGTTCCAAAACCCCCAATTTATCTACGGAGCAATTTTAAATACTCGTTTACAAGATAACGCTGTATAAACTGCAAAACACGCAAGTTGAACGAACGGAATCAGTCACTAAAGTTATCCATCCACGGATATGCGGATAATCCGGCACTGCTTTACCTATGAAGACAAAAATCATCTTATGTTTCCTCTTTACCTATTCTTCATTTCAAAATTCGGTGGAGTAATAAATCAAATAGTAGGTGTAACCATATTGTCGCTTGTCGCACTAAGCTGCAGTTTAACAATAAAGAACCGGAAAAAGAGCTGGTATATAAAAGAAATTTTGACAAAGTGGATTGATTTATTACTCCACCGACTTCTGAAATGAAGAATAGGTATTGTGCAAGAACTTTTTTTTTTTAAACTTTACTCCAAATTGTAACATTTAGTAAGCCCCTTATTGAACGAAGAACCTGTTAATTCCCAAAATAGTCGTGTTCTCTTTTATAACTTGGACATATTGGTACCAACTTAGAAGCAGAAAATTTTACCAAGCCTATTAAAACACTCAAATAGGATATTATGCAACGACCATTTAATGATAGCTATTTTAACCAAGGGAATCTATGTTCCATTGTTAATGATACACCCTGTATATGCTAATGCTAGAACTTTTGTTAATGCACAGATTACCTACATTTTCGGGCATCCATGATTATATTATACCATGAAATTAAGGGTAAATCAATTATTGTTTTAGTAAGTGGCGATAATGCAGCCTCCCACAATCGATAATCGAAATATATAAATAGTAGGTGAAACGCTAACTGCATCAATAGTAACAATTTTTGCCTAAAATTAACTACTTACATTTTAATCAACTATGAAATTATTCATTGTATTGGGATTAGTCGCATTTATTGCTGTCGTACAAGGGCTAGAAATAGAACTCAGTAAGTTTTTTATATTTTTATTATAAAAAGGTTTCTTGTTCTCGACTAGGAGTAGAAGTCAGTTTCTATAACACAAAAATCGGGACCATAGTTAGTATTTCAAAACCGTTTTCAAATTATAATTTCAAAATAATAATAATAATTCAAAATAGCATTTTCTCCTAAGGGGTATACCGTAGATACAGGCTGAAAATTTTCCATCATCTTATGGGGATATCTGTCTTATTGTAAGAGTTAGAAAATCGGTCAAATGGGGAAAGTAGGGAATTTTTGAAAGAGTACCTAATTCAAAAATGTTTTTACGTTTTTCGAGCGAATTTAACTTGTTTAAATATGACCGAAAAACTGGTGAAATTCTTTAAACTGCTATAAGCTACAACTGTTTTATTTAAAAAAATATCAACAAACAACAAAGAAAAAAATGAATTAAGATGTTTGAGCCGTACTATCCACTCTTTAAGTTTGTGACACGTGTTATTCAACGCCTTGTATAATGTACTATGTTATTTTACTAGAAGATTGCATCGACGGTGTACCTTATCTAGAAAATAATTGTAACCGTTGTTACTGCGGAAATGGCATAGTGACAGGCTGTACAAAAATAGCTTGGTGAGTATTATTTAAAATTTTGAGTATTTATCTAAAGG
This sequence comes from Malthinus flaveolus, assembly GCA_950108345.1. Lineage (NCBI taxonomy): Eukaryota > Metazoa > Arthropoda > Insecta > Coleoptera > Cantharidae > Malthinus > Malthinus flaveolus. The sequence continues at coordinate 16,459,602 of OX467287.1, read as the reverse complement.
TATTTATTTCTTATTTTTTAGTCCCATCCACAAATGTGAGGTTGGAACAGTATGGAAGGAAGATTGCAATACGTGCCATTGTATAGAAAATGTAGGCACTGTGTGTGAAGACAAACTTTGTCCATACTGAACACAATGTAAACAGTAGGCAATAATATACAATGATCAATAAAATTTTAAATTTTTTGAAGCTCAACGAAGTGTTTAATTTAATTTCAATTAGATTAAATTTTATTTTATTTTATTTTATAACTTTCAAAAATACGGTTATACCAATTCATCCGAGTTTTAATCCCCCGAGGGGCTTTCCACTCTGGAAATGGGTCTAAAAATTTGACGGAAATGTTAGGAAATGTTTGAGAAATGTCGGAAATGTTTAGGAAATTCGCCAATGGGTGTACAAATTTTTTAGAGTGAAAAGCCCTTCGCGTATTATATACGATTTACGGCAAAGTGCGGTGAGCTTGCTATTGTTTATTTATCGTTTTATTGTCAAGAAAGTTTTTGTACCTGCATAAATTGACTGGTCGTCATCCAAAAATATATTATTTTCAATTTTTACAAGAGATGTAACGACCCCAAATTTTGATATTTAGATAAATTTGTTAAGACGTAGTAACAGTACGATGGCGCCAAGAAGGCGATAAGAGTGATTCTTAGAGACATTCAGTACGAATTAATAAACAAGCCGAAGTTTCTAGAACTCACAGTAAAACAATCCATCAGCATATTATGTCAGCATATCCTTTATAGTTTCGCAGAAACGTAATTAAAGAAGTACAGAATCAGAGGAAATTCAAATCGCTAACAAACAAAGTCATAAAAATTTTTTTGTGGCGCCTGTAGAGAGACAGGGAGTAACTTAAATAAGTAGCGCGGATTGGTTAAGTAGCTCGGGTGATAAGGAAACAGGCCAATCATGCGCGTCGAAGGCGTAGAGTGGAGCCGAAGTGTTCGGCCGCATTGATTAAGTTAGTTAAGTCGTATTGAAGCTCCAAAAGGGATAAGAAGTAAAAAGTTATTTTAAGACTCCAGAAGGAAAAATCCCAGGGCATTCAATGAAAAGTTGGTGACACAAAAAAGATTACCGAAGTATAATTAAAATAGTAGTGCGTTGTGGAAATATTCTGCAAGGAGAAAATCAATGAGTCAAGGGACTCTTAAAAAAGTGTAGAGTTCTCGGGAAAAGTGTCCCAAAAAGGGAGAATTCGAATTCAGTTCGTAAACATCGAATTCAAGTAAAGTAAAGTGCATAATTCGTTTTCGTGTAGAGCACAAGCGGTCGAAATTATAACGAGTCCGTGTGCTGGTAAAAGTGTCAACCCCGAATAAGGACATAAGGGCATTTAGCGTTGGCGGTCCGGTTGAGATAGTTAGTAGTAACATTGAGTTGGCACACGCGAATCCTCCGATGTAGGTAAAAAATAGTCGGCCGGGGAAGACGCGCGATAATACAATCATTTGCATAAAGACAATAATTAATAGTAATTTAAACTGGTTAAAATTAACCAAGAGTAATCATCTCGCATTGGTCAAATAAAGAGAGTGAACCCATAAGATCAACGGAGTATAAACTGTCGTTTCGGGAGCTCAAACTGCTGCGTGAATGGTCAGCGGAAGGTGTTAAGCTCTAGAAGTGGAGACCATCGTGTGGAGGTTGTCAATTGTGTTAGATACGGCCAGAAGGGTGTCGTAGGAAGGATAGTTAGGAGTAAGATTTGATAAGTTTTGTACTGATAATTCCCAGAAACCCGCCCATATTGGTCTGAGTCGGGAATCTGGGAATTACGAAATTTTGTATTTTGCGGAAGACGAGAATACGTTGCTAGACTACGAAGGGTAGTAAGCTAAATGTGCAACGGATTCGCGGCTTCCCGATAATGATTTTTGTATATGTTCGTATATTTGCTTTAATTTAGTGTTTTATGTTTTTGGTAATTTGATTTATTTTAAATTTTTGTATGTGTTGGGGGCAAGTTAGCCCTTTTTTATATAATTATTATAACTGGCTTATAATCTGAACTGTGTTTTTTCTGTCACTTTAACGGCCTGAGTATGTTTCCTGCGATATCGACTGGAGCTAGTTTGGGTGTTTCAATTTAAAATACCCTGGCGCCCAATAATTAAGCAGAATAAGCTCATCCTAAATACTGCGAATCAGTATTATTTTTTTATTCAAAACGAAGGCACTCAACAAACAGATTTTTTTTACGCAAAAGAACGCGGTTCATTACAGAGATTAAAATACCGTACGAGTACAGAAACCTTTAACTCAAGTTTGGACATGCTAAAAACGAATGTTTCATCTTCTCACTCTCGATGTTACTACGTTCAAAAGAAGGCTCATTCGGTCCCATAAACTTCGGATTTCTATTACTGGATATGCTTTGGTCTTACTCATCGCTTATCTCAACTAAAAAAAAGAAAGATAGTTTTAACAGTCCTCCTCCTATACAATTGCGTAGATTTGGGGTAAAATGTACCTCTATACCTGCTTTGGGTATTAGCACGCAAATGAAGTATCCCTTTGAAATTAAAAATAGAAAGGTGGGGCTTTTTACCTGATCCTCTCAAAATGATTTTGTTCTACAATTCTTTAAATGAACGTATTTTTTTGAATTATTGTGCATAGTTAGATTCCTATAACTGGACCCCTACATCATTGGGCACAAAACAGAATAACTAAACGCTCAGTAATTAACGTTCACAGAGTAGTACAACAGTAGATATAGATTATTGGGTCGAACTAACTCCCACAGAGAAGCGGTTTGAATTTTTTAGTTAGTTCGTTGTTTATATCTCATTGACATTCTATAAGTCTAGAAAAATCTAACTGTGCGAAATGGGGTTTTTTGGCCTTAATATTGAGAATTTTTTTTCAAAATTATAAAAAATTGTGTGTGGTATCAAATTACAGAAAACTGGTTTTACAAAATCAAAATAAAAACAAAATGTTGGCCGAAAAACTTAAATGCTTTTGCAGTGTTAAAAATCATATGTTTATTAATCAAAGTAAGTTTTGTCCAGTCACCTAGGCCAAAAATCGCTCTTCTGTCGGAATAATTCCACCAAAACTGCATTTTTGTTATCTCGTACATCTTGATGTTACAAAACCCTCAAATTATCTGCGGAGCAATTTTAGATACTCGTTTACAAGATAACGCTGTATAAACTGCAAAACACGCAAGTTGGACGAACGGAATCAGTCACTAAAGTAATCCATCCACGGATACGCGGATAATCCGGCACTGCTTTACTTATGATTATGAAGACAAAAATCATCTTATGTTTTCTCTTCACCTATTCTTCATTTCAAAATTCGGTGGAGTAATAAATCAAATAGTAGGTGTAACCATATTGTCGCTTGTCGCACTAAGCTGCAGTTTAACAATAAAGAACCGGAAAAAGAGCATGTATATAAAAGAAATTTTGACAAAGTGGATTGATTTATTACTCCACCGACTTCTGAAATGAAGAATAGGTATTGTGAAGGAACTTTTTTTTTAAATTTTTCTCCAAATTGTAACATTTAGTAAGCGCCTTATTGAACGAAGAACCTGTTAATTCCCAAAATAGTCGTGTTCTCTTTTATAACTTGGACATATTGGTACCAACTTAAAAGCAGAAAACTTTACCAAGCCTATTATAGCACTCAAATAGGATATTATGCGACGACCATTTAATGATAGCTATTTTAACCAAGGGAATCTATGTTCCATTGTTAATGAGACACCCTGTATATGCTAATGCTAGATTTACGCACAGATTACCAACATTTTCGGGCATCCATGCTTTGATTACACCATGAAATTAAGGGTAAATCAATTATTGTTTTAGTAAGCGGCGATAACGCAGCCTCCCATACTCGATAATCGAAATATATAAATAGTAGGTGAAACGCTAACTGCAGCAATAGTACCAATTTTCGGCCAAAATTAACTACCTACAATTTATTCAACGATGAAATTATTTATTGTATTGGAATTAATCGCATTTATTGCTGTCGTACAAGCCCAAATAGAATTCAGTAAGTTTTTATACTTTTGTTATAAAAAGGATTTTTGTCTTCGACTAGGAGTTGAAGTCAGTTTCTATGACACTAAAATCGGGACAGAAATAACAAATTACTCCGTTTAGTTAATAGTATTTCAAAATTTCAAAATAATAATAATAATTTGCATTCTCTCCTGAGAGGTAGGTATACCGTATACAAGGTAAAACTTTTTTCTATTTTCTTATGGGGATCTGTCTTACTGTAAGAGTTAGAAAATCGGTTAAATGGAGAAAGTAGCGCATTTTTGAAAGAGTACCTAATTCATTGTTGTTTTTACATTTTTCGTGCGATTTTAACTTGAACTTAATATGGCCGAAAAGCTAAATAATGGAGAAATTTTTTAAACTGCTATAAGCTACAACTGTTTTATTAAAAAATATATGAGCAAACAACAAAGAAAACAATTAATTAAGATGTTTGAGCCGTACTATCCACTCTTTAAGTTTCTGACACGTGCTATTCAACGCCTTGTATAATGTACTTTGTTATTTAACTATAGCATATTGCATCGACGGTGAACTTTATCAAGAAAATGAATGTAACACTTGTACCTGTAGTAATGGCAAAATAGGAGGCTGTACAAAAAAGGCTTGGTGAGTATTATTTAAAATTTTGACTATTTATCGTAAAGTATTTATACCTTATTTTTTAGTCCTGAAAACGAGCACTTGTACAAATGCGAGGTTGGAAAAGTATGGAAGAAAGATTGCAATACTTGCTATTGTATTAAAAATTTTGGAACTCTGTGTGAAAATAAGCCTTGTCCAAAGCTGGAATAATTAAAGTTTTGAATGATTTCTAATCCGTAGTTTAATTACAGTAATTAGTAAAGTACAAATTTTAAAACCTCCGGTATAGTCTTTGTCAAATTTTTTCTCAAGTAGATGCTGGCTTTCGAGACATAGTTCTCAAATTTAGATGATTTAAACCTAAATATTAAATAGTAAAAAGTAAAAACACTCTTTAAGCAACTTTTTATGCTCAATTTGAATATCTACTCAGATACTTTATTCACTTTTTCGTTTCCACGCACGCATCATCAACTTTCTTCAGTTTTTCTTATAGTCACCATATTTTAACGCTGAATCTAAGTATGTATAACACTTACATGTTTTAATAAAAATTTGCCAAGACATTACAAAAATCTCAAAATTGTACTAAAATTTATGTTATATATTATTATTATTAGGTTAACTATAACGTATATTTTGATATTGTTGACTTCTATTGAATGAGTAAGCGTGGCAAATCTCAAATCACACCAAACCATTAAATACTGTAAATTATTGTATCCAGCCCTATGTCTGGGATTTTAAGTGTTCCGATGGTGACCCTTATATTTTGGGTAGAATGATGTAAGAATGTTAGGAGAGAGTTTAGTCTTAGTTATACCAAAGAACATAGAATTATCAGAAAAAGTAACCAATGTAAAATTTTAAGACATTTTAAAGTGTAGTAACACAATTGAGCTCCAGATGTCGCTGCTCTGTATACGACACTTTCGAGAGTGTGAGAAGATGAAACATTTAATTTTAGTATGTCCAAACTTGAGTTTAAATGGTTTAAAAAAGGTCTATTTGAATAGTATTTTAATCCTTTGTAACAGTTGAAGATAATAATATTTTTACGATCCAGTAAATTTAGCCAGGTAGTTTTACTGTAAATGCAAGTTTCTTTTCTTATGTACGGTAAAAATTTTATTGTAATTAAAGCATTATACATTGGGTTCTGATTATTTAAATAACGGTAATTAAATAAAAAATCAAAAGATTGAAAGCTTAAAAAACCAAATACATTTTCTTATTGTTTAATTGGGCCACTTTATTAAATCGCCGATAATTATTAGTTCATCAAAAACTGTGTAGCAATGTTATTACAAATTTTTTTAGATCAACTACACGGCTACAAATAATTTTCTGATGTAAAAGTTTGCTAAAGCGGTTTAAGCAAATTGTGTGGCGTTCATCATAGTGTTTTTACTTTATAAAATATTGCAGACTTTGCAGTCATTCTATACAATTCAAGAAGCAATTAGAACTTGTGTTTTAAGTGCGTAGGTAATTAATTATTAAATTTCAAATGAATAATATGTAAAGACTATGCCAATCGTATAGGTACATAATTATAATATTACATAATATAAAAAAAAAGAAAAGGTAGCATAATATTTAACCCTCATCTTGTCAAATGTTTTTGCCATAATATGCTTTGCTGACAATTTTACACATGCTCGTGCTTTACCTTGTTGATCAATTCGATACAAATTGCGTAAATCTTCCCAGGAAATTTCTTTACCGTCATCTATATAAATTGAATTATTGTGGTTTAACGCTTTTAATTAGGTGTGGCACATCAAATAATAAATATATTTTCTGATTACCAATCACGGTAAAGTTTTCCGAGCTGTTTGGACTCCTCAATTTTTTGTATAGGGTTCTGTTGTTGGAACCCTGATCAATATAGGGATTCGAAGCCCCATATCCCCATATCTGGAAGCTTTTTTATTACGTTTCAAAAACACTATATTGCCCGATTTTGCACAGCCTTGCGTAAAGAAATACGCAATTGGAATTTTCCAATTTTTTATGACTCCACGGAGCATAAACACCAAAGCATGATTTGCTACATCACCGTTTCGGATGTTTCCTATATCTTCGTAACCCTCAATAAAATCCTCTTTTTGAACTAATTTCGTCAAATATTAAATATATTCTTTTTCTGATATGTCCATACCGTTGACTTTGATTTTAAAATTTGAAGAAAATCTATGGTCGATTCGAGTGGTGAAAGTCTGCGATGATCTTATTGTGGGGCACGGCAATTTTATTTTTAAATTATCTCTCATGTGCTTGTAATTAATTATTACCAATTCATTATTATTGTAACTATTATTATTATAATTAGATTATTACTTATTACTTATTACTTATGTATTAAAATTTAGATTACCTACTTATTTATTTTTGTGTTCTGTACCTGTACATATTATACTACATTAATTTGTAAGATTTTTGTATAATTAAAATATTTTTTTTGTTTTTATCTATATTAAATTATGATTAAATTAATATTGTTATATTTTTTTTCTAATAATACCAAAGACCAAAGATTTTGAACTTCCTATCAACAAAAACTTTCGTGACAATATAACTATCATAAAATAACAATAGAAAAGCAACTTTGCCCCTTCGTCGTAAATAGTATTGTAAAAATCCTCTTGCTAGGTACCTAAGATTGCTTAGAATAGACAAACATTTTATCTATTTTTGTCCCTCTCTTTGTTACTCTTACGTAGGTATTCGAAAAATTGCACTAAAATGAGGAGCGACATGTGAATCTCACCGGTGTACTACGTTTAAAAGAAGGCGCAGAGATTCCATAAGCTTAGGATTTCTGATAATTGTATGTTCTTTGGTTATACTCTTAAGTTGACGAAACGTTTTTAATATTGTCCTTAAACGATAACTTAATTATTATTCTATTTGTTATAACAGTGTTGATAACGCTCTAACGAGGTGAATCTTATTAATTTCATACTTTTCTGTAATAAATATGTTACGTTATTGCTTCTATTGAAATAATCAAACATCTTCAACCCTTTGAATAACGTGTCTTACATTTATTTTTTAAAACAGTCGGCCATGAAAAATTTTTATTAACAAATGCCACATTGATTGTCAAATAAGTATAAAGTGATTTGTTTTATTTAATTCCGTCCACTATATCTGTAACAGACCACCTCCGTGTCTCTTATATATGGTCCAATATCTCCATGCTTATCATGCTTATCCGGGACACCCTGTATAGTTGTTTCCTATACAAAAATGGCGTTTACTACTTTTCATTTATTGGTATGTGTTTGACGTCAATCATCACGTGATTTGAAAAAGAAATTACTTAGAAGTCCGTTTAGAAAAAATCTAAATATAAAGTTTAGGGATTTTCGTTGGTAGCGATTGGCAGTTAGTACCTAATTATTGTAAGTGACATAATTTAAAATTCCAATAAGTTGGTTTGTAGGTTGTATTGTTTGCAAGTTAATTAACTCTAATTACCATTTTAGAACATAGAACCTATTATTTCCCAAAATAGTCGTGTTCTCATTTCTAAATTTGACATAATATTATTATTGATAATACCAATTTCGAAACAGAAACATTTACCAAAGGTATTAAAACATTCAAATTAGTATATTAGGCAACGACCATTTAATGATAGCTATTAAGACTCGAGCATAAAGGTGCTCGCACACTTGTCCACTTTTGTGGCGCAACTTTTTATTGCAAAATTATGGAATTGCACGTCGTGTTCATACTTTGCCGAAAAATAATAAAAATGCGACACAATTGAATTACGCAACTTAAAAGTTTGATTTTGCTGTAATTGTTGATCTGTGATATACGCAGAAATTGATAATTTTCATATGCTCGTACGTCTTATTCTCCACCGCGTTGATTATACAAAGTGGCGCAATATTTGACATAACAGACGTACGAGCATATGAAAATTATCAATTTCTGCGTATATCACAGATCAACGATTACAGCAAAATCAAACTTTTAAGTTGCGTAATTCAATTATGTCGCATTTTTTAGTATCATTCTGTGTCTTAAGTGTGAATACGACGTGCAATTCTATAATTTTGCAAAACAAGTTACGCAATAAAAGTGAACGAGTGTACGAGACAAATATTTCAAAATTGACCAAAAAACTGATTTTTTTAGTTTCTCAATAACTCAAAAACTATGCGCTTTTAGGGAGAAGTGTTTTTACAAAAATAGTGTATACCTACATTAAATTTTCAACAAAGTATATCCGTTACATATTTTTCTGCAACCGAACGGTTTAGGCGCTAGAGCACGCTAAAGTTATAACATTCGCCTACGGCTCATGTCATAATAGATGTGAGTTATTTTAACCGAAAGAATCTATGACTACACGGTGTACCAACGTTAATGAGACGCCCTGTATATGCTAAAACTATTGTTCACGGTCGGATAACCCTCTCCTTAAAGATCGTCGGGCATTCATGATTTCATTAAACCACGCAGTTAAGGGTAAATCAATTATTGTTTTAGTAAGTGGCAATAACGCAGCCTCCCACACTCGGTAATTGAAATATATCTATAAATAGTAGGTAAAACACTCTTACTGCAGCAATAGTAACAATTTTCTCGTAAAACTAACTACTTACAATTGATTCAACCATGAAATTATTTACTGCATTGGGACTAGTCGCATTTATTGCTGTCGTACAAGGACAAATAGATTTTAGTAAGTTTTTTAAATTTTTTATATGTTTATTATAAAAAGGTTTCTTGTCCACGTCGTAGAAGTTAAGTTACTAATATTTCAAACACTCCGTAGGAAGTTATCATGAAAACCAAATTTTCATTTTTCAAATTATAATTTCAAAATAATTATAAAAATGTATATTGTATACAGGGGGAATTATTTTTCATTTTCCTTATGAAAATCTCGCTTATTGTAAGAGTTAGAGGTTAGAGAATCGGTTAAAACGGGTAAGTAGTGCACTTTTGAACGAGTTCAGTTTATTAAATGTTCAGTTTATTAAATATGGTCAAAGAACTAAATAATGTGACATTTTTTTAACTTCTATAGTCTTTAACCTTGGTTAGTTAACTTTATTTTTGACCTACAACTGAACAACTAGATCTATTATATAACTACTTCATTAAAAAAGATATCGAAATAGTATATTAAAGTACAAGTTTCATAAGGCACCTTGTTAACGTACGAGTCCAAGTTTTGAAAACGAGCCGCTTGCGGTGAGTTTTAAAAAGAACGAGTACTTAACACGGCTTATGAAACGTGTAATTTCTACTATTTTTTCAATTTCACATTTTAATAAAATAATTTGTTAAAATATTTAAATAATTAACATCATGGTGATTTTCTTTTTATAATAATTGTGGTGGCACTGACTGAAATGTCACCATCTTTCGTTCAATGATTCATAGATGTCGCAAGTTTATTTTTTTAAATTTAAATAATGCACCTACTCCTGTCTGTATAATTTAAATTTTAACAAATAAAAATGAATGAACTATGTCAAAACATTATTCTGTATTACATTTCAATTCTAATAAGCTCTAAAAATAAACATTTTAATAAATGATATTTGACATTTGTAAACGTCAGTGCAACTTGACGCAAACTTAGCAGAAGAAAATCCCCCAGAAACAGTACGTTAGGAGAGCTTCTTAACGCACTGTTTTGAGACCAAAACAGTACGTTAAGAAGTGGATTAAAGTACCGAAATAGAAAACAAAGTTTAAACAAAATTACCAAAACTCGTTGTCTAGAATTTTTAAGTAATAATAATAATTTTTCTTCATTTGCCGTTTTAGAGATACTGCACCAAACTATCGAATTTTAAATGGCACCCTTTTCAAATACATATTTATACCAAAGAAAATAGCGGGTTTTTTTACTTTTTACTTAGCTTTCACGACCCAAATAAAATTAAAAAGGGCAAAAAGCGATTTCTAAAAACTTTTAGTGACATTACTATTAATTAATTTGTCAAGGACTATCGTTAATTTTAATATCAATAAATGTTAATTAAATTAAATTTACAAAAACACTTATTTTCTCTTGTAGTCTAATTTTGGTTGTAAAAAAATAGTATAAACTCGTCCGAAGACAATGCTTTTTTACACCCCGGATAAAATTATGCATTTCTATTCCTCGATATACAAGGTTTTAAAAAACATGGTTTACAAACTTAAAAGGTCCAAAAAAGAAACATTTTCCTTTACACCATCACTTTTTTTATTATGTACATACAAACAATAATAAATAATAAGCAAACCAAGTAATTCATGAACAAACAACAAAGGCAGAAAGTCAAATAAGATGTTCAAAATGCCCTCCCCTCATTTCAAGAAACTTCGACATCTCCCGGGCACGAACCTTCAAACTCTTTCAAAAACCCGAACATTGACTCGGATTCAATGGCACCTGGCACCCTTGATCTATTTGTTTCTGCGTCCCTCGAGACCTTTTTCAGGCTGCGATACCGGTTCGCCCCTTCCTACTCATCTTTTTTTAAAGTTCTGTGTAAGTGAAATGTTTTCTAAACATAAATAGGTAGTACTAAAAAACGCAATACTTATTCGAAACCGGGCATTTGCTAACCCAGGTTATTATACCCCTTTCTGCATATTTTGGGCCGTACTATCTACTCTTTAAGTTTATGACACATGTTTTTGAACACCTTGTACAATGTACTATGTTATTTAACTTGCAGATTGCACCGACGGTGTACCTTATCTAGAAAATGGATGTAACAATTGTAACTGCGCTAATGGAAAAATAGAAGGTTGTACTCTTTTGCTTTGGTGAGTATCACTTAAAATTTTGAGTATTTATTAAAAAGTATTTATTTCTCATTTTTTAGTCCCATCCGCCAATGTGAGGTTGGAACAGTATGGAAGGAAGATTGCAATACGTGCCATTGTATAAATATAGGCACTATGTGTGAAAACAAGCGCTGTCCAAAGCTGGTTTAAATAAAGTTTTGATTGATTTCTAATCCGTAGTTTAATTACAGTAATTAGTTAAGTACAAATTTTAAAAGCTCAGGTTTAGTCTTCGTCGAAGTTTTCCTCAAGTAGATGCTGGTTTTCGAGACTCAAATTGAGATGATATTTAAACCTAAATAATATGTACTTGCTCACTTCTAATATAAAGAAGCCGGTGGCTTTTCTAGCTACGTACGTGCTACCGTGGATATTTAGTTGGTTTTTCTCTTAAAATATGGATTTGGCACAATTTCTGAGAATTATACCAATGAGTGATGGCACAAAAGAATTACAATAACCTTGAAGTTTGTTTTTCGGTTGCGTAAAGTAAAATCAACATGTGTGTTTTTGAAAAGAGCGTTTTGACTGTAAGTTTCTTAAGTGACGGGCGACGCGCAATTCCGAGAGCTATGACCGAGGAATCTATGACTAGGCGGTGTTCCATTGTTAATGAGACACCCTGTATATATGCTATAACTTTTGTTCACCACTGGATTACCCTCCTCTTAAAGATCGTCGGACATCCATGATTTCGTTATACCATGCAATTAAGGACAAATAAATTATTGTTTTAGTAAGTGGCGATAACGCAGTCTCCCACACCCGATAATCGAAATATATAAATAGTAGGTGAAACACTCTTATTGCAGCAATTGTAACAAATTTCGCGTAAAATTAACTACTTACAATTGATTCAACCATGAAACTATTCATTGTATGCGAATTAGTCGCATTTATTGCTGTCGTACAAGGACAAGAAGTATTCAGTAAGTTTCCTAAATTTGTTTTATGTTTATTATAAAAAGGTCTCTTGTCCGCGCCGTAGAATAAGTTAAATAGTTACTATGACACAAAAATAGTTACAGAAATAACAAATTACTCTTTAAGTTAATAATATTTTAAACACTCCGTAGAAAGTTTTCTTTAAATTATAATTTAATTTTTTTAAAATTACAATTTGAAAAAAATAATAACGTAAAATGGCATTCTTTCCTGAGGGGTATACAGTATTTATACAGGGTGAATTATTTTTCATTTTCCCTATCGGGATCTCGCTGATAGAGAATCAGTTAGAAACAGTTAGAGAATCGGTTAATAAGGGTAAGTAGTGCAGTTTTTTGAAAGATTAATTCATTGTTGGTTTTAAATGTTTGGTTTAATGTTCAGCAGGATAGCCGAAAAACTAAATAATGTGACATGTTTTTAACTGCTATGCCCCAGTTGTTCAGTCGTAGATTAAACTTAAGATTTTTATCGTTTAAAGTAGACGTATATGAAATTAGTATATCATGCAACGGCCATTTAATGATAGCTATTAAGACACGATCATAATTATGACATGAGCCGTAGGCGAGTTATTTTAACCTAAGGAGTGTATGACTAGACGGTGTCTCATTGCTAATGAGACACCCTGTATATGCTAGAACTTTTGTTCACGCACGGATTATCCTTCCCTTAAAGATCTTCGGGCATACATGATTTCATTACACCATGAAATTAAGGGTAAATTAATTACTATTGTTTTTGTAGGTGGCGATAACTCTGTCTCCCACATTCCATAATCGAAATATATAAATAGTAGGTAAAACACTTTTATTGAAACAATAGTTACACTTTTCTCGTAAAATTAACTACGTACAATTCGTGCAACCATGAAATTATTCATTGTATTGGGATTTGTCGCATTTATTGTTGTTGTACAAGGGCAACAAAAATTCAGTAAGTTTTTCAAATTTTTTATATTTTTATTACGAAAAGGTTTCTTTACCACGACGTAGAGTCAGTTACCATGCCACAAAAATCGTGACAGAAATAACAAATTAATAATAATATTTCAAACACACCATACGGAGTGCTCAATCAAACTTTTTTCAAACAACAATTTCAAAATAATAATAATGTAAATACTCGAACATTAGCTGGAATTCGGTGGCATTCCTGATCTACTCGGTTCTGCAGCCCCTCAAGGTCATTTGCAGGCGTAGCGCACACTAAAAGTTTTCTAATATCATCAGAAAAAATCGAAAATGTTTGAATCGGGCAATCTTGCAGGTCGTGATACCGGCCCGCCCTTTCCTACCCATCTTCTTTCAAAGATTCCGTGTACTGGAGCCACAAATGGTAAAAAATGCAATCTTCCGTGTCTTCGAAACTGGCCTTTTAAACTTTTCTGCATATTTTGAGCCGTACTATCTACTATTTAAGTTTCTGACACATGTTTTGCAACACTTTGTATAATATACTATGTTATTTAACTTGTAGGATGCGTCGAAGGCGTAAGTTACCAAATAAATGGATGTCACTCTTGTACTTGCCGTAATGGCATGTTAGGAGGTTGTAACAAAAGGGGTTGGTGAGTATACTAACTTTTTAGTACCTACTTAATCCTAAAGTTTTAACTTTTCAGTTCGGATCCCAATTACGAAAAACTGCTCAATTGTGAGGTTGGAACAATATCGAAGAAAGACTGCAATATTTGTTACTGTGTTGAAGATATGGGTACTCTTTGTGTAAATAAAAAATGTTAAGGGCACAAGTTTGTTTAAATAAAATGTTGATTTGTTTCGAACCCGAAGTTTAGTTACAATTAGTCAAGTACAAATTTTAAAAGCCCAGGTATATAGTCTTAAACCTTAAACCTAAATAATCTAAATATTTATTAGTGTGTGACTATGTGGATTTTGTTATGGTTCGTAGTAGTTATGAATTCTGAGATTCTGGATCCGAACAGTCAAAATCAGGACCGTTTATACGCTATTTCTGGGGTAATTAGGTAGTTACTGAGATTTTCTTTGTTTTGCTAAATAATTATTAAATACTCAAACCTTTTTGATCTCTAAATTTTGTTCACTTTTTCATTTTTACCCATGTTCAAATTCTAATTGAAATTTAAATAACTTCCACCGTGTTCAAGATATTATCTAACCCCAAGTGCAAGTCGATACAAAGTTTACTCGCGACCCTGCACACATTTAATTCAGTTTAAATTTCATCTTTAGTTAATTTAAGATTTTTAATTTGTTTTTGGGCTTTTACTCATTACCCTGTGGTGAGTCCCTGTTATCTCTACACAGTAGCTGAGCTGCTATACAATTTAACCCAAGCTTTACCGAATATTTTTAGAACCCCTGTCATAAATAAATTTTGGTTCTCTTTAAACTCATTTTATTTGCACCCTAGCCCCTCGTTAATTTTTTCAGTCATTAGTCTTTATTCTTTTCAATTATTCTTTTGTCCCGCTTTTAATTGTCCTTTAATTTTAAATTTGTATTCGTGTGGTTCCCATTCAAAAGAGCATCTAGTTCCAATATTATTCCCAAATTTTGATCTCTCTAAGAGTTTTCCTTTGCATCTCTATTTAGGTAACTTTTACGAAATACCATTTACATCGAAATCCCCACTGGTACCGCCATCGCAGTCTTAGTGAGGAGAATCTATAGTCCGTGCTAGAGCGTGTACAATTTAGAAATGGGATTGAGATAAATGCAACCGCCAACTATTTACTTTTCAAGCGCCCAATCAGTACAGAGAGTCAAGTTCAGGTGCGCACTAATAGAAGTTTTACCTTAACCTTCAAGTGGTCGCGTAAAGTTTTAAGACACGAGTAGTCGCCCCGGTCTCAGAGACCACATATTTAATTTGCTTTCAAAAATATATTGTAAAACATTTTTGTCGGAATTATTACATATTTAGGTGTTTTAGCAAAACAATAAATTAAACTAAAACTGAAAATTTAATTGACTTGGTCTATTTTTCCAAATCTTATTTACGATTTTGGAAAAAAGTCAATTTCTTAAGTATTGCGATTTTAATTTTTTTTTCCCTCCGTTTAATGCATTTGAAAAGGTACTTAGAAGAGGGGGGGGGGGGCTACGCATGTGTTTTACAAATTGGTGCTCATAAAAGTTTTTATGCGGTCTCACAGACCATAGCGCGACCACTGGAGGGTTAAGTTACTTGCTAAAAGTACCTGCTACGCCACTGATTGATAGTTCACAAAAGCAACTTTATGGTTATTAGCTGTCACAATAATAGTGGACCAAGCAATTTTTTTCAAAGAATTGTATCATTTTTATAAACATTACTCAACTGGTCCAGCGGCAGGCCTACCTCTAAAAATTACAAACCACTCAAAATCGGGGCGGCACAAAAATATTCTGTACTTTCATAGTCGAGCAGGTCGTAAAATAGAACGCGGCTTGCATCGTTAACCATTCGAACTAAAATACGTCACAATACTATTTCTAAATTGTACAAGCTCTAGTTCCGTGTAGTCGAGCCTTGATCAACTAGATTACATTTTTCAACCCTCAGTGACACTGACAACCCTGATCAATTCTTGTTCTGTGCTAGTTTTCCGTACCGGTTTTAATTTAAGCCGCTGTGGAATCTAAGCTTCCGCGTTAGTTATACTATTTATGTGAGTTGTTTATTGAGCAACCCTTTAGATTGTTAAGAGAGTTTTTCACTGAGTAACCTTTTAGATAGTTATGTTATATGTTATGTGAGTTTTATTGAGTAACCCTTTTCTGCCTAATTGCTGTTAGAGTAAAGTAAATGTAAGTAAAGTTATTGTCACTGAGAAGCTGCTTGTTTTAGAGCGATTATAATGCTTAAACTTAAAGTAAAGTAATGAGAAATATGTCTATCTAGTAGTATAATAGTCGTTAAATGAATTTAGTCATTAGTAAATGTCTTGGAAGAACACCTCGAGCGTTTCTCCCTAGGTGTCATTGCACCTCTCAGCTTTATCAATTGTGGCACTAGGAAATAGACACCTCGCGCGTTTCTCCCTTGGTACCTACCATTAGACAGTGATAATGTAGGAGGTAAGGTGATCTCATGATCACCAATTGGTCAGTAGTAAGATCGATGGTGGCATGTCTTCGGGCCATGGGTGCACTTTCAGGCGTTACACTTACATTTCACATGGTATGAGTGACACCTCGCGCGTTTCTCCCTTGGTGTCATTTTACTCACTTTTACAGAATCTTCATGGTTGCTTACAATTTTCTGTATTTTTTAATAATTACATAACCTACGTTGTCGCCCCCCATACCCGTATAATAACTGCAGAACGACCAAGGTAACTCATAGATCATAGATTTTCCTACCTTTTTAGCTCTCAGAAAGTATCTTGCAAGCTTTGATTGGAATTTCTTATAGTTTTATCTTATAGACTTTTCATTACACAGCGGTGTTAGGATATTCCTTAGCCAACGATCTACACAAACATGATTTTACAGGTCAAAACAGCGCCACAAGCTCCAGTAATTGTAATTAAACTTCAGATTTGAAACCAATCAAAATTTTATTTAAACCAACATGTACTCTTAACAGGCTTTAGTTTCACAAATAGTACCCATATATTTAACACAGTAACAAGTATTGCAGTCTTTCGTCCATACTTTACCAACTTCACAATTGACCAGCTTTGGGTTTTGGTGAGACGGGTTTAGTACTTTATGATTAGGTACTCAAAATTTTAACGACTCACCAAGCCATTAAAGTACAAGCCAATCCAAGAGTATCACAAGAACAAGAATTACATTCATTTTCTTGATAATGTACACCGTTGACGCATTCTGCAAGTTAAATAATATCTATCTAGATATCATATCTAGAAAAAAATATAAAAAAACTTACTGAATTCCTCTTGTCCTTGTACGACAGCAATAAATGCGACTAACCCCAAAGCAATGAATAACTTCATGGTTGTACGTACCTAAACTAGATTTGAGAGGTATATTATAAGACTTTGTAACAAACTATTAATCATTGCTTCAATAAAAGTGGCTTCCTATTTATATATTTTGAGTATCAAATTTGGGTGACCGAGTTATCTCTAAATACGTAAAATAAACATGCTCAATGTTATCTTACATCAGAAAATAGCGGATTTGAAGCATTTATTCGCTCATATTAATTCATTGCTCAATCACACATAATAAATTTATAATAAGACACTTAGCATTGACTTTGTCCTACTAAAATATTCTAAACATTCGTGTTGCATACAAATCCGTGCTCTTTGTTTGGCGTAAATACGTCTCATAATAAATTGATGGTTTAGATGTTTACTGGTTTTATTCGGAAAATTTTCCTAAAATATTATTTACTTCGAAACAATATTCGTAATAGTTATTATCAAGAACCACTAGGTTGAGCAAGGGATTTGTAGCAAGTAGAGGGGAGCCGCTAGTTTATTTAATGAATTTTTAAAGGTTTCTGGATGTCTAAAAATTTTCTTTTTTTGTTGTATTTATACTTTTATTAATGGGAACTAGGGTATACAGTGCTTTGATGAACATGCTACGTGCAAATGAATTTTGCACTTGACGCACATGGTAACCAGTAGTACTTTTACAGAATCTACATCGTCGCCTGCAATTTTCTCTATTTTTTATAGTTATGGCTATTATTATGAATAGTTATAGTTATAGTTATGGTTTTTTATTTTACGGCTTTGTAATCGAAGTTTCTTAGTTTTATAGAGGCTTATCAATATACAGGGCGTTCCTTGGCCAACGGTGTACACAAGCTTCTACATTCTACAGGTCAAAATAGGGGTACAAGCTCCAGTAATTGTAATTATTAATTAAACTTCAGATTTGAAACCAATCAAAATTTTATTTAAACCAACGTGTACTCTTAACAGGCTTTAGTTTCACAAATAGTACCCATATTTTTATCACAGTAACAAGTATTGCAGTCTTTCGTCCATACTTTACCAACCTCACAATTGACCAGCTTGGGGTTTTGGTGAGACGGGCTAAAAAATGAAAAATTAGTACTTTATGATCAACGATCAGGTACTCAAAATTTTAAATACTTACCAAGCCATTGCAGTACAACCTAATCCGCCATCATTGCAAAAACAAGAGTTACATTCATTTTCTTGATAAGGTTCACCGTTGACGCATTCTGCAAGTTAAAAAATAATGTTTAACGTATTTAAAACTATAAAAAGTATAAAAACTTACTGAATTCTTCAAGTCCTTGTACGACAGCAATAAATGCGACTAACCCCAATACAATGAATAACTTCATGGTTCTCTACGTAGTACCTAATATTACGAGTGTAACTATGCAACAAAGTATTGCTTCAATAAGAGTGGCTTACTATTTATAATATATTTAGAATATCGAATCTGGGTGACCGAGTTATCTCTAGTTAAGTAGAATAAACAAGCCGAATGTTATCGTACGCACGAAAGGACGAAAGAGCGGATTTTAAGCATTTATTCGACCAAGTTAGTTCTTTGCGCTGATATACAGGCTGTATCAAATTTCGTGTTAAGTACAGGGATCTCGCTTATTAGCGTAGATAGAGAGATGGTTAAATGGACAAAAACGATCCTCGAGTTATGCCTACACTAAATCAAAAAACAAAATTTACCCCCTCCATAACGTTTTTGAAATATGGCGGAAAATAACGAAATTTGCATTTTTAATTTTTGGCTCTAAAATCGTTATTTGTAAAAATTTTTAAAAACTGAAAAGACTTTCTCAAAGGAACTTTTTCTGTTCTTTCAGACGATGTCAACGAATTTTCGTTATCATTATTACTTTACTGTATATTGATACCAACTTTTATTTTTCATATGGGAGCCATTTAAAAATTTTATGTCATCGGATAGAGAACAAAATGCAGATTTCAAAAATGTATAACATGTCCATAAACTAACCACAAATAATAAATTAAAAATTAAAATAATAGAATATTTTATTTAAAACTGAATTTTAATTTATAAATAGCAATATCCGTGAAAAACAATTGAATCTGTTTTATAAAAAATAATTTATATGTGCTTCATTTGTTTTCCTGCAAATGTTTATAGAAATTTACTAATAATTATTTGGGTTATTTTTGGTGCTTTTTTTATAAAAATTTTTATAGACATATTATACATTTTTGAAATCAGCATTTTTTTCTCTATCCGATGACATAAAATTTTTAAATGACTCCCATATGAAAAATAAAAGTTGGTATCAATATACAGTAAAGTAATAATGATAACGAAAATTCGTTGACATGGTCTGAAAGAACAGAAAAAGTTCCTTTGAGAAAGTCTTTTCAGTTTTTAAAAATTTTTTAAAATAACGATTTTAGAGCCAAAAATTAAAAATGTAAATTTCGTTATTTTCCGCCATATTTCAGAAACGTTATGGAGGGGGTAAATTTTGTTTTTTTATTTAGTGTAGGCATAACTCGAGGATCGTTTTTGTCCATTTAATCATCTCTCTACCTACGCTAATAAGCGAGATTCCTGTACTTAACACGAAATTTGATACAGCCTGTATACGGTATGTCGACTTCAATTTTAAAATCGGCAAAGAATGAGTTGGTTGCTCCATTAACCCGGTTATTTAATGTTTGTATTCGTGGACACATCTTTCCAGGGTGTCTAAAGGTTTCTAAAGTTGTGCCAATATATAAGAAAGGGTGTCCTGATGACGTGAGTAATTATCGCCCAATTTCTTTAATTCCCATTTTGGGCAAGGTTCTTGAAAAAATCATGGCGAACCAGATTATAAATTATTTCGAAACAAATGAGCTGTTCTGTGATGATCAGTACGGATTCAGGAGAAGGAGGTCGACTGTCGATGCGCTGTTGAGTTTGACGGATTTCATTTATAATAATTTCGATAAAAATAAGACTACCGGCGTCACTTTCTGTGATCTGTCAAAAGCATTTGACTGTGTATCGCACGGGAGGCTGATTCATCTATTACGTACATACAACTTTACTCAAAACAGTTGCAACTTTATGAGTTCGTATCTGAAACATCGGTCTCAATTGGTTTTTTATAACAATGAATGGTCGAAGTCGGTACAAATCGTCAGGGGAGTCCCGCAAGGGTCTATTCTGGGCCCACTCCTTTTTTAAATTTATATAAACGGTTTACCGGCAAATATTAACTGCCCAAAAGTTATTTTGTATGCCGATGACACTACTTTCGCTACGCCTTCGAGAGATCGAGGGGGGCTGTTGGATGAGTTGTCGGGTTTGAGACAGTCGGCCGAAAGGTGGTTTGCCTCGCATGAGCTCTATTTAAATAATTCGAAAACGGAGACTTTGCTTTTCAACTATAAAGACGACACTCATAGTGTGAGATTTCTTGGAGTTACTCTGAACTCTAGACTTACCTGGGAGAGTCATATAACCCACTTATCTAAATCTTTAACCAGCAATATATACGCTTTGAGGAATCTTACACGTGAGGTTGATAGAGATGCAGCCCTGATGGCTTATCATGGTCTCATTCATTCAAGAATTAAATATGCCATTTTGGTTTGGGGACTGTCCAAGCATGCTCCGCGAATTTTTGCGTTACAGAGGAGAGCGGTGAGGGTCGTTTCTCGCATGGGTTACCGCGACGATTGTAGAACAGCATACATTGAAAACAAAATTCTAACTGTTCCGAGTATGTACATACTCGAGTGCGTGATCCATGTGAGGAGAAACCTGAGCAGCTACGCAAAGGGTCCAATGCCATATCGAACAAGAGCGTTTTCGGATCTGGGGCTATGTTACGGTCGGATATATGGAGCTCGGAGCAGCTCAAATTATTTTGCTCCTAAATTTTACAATAAAATACCAGATAGAATCAAGTCATTGGTTGGGGACAGTTTTGAGAACGCAGTAAGGGGCTTAGTATCGGCAGGCGCTTTTTACTCGTGTCAGAAGTTCCTTGACGCCAAATTTTAGTTTTAATAAATTTTCGACATGTTGTCTTATAAAACGACTTATGTTTGGTCATGTTTTTTATATCGGTGGTTTTTTTGGTACCTGTTTTGAATTTTTGTACTTTCGACGCGTGTAAACTCAAATGAGGTCTAAACACAAATAAAAATTATTATTATTATTATTATATTATTTGCTCATCACAACCACACATAATAAGACACTTACCATTGGAAATGGACAAAACCAAGAAAATTTTTTCGAGAACGGTAGGTTCTAAAGAGTTTTGACCAATCAATCGTACCAAATTCATATTTTTAGAAAAGACTCAACTAGACATCTACGGTAATACGTAGCTGAAACAGTATACTTCGAGCCAAGTGCTCACACTCCATGTTGTAATTTAAAGCATTATTTGTTTTATAATAGAAACACGAATTTAAACAAAAATCCACACTATAAAAATTTTTTGTTAGTCGCTGGATGAGCAAAATGCTCACGGCAATGACTCGCTCTGAACAACGGGCTATTTACTTATTTTATTTGTTTTTTATTACACGTGATATTAATTTTACGTCCGCATCAACTACTATGGTTATAAGCAGACGGGACCTACAGGGTGGGTTCTGAACCACCCAGTCCAAAGTATTTGACACATAGAAAAATCTAGAGGTGTCAGCCGGATTCGAACCAAGAACCTTTAGATTTGCATTCAACGGTCTTAGCCGCTAGACCACCTTGGTCTCTCGGCCATTTATTTGAAACTGATAATCGAATACGAAGTGCGTACTGCATTTATTAAGGTAAAGACTTAGCTAGGTGGAAAAAGAAGATTGAACTAGACGGTTTTATTATAATATAAAGACATTTTTTTAAAAAGCGTGAGCAATTGGCTCATGATATAGCTACAAGCGACTGGATGCCGAGCTTTTAAAATTTGCAATTAAACTTCGGATTCGAAATCAATCAAAATTTTATTTAAGCAACCGTCTGCTCTTAACATTTTTTATTTTCACAAATAGTACCTTTTCTTTTAACACAATAACACCAATTGCAGTGTATCCGCCATACTGTTCCAACTATGCATTCTTTGAGGTGTTGGGTGTGCGGACTAAAAATTGAAAAAATATTAATACTTTATAATTATTTTGAGTATATTATACTCAAAATTTTAAATAGATACTCACCAATACATCATAGTACAACCTAACCTGCCATGATTAGCACAAATACAATTGTTACATTGATTTTCTTGATAAGGTACACCACGTGTGCATTCTGCAAGTAGTAAAATAAAAATTAAATACTATTGTTTATCATTGGAATTACAGGGTGAATCAAACCACCCGTATGAGACCTTTTTTTTCAAGAACGGTTAGTTGTAGAGAGTTGACTCTAAAAGTTTTATAGCAAAAGCCCTAATAAAGAATGGAATTGTGATATTTTTATTCCGGGGAGAGGTTTTTTTGAGTTTATTAACTTCAATCAAATATTAATCAAAAGTGGTGAGAGAGTCATAAAATTTTTTTCTCTACAAAACTTACTTATTTTTTGGAGATCATTTTTACGATACCACTTTTGCCCTATGGTGTCGCTTAAAATTACGGAGTTCTCGACACTCAGCAACAAACTTTTTGGCATGCCGATTTGCCGACCTCTCCCCGTATAAAAATATCACCATTCCATTCTATACTAGGGCTTTTGCTAAAAAATTTTTTGACTCAACTCTCTACGAACTGTTTTTGAAAAAAAGCCTGATACGGGTGGTCTGGTTCACCCTGTCTAAAAAAATTTATAAACTTACTCCATTCTTTTCCTTGTACGACAGCAATAAATGCGACAAATCCCAATACAATGAATAATTTCATGGTTGCACGAATTGTAAGTAGTTAATTTTACGAGAAAAGTGTAACTATTGTAACAATAAGAGTGTTTTACCTACTATTTATAATATTTATTTCGATTATGGAATGTTTGAGTTATCGGCAGTTACGAAAACAATTAATTTACACTCAATTTTGAGATTTAGCTTTCAAGAAATTATTACTAGTTTTCTTTTACTTTGTAATTCTTTATTAATATGCGGCGTGATGCCGCTGCGTACGCACCCACTAAAACGTCTAGATTAGCTGTCTTTGTTTATCGTACTTATTGTCTGTCATATCGGTAATATACGAGGATGTATTGATATCTAGTTAGCCTAGACCAGTTCCATGCATAAACAAAATATTGCGTTACCATAGCAACGAGCAATAACTTATTAGAAGTGTCAGTGTAAAGTTTGACGTCAAAAAAGTAAACCAGAGTTAAGCAATAAATTAAAAGAAAAAAGATGTCCACCGAAATTGTGAAAATCGAAAAATTGGAGTATCGAGCCATCATCAAGTACCTGTATTTAAAAGGGTTAAGAGGTAAGCAGATTTACGAAGATATGGTTAATACCCTTGGTGATCAATGTCCTTCGTATGCGACCGTGAAAAATTGGACTGCAAGCTTCAAAAGAGGTAAATTTTCAATTGAAGATGATGACCGATCGGGAAGGCCAGTTTCTGTGTCAGTCCCCGAAAATATCGATGCAGTTCATGACATGATTTTAACAGACCGTCGAATTGGGCTAAAATGGATATCTGAAGCACTGAATATTTCATACGAACGCGTTCATCATATAGTTCACGTCAATTTGGACATGAGAAAAACTTCTGCAAAATGGATCCCTAAATGTTTGAATGTTGACCAAAAGCGTGCAAGGGTAGAAGCATCGCGTTCGATCTGTGCTCGATTTGAAAACGATGTAGACTTTTTAAACCGAATTGGTACTATGGATAAGACTTGGGTACATTTCTACAATCCAGAAACAAAGCAACAATCGATGGAATAGCGACACTCTGGTTCTCCAAGACCTAAGAAGTTTCGTGTCTAAAAATCTGCTGGAAAAGTTCTTGCTTCAGTTTTTTGGGATTGCCATGGAGTAATCATGATTGATTTTTTGGATAAGGGTAGAACAATAACTGGAGATTACTATTCGACATTACTGACCACTCTACGGGAAAAAACTAAAGAGAAAAGACGCGGAAAGCTATCTAAAGGTGTTTTGTTTTTGCAGGACAACGCTCCTGCACACAAATCTCATGTTGCCATGCAAAAAATTTGTGATTTAGGGTTTGAATTACTAAAACACCCCCCTTATTCTCCAGATTTGGCTCCGTCCGACTATCATCTCTTTCCTCAACTGAAAAAAAGTTTAAAAGGTCGTAAATTTTCTTCCAACGAGGAGGTAATAAGAGCTGTGGACGTCTGGTTTGCAGAGCAAGAAGAAACATTTTTTTTGAAAGGTCTAGAGACGTTGCAGGTTCGCTGTAATAAATGTATCCAATTAAGAGGAGAATATGTTGAGTAATAAAATATTTTGACATTGAAATTTTGTTTGGTTCTATAGTAGGCTAAGAATTTTTCAATATATCCTCGTAACGTAGTGAATTGAGATAAATTTCTTATCAAGATATTGACAGAATATAGATTAAGTGAATTGTATCCGTATTTTACAATGTACGACTCTCAAAATTACGATACGCGAAGAGCAGCAAGTTCTTATTATTTAGTAGGAATGTTTACTAATCGACTCTTTAGGCGGAATAATACTGGTGTGGTAAATAAAAATAAGCTTAAATAGCACGTGCTGCCATCTATTGACTTTGGTAATACGACTGTCTGCTCTTATAAACTAAATTATTCCCATCGTCTAATGCCAGCCTTTTACGCGAAATTTTGCATATAAATAATAAATTCACGATCGGTGTAAGTTCTTTGTTTCATCAGCCTACTGTCATGTCAGTATGCTGCTGAAGATTGTCCATGTAAACGAGAGAGGTACTGACGATAGCACTATGAGCGAGGCGTATGGTGAGGGGACAGACGACAGGTGCTAGGTGGCGGTAGCATGAGCGAGGTGTATGCTCAGGGGACAGACGATGTTCACGTAAATGCGGCAGGCGTTAGCACTATGAACTATGAGCTAGGCGTATGCTCAGAAACAGGCGATGTCTATGTAAATGCGGAAGGTGCTGGTGTTAGCACTATGAGCTAGGCGTATGCTCAGGGAACAGCCGGTATCCATGTAAATGCGGCAGGTGCTGGCGTCAGCATTATGAGCGAGCATTTGCTTAATGGAAACTTCGACGAAGACTACACCTAATAGATCTAATACGTTGTAAATGAACCCCAACACACACACATAAGTGAAAAAACTTTAAATGAGAAAATTTGTTTTCCACCGAGTGCTTGTGAAAGTATGTTGACCTCCGTAGTGTATTGGGTATAGGCGTGCTACCGGAAATAGCAAAGTCTTGGGTTCGATTCCCGAGGCACTCGGTGGAAAACAAATTTTCTCATTTAAAGTTTTTTCACTTATGTGTGTATGTTGGGGTTCATTTACAACGTATTAGATCTATCTAACTAATGAACCCTAAATATTTAAAAATTTGTAAATACACCTAATAATTGTAATTAAACTTTGGTAAGAAATCAATTCACATTTTATTTAAACCAACATGTACTCTTATTAACAGGTTTTAATTTCACAAACAGTACCTATATCTTTAACACAGTAACAAGTATTACAATCTTTCGTTCATACTTTACCAACTTTACATTTGACTAGCTTGTCATTTGGGGGATCCGGACTAAAAAATGCGAAATTAATACTTTACGATTAAAAACAAAATTTATTTTAAAAATTATTTACTAAAAAGAAAATATTCATATAGGTACCTACTCACCAACCCATTTTGTAAAGTACTTCTAACAAGCCATCAATACAGTGACCAAGGTTACATTCATTTAATAGGTAAACAACGCCGTTGACGCATTCTACAAGTTAAATAAAATAGTACATTATACAGGGTGTTAAACACCATGTTTCACAAACGTAAATGGGGATACTATGGCTCAAAATATGCAGAAAAGTCTAAAAAAACATGGGGTCGTAAAAGGCCAGTTTCGAAGATATTTTTAAATTCTAGAAAAATAATTTTTTCGATATTATTAACTTAAGACGATTTTTGTGTTATATTAGGTACTGACTTCTACTCCTGGTCGTGGAAAAGAAACCTTTTTATAATATAAATACAAAAATATCAAAAAACTTACCGAATTCTTTTTGCCCATGCACCACGGCAATAAATGAGACTAATCCCAATACAATGAATAATTTCATGGTTGCACGAATTGTAAGTAGTTAATTTTACGAGAAAAGTGTGACTATTGCTTCAGTATGAGTGTCTCACCTATTATTTATATAATTCGATTATCGGATGTGGGAGACCGAGTTATCACCAGTTACGAAAATAATTAATTTGTACTACTAATGTAATAATTTTTAAGGGGGGTCAAGTTGTGCGTGAACTAAAGTTCTAGGAGCTTGATGATAGAGTGATAGGAGACTAGACTATGCAATAAAGTAAACGAGCGGGTAATGATGCACGTGTGAATAAAAAGCAACATCCGCAAGTAGAATACTATGCTTTATCCGCAACAGTAAATATTACAAAAATTGTGTTTAAAATGATTTAAATTAATTTTTTTAATTGAACTAAAAAATTTACGTTAGTACTACTGAATTTTAGCAAGTAGGTAAATACCGAATATTTAAAATTGACTAGGATTTCTAAATATTGAAATTTCACTTCATTTTGCGGAGTAAATTAAACTGTTAACATTAACGATGCAATAATTGGTCTATTTCCAGTAAGTTAATTTTCTCTCAACTTTGTAGAATGATAGCTTCCAATAAGGGAAATACAAGCTGTAGAAGTTATTAATAAACTTTTATCTAAAACAGCTCTTCTAATATAAAAGAAATACTTTTGTAAAACACAAACTTTGAGAGCTGTTATTGCTAAATTAAATTACATCGGTTTAATATTCTCCCACAAGTTTACCCTAAAGCGTTATAAGGTTTTTTCAGACACCCTGTATATAAACTAATTTCAAAAGCACACTAGATTTTACTTAGGACAATTTTCCGAATAAAAACATTAAGAGGGGACATTCAAATTATCAAAGTCAATAGATGGCAGCACGTGCTATTTCAGCTTATTTTTATTTACCACACCATTATTATTCCGTCGAGCGAATCGATTAATAATACACACCTACTAAATAAGAACTTGGTGCTCTATAGCCTAACGCAATTTTGAGAGGCGTAAATGGTAAAATACGGACGCAACTCACTTATTAAAATTCACGTAATTCAAAAAAAAATACAAATATAATTAAACTTTGAGATGGCTAACCTGTACTTTGAATGTTATTTTAGAATACGTAGAGGTGCAAAACTGAAAATTACCAACCCTAAGTGCACAGTGTGACTTAAACACAAGACATTGACAGACAATAGGTTAGATGTTGACTTTCTGCCACAACATAAACAGTGCAGTGGCGTACCAGCAAACGTTAACAATGGATAACATTCAAACTTTAGACGAGTGCGTCACTGCACTTTTTATGTTGTGGCGGACAGTCAACATCTCACCTATTGTCTGTCAATGTCTTGTGTTTAAATCGCACTGTGCACTTAGGGTTGGTAATTTTCAGTTTTGCACCTCTGCGTATTCTAAAATAACATCCAAAGTACAGGTTAGCCATCTCAAAGTTTAATTATATTTGTATTTTTTTTGAATTACGTGAATTTTAATAAGTGAATTGCATCCGTATTTTACAATTTACGCCTCTCAAAATTGCGTTAGGCTATAGAGCACCAAGTTCTTATTTAGTAGGTGTGTATTATTAATCGATTCGCTCGACGGAATAATAATGGTGTGGTAAATAAAAATAAGCTGAAATAGCACGTGCTGCCATCTATTGACTTTGATAATTTGAATGGCCCCTCTTAAACATAAAAACTAAACGGTCAATTTATTATGAGACGTACATACGCCAAACGAAGAGTCCGGATTTGTATGCAACCCGAATGTTTAGAGTATTAATATGACAGTAAGTCAATAATAGGTGTCTTGCTATGTTGTGTAGTTGATGAGCAAAGACCTAACTTGGTCGAATAAATGCTTCAAATCCGCACTTTCGTGCTTTACGATAACATTGGACTTGTTTATTTTACGTAACTAGAGATAACTCGGTCACCCCGATCCGATAATCGAAATATATAAATAGTAAGCCACTCTTATTGAAGCAATAGTTTGTTACAAATTTATACCTACTAAGTCTTAAAATTAGATTTGGCACCTACAACCATGAAGTTACTCATTGCTTTGGGATTAGTCGCATTTATTGCTGTCGTACAAGGGCAAGAAGAATTCAGTTAGTGTTATATATTTTTTCTAGATATGATTTCTAAATACATATTATTTAACTTGCAGAATGCGTCACCGGTGTACCTTATCAAGAAAATGAATGTAACTCTTGTTTTTGTAATGATAGCGGATTATTAGGTTGTACTTTAATGGCTTGGTGAGTATTTAAAATTTTGAGTACCTGATCATAAAGTATTAATTTTTCATTTTTTAGTCGGTCTCACGAAGACGACAGGCTAGTCAAATGTGAAGTTGGTAAAGTATGGACGAAAGACTGCAATACTTGTTACTGTGTTAAAGATATGGGTACTATTTGTGAAACTAAAGCCTGTTAAGATTACACGTTGTGTTTAAATAAAACTCTATAATTGGTATCAAATCTGAAGTTTAATTACAATTACAGGAGCTTGTAGCGCTGTTTTGGCCTGTCGAATTATGTGTAGACCGTTGGCCAAGGAATATCCTAACACCCCGTATAATGAAAAGCCTCTGTAAAACTAATAGACTGGGAGATAGTGACAGATTTTTGGCCACGATATTATTCAGTATGCCTTTCAGAGGACAATATTATACGTACCTATATCCTCATGATAAATGATAATAATGCATGAATTAATGAGTTTTCCTGGGTTCTTCATGTTAAAAAATGAATATTTGTTGGATCATTTTATGGCTGACGACAGTAGTGAGGCAATGGGGAGCTAGACCAATTTGCATAATTTGCGGATTTTTGCGACAGAAAAAACTGCAAAAAATTGAAAAAAAGCATAACTCAAGGTTTTTAAGGTCGCGAAATCTGCGGATTATGCAAATTGGTCTAGCTCTCGCATTACCACACTACTCATCTGGAGATGTCAACTAAGGAGGGCGGGTTATTATATCTGGAGTGGAGGTGCAAATGACCTCTCTAACTTATTTGTACGTAGGTTCTTTTTTTTTACCTTCCGTCAGAGACAACACACCAAAAAATCAGAACTACCCCATTTGATGCAACGCGTATTTTAGGTGAAAGTGAGGTACTGGGAACTATTGTTTAAGGTTCCCTTCCTTTGTTGCGCTTTTTGGAGTTTCTGCCATTTTACATTATGAATTACATTTAAAAAGTTTAAATTTGTCACAAATTCTTTATAAAGACTCTCGAAAACTATAATAACAATCATCATTTTCTTAAAAGAAATATTTAAAAATTCTGATGATAATTGATTTTTTCGTTGAAATTTCGAAAAAAATTTTATTATTCTTTTTTTAGGATTTGTTTTATAAAATTGCGATAATTAAGTTTTCAGTAGGCAAACTTTTTAGTTTATGGAATTGAGATTCCATAAAAGAAAAAATTATTCAAATCCGTTCATTATAACTGGGTTTCATCATTTTACGTTTAGAGAAAGTACTAATGTACTAAAGTTACTCTAGGAAGCCAAGAACATGCTAAAGTAAATGACGACTTTGTTATTGATTATAAAAATGGACGTAAATCGTTCACACTATAAAAAATTAATTTATACTACGTCGTTTGTCGCTCGATGAGCAAAATGCTCACGGCAATGACTCGCTCTGAACAAAGGGCTATTTACTTATTTTATTTGTTTTTTATTACATGTGGTATTGTACGTCCGCATCAACTACTATGGTTATTAGCAGACGGGCCCTACAGGGGGGTTCCGAATCACCCGGACCAAGGTATTTGACCCATAAAAAAATCTAGTGGTGTCAGCCGGATTCGAAACAGGAACCTTTAGATTTGTATGCAACGGTCCTAGCCGCTAGACCACTCTGGTTACTCGACTATTTACTTGAAACTGATAATCGAATACGAAGTGCGTACTGCATTTATTAAGGTTAAAACTTAGCTAGGTGGAAGAAGAAGATTGAACTAGACAGTGTTATCATAATATAATGGCATTTTTTAAAAGGCGTGAGCAATTGGCTCATGATATAGCTACAAGCGAGTGGAAGCTGAGCTTTTAATATTTGTAATTAAACTTCGGATTCGAAACCAATCAAAATTTTATTTAAACAAACGTCTGCTCTTAACAGTATTTATTTTCACAAATGGTACCTCTACCTTTAACACAATAACACATATTGCAGCGTTTCCGCCATACTTTTCCAACCCGGCAACGTTTGAGGTGCTGCTTATTCGCACTAAAAATTGAAAAAATATAATTGTTTTATACTTTCTCCTTTATCACTTTATTACTTTATTATACTTTTATTACTTACTTTATAATTATTATTTTGAGTATATTATAGGTACTCAAAATTTAGAATAGATACTTACCACCACTTCAAAGTACAACCTAATCTGCCTTGATATCCACAAATACAATTGTTACATTCATTTTCTTGATAAGGTACACCACGTGTGCATTCTGCAAGTAGGAAAATAAAAATAAAATATTATTATTTATCATTGGAAAAAAAGTATAAAAATTTTTTTAAAACTTACTCCATTCTCCTTGTACTACGACAGCAATAAATGCGATAAATCCCAATACAATGAACAATTTCATTGTTGCACGAATTGTAAGTAGTTAATTTTACGAGAAAAGTGTAACTATTGTTTCAATAAGAGTGTTTTACCTACTATTTATATTATTTATTCCAATTATGGAATGTTTGAGCTATCGGCAGTTACGAAACAATTAATTTACACCCAATTTTGAGATTTAGCTTTCAAGGAATTATGACTAGTTTTCCGTATTATATTTTTTGTACAGCTATGTTAAGACCAGGCTTTCAAATAATCAAAGTCAATAGATGGCAGCACGTGCTATTTCAGCTTATTTTTATAAAGCACACCATTATTATTCCGCCGAGCGAATCGATTAATAGTACGTACCTTGTAAGCGGGAAAATCGGTAGCTTACGAAACTCCCTGTAGCGTCGCTCAGTCGGTAAAGGGGGTAGGTTCGACGTTGAAATAAAATGTACACACATACCACAAATGAAAAATGTTTTATTGTAAACCCAAATAATAAATAAAATGTAATAATTACAAGCAATAAAGGATATATACAAATATATACAAATTTATAGTAGCACGGGCAAGGAACAGGGGAAAAGTGACAAAGACGGCGGCTATATGGCTCTACGACGGCCCTTGCGGGCCACCACAAAGCAGTAGCCACTCGGGAGGGAATACGGCGGCTAGGGAAAATTCCACAGCGGCTCTTGCGAACTACTTCGAAATTCTAACCACTCGGGAGGGATGTATTTGGTTGCCACACTTGGGACCACGGACAAGACGAGACTTTACACCAACTACTATAGGACTCCCAGATTCTTCCGGCGCACGGCTATTTATTAAATTTTCCCCTTCTTGGGAACCAACCAATCACAGCGCTAGCTGTGATTGAAAGAATGGGGATAGTATTGGCGGACGGGCTATCATCCACCAACTAATTATAATTATAAAAATGTAATTATTGGCTTTGCGCTGTAAAAAGGGCATTCGAATGGTGTTTGTCTCGTCGTAATCGGGAATAATTTGGGGACGTAAGAGAAATAAAAATTAAATTCAGGGCTAGTAATTAATAAAATTAATTATGGGCCATCAGAGGATGTCAAGGGAAGATTAGGGGAGCAACAGAAATGGGGGCGAAGTTCAGAATTTAATTGTTGGACAAAATTAAATCAAAGTTTGTATACGAAGGTCGGACGTTAAAATGATAGACCTCGCGCGCCTTGAACGAACGTACGCAAGATA
The DNA here is from genome assembly GCA_950108345.1 of Malthinus flaveolus. Taxonomy (NCBI): domain Eukaryota; kingdom Metazoa; phylum Arthropoda; class Insecta; order Coleoptera; family Cantharidae; genus Malthinus; species Malthinus flaveolus. Next base: position 16,427,296 of record OX467287.1, on the reverse strand, counting down.
ATGGTCAGATGTCCGTATAATTTAATAATTGTTAATTTTTGTTAATAATTAACAACGGGGAAAATGAACAAGGGAGAAATATTGGGTCGTGGTTTAAGGGTAGTAGGTGGACAACCAAAACGGATGCGGATTTGGACCAGCTCAGAGCTAGAATCTTGGGATTCATATCACTCTGAGCTGTATACGAAATCCACATCGTTACAACCTACTAAATAAGAACTTTCTGCTCTATAAAGTAACGCAATTTTGAGAGGCGTAATTGTAAAATATGGATACAATTCACTTATTAGAATTCACGTAATTCAAAAAAAAATACAAATATAATTAAACTTTGAGACGGCTAACCTATACTTTGTATGTTATTTTAGAATACCTAGAGGTGCAAAACTGAAAATTACCAACCCTAAGTGCACAGTGTGATTTAAACACAAAAGACATTGACAGACAATAGGTTAGATGTTGACTTCTTGCCACAACACGAAAAGTGATAGCTTCCAATAAGGGAAAAACAAGCTGTAGAAGTCAAACTTCCATCTAAAACGGTTCTTTTGATATAAAAGAAAGACTTTTGTAAAACACACACTTTGAGAGCTGTAGTAGGTAAATTGAATTACATCGGTCTAATATTCTCCCACAAGTTTACCCAAAAGCGTTATAAGGTGCTTTTTCAGACACCCTGTATAAAAACTATTTTCAAAAGCACACTAGATTTTACTTTACTTAGGTAGATTTTCCGAAAAAAAACATTAAACATAAAAACTAAACGATCAATTTATTATGAGACGCACATACGCGAGACGAAGAGCCCGGATTTGTATGCAACGCGAACGTTTAGAATATTAATAAATGACAATAAGCCAATGGTAGATATGTAACTATGTAGTGTAGTTGATGAGCAAAAAACTAAATTGCCCGAATAAATGCTTCAAATCCGCATTTTCGTACTTTACGATAACATTGGACTTGTTTATTCTACGTAACTAAAGATAACTCGGTTACCCAGATCCGATAATCAAAATATATAAATAGTAAGCCACTCTTATTGAAACATTAGTTTGTTACAAAGCTATACTATAACTATTAAAATTAGTTTAGGTACGACGTACAACCATGAAGTTACTCATTGCTTTAGGATTAGTCGCATTTATTGCTGTCGTACAAGGACAAGAAGAATTCAGTAAGTGTTATATATTCTTTATAGATATGTTTTTTAGATAGATATTAATGAACTTGCAGAATGCGTCACTGGTGTACCTTATCAAGAAAATGAATGTAACTCTTGCTTTTGTAATAATGGCGGATTAGGTTGTACTATAATGGCTTGGTGAGTATTTAAAATTTTGAACCTACCTGATCATAAAGTACTAATTTTTAATTTTTTAGCCCGTCTCACCAAAACGCCAAGCTGGTCAATTGTGAGGTTGGTAAAGTATGGACGAAAGACTGCAATACTTGTTACTGTGTTAAAGATATCGGCACTGTTTGTGAAACTAAAGCCTGTTAAGAGTAGACGTTAGTTTAAATAAACTTTTATTTTTGTTCTGATATAGAGTTTAATTACAATTTTTTATATTAACCCTTAACCCGCGACGTTAATATATTTTACGCTATAGGCGAATATCGGCTTCAGAGACTGCTCTTTCTGTATAGCAATAAAACGCACTGAAAAATACGCAAATATCACTTTTTTATTAACTAATAATAAAATGCAAAGCTTAAAGTATAATATAACACAAAAATTCTTAATGTTTATGAAGTAACATTTGTTTTATTACCGTTTCTTCCGAGTTAGATGCTATTTTCTAAAGAACAAAGAATTTATTAAGAAATTAATTTTAACAGCGTATCTACTTGAATTTGAAAAAAAATCAATTAAATTATACTTTAATTATAATAAAAAACAGATTTTGCAATATAATTAGTCCTTTGATTTTCCAAAAATAGACAATTTATCAATGCTCAATACACTCAAACGCGTGACTATCGATACTAAACGGCCTGTAAATTAGTGATAAGAAAGACTGGCGACGGCGACATCCGGTCAATTTGTCGGTAACATAATGTTTTCAAGGTACACAAGGTATGTAAACAAAGGTGTTATTAAACTTTAAATATTACATGGGAGTCACACAGACCGGCATCTCGGATTAACGGTTAAGTATAAATTCTAACTTAAGTGTTATAATTAATAATAGTTGTCGCCTCAAATTTTTAACTCGTGATATTTAACCACTACTTTAAAAGTCTTACTTTTGTTTACCTATAATGTAAGTATAATAATTGTAGATAAAAGCAAAACCCGGTGGGCTAAATGCAACCCACACAGATTTTTCGTGGTGTAATGTAATCATTGGCGTCTGTAAAAAAATGTTCAGGGAGAGACAAGCGTGAACAAAATCTATTATAGTCCAGTCAACGACGGATTTCATCGTCAAAAAATCCAGAAGTTTTAAACCCGAGATACTACACATCATTTTGAACAATGTTAGTGGAAGTCGGCGTAGTAAAGATAATAAAATTAAATATTTTAGACCCGCTACTGTTTAAAAAGCATTATTTTAACAATTTTGTGGTTAGACTGTCTGTATATAATATACAGTGTTTAGAATATAAGTATGCAAAACATGTGATGGTTTGATAAGAACTAACTTGGCTGAAGAAATTAATGCTTCAAATCCGCGCTCTCGTGCTCAACGATTGTAACAATCTCATAATTTATAAATAGAAGTACCTATACAGTTATCAATTCGTTTTGCCCTCTTTAGAAAGCGTAGCTTATTAAGTCAAACGGTTAGTTTCAAGAAATAAGGTTTAAGGGACGGAAGTGTCCATTTCTTCATGCAAGTGTTAGTTTCCATTGTTAGTTCCGAGAAATGGCCATTAAAGTTTAGTTTGACTTGCACAGAATTAAGATATATGGGATCATAAACATTCGACTGACAGCTTCTAGAATCTTCGTCATTATTGTTTTTACAAAGGAAGGTCTTTTAGTTTTTCTCCAGCTTTTCTAAGAATAAGACCTGGCAAGCTGGATTTTACGTAGCCAATGAGAAAGGACATTAAAACTTACAATATTTTTGAAAGATGGTCAAAACCCATAGTTTGGACCAGTAATAGTAAATCCCGGATTTTGAGCATAAAGCTAGCTCCTTACATTTGATCTTGAAGATCATTTGTCCCTGTTAGTTAACACCCCCGAGTTTATAAAAAGCCTTTTCTCCCTTGCCTCTGGGCGATATGTTAACTGACTTCCGCGCGATTCAGACCGTTGACTAATTGCTTTCGTGAATTTAGTTGCTTTGGTAAATTGTCATTAGAGTCAACGAGTATTATAGAAATTGTAAGTTTTGCTGAGTTAAGATTTAGTGTCCTTCGCTCCGAAAAATATTCAAGTTTGGGTTAAATGTTGAATTAGTTTTTTTGCGTTCAATGTTAGATAAAGAAATTGTTAAGTTTTGATTCATTTTGTTTTGTTTTAATAAAAATCGTTAACCCAATTTTTGGAGTGTTTTTCTAAAGTGTAGTTCGACATGACACCCCTAGACCTCGCTAAATGGAATTAAACAGAAATTGGTAAGAGAAAGACTTTGAGGAACTCTGTTTTGAATTATCCCGCGAATCTACGTAATCCTAACCATATTAACTGTCTTCTCCAATATTTTGGGCTCGTGTAAGACATTGTTAATTTACATGGTTACACGATAGCATTGCTTTCATTCCATTAATTGGCGTCCGCAGGGAGCGGGGGAGCTCAGGAAAATGCCTCCCTCCTCATTTCTAATTCCTCGTGATCATATTCCATAATCGAAATATAATAAAACACTAGTGAAACAATAGCATTATACTAACTTGTAACGCAGACGTAACGTACAACCATGAATATACTCATTGTTTTGGGCTTAATAGCATTTATTGCTGTCGTACAAGGACAAGAAGACTACGGTAAGTTTGTAAAGTTTTTTATATTTCTAGATATGATAAGCAGTATTTTTTCACTTGCAGAATGCGTCGAAGGTGAACATTATCAAGAAAATGAATGTAACTATTAATATTGTTCTTGTGATAAACAGTATTTTTTTTACTTGCAGAATGCGTCGACGGTTTACCTTATCAAGAAAATAAATGTAACTTTTGTTCTTGTCAGTATGCCCAATTAGCTTGTACTAAGATGTTTTGGTGAGTATTTAAAATTTTGAGTACCTAATCATAAAGTATTCATTTTCGTTTTTTAGTGAGTCTCACCAAGACGAAAGCCTGGTACATTGCAAAGTTGGTAAAGTATGGATGGAAAACTGCAATACTTGTCGTTGTGTCCAAAATAGAGGCACTGTTTGTGAAGCTAAACGCTGTTAAGAAGCACGTTAATTTAAATCAAATTTAATAATTCGTTTCGAATCCGAAGTTTGATTACAATAAATTACTAAAGTATAACATTCAAACAATTTTACTCTAGTTGTAGGAAGCTACACAGAAGCTGAATAAATTACCTAAAACAATAAAAAAGAAATCGAGCAAAATTGATTTTACAAAACCTCATAGACTCGGCTCGTTGAACTAAGGATTTCGAAAATCTTGTGGTAAAAAAAATTGAGCCAAATGTTGTAAAAATCACAATAATATGTTCCCTACAATATTTTAGTAAATATATCAACTTACGGCTGTTAGAGGAATCAATCTTGCGTTTCATTCAGATGCAAACCCCTTCTGCAGGTGAGTAGTAGGTATCCATAGGCAGGGGTGGATGGGAAATCGTAAAGCGGCTTAGGAAATAGGAGTCGGTCGGCCCAAATCCACAAAGGAATAGAGGCCCCCAACGCCGAAGGCGCAAAATTGTGACGATTCAAGGTCAACAGAGCTTAGATCAACTGTTGAATATTTCGTACCACGAAATTAAGCAATTTTTAATACAGAAATAAACTATTTTTGACTTATTTTCCGGACTCCTGAAACTTACGGACCTGGTACCGCTACCAACATCATCCTGGGGCCCATATGGATTTTTTCATCGGCCCACTAGAAATTTTCCCACATGGTGGGAGGCGCTTGCCTACCTTCCAGGAGCAAATACCGAAAACTCTCAGTTTCGGGTTAATGCAAGGCTGGTCCTAATATGTGCCGCTAACGCCATTCCGAAAACGACGACTGAGCAAAAAATATGATCACAACGCATTCTGGCAACAGTTTAATGCCCACAAAAACGCCCACAACGCGTTGTGATCTCTACGAAACAACCACAAAGCTAAATTTGTGCCGTGGTTCTTTTAGAAACCGACCAGAACGCGTTTTATAGATATTTTAAATCCCTACGGCTCATTTTCTTGTCCTTAAAAAAGAGTCCGAAGATATCGACATTTCTCGAAAAATTTAAAAACCGAACTTTTACTTATAACTCTAAAACAAAAGCAGATCGCGAATTCCGGTTCCTGCCATTGAGTTACTTTCAAAAAATAAATCCAGGATGTGCATTGTGCAATTCATTTTCAATACTAGTTATCGATTTCTCCATAAGAACCATATAATTTTGCTCACCCTGTACAATAACTATATTAGAGTAAATCGTAGTACCAATAATGGAGAGGGGACGAGCAGGTGGTCGAGCGGCTAAGACCGTTGGATGCAAATCTAAAGGTTCTTGGTTCGAATCCGGCCGACATCACTAGATTTTTCTATGTGCCAATTACCTTGGTCCGGGTGGTTCGGAACCCACCTAAAGCTGTAGGTCCCGTCTCTGCTAATAACCATAGTAGTTGATGCGGATGTAAAATACCACATGTAAAAAAAATAATGGAGAGAAATGTAAAATTACTACAAAATCCATTTAGAATGTTATTATATTTATATAATATGTATTTGTGTTTGAAACATGACAAAAATATACAAAATGTGTGGTTGATGGGGAAAGAACTAATTTGACCGAAGAAATGAATGCTTCAAATCCGCGTTCTCGAGCTCTAGGATAACATTGCTTTTGAATATATGATGTAAACCAACCCATATAAACCCATATAACCAACCCATATAAACCAACGCCAAGCCAGACAACTACTTATCTCCTAAGTTGTCTGGCTTGGCGTGCGGTGGTTTGTATATGCGACCGGATATTGCATACTCGGGTTCAATTCCTGGGGCGTTAGTCGTTCAATATTTTTCTCATAAAAACGTTTTTTGCACTACTGGGTAATTATTTTAGGGTTGGTTTACATCATATATTCAATTAATTATTTCTACCCTAGTGTATACAGAGTGTCTCAAATTTGACGCCCGTCCTTTCAGAATATGAATCGGGGGGCTAAATAGTATATTGCGATATAAGGTTGGTAAGTGCACTATAACAAAATCGAGAAAAAGTTTGAAAAAGCGAGACGAAGTCGAGATTTTTCAATTTTCGAGATTTTGTTATTATAGCACTTAACAACCGTATATCGTATTCTATTTTTCGCCCGATCAAAATATAATAGACATACTTTTTTTTAAATTTTAAATTAATTTTTGCAAATGTCAAAAATTTAAATGTCAACAAAATAGTGATTTTGCAAGGAGTACCAACTTTACTTACCGCACGGAGTTAGGTTATAACCTTATAACAGCATTGTTTTTACTGGTCTATATGGAAACTATGAAGGTGTTGTAAATTTGATTTACACAGTCGATCAACAAGGCCTGTAAGAACGTTAAAAAACACGATCGGGCGAAAACGAATTAAAACGTAAGAATAAAAAAATTGCGTTATGTCCATGGTTACAGAGTTATTGACAAAAAACAAAGATCTAACATTCAATGTTTAAACTTTATTAAAAACGAATATTTGTTACAAAACAAGAAATTAATTTATAAAAGGTGTTCAAACAAATCGCCTCCTACTTCAATACAAATATTTGCACGATTTATCATTGAATCACGAACCCTCTGTATCATGTTTTCGTCTATAAATGACACAGCAGCGTGAATACGAGCTACTACATCTTCCACACTCTCAACAGGTTCAAAGTAAATTTTTTCAACATAACGCAATTTTTTTATTCTTACGTTTTAATTCGTTTTAGCCCCTTGATTCATATTCTGAAAAGACGGACGTCAATTTTGAGACACCCTGTATATTTGAAAAAAATATTAAAATTCACGTATAAAGATTGCTTTTAGTATTTATTCCAAATTTGCGTCTGCAGGGAGCAGGAGAGCCCAGGAAAATACCTCCCCCTCTCTAATCGAAATTAATATAATAAAACGCAGTGAAACAATTTAGCATTTATAGCATTTAGCGTTATACCCACTAACTCGTAACGTACAGTTGAAACACAGTTGTAACGTACAACCATGAACTTATTCATTGTTTGGGATTAATAGCATTTATTGCTATCGTACAAGGATTAGAAGAATTCAGTAAGTTTGTAAAGTTTCTTTTTTCTATTTCGGTACTTTAATCCACTCCTTAACATACTGTTTTGGTCTCAAAACAGTGCGTTAAGAAGCTCTCTTAACGTACTGTTTCTGGGGGATTTTCGTCTGCTAAGTTCGCGTCAAGTTGAACTACGTTTAACAATGTCAAATATAATTTATTAAAATGTTTATTTTTAGAGCTTATTAGAATTGAAATGTACTAAAGAATAATGGTTTTACATATTTCATTAATTTTTATTTGTTAAAATTTAAATTATACAGACAGGAGTAGGTGCATTATTTAAATTTAAAAAAATAAACTTGCGACATCTATGAATCATTGAACGAAAGATGGTGACATTTCAGTCAGTGCCACCACAATTATTATAAAAAGAAAATCACCATGATGTTAATTATTTAAATATTTTAACAAATTATTTTATTAAAATGTGAAATAGAAAAAATAGTAGAAATTACACGTTTCATAAGCCGTGTTAAGTACTCGTCCTTTTTAAAACTTGGACTCGTACGTTAACACGGTGCCTTATGAAACTTGTACTTTAATACACTATTATTTCTAGATAATGTGATAAACAGTATTATTTTCACTTGCAGAATGCGTCGAAGGTCAACGCTATCAAGAAAATAAATGTAACCATTGTATTTGTCGTGGTGCTAATGGCATATTAACTTGCACTTTGATGAATTGGTGAGTATTTAAAATTTTGAGTACCTAATCATAAAGTACTAATTTATTATTTTTTAGCCCGCCTCTCGAAAACGCAACCCTGGTCGATTGTAAAGTTGGTAAAGTATGGACGGAAGACTGCAATACTTGTTTCTGTGTTAGAGATATGGGTACTGTTTGTGAAGTTAAAGCCTGTTAAAATGCACGTTAATTTAAATAAAATTTAATAATTTATTGATTTCGAATTCGAAGTTTAATTACAATAAATTATAGTATAAATTTCAAAAACTCAGGTATAGTCTGCCAGTCTGCGTCTAAAATTAATTTAGTTGAGACCAAAATATTGTTTAATGAGGAAATAACTAACTTGAATGCTTCAAATCCGCGTTCTCGTGCTCTAAGACGGATCCGTGAAGTTGGCGAAAAGTTGGAAGCACTAATTTAGTGACACTCATACATCAAAAGTGCCCAATTAGTGCTCTTTAGCGCCGTTTTAAAAATTTCAAAAATCCTTATACTTTTTGAGTTATAAGCCGCGACTTCCCACTTGGCATCAACATTTTTGAATTTCAAAAAAATTTCTGTGCTATTCAAAAATGCCCGATTAGTGCCCTTTAGTGCCGTCAAAACCGCATACGTCACACCAACGGTTTTCGAGTTATAAGCCGCGACTTTTTTTCAAGCGTGAAGTTAGGGAAAAGTTGGAAGCAATAATTTTTTATTGATACCCATATTGTAGGCTTTCATTAGTGCCCGTTAGTGCCTTTTAGAAAATTTCAAAATTCCCCATAGTTTTTGAGATATTTGCGATTATATTTCCTCTTTGCTCGCGAGCACGGTATGTCATACCCCCATCTAAAACTTGCATAACAATTTTTTTACATTTTTAAGAAGTTGCCTACTTGTCTACCTTTAAAATATGGTGTTATTGACAAATTGACAGGATGTCTCTGTCGCTAATCTTTATTATTACTAATTTACAGGCCATTTGTCAAAGTGCACGCGGTTTTTGTGCATTGAGAAGTAGGTACTCCCCCTTTGAACCCTTCGGAAGTAAGTGATTTTATTTATTCCAAATTGGCGTCTGCAGGGAGCAGGGGAGCCCAGGAAAATACCTCTCCCTCTCTAATCGAAATTAATATAATTAAACGCAGTAAAACAATTTAGCGTTATACTAACTCGTAACGTACAGTTGAAACACAGTCGTAACGTACAACCATGAAGTTATTCATTGTTTTGGGATTAATAGCATTTATTGCTATCGTACAAGGACTAGAAGAACTCAGTAAGTTTGTAAAGTTTCTTATATTTCTAGATAATGTAATAAGCAGTATTTTTCTTACTTGCAGAATGCATCGAAGGTCAACATTATCAAGAAAATAAATGTAACCATTGTAGGTGTGGTCCTAATGGCATATTAACTTGCACTTTCATGAGTTGGCGAGTATTTAAAATTTTGAGTACCTAATCATAAAGTACTAATTTATTATTTTTTAGCCTGTCTCACGAAAACGCAACCCTGGTCAATTGTGAAGTTGGTCAAGTATGGACGGAAGACTGCAATACTTGTCTCTGTGTTAAAGATGTGGGTACTCTTTGTGAAGTTAAAACCTGCTAAAATGCACGTTAATTTAAATAAAATTTAATTATTGGTTTCAAATCCGAAGTTTAATTACAATAAATTACTGTATAAATTTTAAAAACTCAGGTATAGTCTGCGTCTCAAATTTAGTTGAGACCAAAATATTGTTTAACTTAAAATAAAGAGGCAGGTATTAGTATACTACAGTAGATATATCTAGTTGAGTCTTCTTCAAACACTAGAATTTCGTACAATTACTGAAAATTTCATACCAAATTTGTGGCAGCAGGCTGATGGGGCAAAACATTTACAACAACCTCGAAGTTTGCGTTCCGGTTGCACGCAGTAAAATCTTGTGTGCTCTTGAAAATAATACTTTTATATTATTCTAATTTAATCGATTCCATTGCCTGAAATGTTATAGAACACCGCTAAAATATACACCCAAAATTAGAAATTGCCGAACGACGAACGAGTAACGTACTACTGCCAAACCAAGCAAACAATGCTGTTGGGTAGGCGTAGTTTGGTTGTATTTTGACAGTTGCCAAAAGTTAATTTCGAAGTTGTAAGGTATTGGCTTAAGGTTGGAGAATTGTAGGTTATGTACAGGTTATGGCTGGTAAATGTATGTATGCAACCCATGTAACATCTTTAGTGGCGTCTCTTACATTTAATTTTTGGAGGTGTGTATCATTTAATCGTCTTTGTTACTCACCATTCAGGCGTATTCTGTATCATAACCTCTAAAAATAGTGGTTTTACATGCCAAAATTTTGCCATTTCCCATCATATTTTTGGAGTAGACTTTATATGGTCGTAATCAGCGTAAAATTCTAAACAGGTTACCCCAAAAAATCTATTTCTTGCAATTTGTTCCAGGTCAAACTACTATTATTAATTTGTCTACGGTTATGACTAGCAGCGACGGCTAGGTGGCGACATGTATTAGAATTTTTGAGAAGCTCGATTTACATTGAGCTTATGAAAGCTTACGTCGTCCTCAGGGCATAGTAAACACATTTTCTTTAAAATCTATTATTATACCTAATGGAAAAAATTAAGGGATCAAAAAAAAATTTCAAATTTTTAGGTGATTTTCAATAGGCTGTAACTTAAAGAAAATTCATCGTAGAGAGATTTTAAAAAAAGCAAATTGTAGCTCTGAGTGTCTAGTTTTTGGGTCCAAACTCAAAAAATTTTTCTTTTCAATTTTTTTCCAGGTAATTTTGAAAAAACCACTGACAAAAAAATTTTTTAAACTTTTTTGATTTTTTTTTACGTCTACGGACTTTAAAAAAATTTTATCGACATAATCACCATATGGGTCAGATAGCTTGTTTATTCAGCTTCAAATTTATTTTTTTAAATCCTTGATACGATTATTTTTCGCGGAGATATCAAACTTTGAATAAAATAGGATCATTTTGTCTTTGATTATCAATATCTCTGCAACTAATGATCGCACAGAAAGTTGAAGGTGGGTTCCGAAAACTTGAATAAATTTCCTACAAGGATGAGCCATTGTTTTTTGAAAAAAAATTTTTTTTTCATTTTTGACATGTTTTTGAAAATGCAACAAAAATAAGGCTTTCGGTGGCTTTTTGGAAAGTACAGCGCTAAATCGAAAATATTGAGGAAACCCCTAATGTTAAGTGTGCATTTTACAGTTCAATATACCCACAAAAACCCCACAAAGATTCAATTTAATCCATTCAGCCGTTTTTTTGTTTTACTCGATCAAATTTTTGGAAAAATTAAAGGATCACATTTTTCGTACTGAAAAGCTCATAATCTTTAAAAAAATGGAAAAAAAAAAAATTCTCGGCTTTTTGCGCATTTTTATTGCAGTGTTTGAATTTTTGAAAAAAAAATTTTTTCAAAAAAAAATTTTTTTTTTGAAAATTAAAAAAAATTTTTTTTTTTGAAAATTAAAAAACAATTTTTTTTTTCAAAAATTCAAACACTGCAATAAAAATGCGCAAAAAGCCGAGAATTTTTTTTTTTTTCATTTTTTTAAAGATTATGAGCTTTTCAGTACGAAAAATGTGATCCTTTAATTTTTCCAAAAATTTGATCGAGTAAAACAAAAAAACGGCTGAATGGATTAAATTGAATCTTTGTGGGGTTTTTGTGGGTATATTGAACTGTAAAATGCACACTTAACATTAGGGGTTTCTTCAATATTTTCGATTTAGCGCTGTACTTTCCAAAAAGCCACCGAAAGCCTTATTTTTGTTGCATTTTCAAAAACATGTCAAGAATGAAAAAAAATTTTTTTTTCAAAAAACAATGGCTCATCCTTGTAGGAAATTTATTCAAGTTTTCGGAACCCACCTTCAACTTTCTGTGCGATCATTAGTTGCAGAGATATTGATAATCAAAGACAAAATGATCCTTTTTTATTCAAAGTTTGATATCTCCGCGAAAAATAATCGTATCAAGGATTTAAAAAAATAAATTTGAAGCTGAATAAACAAGCTATCTGACCCATATAGTGATTATGTCGATAAAATTTTTTTAAAGTCCGTAGACGTAAAAAAAAATCAAAAAAGTTTAAAAAATTTTTTTGTCAGTGGTTTTTTCAAAATTACCTGGAAAAAAATTGAAAAGAAAAATTTTTTGAGTTTGGACCCAAAAACTAGACACTCAGAGCTACAATTTGCTTTTTTTAAAATCTCTCTACGATGAATTTTCTTTAAGTTACAGCCTATTGAAAATCACCTAAAAATTTGAAATTTTTTTTTGATCCCTTAATTTTTTCCATTAGGTAGATATTTTTATTCTATATCATATCCTCTATGGCATAACGTTCTAAGTATTTATACGCAACAGAAAACAATTAGATTAAACTTACTGTAATTTGCTACTTTTCAGGAATTTTTTTGTCATACCTTAGAATAGCTCTTTGGCTAGACCCTACAAAAAACATTAGTTGGAATTGCTAAGGGCTAAAGTTGTTCAGGACGACATAATATATACCCAGTACGTAACCAATAATTTTTCAGCCTTAAACTGTTACTACCACAAATTTTTAAAATTAGTTGGCATATTTTCCGTCGGCATTGTTTGCTTGGCTTCGCTGTATTCGCTGTATAAAACAGTAAACGAGTAATACCTAGAAATTAACTAACGAAAACGTATTATAAATTATAATGTTGTGTAATATAACTTGGTAATTGCCTATTGTTTCAAAGTAAATACCTAATGTGTTTTATTAAGATTTTCCGAAATAACTTTATACGACTTTTTGAAGAAAATGATTTAATTTCCTATTGTGTGTCGATAACCAATAAAAATTCCCAACATTTATTATCATTTCTAATAAAAAAGTTAAATTGATTACAATGTTACTAAGTAAAAATCGTCGCCATCTTTAATTTATTGCTTTTTCATTTGTGGGACATCGGTTCAGCCTCTCGACCAAATTTCTAATCCTCTAATTGCGTCCCCGATGCCTCGATTAAATCCCGAGCCCTCCAGGTTGCAGCCCCACCCAAATTTTCGGCCACCCATCGAAACATTTAAATTTTTTGACGGACCTTGAATTTGACCCAGAATACACAACCACCCTCGACCTCCTCTAAATCACACAACATTCAACTTTAGGATCTAAAGCGTCGTCCAGACTACAGCTGCAACGCAAATGCAACGTTAGCAAATGCTGGGCAAACGTTGCATTCTCGTTCCATTACTACGATTACGAAGTGAAATAATGTTTGATGATAATAATTAATAGATTGGTTTAAATAATACAGGAACCTACCTTTTTAACGTAATTCTTGGTCATTACAGATTGTTCTAAAGTAAATAATGTTTTACAAAGATTTTCTTAATAAAAACAGCAAGCAGTTTGAACAAAACTGGGACGTACGCCAAACGAAGAGAACGGATTTGTATGTAACTACGCGTCTTTAGAATATAAATATAAAAATTAAGACAATGGTAGGTATCGTATAGTATTATTCAGCGATCTTGGTGCGTGTATGCATCAATTTATGCGTTGAAGTACGTTGATGCAATAAATCACATATCAACGTTTTTGATTTTATGTATGTCAGATTCCTTTATTTCAATGTATCTTACCAATAAGGTATGATAACATGATAACGTATAATGACGTACACACCAAGAACGCGGAATAATACTATATAATATGTGTAGTTGATTGGCAAATGACCAAAAATGTGCTTCAAATCCGCCTTCTCGTGCTCTACGTTGACATTGGACATTGAACTTATTTTTTCCTTTATTACATTTGAGATGACTATTAAAAGGTCAGTAAATTAAAAAGCGTTTTTTAAATATTTTGAATCCGAAATTTAATTTAAAAGTTTACAACGACCTTAAAAACAGTTTTTTAAATGGCAGAACTCGAAACGTTGGCTATTAGACATCTTAACAAACGGCTGTAGTACGCTGTATAGGTTGTTTCTCGATATTTCGCATTAACTTCTTGACTATACCTATTGTAAACCATATTTTAAAGAGTCGTAAATTAAACTTACAATGCAATTCCTTATACATTTGTCCACAGATTTAAAAACGTTTTTATATAGTCAAGGCAATTCGTAATAAATATCTAGAAACATCCTACACCAATATTTAGCTCAGTATTGATTTATTTTTGGGCCACTTTCCTGTAAGCGTAAGTGGCGAAAAACTAAACATACGCTAGTTTTAATTAAATATTAGCTTTGACTCACTTAAAGTAACGTCGCTGTAACCCAAAAGTTAATATAAAGCAAGCAATATAAAGGCTTATAACAAATTATAGCTTAATTACGTTTTGACAGAATAATATCTGGTAGCTTAAGTCCTAGCTTTAAATTTGATTCATTCATAAATGGAATTTTGTAGGGACTAAAAAGTATTATCCCACAGAGCCGAAAGGTAGTAAGTAGAGAAATCAAGTGCTTGTAATATACAACACTGATCATCTATAATACGATACGATTTTATTAGTTTTAAAAACAATAATAGTATAATGTGTACAGGGTGGGCTAAATTCGATGGTTCTTATGGAGAAATCGATAACTACATAGAAAAGAAATAGAAGAATGGTTGGCGCATCCTAGAATTCGCGATTGGCTTTTGTTTTGGAGCTATAATCAAAAGGTCGATTATACTTTAGAGACGCTTTTGTCTAAAAAGGAAAAAAAGTTCCGAATACCGGTATCTGACATTGGGTTCTTCAAAAAAAGAGATCAAGAATGTGCCATTTTTCCATATCTTTTCTAGTTATCAATTTCTCCATAAGAACAATAGATGATTGCCCATCTTGTACAATAACGATATTAGAGTAGCTAGCAAGAAATGTGAAATTGCTACAAAATCCATCATAATAATATGTTGTGGTTAGAATGTCTGTATATGGTGTTCAGAATATAAATATGCAAAATGTGTGAAGGTTCATGAGGAAAGTACTAACTTGGTCGAATAAATTAATGCTTCAAATCCGCGCTCTCATGCTCTACGATAACATTGCTTTTATTCCATTAATTGGCGTCCGCAGGGAGCGGGGGAGCCCAGGAAAATGCCTCCCTCTCACTTTTAATTCCTCGTCACCACATTCCATAATCGAAATATAATAAAACACTAGTGAAACAATAGCATTATACTAACTTGTAACGCAGTCGTAACGTACAACCATGAAATTATTCATTGTTTTGGGATTAATAGCATTTATTGCTGTCGTACAAGGACAAGAAGAATTCAGTAAGTTTATAAAAAATTTTATATTTCTAGATGTGATATACAGTACTTTTCTCACTTGCAGAATGCGTCGAAGGTCAACATTATCAAGAAAATAAATGTAACGATTGTAGGTGTAATTCTGATGGCACATTAGCTTGCACGACGATGACTTGGTGAGTTTTTAAAATTTTTGAGTACCGAATCATAAAGTATTCATTTTTCGTTTTTTAGTGATTCTCACCAAAACCAAACCCTGGTAAATTGTGAAGTTGGTAAAGTATGGAAGGAAGACTGTAATACTTGTTACTGTGTTAAAGGTATCGGCACTGTTTGTGAAATTAAAGTCTGTTAAGAGCATATACGTTAGTTAAAATAAAATTTTAAATTGGTCTCAAATCCGAAGTTTAATTTACTATAAACTACTAAAATATAGAGGCAAGTTCTAGTATACAGTGATATAACTAGTTGAGACTTCTCCAAACACTTGAATTTCGTACGATTACTGGAAATCTTTATTCGGGTTGATGAAACAAAACATGTACAACGACCTTGAAATTTTCTTCATAAAAACCATGGAATTTTGTACACTCTGTACAGTCAGAGAAATAATTATTGGCCATTATTCAAATAGGAGGTCTTCTAGTTAAAGCACTAGAATTGAAAAAAAGGGCTTAAGAAGAGCGCACACTTTTTTTAAAGTAGACCATTCAAAAGCACACTTTTTGCGCTATTTTTTCCATCAGGTTAGAAAAAGTGCGCATCACTGGGCGAGGCTGACGTCTAAAATAGATTATCGAAAAAAGGGCTTAGGAAGGGCGTACACTTTTTATAAAGTAGGCTACTCTAAAGCACACTTTTTGCAGTATTTCTTCCACCGCCCATCCGTCTTGATCTTAAGATTGTGAGGCTATTATAAGCGCACACTTTTTTTAATTAGACCATTCGAACGTACACTTTTTGCGCTATTTTTTCCACCAGGTTAGAAAAAGTGTGCTTCACTAGTTGGGGCTGACGATTAAACTAGATTATCGAAAGAAAGAGCTTAAGAAGAGCGCACACTTTTTTTAAAGTAGGCCACTCGAAAGCACACATTTTGCAGTTTTTCTTTCACCAGGTTAGAAAAAGTGTGCGTGACTGGGTGGGGCTGGCGTGAAATTAGCCCCACCCATTTTAATCTTAAGATTGTGAAGCTATTATAAGCACACTTTGTTTAATCAGACCATCGAACGCACACTTTTTGCGCTATTTTTTCCACCAGGTTAGAAAAAGTGTGCGTCACTAGGTTGGGCTGACGGCTAAACTAGATTATCGAAAGAAAGACCTTAGAAAGAGCGCACACTTTTTTTAAAGTGGGCCACTCGAATGCACACTTTTTGCAAGTATTTATTCCACCAGCTTAGAAAAAGTGTGCGTGACTGGGTAGAACTGGCGTGAAATTAGCCACACCCATTTTGATCTTAAGATTGTGAGGCTATTATTAGCGCACACTTTCTTTAAAGTCGACACTTTTTGCACACTTTTTGCACTATTTTTTATGCTTAGCTACAACGAGTATGCGTGAATGGGTGGGGCCAGCTTCGCGGACATCAACCTACCTTATCATGGTTTAGTTTATTGAGAATGGTCATTGACAATAACATGGCCATTGCCAATAAACAATGGATAAAATGTTTAAAAAAATATAAAAAAACAACTAAAGCTACACATAAACAAGCTTTCCATAAATTCAAATCAAATTGTACAATTGACACATCATGTCAATTTGAAGCTTTATCTACTTATTTCAATTATTCAAAACGAAAAGTAAATACTAAAACACAACTTTTCTATTCAAATTGAGTTGTTTTAGTAAACAAAGTTTGTTGTTGACACAAACTTTGTCCTTTATTTGATGTGAACTTGTGGCGGTAGGTGTAAAGATAAATTATTTTGTTTAATAAAAGTACGCAATCCAGAAAATTTGGCTATTTGCTTTTATGGCAGTCTTTGGGAAAATTCAAACCGTTCCTGAATTTGCGAGTATTTGTTTCAGTAGAAAACGTACTAACGTACCTACGTATCTAATGTTTGCATTATGTAAAATAATACGATTGAAGTAAATTAGTAATGCAAATTAAAATTCCTTTGTTGTCGTTTAAAAAATTTTTCTCGAAGAAAATGAAGAATGTCGATATTAGAGAAAAACTTTCTAAAGAGCAAGAACAGATATTTAGTGGATTATTGCGATAAACCAAAAAAATAGGGAATTATAAAACATTTCAATAATGAAACGTCAAAAGCTGACGGAATCGCATCAATAATATGAAGAACTTTAATAAAATTTTAATATTTACTTTAAAAGTATATTTCTACTTCAAACGGCCTCATAATTTAACTTCTGAGAAAGTGAAAGAATAAGTGACTTTTTGTATTGATTTGCCATCAAGAGCAATTTGTCAAGTTGTAAAAAATTGCTCCAATTTGACACTTTTATTATATAAACGAGTGTACTTTAAAAAGTAATTTTTCCAAAGCGAAACTGTCGATTGTTTTTAATAATATGTTAATAAATCTGCTTGTTGTAAATTTATACGAAAACTCAAAGACAATAATAATAATAATTGAGCAAAATACGAGAAGAGGCTAGAGCGAAAAAAAAGGGAGAAGTTGGTTATATCATAAAGCACAACATAACCACTCTCACAACTACTATGAATATAAATTGTTGCTGCCGGATTTGCTTCGTACGCTAAATCTACCCAAACTTTTGTTTTGTCAAATAAGAAGAAATAAAATTTTTGATAAATATAGAGGTTGAGCTTTTAAATGACGTCTAGATTTTTACAATAAGCAGCGAATTGACAAACTCTCTTTGTTTTTGTCTATTCGACTTTTCGCAAATTTTGCTCCTGTCTAATTATTTTGCCAACAAATACTTTTAAATACGCCTTACAGTGATATAGGTATACTTATAGCCAGTAATACAGGGTGTCAACTGTAACTTGGCCAAGAATGCCAGGGTAGGTAGAGGACCGATAGGCAAGTATTTTAAGGATAGGAATCCATGTCCGGAAATGCACACGTACGGAGCTACGGCCGTTTTTAACTTTACTTTTTATCGTCCGATATGCAGGCAGCATGTCGTGTGTCTAACAATTGTTTGCCTGGCAACTCATCGTTGTTTAGGAAATACATTGAATGTCATCTCAGAAACATTGTGTCAATAAAACGTGTGCTGAACAATGAACAGGTTAACCTTTTAGGGGCTCGCCGAAGTGGGGTTATGAACTGCAACGCACTTGGAGCACAGCGCCACAGGTACACCTGAGCAACAACAATGTATTTCCTAGGTAAAGATAGGTTGCCAGGCAGACAATTATTTTAAAACACGACATGTAGCGTGTACATCGGGTGCAAAACCAAAAGTTAAAAACGGCCGTAGCTCCGTACGGGTGCATTTCCGGACATGGGTTCCTATCTTTAAAATACCTGCCTATCGGTCCTCTACATACCCTGGCATTTTTGGCCAAGTTACAGTTAACACCCTGTATAATATTACAAGCGTAGTTTAAATCAAATTTTTCTACAATAAAACCCGATCTCGGTCGTGTTAAGTATTGTTCTTTATGAAATCGCCAAGCAGTTTTGTCTAAATTTATTCTTAAACCGATTTATAACTTCGAAACACTGCGAAGGGGATGTTTTGCTTGAACGTCAGAAATTTATTTAATTGCATTTTAAGACGAAAATTCAATTACAAATTTCAGTTTCATTTCCAGTCGTTTCTCGCGTTTCGAATATAACGGCAGTTTCATTTAGTGAGTGGGAGTCGAGTTTTCGTTTTAAAAGAAAACGACGCGGACGTTGTACGTATTGGATAAAATATCGTATTCTAATTGAACTTGATTTTGTTATAATTAATTAACGATCGTTACTTCTCCGACCTTTTTTTCCTTATCTCGAAAATAAGCAACTAAACTAAGCGCCTCGGACAACTATTTTTAGCGCAACTTGTGCCCCTTCTCTGTCGTTTTTCAATTAAAAGATGGATGGATAAAAGTGGATCAAATTATACAATAAATAGTTAAACTCAAAAGCAAATTTTACAAAAAATGACGCACCATTACGACAAGGCCATCCGAGTAGCCTTGGGCGCAAAATTCCGCCTTATTAAGACGAGAAATAAAAGATCGTCGACGATGAAGTACCACAGAAGAAGGAACAAGACTTCTCTTGTTGGAGTAAAAAATATTTTGTCCTCCACTATCGAGTTGAAACGGTTAAACGTTTAATTCTGAGTCTGCAAGCTTTTTCGGGTCGCTTTACATCATCTGCTCTCAACTAGTACCGAGATACAGAAGGCTGACAGCCGTGAGTTAGACACTTTGTTGCCTTCTTGTTGCCACCCTAGGGCCTTTGAAGGGGACTACAAACTTTTAAGTCGCATATGTTGGCTGTTTTGTCTCAGTCAGCCTGAGTCATTAACTTACTGTTAATCTCTCGGAGTAAGGTCATTTAGCTGTTAGAAAGAGTATCTCGAAAATCAAACTTGTGGCTTTGAAATTTATGTACCCCGGCGGATGAAGGTGACGGCATCTTGACTGCAGTATGATAGAGATGAGATCTCTGATACTCTCCCATTTTAATACACTTCAGTAACATCAATCATCTCTTGTTGGGAACGAATCACAAAAATGGGTGGTTTCTTCGATTTATAACCCTAGATCTTTTATAAGAGAACAATAAGAATAATATCCAGGTCTGATTATACATCATAATATTTATGTACGATATTCTTGTATCTGAATTTTTTTGCTCTCTGTTGGCAAACCTTCCAACCGTTGGAGTCGAGAGCTTCTGACCCACCTAATCTAACTTAGCCGAGCCTAGCCTAACCTAACCTTTTTTTTGTTTAACGGATGTGGAAATCATTAAAAAGACACCTCTACTTTCCGTAGAGGTAATGTGAGGTTGGCCTAACCTGACCTTTTTTTCTGTTTTTTAAGAAGGGGAAACTCTCATGAGCACCCCCACTAGCTGTTTATCGGAGGTAGTGTGGAACTCGACTATGAAGGGGTCCCAGTCGCTTACCCACTAAAACCCCTTTGATGTGCGCCATTTGGTAGTCCTCCTTAAATGTAATCCGTATTGGATATAACAATAAAGAGAGAGGAGTGGGCTCATCATAGACGCGATTGGGTGTTTAAGTTAAATTGAGTTGTCGTTCCTCTTGCTGTCTTGCTGTCATGACCTGACGGATAGACACTGCTACAATCCGTGGCAGTAGTGCGAGGTTGCACTAAAAAACGCCCGATCGTCCACTTTCTACGGGGATCGGTTCGCGAGTGATGGCGAGATACCCAAATACCCATTCCACAATATGCGGCACGTAGGGTTTTTCGTCACCGCTGTCTTTCTCTACGCTGTTTATTCTCTGAGTATTCGTCTTCTTGATTCGTGTTCGTCGGAAAAATAGCAACACACCACACCGCATCTGCCGCCCGTCTTTTCTTGGCTCCGGGCACTTAGTGCCAAAGAATTCTTGGCCCAGCGTTCCGTTATTGCTTTCTTTCTAGCTCTTTCTTGACCTTAAAGATATCCAAGGCCAGGGATGCCACTACCTCCCATATTTCCTATGTCTGAAATATCAAAAAAACGAGGTTGTGAAGAGTCAGCTCTTTTTCTACCGCCAGCGAGCCAGCGACACAACATTCTGCTGTCTTTCTCGACGATGACAGTAGAAGAACATGTGTTCCGCGGTATCATCCTCGTCGCAGTGCTTGCATATAGGGGGTTAGGTAACTTTTTTTATCCGATGCTTGTATTGGTTGAAGCACCCATGCCCAGTGAGGAGCTGTGTCTGGTAGTACAGCAGCTCCCCGTGATTTCTTTGCACCCACAGCTGTAGTTGGGGATCAGATTCCTGGTTTACTGACTTTTCTGCGTTTTCTACAAAAAGCGCTGCCATTTTAAGAGAGTATCGGCGCGGGTTATCGATGTTATCCCGCACGCTGAGAATTGCCCGGCTGCTACAAGACGGATGGTTCGCTTAGCCGCGATGCTAAGAGATTGACGCAATCTTTCTCTCTACGCCCAGTAGTAGCTCTAGACCGCCAGTGTCCCCTGCCAGACTGGGGCTGCGCAGAGCATGATGTATTGCGCTACCGTGCTTAGCAGCTATCTATTAGCAGTCTACTTTCTGTAGAGGTAGTGTGAGGTTAAACTTAAAAAAAATGGCCCGACTCACTAAAACCACACGCAATCTCCCACTTTCTGTGGGCGATCTGTCCTACGTGGAACTTATTATTACGCCCAGCCTTCTCGCCGAGGCTTAGGGCTTTTCTTCGATCAAGTACTATTTTCCATTCATCTTGACCTCTGAGCATTGTATCTACGATGTTCTTGTCGTTCAGAGTCAGTTCCACTTTTAGAGATGCCAGACTCTCTTTTGCTCCCATCGATAGCACTTGAATAGGGTGTGCTCGGCAGTATCGATGTCGTCACAGTGGACGCATTTGGGGGTAGCTAGTTTCACAATTTGGTGCTTATAGTGGTTGAAGCAACCGTTACCTGTGAGGAGCTACGCCAGATGATAGCTCAGTCGTGATTCCTCTCTACCCACGACTGGGTATGAGAATTTACGTCCAAAGACCTTTGTCTGAGTCTGTCCAGCTGTTCTGCCAGTGCGCTATGGTCTCCGCGTGGGTTCTAGGGTGTTCGTCGCGCTTGGTGGCTCTTTCCATAGCGAGCAGGTCAATAACCTAACCTAACATAACTTGACCTAACCTAATCTAATCATGTATATAAGAAGCGTATTAAGAAAGGCGACAAATTAATAAAAGCGTTTTACTGTTAAAAAGCTTCTAATTTTAATCAAAATCGTCTTATTTAATTAACCTTTAGCGCGTATAATTTATTTAGAACCTAGAACTAACGTCCAGTAGTACAGTGTTCAACAAAAAGTTCAATCATCCGCATTTCTGATAAACGAAATAGTTAATAGTGTAGAGAGCTACTTTAGCAGTTTATGTTCAAAAGTAATTTACCGACTGCTATTATTTGACTGTGTAACTATTACACGTATAATAGGCGCAGAGTTTATGTTAACCCTAAATTGTACATAAGATGAACTTGAGTGAAGAAGTTAATTGATTAATCTTTACTCTCTAAATTAATTAATACGTAGTTAGGTATTGTGAAATCAGTTTCCTTACAAACTTGTTAGAGAAGTGGTGGCTAAAAAAGTAGTAAGGAGTAATTACGTATTATAATTAGTTTTTTTCGTTTTCCACCAGTATAACGCTAATACTACCGGCTTGATTTAGTACATCAACGCTTTCAACTTCCAAAGTCAACCTATCAACTCAGGGCCCTGGTGCTTTTATTTAGTTTTTAAATTAGAATCAAACTATTAAAAATAGTAAGCCTTTTTTTCAGGAGCTTCAGTGAAAATAATCCTCTAATTTTCGATGTTTGCCGCAATGATTTTAATAAGACAGTTTCACGGAAGCATCAAACTTTGCATTAATTTAATTAACCGATGGTGTATTACCTACCGAAGTTTAATTAGATTTCTAATTATACGTTATAAGCAGATAATTAGTGGGGCTTTTAGTAACACATGTTTATTCAAAATTTACATCTTTGTCCAAAAATAATTCAGCTCGTAACACAACGAGGGTGTTACCTTCCATTTGGTTCTGTTCCGTATAGAATATTTTACACCATCTCAAGTGGCTGAAATACCTATAAAGTTTGGATTTAAAAATTGAAAAATAGCGTGAGTGATAATTTTTTCAAATTGCAATTGAATACGCACTTATGATGGTGTTATCGGGTACATGTAGAATCAACAATTCGACGTTCAGTGGCGGTCTCGAGTTTACTATCGGCTAGATGGTGTCGCAGTTGCCGCACGAAAAACTTACCGATGTGCAAAATATGATTATGATGCGGAGAGAGACAAGAAAAGTCTACCCAATAACCGAAGTGAGTCACTTCAAAGAACACTATAAACTTAAATTAAAAATTTATAGAAGAATAAAAGGAAATGAAACTAGAAAATTTTGTTAAAAACACAAAAAAATTTAGACGAGTCGCTTTGTCCTCTCCCTCTCGAATTGGTTAGTAACCACATCTAGAACTTTTTAATTGACTTCGTTAAACTATTTGGAGGATGTGGAATATTTTCTGCAAACTGTATAAGATGTACAAATGTTTGAAAGTCTTAAAGCGGGGGCGTGTAGCGCATGGAAGTGCGCCGTGGAAAGGCATCGTGACGCCAAACGGGCGCCTATCAGTGGTTTCGCGACACCGAAACGTTTATCAACGGACGGTACGAAATTATCGAATTACGTGTTTATTAAATTTTCGTAAACTTTTTTTAAGTGTTTAATATTCTAGTTGTTGAATTTTTAATTGAACTAACAGGTAATTGTCGAAAAATTTCCATTTTAACACAACTAGGTATAGTTTTGTTTACGAAAAAAGTTGTTTCAATAATTATTAGGGAAAAGGGTGGAGTTAAGAACAAATTTTTGCCATTCTCACAGCTTTTAAGAAATTAATAACCTTCTCAAATAAGAGAACAATAAATGAATTGTCTGCTATTTCGTGAAAGAGTTCGAAAATTTGGTTGGTCATATTTTCATTTCCCTACTCGCTAAACTTGAAGAAGAAATTAGTTCCAAATCACTTGATCAGAGGCAGATTTGATTATTATGTTTTCGACAACTATTTAACCAAAAAAATTAAGGCCCTATATTAATTTAATTATTCCGTTGTAAAAAATTTGCAAAAGACGAACTTCAAGACTTCAAGATAACATTTTCAAACTGCCCTCAAGATTAACAATTGAAGTTTAAAGAACTTCCCAAATAGTTTAATTTGCAAATACTTTTTAGACTAGTACACACAACTTTTAAACTTTTCAAAAGTGGATTTCAAATTATCGAGCTTCGAAAAATTGCAAAATTTTCCAATTTAGAAAATTGCGCCGACATTAAAGATATAAAAAAAGTCTAAAAGTCCAAACGTCGACTTTTTAGTTTCGAGCTTAAAGCGTTAATGTTCTTGGCATCGTTGAAGAAATCTATTAATTCCCTAAGGGTTGAATGTGTAGAGGTAGAGCCACATTTAATTTATACCTGCATCGTCTTGCTATCGGAAACTCAATCTAGACCTAGACACTCGCGCAATTAGAGAAAGTCTCTTTAATTGCATTTACTCGGTAGACAAATATAGTTTTTGAAGCTTTCCAATAAGCGTAAATTACACTCTAAACGAAAATTTCCGAGCCGAAAAATTCCAATCGATTTTTCAAATGCATCTTCAAATGTTGAAAGTTTGAGAATGATAAAAGATTTATTTCGATGGTCTCGTATTGGTGTCTATAGACTGGAAAAATCGCTGCTCGTAACAAGACACATGTCCTCATTTTCTAAACCTTTGAACATACGTAAAAGTAATATTTGAAAATTTTTACGGGTCAACAGGTAGCGAACATGTGTCACGAAAAGTTTATCCACTCATTTTTATTTTTTGTAAATGTTAACAAACAAAATGTATCAAATTTCAACCCTTTGTGACCTGTCATAACAACAGCAGTTGCGGTTTTGATTTGCGAAGTTCAAATAAAATTATTTAATACAAAATAATATTTAAAAAAATACTTTCAACAGCTAGTAGTGATACGTAGTAGAATTTATCATCAAAGCTCGCACTCATGGGGCTCTGTGTTTATAGAAGTTTGAAGAATAATGTTACGTTAGGTCGCGTTTACGCTTACGCAGCACCAACTAAAGTTGTTGCTCGGGAGGCAATAAATGGCACAGCCAATCGTCTGTCTCTCCAAAGTAGAAGCATTAACTTTGAGGTGGTTCAAGAAGAGTCGATTTTTGCTCTTTTTTTGGTTTATCTCTTATAAATTGTAAACTACGCACTTTATAAGAGAAGTGGATATATTTAATTTTAAATTACATCAAATTTTCTACAAATTATATCTCTTAGGTTTTCTTCTTCAGATAAGCAGGTTAAGCGCTAATCTTCCAAAAACTGTTTTATCGCTTATAACTCGAAAACTGCGTACTTTCAGAGGAAAGTGTTTTAATATGAAAGTAATTAACATTTAATTTTATACAATTTATGTGTTTTAGGTTTTTTTCTTCTGATGAACGGTTTAGGCTCTAGAGCGCGTTAAAGTTTGACCAAGATTCCAAAATCGGTCAAAAACTGTTTAATCGCTTATAACTCAAAAATGTGCACATTTAAAGGAAAGAGTTCTTACATAAGACCAAAGTACATTTAATTTTCTTCAAATTATTGCTCTTAGGTTTATTTCTTAAGATAAACGGTTTAGGTGCTAGAGCGCGCTAAAGTTTGAACAAGATTCCAAAGTCGGTCAAAAACTGTTTTATCGCTTATAACTCAAAAAATGTGCACATTTAAAAGTAAGAGTTCTTACATAAGACCAAAGTACATTTAATTTTCTTCAAATTATTGCTCGTAGGTTTATTTCTTAAGATAAACGGTTTAGGTGCTAGAGCGCGCTAAAGTTTGAACAAGATTCCAAAATCGGTCAAAAACTGTTTTATCGCTTATAACTCGAAAAATGTGCACATTTAAAGGAAAGAGTTCTTACATAAGACCAAAGTACATTTAATTTTCTTCAAATTATTGCTCGTAGGTTTATTTCTTAAGATAAACGGTTTAGGTGCTAGAGCGCGCTAAAGTTTTAACAAGATTCCAAAATTGGTCAAAAACTGTTTTATCGCTTATAACTCGAAAAATGTGCACATTTAAAGGAAAGAGTTCTTACATAAGACCAAAGTACATTTAGTTTTCTTCAAATTATTGCTCGTATGTTTATTTCTTAAGATAAACGGTTTAGGTGCTAGAGCGCGCTAAAGTTTGAACAAGATTCCAAAATCGGTCAAAAACTGTTTTATCGCTTATAATTCAAAAAATGTACACATTTAAAAGAAACAGTTCTTATATAAAACCAAAGTATATTAATTTAATTTGCTTCAAATTATTACTCTTAGGTTTATTTCTTAACATAAACGGTTTAGGCACTAGAGTGCGTTAAAGTTTTAAGAATTGACCAAAAACTATAAAAACAAATTGCATTTAATTTTTAAAAATGATGTATCCTCGAGAAGGGTGGATTTTAGAAGGTCAAACCAGGGGGTAGGTACACCCCGGAGATTTTAAATGTATATTATGGCAAGCGGTTTAAGTGCAGTCTTCGTGATGGCAGACGCCTTTGAAGAAATTTCTAAAAAAAGCTAGTCTTCTTGAGGCGCTATACTTAAAAGGAGCTCTACAACCTAAACTACTCGTTTACTGAAAAAGTTTATAGATATATAATATATTGGAAATTCAATGTACTTTATTTGTATAATGTCACACTTTTTTCTAAAGCGCGTAGTTTTTGAGTTATAAGCGATAAACCAAAAAAAAACACTTAAGAGATATAATAGGTAGATAATGCATTACGTTTGTTTTGTAGTCGTTTCATTTTTTCAAACTTGGAACACTTGGATTAGCTCTATAAAAAGACGTACAATTAGAAAATGATGGCGGTTATTACACGAATTTTATTCAGAAACTCAAAACTTTGCAAATATGTAGTAAAGGAATATCAATTATCAAGCACAAAAGAACATGCCTCGAATTAAAATTTATTACATTTTACTGGTTTTCTTGACTTGAGTCTACAACCGTATAGGTACTTCCTGTTTATAAGAGTAATTATTCATGTTTGCTATTAAGTCAGAATTAGTGGCTTCTAACAAAAGCACATGTGCGTGAATTAATATGTATATGTTACTCAACAAGAAATTGAGAAATTGTCATACTAACAATAAAAAAATGGAATGGCAACTCCAAATTTAAAGTTGAACTTTTCAAAATCTTAATTGATGAAGTTAAGTCTCAGTGAGGGCCTTTAAAACGGAATTCCGTAAAAATTCGAAGAAGGAAATGTAGATAAAAGCTGCAATGGCAGAGCGTTTTATTTTCGTGTACAATATAACCTCACTTTACGTCATTATTGTGCCATCAATATTAAATTTGTTTGAGCTGATCATGATCATAAATTAAAACGGCATGATATTTTGTCCAATTTTAAATGAACAACTGAACTTATGTATAATTACGTATATGGAATAATGGTTACGGTACTACGTATTGTTTTTTGTTTAAAATATCAAAACAAAGCACCAACTCGAGTTGAAATAATAAGTTTTTAATTATAAAAATACCAATCGTTCAAGTTGAAACCCCCTTTTATATTCGTAGGTAACCAAAATTTAATCATCGCAACTTTTTGCCACCGAACTTTGAAATCTTTTGTTTGATTGTTTGAATATAAAATAATATAAACTTCTGTAATGTTACTCTTTGATATTTCCAATATTTGATTATACTTTACACTCTTATAGAGCTAATAATAAAATATTTGAGAGACATTCAAATCTGATCGAATAAAAACCGATTTAAATAAACACCTCATGAAGTATAAGAAATGAAATTCCAATTTATACCTACAAAAGCGGCCTTTTATATATTTTTTCTTCAAAAATCGTCGGGCGAGAAATAAACGAGTCGATATATTAGGCAATTTTTAAGTAACGAAAATATTGGAAAAGGAGAAAGTTTAATTGAAATTCATATATTATGTTGAGTTGGTATGTTATATCTACGTTT
This sequence comes from Malthinus flaveolus, assembly GCA_950108345.1. NCBI lineage: Eukaryota > Metazoa > Arthropoda > Insecta > Coleoptera > Cantharidae > Malthinus > Malthinus flaveolus. Next base: position 16,399,265 of record OX467287.1, on the reverse strand, counting down.
AAATTTGAGCTCCAAACTTCTTGAAAACCGTAAGAAACACCAAACACAGATTGTTTCATAGGGGTTAAATTTAAATATAACAGTTTAAGAGAGTATTTAGACACGACATGAATATTTTAATAGCTCCTAATCTTCTTGCAAACCTTGGAATCTAGCGGCAGCGGTAGGATAAATTGAAGAGATGTTGCGAAAATTTAAAGAAAAGTCTATAAAAATAAAGTTACCGTTCATCAAAATTAAATGCGCAGAAAATTATAAATGAGAAGCAATAGTTTTGATAAGGCACGTCAATCAACAATAGCTTTCTAATCTAACGCATCAGGAGAAGTTCAAAAACTCAAATATTCGTTACAATTTATTAAAAATGAAAACACTAGGCGGGAGTTTGCAGGAGTTTTAGTATGTTAGTCGGAGATCGGAGAACCTTAAAAACTAAAAAGATTATGCGTTTAGTAAAAACTACTATTATAGGGACACACTCAAGACGGCTTTTGGAAGTCTTAACTTTTACTTTTGAGGACGTAGTCTAAACAGATTTCCTTATTTTACAAAGCCGCAATTTCAAAGGCAGCGTAAAGCTTCTTAAGATAGTTGATCTTTTGCGACCACAAAAGTGGGCCTTTAGTATATTGTTTAGAGTTTTAGAGGGCTATCTACTCTTTAGAGTGTGCAAATTTTTAGCCGACCTTCAATTTGATCTAGAAACTTTATTAAATGCCCGGGCTGTAAAGTACATCTTTACATGTCGTATACAGGATGTATTTTTAAACGTGTTAAGTAGGTACAGGTACAAGGATCTCGCTTATCATAAGAAATAGAGAGTTGGTTAACTGAACAAAAATGATCCCTGGATTATGCCTAAATAAAAAACTAAAAAAATTTACCCCCTCCATAATGTTTCTGAAATATACGTGGGAAGGAATGAATAACTGCGAGTATTATAGTCCTCAGAATGTGAATGAGCTCGTGTATTTTTTCATTCGGATTAAGAAAGACGCATTACAAGTATCAATCTGAACTCCAACAGTTTTAAGGTCGACGAGGCCAAGAAAAAACTAATATCGCTCGTTTTTCACTAATTCTGGTACTACCTACTTAGGTGTTTTAGGCTACGGACTTGGAAAACTGAGCAATGGATACAAATCGGAGATAGAGATAAACTTATTCTCTGCAAAAAGTTCTTTATTTTCTTGGTATAGCTAAAGTAGCTAAAATCACAAAGGAATTTTGGAATTGTTTGAAATAGAGTGTACACCTTTGGTAAATTAACGTAACAGTCCTTGATATAATGTGTTCCTTTTTATCGTTCCACAGTTTGAAAATAACGATTTAAAAAAGTTATGAAAGAAAGCTGAACGTTAAACTGTAAAAAAGTTACTTTGTCTTAAACAATTTCGGCAAATAATAAAGATGATTTCAAACCAGTTGTCAAGGCAGTTTTGAATACATGAGTGCTGGGATAAATTTTAATAAAAATGTAAATGTTAACTTTATGCTATCATATCTAAAGATATAAAAAATGATTTCAAAATTGTGTTGTAAAAAAGTTATTAAAATAAGATAATTTACATATTTTATAGGATTACAAAAATGTATTATGAAATAAAGTTGTAGAGTGGTTATTACAAAAATATGAGCTGGAGGAAAAAAATTTAATTTAATTTTTTTAAATTTTTAAAAAGAAGTATGCGGCGCTTTATAGCGTCAGGTGTGAAGGCTGAGAATAACACACACCACCTACACCTTATTCACAAAATTATACTTACTAACGATCTTCTGCAACTGAAGGAAAATCTTTATGAAACGATTTTCTATTTTTACTTACTTTCAGTCGGGATAAAATGCGATTTGGCTCCTAAGAAATTGCAACAAAGGCAGTTTTAGTGGTAACAAACTTGGAAAACTCGGTTCAATAACGTAACCGAAGTTCATCAAAATTTTCTTTCGATAAATTTTTTTCGTATTTTTCAAATATGGCCACTAATTTACGATAATTTATAGAATAAGGTGTAGTTGAAGTTGTTTTCTACACCAAATTTGGCTTTAACAGTACACTGTCCTTGATATCATTGGCAACGCTACAAAGCGTTTCGAGTCAATACTCGCATTAGAATTTAGTTAAATTTCGAGAATAAATAAAATAAAATTTCAATTTATCAAATCTGCATTAAAAATGTCAAAATGCGTCATTTTTCCTCAAAAATGATAAAAATTATCCAACAAGAAGAATGATACTAAATCCTACACTCGACGTCATCGTAAATTTTACTTACGTGACAGTGCGTTTACAATAGTTTTCGTTTCATTTTTTGCTAAATGTTGGGAATATTTGTTTTTCTTCCCGCGCCCTCAATACATAGGGCTCTCAGGACTGATATGCAATTTATTCGGAAGTCTCGTGGTTTATTAGTAGGCCTATCGCCGTCTTCAGGTGCCCTCGTGAGAGTTAGCAGTGCTTTTTCACCACCGAAAACTCTTTGAAGAATCTGACATCCAAGCAGCACTTAAAGCGCTGAAAGCCTGTGAGGTGGGGTTTGGACTAGTAACGGCCGCATACTGATATTTATCAACCTGGTATAAGCGCCAGCCCATGCCGACATACCAGGGAATGAAAAAGCGAACGGCCTGACTGAAGAGGGCAGCAAAATAAGGCCCCTTTGACCAGGGCCAGCCTTTGGCATTTTTTATGAAATGGCTAGGAGAGAAATAAAGTCACTTCTAGTAAAGTCGTATATTAAACACTTGAGGGAAATTCCTGGACAGGGACAGTCCTACTGTAGAAACCCTATGACAAACGAACCCACTCTCTACTCGGCATGAGCAGAGGTGGGCTACGACTGGCAACGGCACTAATAACGGGTCATTGCCGGCTTAAAAAGCACCTGTATACGATGGAACTAGAAGAAGGGACTGTAGAGGATGTGCAGGAAAGAAGAAACTTCAATTCATCTTATGCTACCCGCAAGGCTTTTACAAGAAGTTGTCACAGGATTCTCGGAAAGTAGACGGTGCTCCAAAGAGAATTTCCAAAATTAGGAGAAAAATATGAAATCTATCAAAAGCACAGAACTCTCGTAGAGGAAGATTGCATCTGATACGAATAATAGATCCAAGAAGTAGCGATGTATGGAACCACTGGGGGCCAGCCTCAGCGCAATAATAATAATAATCCTTTGACAAAAAACGCTCTTGGAGAATGAGCAGTACGACTAGCAACGGCACTAGTAACGGGCCATTGCCAGTTTAAAAAGCACTTGTATACGATGAGACTAGAAGAAGACCCACTATGCAGAGGATGTGCAGAGGAAGAGGAAACTTCAATTCATCTTATGCTACCCGCAAGGCTTTTACAAGAAGTTGTCACAGGATTCTCGGAAAGTAGACGGTGCTCCAAAGAGAATTTCCAAAATTAGGAGAAAAATATGAAACCTATCAAAAGCACAGAACTCTCATAGAGGAAGATTGCATCTGATATGAATAATAGATCCAAGAAGTAGCGATGTATGGAACCACTGGGGGCCAGCCTCAGCGCAATAATAATAATAACCCTTTGGCAAAAAACGCTCTCGGAGAATAAGCAGTACGACTAGCAACGGCACTAGTAACGGGCCATTGCCAGTTTAAAAAGCACCTGTATACGATGAGACTAGAAGAAGACCCACTATGCAGAGGATGTGCAGAGGAAGAGGAAACTTTAATTCATCTTATGCTACCCGCAAGGCTTTTACAAGAAGTTGTCACAGGATTCTCGGAAAGTAGACGGTGCTCCAAAGAGAATTTCCAAAATTAGGAGAAAAATATGAAACCTATCAAAAGCACAGAACTCTCATAGAGGAAGATTGCATCTGATACGCATAATAGATCCAAGAAGTAGCGATGTATGGAACCACTGGGGGCCAGCCTCAGCGCAATAATAATAATAGCCCTTTGACAAAAAACGCTCTCGGAGAATAAGCAGTACGACTAGCAACGGCACTAGTAACGGGCCATTGCCAGTTTAAAAAGCACCTGTATACGATGAGACTAGAAGAAGACCCACTATGCAGAGGATGTGCAGAGGAAGAGGAAACTTCAATTCATCTTATGCTACCCGCAAGGCTTTTACAAGAAGTTGTCACAGGATTCTCGGAAAGTAGACGGTGCTCCAAAGAGAATTTCCAAAATTAGGAGAAAAATATGAAACCTATCAAAAGCACAGAACTCTCATAGAGGAAGATTGCATCTGATACGCATAATAGATCCAAGAAGTAGCGATGTATGGAACCACTGGGGGCCAGCCTCAGCGCAATAATAATAATAGCCCTTTGACAAAAAACGCTCTCGGAGAATAAGCAGTACGACTAGCAACGGCACTAGTAACGGGCCATTGCCAGTTTAAAAAGCACCTGTATACGATGAGACTAGAAGAAGACCCACTATGCAGAGGATGTGCAGAGGAAGAGGAAACTTCAATTCATCTTATGCTACCCGCAAGGCTTTTACAAGAAGTTGTCACAGGATTCTCGGAAAGTAGACGGTGCTCCAAAGAGAATTTCCAAAATTAGGAGAAAAATATGAAACCTATCAAAAGCACAGAACTCTCATAGAGGAAGATTGCATCTGATACGCATAATAGATCCAAGAAGTAGCGATGTATGGAACCACTGGGGGCCAGCCTCAGCGCAATAATAATAATAGCCCTTTGACAAAAAACGCTCTCGGAGAATAAGCAGTACGACTAGCAATGGCACTAGTAACGGTCCATTGCCAGTTTAAAAAGCACCTGTATACGATGGGACTAGAAGAAGACCCACTATGCAGAGGATGTGCAGAGGAAGAGGAAACTCCAATTTATCTTCTGCTACACCGCGAAACTTTCACAAGAAGTTGAAAGGAGATGAAGCTCTAAAGAAAATTGCACAAATTAGAGAAAATTCTGAACTTTATCAAAAGCACAAAACTCACATAAAGGACGATTACATCTGAGGCGCATAATAGATCCAAAAAGTCGCGATGTAAGGAACCACTGGGAACTAGCCTCAACTACAATAATAACAGCAGTACTTTGACTTTTATTGGGCACGCTTTTTATATAACCTTTCAGGCCTATCTGAGTCTGTGTGTATCCGAACGCTTTCTAGGCCAGTTTATGAGGCATTTTGCAGCAAAATTTCTATTCGTAGGATCCTTACAGCAAGTTTGCGCCCGCTTAACTTGAAACCTGTAAACTTTAAAAACTGCTCGTAGCTGGCCCGTCCCCAATCTTGTTTTATACTCCAATGACTGAGTAGCTAGGTACTCAGTGCAGTAGCACAGCTGCTGTGCAGCAACGGGATTGGCAATTTCTACCAGAATTTTAGCAGTTTTGTCTTATAGCTCAGAAGATCTCTTAGAGTAGAGTCTTGGTAAGGTCGTTCATGATTTTTAGGCACAGAAGCCCCCTTCTGTGTACCAGACTCCAGAGTCACTTCTCTCGGGCCTATTTCCCAGTGACCAGTCATACTGTGAGACTCTGTATACATATTTATTATGCCTGACTTTTATACACCCGCACAGACATATTTATTATACAAGCTAAACTGAGTATTAGAGTAAGTAAACGCTTATTTTCGTACGTAACTAAGCGACGTTTTGTTACTTTTAAAAGAAAGAAAAACTTCCATTTTCATTATTTGTAGTTACTTTGTTGAAAATGTATTCAAGTCACTACAATGATATTTCTTCCTTATTCGAAAAACTTTAAAAAGTCAAGCGACAATCTACCTTTTATCGCTAGTACAAATAATTATGCTCACTTTATTGTTTTGTAACTACAAAAGTTTTGCGAATTTTTTTAGGGCGTTCATAAAACGTAGTTATTTAATTGGCAGTTAAAGTTAATTAGAATTGAACGGTATAATTGCAATTTGCGTAACGACTAATAATATTTTATAATAGGTTGAGATATACTCACATTTAGGTTTGTTGAAGTGGAAATTTTTAAGTTTTTGTAGATGAAAAGAAAACCACTTTAAAACATAAAAATTCTAAAAAGCATGCGGTCCACCTCACCTTAAAATTGCGAAAAATTTTTGTATTATTTGTATTTCTACTCAGTCGACTAAGGTCCACATACGTAAACGAATGGAAATAAACACATATGACTAACAATGGCTCACATTTTCCATGAGGTCCAGAAACAAATGCGTCTTTTTTAATTATTAGCCAACTAGAAAAATAAAATGAAACTAGTTCAAAAGCTCGTTAAAAGAATCACCTTGTATATAAGTAAAATCGCCAAACAAAGTTATATCTTACCTGAAATATTTTGCTGTCTATTTTGTCATTTTTACAATTTACATAACGTAGTGCACACTTTGCACGGATTATAATATGTATAATTCATGTTCGCATCCCGGATTAAGGAAGGCTGTGACCGCAAACACTTTGGCACAGATTTATCTTGAAATGTTCTAAGTAGTTTTTTGGGGTAAAACGCATTCGTCACATTCAATCTTATTTTGAAATTTTAACCGCCACGATTTACAAAACAAATTGCTACTTATTTATAATAACTGTGTCTCATCAAGACGAGATTATTTGAAATTTACTATGGGAATATATACGGGGTGTGTGAAAAGAGTATACGGGAGAGTTCCGCGTTGCTGCACACTTTGCAGTCCTCTCTGTCGAACTCTACTATTACTATCATCCAAGCTCTCCGAAATGCTCTATAATGTGTCCTTCCACTCCCACTGTTTCTCTAATTTCCTCATTGCTAATAAGGCCTAGAGTTTTAGAGCTCATAGACGTTTCCCAAATAGCCGATCTCATTGATTTGAGCTGTGCTGACGCCGAAGGCGTCTAGATTATTCAGTATTAGCTAGTAGAAATGTACGCCATTCTAACTTGTGGGCAAATACTGTTAGATTAAGATTACCACAACCAAAAAATCTTTGTAGTATCTGACAGTCAAGTAGCCCTTAAAGCGCTGAACGCTTGTGAGGTGGGGTTCGGATTAGTAACGGACTGCATCCGCAGACTGAACGAGGCAGGAGGGAAACTTTTTGTCAACCTGGTATGGATGTCAGCTTGCGCCGACATACTAGGGAACGAGAAAGCGGACGGCCTGGCTAAAGAGAGCAGCAAAATAAGACCCATCGGACGAGAACCAGCCTTTGGCATTCCTTATGAAATGGCAATGAGAGAAATACAGTCACTTCTAACGAAATGGCATATTAAACACTGGAGGGAGACTCTCGGACAGAGCCACTCTAAAGTCCTACTGAAGAAACCCCCTGGCAAAAGAACCCACTCCCTACTCAGAATGAGTAGAGGTTAGCTACGACTGGCAACGGCACTGATAATAGGACATCGCCAGCTCAAAAAGCACCTGTATACGATGGAACTAGAAAAAGACCCACTATGCAGAGGATAAGCAGAGGTAGAGGACCCTCCAATACATCTTCTGCTACACTGCGATGCTTTTACAAGAAGTCGTCACAGCATTCTCGGAAAGGAGTAGATGCTCTAAAGAGAATTGCCCAAACTACCAATAGAGGAAATTTTGGACTTTATCAAAAGCACAGAGCTCACATAAAGATGAGTATATCCGATGCACACAATAGATCCAAGAGGTCGCGGTGCAAGGAACCACTGGGGGCCAGACTCAGAGAATAGCACAAATCAATAAGATGTTTTTAACGTCTCTGGACGACATATTGACCTTTGCGTTGCATAAAGACTGCCTCTTTCCACTTCCCTACAAGAAGTTTCAAAAGTCTATTAAAACTTGTAGTAATAGAGGGACTTCTCAAAAATGTGCATTAATATTAATACGTCTGTTGAAGAATTTTAAAACTGTCAGAATATTCTTATTTTTAGCGGTGCGGCTTTTATTGTATTAAAATTCTTGAAGCGCTTTTCATTCAAAAATGTTTTCGTACGAATACTTAATAAATTTTGCTATCTTTGTAGTTACAGAAGGGGTTAATTTTTTATTATTAAAAAAATCATTTCCCAAGTTGCAAGTTTTCCCCTCTTAAAAATTTTTTTAATTATCTAAATAAATCATGGCCACATTTTTGCTGAATTTGCATTAAAATAAAAATAAGCGAATTTAGACGTATACCGCTAGGGTGGGCTTGAAAAGAAAAAAGTAGCTACACTTTTATAACACGTTTTTTTTTAATTATTAAAATAAGTTTTCTAATTGATTTTTTATTACTCGATATTCGTATTCAACTGAATACCGATTAACCTTCGATATTATACCTATTAAATTGGGTTTTTTCAGTAAAGTCTTTTCTAAAAAGATCTAAGTAGGCTCCTTAAGTTATTAATTAAATTTTTTTCGCGTAGAAAATTTTATTCAAGATGTAGACTGTAGACGTTATGTACAAGGAGATTTTATAGAGTTTTCTTTAAAAAATCCCATCGGCGATGGGCTCGTCCGGCAGGAGGGGGGGGGGTTCAATCCGTTTAGCGACAGACCACTCTTATTTCTCTAAAATATATTTATTTGTTAATCTCTTCCGTAAATCCCCTTTCGGTGTCTAATTCGCCTCGAGACTCACAACAAAAATCGATACAAAATCTAATTTTAATACGATGTATAGATTGCTTAAACAAAAGCCGGCGATTGAATTTCTCGACAGAAACTGTTTATGTTTATAACAAAAAACAAGTTAAGCCAAGCTGTAAGTTGGTGTCAAAAGTATATATCTTAAAACCCACATCTGTAAAGGCAATTATTTTTTTTAGTAGATTAAAGAAGATTTAGAAAACAAGAAAAGCTTATTATGTTGAAAGCTTACCATCTTTTTTATTTCTACTTAAACTCAAATTCCACTTGGATACAAGACGAATTTTCTCTTAAGTAATGAAATGACTGGTTTTAATTAAAACGAAAAAGTTTTTTTTTTTATATAAACTTTACGGTTGCAACTAAAATCTTACGTTACCCTACAACCCAAAATTAAATTATTAAATTAGTTTTGTTATTCGAGTCAATAGTTTGTAAAGGAAAATTATATTACTACCCCACTCTACTAGTAAAACAACTTTGTTGGCTAGAACTTTTAGAGTAATTTCAATTGAATATCAAAGTTTGTTGTATTTATGTAAGTATAATAACTAATAAGTTGAATAAAATACAATAGAAAGCGCTATTTCGGATTTCATCACGGATTCAGTGTTTACTTCCTTTTAGCAGTGTTTCCACGGCCCTTTGAGCTATCAAACAACTCTAATAGAACTCTGGCCTGAGGGGTGGCGCTCACTTTTACGTAGGTATTGTAAGGTGTTGTTCTCAAATATATCAAATATAACAGTTTTTACGTGTGGTTTTTGGTTTTATAATTGCTTCAGAGCCGCAGGAGAACTACTTGAACTTGAACTATTTCTTATCAGCTCGTAGGTCACATCTTATCGTGTATACTTACTATACTGAGAATATATCCTTATAACGGTACAGTTTCTCGCATCTCTATTTACCGCCTTACCGCCTAGTATCTTCGAAAGAGATTTCCCGTCGATTTTATTTTTTCTGCTACATCAAAGTGCCAGAATTAACTTGGGAATGGCTCGAGAAGGGTTGATTTTTGCTCTTGTTCCGTTTTTGCTTATAACTCAAAAATTACGCACTTCTTGAGAAAAGTTCTTCTATATCGCTATAAACTACATAAAATTCTCTACAAATTATACTCAAAAGGTTTTTTCCATTAGACAAACAGTTTAGTCGCTACAGCGCGTTAAAGTTTGACAAGCATTCCTATATCTGACAACAAGGTTTTTTTATAGTTTATCGCTTATAACTCGAAAATCACGCACTTTATGATAAAAATTCTTCTATATGAGTATAAACTAGATTAAATTTCTAACAAATTATATCTATAAGGGTTTTTTCTTTACATGAACAGTTTAGTTGCTAGAGCACGTTAAAGTTTGACAAATATTTCTATATCTGCCAAAAAAACTGTTTTTCCGGTTTTTCGCTTATAACTCGAAAACTACTCGGAACTACGCACTTCATGCGAAAAGTGCTTCTATATAAATATAAACTACATCAAATTCTCTACAAGTTATATCTAAAAGGTTTTTTCCTTCAGACAAACAGTTTAGTCGCTAGAGCGCGTTAAAGTTTGACAAAACTTTAATATCTGCCAAACTGTTCTCCGGTTTTTTGCTTATAATTCAAAAACTACGCTCCTCATGCAAAAAGGGCTTCTGTATAAATAGAAACTAGATCAAATTTCCACCAAATTATATCTAAAAGGTTTTTTCTTCAGGTAAACAGTTTAGTGGCTAGAGCGCGTTAAAGTTGAGCGAACATTTCTATATCTGCCAAAAAAACTGTTTTTCCGGTTTTTCGCTTCTAACTCGCAAACTACTAACTTCATGCAAAAAGTGTATATATATGAATATAAACTAGATAAAATTTCCTAGAAATTATATTCAAAAGTTTGTTTTCGTTAGACAAACAGTTTAGTCGCTAGAGCGCGTTAAAGTTTGAGAAACATTTCTATATCTGCCAAGAGAACTGTTTTTCATGTTTTTCGCTTATAACTCAAAAACTTCGCACTTTATGAGAAAAGCTTATTTATATGAAAATAAACTACATTAAATTTCCTACAAATTATGTTTCTTAGATTTTTTCGTCAAGCAAACAGTTTAGGTGCTACATCGCGTTATAGTGTGAGTTTTTGCCGTATGTTAAGAAACATCCTGTTTATACCCACTCATGCTTTCCTCTTTGGTAAAACAACATAAAAATTTTGTAAGATCTTTATTCCACCGGGTTTATAGTTAAAAAGGAGGCCATGTTTTTTGCAGTCAATGAGAGTTAGAAGTTTGTATTGTTATAAAGAAACTAAGGTATTTAGTATTTGGCGTTGTCAAGTCTTGAACCTATAGAAATTTGAACCCTAATTTAGACCGCAAGCCATTAAATCGCGAATCCACTTTATGACCCATTATTATACCGCCTATTGAAAGAATTTCAGGAGCCCAATATTAATTTTTCTTATTACAAAAGCAAAACATATAACCGTAAAAATTTTCCTACAAAAGTAACTCGAAGGCTCAATGTAAAAAAAAGATAAACAAAATGTACGTTGTTATCCTGACTTACGTTTCGGAAAAGTGTATTTTTAAATTTGTAACGCGATAAATTGTAGCCAAAAACCAAGTATGAAGCTATTTAAAACAATTTAGTTGGAGGCAAAGCTTAGAGAACCTTGCTCGTAACATTACGAACTATAAAGTGCTTAACTTTTTAAGAAAACGCATCAACGTTATTATATCATATAGATTGCTTAGCTGTAAAACGCCCACCAAACTCTACTTTTCACAACATGTAAATTTTTGCTCGATCAATATGATAATACTTTATGTAAGCTAAAGAACATGTTCAGAATATAAATTAGCCGAAAAAACGAGAAAAGAAAGTTATATCGACGCTGCGGATGAGCAAGTACGTTCAGGGATATTGAGTTTCGTGTCTTCAAAGGCATGACGTGTTCAGAAAAATGTCAAACTGTTTACACCAAAAATAATTCTATCAAGATCTCTTTAGATTTATAAATTTGGCTTTTATGTCCAATATTTCGGATCTTTTTTTATAGCTGGTCACAAAAAATTTTAAAGGGTTGTGTGTACTATCTAAAAAGAGGAATACTTTTTTTTCCTGGGGAGTTTTATTTTTTATTTTTAGGCTAATTGGAAAAGAAAAAATTTAATTAAGTGAATATTTCGATAAATTTTGTTTCAGTGCTGCAGGTGACAGGAAGAAAAGGGACGTAGTGGTCACAAACCTACAAAACGTGACCGGAGTCGAGATTTCTCAATTAATGAAGGGAAGCCCGGCTTAATATAATTTATATTATCTAAAGCTTACCCTGACTGACCATTTGAACGTGAATGCCAAGATAGTGTATGAGGAGGCATCAGATAATATTATGGTCCTGGGCTGTATAAAGTGCGGTAGAATTAACGATCGCCGTCAATACTAATTCATTCATGTAAATATTTACGAAGGACCAAATCAAAGTAAATGTTTGTCTTTATGTTGAATGTGGTTATCTTTGGTGTTGATACTATTAGTTCACGGCGTGAATGACAATGTGATGTTTATGTTGGTCGAGTAACAATCAGGAATGCTAATATCGGAATCGATAATATCATAATGGTGCAATTTATAGTGATTGTGCTTTGTTGGTTCATTTTAGAGGCTGCTGCACTACCACCAGTTATAAGAATTGGTAAGTTTCCCATAATTTTATAATTAGGATAAGAAATTTTCGATCGCAAAAGAGTATTTTGCAAGCCAAAAATCAATAAGTTGTAGGTTTTCGGTTTTATTTATTCTCTCTCCTACACAATCATCGTCCTAAGAAGAGCGATTACTGGATTATTTTTGAAATTCCAAAATTTAGAAAACAGTACGGTTTTTAAAAATCCTCTTAGAGACTTTTATATAAAAAAAAATTCTGTCTTCGGGTTTTCTGAAAACTCACAGTAATACAGTCCACTGTACCGGTCGGCCGATTGACTCAACGTACTCTCCCACTTCCCATTTATTTACTTTAAAGCTCGCAACATTTATGTGTACATTGGTGTTCATGGCGAAGAAAACAAATGCTATTAACTATAAGGGGATAGAAAGAGAGCGATATAGTCAAATAAGCCATCAGGGGAGTTTTCAAAGGTCTAACCCTCTCTTTTTGACTTCCATTTGAATAAAATTATTGAAAATAAATCTATTACACTCGCACTCATGCATTTGCCATCAACTGACTGATTATTAACAGGCTGTATAACAACTGTAAACACGCTAAACAAATAGCGCATAAACTCACTTAAAAGCTAAACGCTAAGCGGTTATCTTGTAAACCCTTATTTTTGTTAACAGCAAAATAATGAAAAAAAGGGTATAAAAATACATATAAACAATGCCATAACAAGCTTATTTGTCCCCAAAGAGCGCAAACAATATTTGCACAAAACATCTAAAATAACAAAATCCTGAAAGCCCCTCAGATGTCATTTTAAAAATGTGGCGATTAGGGTAGGGTGTTTTGTTTGAATTTCTTTTTCGAATGTTATTTTTAATCCAAACAAATTTGATTGGCGCTCATCGGTTTTAAGACTAGAATTAATTAACGAAATTGCTCCGCATTACACTGTCTAAACAATGATGTAGAGGGTAGTCCCAGAAGTACCTGACCTAACAAAAAAATCCTTTTCTAAACTCTGTACACTTTTCCCGCCGATGTTTAATAGCTTTGATACCCTGTTTGTAATGAGAACCGTGGAGCTCCTCAAAATAGCTATTAACCACAGACTCCACCTCTACATTATTTTTTTCTTTTACCACTGAGCCATTTTTTCATATTTAGAAAGAGAAAATAACCCGAGGGGCTAAATATGGCTAATAGGGAGCGTGGGGAAGCATCGTTTGATCGTTTTATCCTTGCTTCCCCTGTGTATCCACTAAATTAGTATACGAGAGTTAAAGGATGATAGGGGTTACGACTCTTTAGCTAAGCCGTAAGCCACTGCGAATCCAACCTCACCAGAAGCAAGCTTATGTCCGCAGTACCAATGCCAGAGTGAAATATTTAAGGCACCTTCACGCGCTTCGGTATGCGTAGAGAGCGGAATCATGTTCATCCCTCACCCTTCCCGCAGCAACCACTTAACAGCTTCCAGATCATCCATTACGACCTATTACAGAATAGGTTTACCATGATGGTGCGCTAAGAGCGAGGGTGCGCTCGCCTCCAGCTTTCATCCAAACACTCACCAACGGCGGGGTCGGCGCCTGCAACAGGGATTAGGTAGATTGCGGAAAGCCTCGACACGCACTGCTGGTGCCTTTATTTATACTTCCTACCAGACCTCTCGTCTTCCCGTTACTTCCCGTTTCCCAGTACACTGCAGATAGACTAGCACACGGCTCCTCTGCGGGTGTAGTGAAACAAACCATGAGACGCATGCGTTGGGATCCCCTACTTCTAGTTTTATGCGTCGGCGCTAATCCGCTACCTGCATCCCATCAAATGCAGGGTAAGGGGAAGCATTCCAGAAGCTTTCGACTATTTAAAGAATGGCCCCTGGAAGTACCAGACCAGCGTGAGGAAGCAATTCGAACTTCAACTCATTATTGATTTTGGCCACCGCGGTAAAGGAGGTGTGAACTGGTGCACTGTCTTGATAAAAGAACACTCCTTCGCCAAATGCAGACGTTTGACGGACGCCATAACTTTGTCTGCAGATGGAACTGTCTTCCTGTCTGATTCTCCTTTTTTCAGTCCATTGTTTTGGCTGTTTATTCGTCCCCACTCTGAAGTGATGTAGCCATGTTCCATAGTTATGAGTCATGAATCGACGCAAAAACTCAATTACATTTCTGTGAGAAATCGCCAAACACTCGATTGAAACGTCCTTACCACTCTGTTTTTGTTCCATTGTAAGCAAACGGGCGCTCATTTGTCCACAGCTTTTGTCACCCCAAAATTTGCAGTTAATATGCGATGTACAGCACGTTTTTAAATGTTTTACATGTCTGCTAGCTTACGCTAGTAGTCACAGTAGACGGGCATGCAATACCATTTTGTGGAATTTTCTTCATTTCTGGCTGATATGGTCAGTGGTCACCTCGTTTGGCCGATTAGGGCGATATTCGTCTTGGAAGCTCGTACGGCCTGGTTTAAACTCTACCACTCAATATTTTATTGTTGTAAACGAAGAGACAGTCTTTCCAAGAGTAGTGTATGTTACTTAACTAAAATTAATGCTATAATAAGTGGACTGTAATTCGTAGCTAAACCAACAAAAAAAAATAATCAAAAACTTACCAAAAATGATGGAGCAACGTGCGCCTAAAAATTGCTAAATAGAAAAGGAAGGGAACGAAAGGATTCTACATAACAAATAATTAAACTACACATGAACCACAGTATTGGCAATTATTATTACTTCACGAACAAACGAATTTATAATTTTTAATTATAATTTACTGAACTTTTATTTTATTCAACGAACGAAACGAAAATTCGATCTATATCCACCAACAAATCTTAACATTGATTAAAACTCCGACTTGCGCTCTCTTAATAAAAGGCGAACATGCGCCAAATCAAAATAATAACTTTAAACTAAACAATATTTGGCGCCAACAAGTAGAGTGGAACTCGGCTTTGGCATTGGTTTAGCTAAAACGTTCCAGATGAAAGTATTTGACTAATTTTTTCAGTGTTTACAAATTCACTGAGTGCGTCCACTCAATTTCTACCAAAGTAATTTTTTTAAGTAACCGCCATCTATGCGTCAGCTCAGGTACATCTGGTAATACCCTTAGGTCGGCCGTCCTTTGGATGCGTTTTCGTTCGAATTTGTTCGTCAAAAATCGGATAAAAAAGTGGGAATTTCAGTAAAGAAAAAAAAAATTTCAGTCCACTAGGTACGAAATAATTCGTGCGAATTCTAAGAATCCTAATTTATGAAAGAAAGCAAGAATTTCACGGAAATTCGATAATTCGTGACAATGGCAGCTTTTCTAGTGGATAATCCACTATACCCTATACCCTATACAATTTGTATCATCATTACTGAAACTTCCTGCAAACCAACATTTACGGCGTCGAAAATTGTCGTAAAATATTTGCATTTAAGCTTGGCAAACAACAATTGCACTTGAAAGTAAAGCAAGCAACAAGCAATAATTAAATTTGGCCAGATTCTGGAAGTAGTTGGCAACACTTAACGAGTTACCAAGTGAACTGCTTTTAGTTTTACGCTGTTGTGCTTGTAAATACTTCTAATGTTTGTCGAAATACCTGACACCAAGTGTTCTTGATGAAACTTTGCTTAATTCACAACTATTCAACTTTACACAATTATCTCGTACAATGTTTTCCTCTCGACTAAAGAAGACATAAGACATACAAAGCGTTTCATTCAGACGCGATTTTCCATCGGTTCTTGTATAACAAACGGAGCTTTTTAGTAGAAAATCAATTTTCCTCAAAGAAACATAATCTTTGTTGTGTGTTACTATTAGAAATAATATTGAGTTTCAAATTCGACTCGGAAGGGGATAACTATTATTACAATTAATTGTTTTCTATAAGCAGGGTATTATATTCGAAATGCAATTAAAGATAGGATATCTCTGCAAAATAGGGCTTCGTAAATAATTGTTTGCTACAACATTGTAAATCGAAAAATCGATCTATCGGGTGCAAATTTTAATCACCGGGCACCGGGGAATATAAATTTTCTTAATTCGATAAACAAAATTGAATTACAATTTGTTCATTTCAGTGTGTCTCTTTGTCGTGTTGTTTATTTTGAGGCAGTTTTAAGAAACTCTGAATATTATTAAAAACACTTTTTAGACGTGAAAAGCGAGTCGCAGTTCTACTCGCTAAAAACAACTCCGAAAGTTGAAACTTATTTCCATCGCCGGGTAAAAACTCTTAATCGAAGAGTAGAGAAACTCAAATATTACCACAAAGCGTGGAAAAGGTACGAGGCAAATTTATTTGACTTGAAAAATATAATTTTCTTTGTCAAAAAGATTATGTTGATTGGCAGGAGCAAAATATAGCCAACAAAATTTATAAAAATTAAGAAAACTTCTAAAACGATGTTGGTTCCCTTTAAAAAGGTTGTGGTCCCTTTAAAGAATTATTTAATTTATAATTTTCTTTTTTATTTTCGTCCTGACCCTATACAGGCAGGGATAAGGTTTACGGATGCCCTGAACTAATTGAAATACCTAATTTTCTTCTTTATTATTGTTCGACTACTGTAAGTAACCAGTGTAATCCCCAAATTTAATACGTTTTTATAGTACGGAAGGTAGCGAGCGCTTTAACTAAACAATAAACTACAAAATTTATAACGATGTAAGCTCAAAGAACATTGAAAATCAGTAACAAAACTGACCGTCTACCACTCAACTCAAAAGAGCTCTTTTTTCGGGTCTCGAAAATTACGCACTTTTTAGAAAAGGTCTTTTATAAGAAAATAAGAAACATCAAATTTCCTACAAACTATATTTCAAAATTTTTTTTGTCAGGCAAATGGTTTCGGCGCAAGAGCGCGTTAAAGTCTGACAAAAAATTCACAATCGCTTATAACTCGAAAATTATTAATTACGCGCTCTTCAAAAAAACTTTTTTAGTACGGAACTAAGCTACATAAAATTTTGTATAAATTATATTTAAACATTTGTTTTCATCAGACTAACGGTTTAGGCGCTAGAGCGCGTTGAAGTTTGATGAAAATTCCACAATCGCTCAAAAAACGGTGTTTTTGTTTATCGCTTATAACTCAAAAATTACGCACTTTTCTAAAAAAGATTTTAAATACAAAAATAAGCTACATGAAATTCCCTATAAATTATATTCCGGCAATTGTTTTCATCAGAATAAAGGCTTAGGCGCTAGAGCGCGTTGAAGTTTAATAAAAATTCCACAATCGGTCAAAAAATGGTGTTTTTGTTTATCGCTTATAACTTAAAAATTACGCACTTTTCTAAAAAAATTTTCCAATATAAAAATAAGCTACATAAAATTTCCTATAAATTATGGTCCGCCATTTGTTATCATCAGACTAACGGTTTTGACGCTAGAGCTCGTTGAAGTTAGATAAAAATTTCACAATTGGTCAAAAAATGGTGTTTTTGTTTATCGCTTATAACTTGAAAATTACGCACTTTTATAGAAAAGTTTTCCAATACAAAAATAAGCTACATCAAATTTCCTATAAATTATATTTCGACATTTGTTTTTATCGGACTAGCGATTTAGACGCTAGAGCGCGTTAAAGTTTGCCAAAAATTCCACAATCGGTCAAAAAACTGTTTTTTCGTTTATCGCTTATAACTCAAAAATTACGCACTTTTAGAAAAAAGAATTTTGATACCAAAATAAGCTACATCAAATTTCCTATAAATTATATTCCGACATTTGTTTTTATCGGACTAACGATTTAGACGCTAGAGCGCGTTAAAGTTCGCCAAAAATTCCATAATCGGTCAAAAACCTGTTTTTTCGTTTATCGCTTATAACTCAACAATTACGCACTTTTCTAAAAAAGTTTTTTAATACAAAAATAAGCTACATAAAATTCCCTATAAATTATATTCCGGCAATTGTTTTTATCAGAATAAAGGCTTAGGCGCTAGAGCGCGTTGAAGTTTAATAAAAATTCCACAATCGGTCAAAAAATGGTGTTTTTGTTTATCGCTTATAACTTAAAAATTACGCACTTTTCTAAAAAAGTTTTCCAATATAAAAATAAGCTACATAAAATTTCCTATAAATTATGGTCGGCCATTTGTTATCATCAGACTAACGGTTTTGACGCTAGAGCTCGTTGAAGTTAGATAAAAATTTCACAATTGGTCAAAAAATGGTGTTTTTGTTTATCGCTTATAACTTGAAAATTACGCACTTTTATAGAAAAGTTTTCCAATACAAAAATAAGCTACATCAAATTTCCTATAAATTATATTCCGACATTTGTTTTTATCGGACTAGCGATTTAGACGCTAGAGCGCGTTAAAGTTTGCCAAAAATTCCACAATCGGTCAAAAAACTGTTTTTTCGTTTATCGCTTATAACTCAAAAATTACGCACTTTTAGAAAAAAGAATTTTGATACCAAAATAAGCTACATCAAATTTCCTATAAATTATATTCCGACATTTGTTTTTATCGGACTAACGATTTAGACGCTAGAGCGCGTTAAAGTTTGCCAAAAATTCCATAATCGGTCAAAAAACTGTTTTTTCGTTTATCGCTTATAACTCAACAATTACGCACTTTTAGAAAAAAGAATTTTAATACCAAAATAAGCTACATCAAATTTCATATAAATTATATTCCGACATTTGTTTTTATCGGACTAACGATTTAGACGCTAGAGCGCGTTAAAGTTTGCCAAAAATTCCATAATCGGTCAAAAAACTGTTTTTTCGTTTATCGCTTATAACTCAAAAATTACGCACTTTTAGAAAAAAGAATTTTGATACCAAAATAAGCTACATCAAATTTCCTATAAATTATATTCCGACATTTGTTTTTATCGGACTAGCGATTTAGACGCTAGAGCGCGTTAAAGTTTGCCAAAAATTCCAAAATCGGTCAAAAAACTGTTTTTTCGTTTATCGCTTATAACTCAACAATTACGCACTTTTAGAAAAAAGAATTTTGATACCAAAATAAGCTACATCAAATTTCCTATAAATTATATTCCGACATTTGTTTTTATCGGACTAACGATTTAGACGCTAGAGCGCGTTAAAGTTTGCCAAAAATTCCATAATCGGTCAAAAAACTGTTTTTTCGTTTATCGCTTATAACTCAAAAATTACGCACTTTTAGAAAAAAGAATTTTGATACCAAAATAAGCTACATCAAATTTCCTATAAATTATATTCCAACATTTGTTTTTATCAGACTAACGGTTTAGGCGCTAGAGCGCGTTAAAGTTTGACAAATATTCCAAAATCGGCTAAAAAACTGTTTTTCCGTTTATCGCTTATAACTCAAAAATTACGCACTTTTAGAAAAAAGTATTTTTATGCAAAAATAAAGTATATTCAATTGCTTACAAGCTATGCTTCTTAGATTTCTTAGATATTGGCTTATAACAACTATAACAGTATTTGAACCGTAATGAAGAAGACGGAAGACGGTTGCGTGCTCCTCTTGCCTCAAGTTGCCGTCCCCTATGATTCCAGCTCATTTTAAATCTCTAAATGACTAATCGAAATCAAAATAAAAAGAGAGCAAGTTGAGCATCATTTAATGGGGAGCATCAACGTTGATGACGCTGCATTAACATTTTCTTACAAAAATTAACTGTATAAAATGTAACAAGCACAGCAATTAGATGAATCTTCATTATTGAAATAAATCTTTTTAAGGCTACATTACTAATTAATGCAAAGGGGTTTAATTGCAATTATAAAATGCGTAGATTTTAATTAGAATATAAAAACAAGTTATCTCCGAAAGCAATTAGCGAATTTTCAGAAGTTAGACCCCATTGGCATCAGCAATTAAATTTCTTAAAGTTTCGGTAAAATCCCAGTAGTCGAGTAATTGTATTTATTGCTTTTCTGTAGCTATTATCAGTAGGACTTAATAATACTTAAAAAATATTATTTTATATACTTACGGAAATTTAAAAAAAACGGTTTAAATATTGTTTCGGAGTTTTATTAGTAATTTTGAGGTTTCCATTTAATTAAAGTAAATTTGAACGATATCTTTATTTTTGTTTTGTTGGTAATTTCGTTACACTATCGGTTTTCTTTCGTTGTTAGGTAGGTACTTTAGTGAAAGATCGAAAGGTTGAGACTGAGAGACTTGTAATAAACAGTATTTTGCTGGATTCAATTAAGAGTACCTATCCATTACAACGAAGTAAGGATTGATTCACTGTAACATAAGATATTATTTGCTGTGAAAACCCACCCATTTAAAAAAATTATAAAAATTTTGGTAAAAATAGATAGTTGAGAACCAATTGGAAGCGCCTTTTTGTAACTTTGCCTAATTTGACTTTTAATCAAAAGTTTCGAAAATATTTTTAATGAACATCCGACTACTCTTGGAAGCTTCATACACTTGTACCAATTGTATAAAAAAAGTTTGTAGGAATTAAAAATAATTAGAATCTTCTATCTTGTATAAAGCATGCCAAATTAAGAACGATTTTTTTTACTTTTTTTTTTAATTTACACTTTTTTACTTAATTGGGTGAAAATTTCGCGAAGGCCGTTCTCAGGACAAATTAATGTTTCGGGCAGCTTTCAGTGCCGCTTACAAGCGCCACACTAAGGGCAAAATTCAAGAAGAAAACTCAACTCACTCTCACTCTTCTTTTAACCATACGGTCTCATATGAATGTGCTCGATTATAAAGAGGAGAAGCAAAACTATCAGATTTTAGATTTGCATTGGGCGCCCAACGTGGGGCATTCTTTAAATATTTCTAAAATTCTTCTGGGCCCATCTACCCAGGATGTAGGCGATCACTATAAATTCGCTTGTAATCCTCAATATTTGTTTACCGTTGAGAAATCGAGCAGTCTGCCACCGGCCGATGCTGATTCGCGTGGTCTCTAAGGCGGAATTCATGTTGTCTGACTTATTAGAGTTAAGGCCAGAGTCACACGTTTGAATTCTTTAATGCTAGATAACAAAAAATAGACTTCAGTTAAGAGTGGGTACTATCTGCTAGTACTTAATTTAACGCACAGAGTAGGTACCATATTTTAGTAGAAATTGAAAAATTTTGTGATAAAAGTTAAAAAAAACAAAGCTTGATGTTATTAGTTTAGTTTTTACATTAAAAATTTCATTTTGCTCGCAAAACATGGTTATTCCGGTTAAAATTCTAATAAATGCTTTTATACAAATATTCACCAAAATAATAATCATTTTTCGTGCTTTTTTATTAAATTTAAATTTGCAAAGGAAAATCTTTACAGACAATCCATCCAATAACCATTTAATATAGCAGTATCTAAGCCATTCTTTTCAAAATTTCAAACAATAAGAGCAAATTTGTTTCCTTCCACTCAGCAAATTAATCCAATTTTTCTATTCGATCGCCTTTATGAAAAAAGTCAGCTGCCAGTAACTTTTTTCAGTAAATGCAGTCAAATGGAGAGGAAGCGATCGCCGTCGACTGCAACTAAAAGTCGTAATATAACTTCATTACGTACACGTTAAATTTAAGTAAATTACGGAACGACGGGAAAAGGAGGGTACGGTTAGTTGGCATTTTTTCACTCAACTATTATTAGCGAGGTGCTAAATTTTACCGAAATGCACCAAAGTATAAAAATATGCTGATGGCATTAATCTTATTCAAGAAAAAAAGGAGATCCGCACAAACATGATAGCGTGATATTAATAGTCATGTTGAAAGTAATATATTAAATGCATTTTTTCTTCTTCCTTTTTACATTTGTAGAAATTTTTTCCTGTTTGATGGTTTTACCTGAGATTTATTTACACTTACGAAATCTAAAATAAATTTAAGTTGTGCTCTGTGACAAGAAAAAAGAAAAAGAACAACGCAATAAACAACGACAGTATAATTTTTAAGCAAATTAGATAGCTATTTAGGAAGATTTTTATAGGGCAAAACGACTTTTGAACTTAACGGCAATGACTGTTATTGTTTAAATTCCCGTATATACAGAAAATACAAGTAGTCTAGCGTTTAAATTTACCGCTATAATGCAACCAATAGCCACTCGTGGGTCTGCTGGGAGCGAGCATTCAATTTGTCACAAAGCGACAAAATTGGCCGACCCGCCATACACGCGTGTATTGTGGGTTGCGTTTTAAACTTTTTATCTCGTCCTAAAGCTTAAGATATCTCAACTTTAAGATATAAATGTGAAACAGCCTGCGCGTTGTTTTAAATAATAAAATATTAAATTTATAAAATAAACGGACCCTATTAGAAGCTCATTTTACGCAAGGCTCGAGAGAAATCTTTTGATGAGAAAGTTACCTTCGGTAAAATATTAACTAGTAATTTTTTCGCATTACCAAAAGTACACTATAAATTCGAGACTTTAATAATTCACAAACTGACGCAAAAAACCGCCTCAATTTAACTTATAAAAAAGAATATTATTTGACAACTTGGCAATTTTGAAAAAGTACTTTTCCAATCGTTTTAGCGCAACGATTAGCGATATCCAAAAGATGTCTCGTTGTTGGAACGCCGCACTATAAGAGCTAGCAGGGTGAAATTTAAATTATTTGTAAGGCTGGGATAGAACGTTACCGTTAGTAGATTAAGGTCATTAAGGTCGCCTGATATCTATCCCATTTTTTTTTCTATTTATTCCGGACATTGAGGCGAAAATCAGTTACCGTGTGATGTAATTTTGGTTGCCTCACAAATCGATCTTGGCAAATCTTAGTTATAATTGGGTGTAATAATTAAATGTTAGTTGCCATAGTAAAACATACACTTCAATTAATTTGCTTAATTAATACTAGACAACTGTTTTGGGGTTCTAAATATTCATCATTTCGAATTTAGATTATTGTAATGTACATTACAGTAATGCACCTGTAAAATTCGCTGTTATACTCAAAATCTAATTCATTATTCTCAAACTACACTAATAAAACTAATTATAATTAAGACTGCTTTGATTTTACTATTTCTTATTCTTATTGTGATGGTGCAGCTAGATGCAAGATTTAAACTAACTGTTTCTCTATGCTGCGAAATTCTAAATATTACAGAGCTGTTTTACGTTATAAATAGTAATTTCCTATCTCCAGCGAGAAATTACGATCTCATAATCTACGTATTAAACTGAGAGTATTCTACGAGGCGTATTCCACACCTAATCTTACGCGGCAGCTCTATCCGATAAAATTGGGTGTGCTTCAACGGACACGATAAGCCGTAGGTGCATAGGTCATAGGTGCTTGGTAATCTAACACTGTAGAAAAAGTAGCGTTATGGTTAACTAACAGGGTGATACTTGATGAAATCCGGCAAAATAACACTTAGAGGCATAAGCAAATCTTGTGGGCTGCACGTGACCGAGTCGCAAAAGACTAAAATTGGTCGAAATGTGGATTACTACATACTACTCGTTTTACAAATATCGTCATTTGTATACCGACGTTGTTGTTCTGCGGATATCCACGTGTTTTTGAGTTTCTTTGTGTTCAACAATATTTAAAAAATCAGTTTTTTTCAAAACTATTTTAATATATTTTGGCGCCTTTAATAAAGTAGTCAATGTTTTTCAAATGCACTTTTAACAAAATTTCTTAGTTATGGCTCCTCCTACGCGCAGGATTCTTAAACGTCATAAGTGCCATTTACATAGACAGTAGTTTAATCGTTTTGGTAAGAGCATGCGTCGTCTAAAAGCTTGAATAGGGTATTTTCAATGAACGCGTTTACAATGAAGTATAGTTGGCAAGGTCGTTGCTAACAATGGGCAAAAAGTTTGTAAGGTTTAAGCTTTTAGACTACTTAATCGGCACTAGCCAATCATAGAAGCGCATCTCTCCCCCGCGGCCCAGCTATTTGAAATTTAAACAAAGATTTGACAAAATAGTTGCTTTGATTTTATTTCTTCATTTTGGTTTTCGGTAGTACTATTTTAATCTCATTGTTCAAGCTTAAGAAAAAAAAATAAGAAAAAAAAAATAAGGAAAAAAAAATAATTGCTACTAAAGTCTATGTAAATGGTTTTACGCCACGTTGCCCACTTGGCGAGTTCTTGACCAGCAAACTACACCATCAATCTGCACTAGTTCTATGTAAATGGGGCTATAGCCCATGAGATTTGCTTAGATTTCTAACAGGGATGATTTTTGCGTAAATTGTGTCTTCTGACGTTTAAAGTTAGGAGATTTCGGATGCCGAGCAACTCTTTGGGCAAATTTGAAGAGTGTAATTCAGAAATGCGGCCACCTAATCGTAAATTACAAATTTATACGATTTACCAATTTTAATAAATTTACGGGGCACTTAAATTAATATTTTCTGCTGAAAAATTTACAGCACTTCGCATTACTCACAAGCCTTCCACTTGTGAAAAATGCGGTTATATTATTTCATTCAAATACGTCAAAATTGATACAGTTCGAGGTTCGAGGCGTGGTGGCATTGGCAACTTTTGGACAAATTTATTACAATCCCAAAATCGTATTTATCTCAAATGTAAATAAATTCGGAGATTTTTACAACAAAAATAATTGATTTGTTGCTTTTGTCTTTATTTTGGGTTCTTTTCTTTTCTATTAATAATTCACCATCAGCTTTTATTTTTACAACTGTTTTTCTTTAACCTTCCGTTACGTTTTTAAATCCAATTCTGAAATGTTCTCTTCTCTTTTTTTTTGTGTAACGAGGTCTCCGGCTCTTTTCTCGAGCGACGTTGAAAGAAAATCATTTTGCAGAGCGTATATGCTCCGGATTAATTATTTAAAAACTTTTGATAACCATTATACAGCCGAATGCCGCCTTCTTAATCCGCATTTCTTTCCGTCTTAAGTCCATTCTTCTTCCGTATCTCGTTTCGTTCTCTCATCGCTTGTCTTTCACCAAGTAATATATTTATAGATTGAAACTTCATCGAAAGTATTTCCAATAGCCGTATCCGCTTCTTCTTAAAGACGCTAAAATCTAACAGCGAACATGTGTTGTCATGAACATCATAACACGCCATTTGAAAGTTTATTTCTTCTTCAGACAACAACTGAATTTTGTGTTTTATTTTGTATTACGGAGTAGATTTTATACTTTTCCGTATTGATTTCTTGTTACATACAAATAACTGTCGAAAATTTTTTAGTTTATCACAAAACACAAATCCTTTCAGTTCCAATATTTTTGACAAACGACTCAATCTTTGTTGTAGTAAATCCCACGGGATTACTACCCAAACTTCGACCTATAGGTACTTTTAGTTATTTCTTATTGTAACCTAAATCTCCACCAGCGAAATTGTGTTAATGTTAATAAGTCACGTAAAATAATTTTGAATCTCTTTTTCATGACTATAACCAACTTCTCACGCAGCGGAGCAGAGATTGCTTTCATTTTGTTCTATCCAATAATCACACCAAAATGAGCAGCTAAATGAGAGTATGAAAAGCGTATGGTAGCTTCTGAGTGAGTCTGTTCTTTTAATCCAGCCAGTGTAGCGTTATAGCGCTACGGGGACAGCCTGTAGAAAGAATATAAGCCGATAAACAAAATAAAAGCGGACAAAAACGTTTTAGTCGCCCAGGCCCATCTCAATCCATCAATTTGCGTCTGAATTTTAAACAAAGTTCAAAATCTTTATTTTAAATTGAACTACTTTCAAGTTCCCCATTTTATATGAATATCGATTGCCATCTCGTAATAATATAAAAGCACCATCAATCAGTCAACTATTAACACATCTCGTTTGTCTATGGATGTACTTGACAAATTCTATAACTCCCATTTGTGCTTTGTTGGTCGTCGGTAGTTTGAAAAATTCTTGTCTGATGAGATATCCGGACTTCCGTGTAATCATCCCAACTTTTTTTGTGCAGGTATTTGTATTACGACGTAATAGATTTTCTCGATAGGATAGGATCGCAAAGTGGGTCAAATTTGTCCGAGTGTTTTCAATTTGTTTTATTTACTTTCGTTTTACAAGTAATAGGGAGCAATCAGGCCTGTAAGATGTGAAGCATGCTACATTTTTGCACACGTAAACCTCTCAAGATGCCTTTTTCGAAAATTTCAATTTGAAATGTTCAATTCCTCGAGTGTAGTTATACTATTTTTTTTTAACTTACGCCACCCATAGAGGTTACAATAGTGAATAGAGGCCTCCCTTAGAGATGTCAAGTAGGTAGGTAATTGTTGAAATCTGGTTAGACCCTTTAAGGATTTTTGCCGCTTATTTACAAAAACTAAATCAGCTATGGGGCCGCTAGTAGTGCATTTATGCAAGAAATCATAAAGGGATGGCCTATACAAAATATTTACCTGCCTGACACCCCAGATGTTGTCTTTTTAAATACAACCACATTTTATATTTAAATATAAGTTTGGTTGAACAAAATTAATTTGGTTGAGGCCCGAGCTTTCACTGCAGGTCTACGCAGATTTCAACAGTTACCTACCTACTTGACTTCTCTAAGGGAGGCCTCTATTCACTATTGTAACCTCTCTACCTCTCTATGAGTAGCGTAAGTTAACCCTTAACTCGCGACGTTGATATTTTTTACGCTATAGGCGAATATGGGCTTCAGAGGCCGCTCTTGCTGTATAGCAGTAAAACGCACAGAATAATACGCAAATATCAGTTTTTTATTAACTAATATTAAAATGCAAAGCTTAAAGTATAAGATAAGCCAAAAAAAATTAATTTTTATGACGTAGCATTTGTTTTATGACCGTTTCTTCCGACTTAGATGCCATTTTCTAAAGAAAATTATATTTTAACAGTGTACCTACTTGAATTTAAAAAATCAATTAAATTATATTTTCCAATAATAAACGAAGAAATTTCACAATATAATTACTTTGATTTTTAACAATTCATAAAAATATACAAATGCACACGTAATAAAATTAGTCGCGTTATAACCGACGATCGGCTTAACAAGCCGCGTGAAGCTTGGCAAACGGTCTCTAATTTAGTGATACTAAAGACTGGTGACGGCGACATCCGGTCAACTTGTCGATAACACTATATTTTGAAGCTAGACAAGTCAGGAACTTCTTAGGTATGTAAATAAACTTGTTATGAAAGTTTAAATTTTACATGCTGGCCTCACAGGCCATCGTCGCGGGTTACCGGTTAAAAAGAACTTTCCAAATGGTATAACTATACTTGGGGTTGTTGTAAAATCAGAGTACAAGACGAAAATTTGTGATAAACAGAGAGAACCACAATAAATCTTAAACCCCAGCTTCTCTAACTAAATTCGAAGATATGTAAGACTTGTATAAGCGACAGTATACGGACTTGGTACAATTCGCAACCCGGATAAGCCTTTGTCTGATAACAATAGCTTACAAAATGCTTCCTGTTTCTTAAAAGCAACCAACTAAAAATTTTTATGCGTTACAACATACTTAATTAATCTAAAAATGGAAATTTCGAGCTCGTAATGGAAAATCGGCAAGTAAACTTTTTATAACCCATAAAACAAATTTAGTGGCAGATTAAAGATTTATTTTAAGTCGTAATAAATTTTTATTACTGCCATATTAAATTGCCTTTAAGGTTAAATCAAATTTTTTATTACAAAATAATAAGAACTTAATTAAAATAAATCCTTTTTAATAAGCGTAAAGAAAATTAAAAACCGTTTTACCTTATTAATTAAACTTGTTACGCTTCGGTCGTGAAATCTGAAAATTAATTACGAGTAAACTTCAATTTTAAATAATTTGCCACATTTAAAATTTATGCGTTATTTACAAATTGTTACAGTAACAGCTTAAGGTACTTAGAAATTGTTTTCCCCCAACCGTCGAATCGTCTTTCAAAGCAATGAATAAGTTCTTTTCTCTTCATCGGAGCGCTTACTCTGTCATAAATGCATTTGAAGAAAAAACCCTAACGAGTTCAATGAACCCAAAACCATCGAGTTGCGATGGATAGAACGCGAGATATGGTTAATAATGTAAAAAATGGCTCTATTCAAGATGGCGGCAAAAGGTTTAATTTTGCGAATACGCAAAACCAGGGTTAAGGAGGTACTGGAACGTTTCCTAAAATGTTTACCAAAGTAACAATTATTAAGAAATTTTCAAATAGTCGATATAAATAAAATTCATGTATTAGGTGCCTTGTGCACAACAAACAAAATAATGAAACCCGGGCTTGTGGAAACAGTCACATTTTGTTTAAAATCAAAAAATTTAAAACTATCCGTAATAAAAGCGATGGGTGACGTTCCGTAAATCTGTATTTTGTTAATAACGTAATGTATTCTTGAACAAAAGTCAAATTCAGGCCTTTAAAAGTGTTGCTAAGTTACCATTGTGAGCTTCGGTTCGCTAAAGTGACATTTTGCGGACTGAAATTAGTTCGCAAAATAATCATTTTAGGGAGCATGTACTAAAAATAGTATATTAAAGAACGAATTTCATAAGTCACGTATTATAGCACGACTCCAAGTTTAAAATGCGACTGGCGTAGCCAGGAGCGTTTTAATGGAGGAGTGCTATAATCGCTATAATGACTTATAAAATGAGTTCTTTATACAATTTTTTCTATTTTGCGCCTTTTAAAGTCCATTTTCAAAGAAAAAAATCAAAATATAAAAATTTAGGGATTTTTGTGATGGTTGGCTGGTTGGCAGTAGGCCTGTCACTTTAAAAAAAAATATATCGAATATCGAAAAGTTCAAATTATCGATATTTTCGATATTATCGATATTATCGATATTTTCGATATTATCGATATTTTCGATATTATCGATATTATCGATATTTTCGATATTATCGATATTATCGATATTTTCGATATTATCGATATTTTCGATATTATTGATATTATCGATATTTGGGCCAGTTTGGTGCCCACAATACACACGCCGAAAGGAAGAGCTGAATGCTGAATTACTTTACGACTGCATTGAAAGAGGATTAAAACCCCAATCTGGTTGGTCATTGGTGTGGGGTGGCGACTTTTTTGTTAAAAATAGCCATCTTAGTTTCGAGACTTTCTAAAATATTTATCAACATATTATATTATATGTAGAGTCTTAAAATAATTCAGCTTTTTCTTTACCATGTCCATTGCCGTATTTCCTACTAAATTTAAAAGTTTTAAACCAAATTTTGCAATAGGTATTTATGTAAATTAAAAACTTATATTTTTATATGAAATTTTTGGAACACAAGATGTCTTTTATATTTTTATTGTAAATATATTTATGGCTAAAGAGCGGTTGACAGCTTCACCCCTTATCTAGTGAATTAGTTATACTTGCCGCGTGCCGAAAGTGCAGTAGCAAATAATAAACCCGACTAAACAAACAATATTGTACCCGAAGATCATAAAATTATTGGAAATTCCCAAATACTAGATATATAATACAATAATTACAAAAAGGACAATGTTCATTGTATAGGCACTAGGTACTGTACCCCCTGTTGAATCACTTAAGTGCCATTTACATAGACAGTAGTCTAATCGTTTTGCTAAGGGCATGCGTCGTCTAGAAGTTTGAATAGGGTATTTTCAATGAACGCGTTTACAATGAAATATAGTTGGCAAGGTCGTTGCCAACAATGGGCAAAAAGTTTGCAAGGTTTAAGCTTTTAGACCACTTAATTGGCACCAGCCAATCATAGAAGCGGATCTCTCCCACGTCGCCCAGCTATTTGAAATTTAAACAAACAGCTGACAAAATAGTTGCTTTGATTTTATTTCTTCATTTTGGTTTTCGGTAGTACTATTTTAATCTCATTGTTCAAGCTTAAGAAAAAAAAATAAGAAAAAAAAATAAGGAAAAAAAAATAATTGTCACTAAAGTCTATGTAAATGGTTTTACGCCACGTTGCTCACTTGGCGAGTTCTAGACCAGCAAACTACACCATCAATCTGCACTAAGTTCTATGTAAATGGGGCTTTATCCGTACAACCACACTAAAATGTATTTGGCACTAGTAAATGGTAACTTTCTTCTTTTCATATACATTTTAGTAGATAATGGCATAAAAATCGAGACTGCTATAATTATAAAACATCCCATTTGTATTTCATAAAAATTGCAAGGCAGAAATTGCAAACTTGTGGCCAAAGTAGTTATCAAACATTCTATAGTGGCCAATCATTTTTGCGCCGACCGTACATAGGGAAATAACCCGTAGAATCACGTTGTTATAAATTCCTGCTTATCTAATTGTTTTAGAGCAAAAATTATGTAGAATTCAAAATTAATTAGAAATTATAAAAATATTTCTTTTTATCTGGCTTTTCGTGAAAGAGTAAAAACGGCTGATGTGGCCATAAGGCATTCAATACAGTTTGAGTTATATTTTATTTTTAAATTTATACATTTTTAGCTACAATACAAAATTTAACAAAAAGGATCTTTGGCGCCTGACATCCGGTAGGTCAGAGAAGAAATTTCATTTTAGAAATTGGGAAAAAGCAAATACTAAAATTATTCAAAAAGGACTTGCACATGGTCGCAAGAACCTAACGGTAAAATAAGTTTGTGTTCAAGAAATGCTTTGTCAACAAATTAATAACAAGCGCCTAAAATTATAAAAAAACTAAAAAGTTTCCAAAATTCTAAAATAGGTTCTAACATTAAAAAACTTGACAAATTTTTAAGTAAAATAATTTTAATAATAATAGGAATTCCAGATTACCCAAACCGCGCAAGTTCAAGTTAAGATATTAAATGTTTGTTATTACATTACTAAATAAATAATTTTACAATCTTCTAAACCATTAAAATACGGATATAACGAGAAAAATTTTAAATCTTTGTGCGACGGCTTCAACGTTCTATGACAACGATGATTGCGAAAAGGTAAAACAAATGAATGTAAATTCAATAAAACGGAAAAAAATTAATTACAATGAAATAAATATTATGTTCAAAAACTATGCGTTATTATTTATACGATAATCCGTGTCCGCTCTGGCCCTGTAAAAAGTTTTTCTATAAAATGCCTTACAGGGCCATAGCGGACACCAAACGGCGGACACAAAAGAAAAAAAACGATATTGAAAACCTGGACTAAGGACGTCTTGTAGTATCATAGTAGGGATCTCCCCAAAAAATTTGAAGCGTAAATCTTGTTTCTGCCCTAAGAAAATACCGAAAATGTAAAACGGACACCGGTGACCGCCGTGGCCCTGTAACGAAGTCTTGCAGCGGACACCGGTGTCCCTCCTGGCGCTTAATGTGTTAAATTACCGATATTATCGAAAGTATCGATATTATCGTAAATATCGATAATATCGAAAATATCGATAATATCGAAAATATCGATATTATCGAAAATATCGATATTTCGATATATCGATATTGGCTTTATCCAATATCGTTATTCGATATTATCGATAATATCGATATTTTCGATAATATCAGTTTATACAGCGTTATAAATTCATTGTTACCCCTTCTGCGCGCTATATCTCGAAAATGGTTAAACTTATGGCAAAAATTCATATAACCAATCTTGTAGCTAATTATGTTTTCTATAACTTTCATTATGACCTTCATCAACGTACGATCTATAAGAGACGAGTTATTTACAGAAAACACTTTTAGTGACCTTATAATATTTTTGAAATTTTTGTCATGTCCGCCTTGATTTTTAAAATCTAAAAATCTACTTAAAATGCTTTTTAAACCAAGCAGGGCGGCACTCTTAAATATCAGAACACAATTCAAAAATTTTTAATCCATTATTATACCCATTTATAGTGAAGTTAATCCGGGGACGCACTGTACAGTCGAGAAAATAATTATTGGCCACTAGAAGTTGTTTGGCGAGTACTTATATCCACAAATCTGCAATTTTTGCAATGAACTTTTTACGAATTACAAAGGGAATCTTTTATAGTTACAGCACTCTCAATTTCTATGCTATTTTCTGCAATAAAAAAGTTACCACTTGCTAGTGCGCAATACTTTTTTCTGCAACTGTACGTTATAAAGTTAACTTTAATAATTTTTAAATAAATATTACTTGAAATGAACCACCTCTCCGCTTCGAAACTTTTACAACTTCATAATAGTTTTGTTATTCTAACCTAAAAATGAATTACTATCGAATTCTTCGTCAAAAGTTTAGTCGACTCGCTGTAGCTGTTTTATATTTTTTAAACTTCACATCAAAATTGTTTTTAGACGCTGTTTTTGGTTTAGTAACCCAATAAGAGTAACCTCCTTTTTTCTTTATTTAATTACTAAATAAAAAGTAACGCGCAGCCTATTCTACCTTTTTTTTGGTTTATTTAAACTTTGAAAGCATTCTAGGAATATCTTACAAATGATCAGATTGGTGTGTAACGAGTAACGAGTATAGGAAAAAAAATCAAAAACTCGATTAAGATTTAAGACTGAAAAAGAAAGAAAACGTACATAAAGGTCGGGTTTATTGAATTTATTTTCTCTTAAAATTCGCCTCATAAAACAAACACGAAATCCAGTTGGTGTTGCTTACAGAATATTTGTTGTATCGATCGAGTTCTTATTTGTTTATTCAAACCATTATATTATTATACCGTCGAGGAATCATTGGAAATTTTACTGAAAATTTAAAGAGAACCAATACGTAATCAGGCCAATAGAAAATTTGTTTGCCATTACATTGATCAAGTGAGTTAGGTAGTTACTGCCTTTCGGCGATTCAATTAGTACTATGCTTGTGTGCATCCCGAGTGCGTTCTTCTTCTACTGTTGATCTCTGTATAGGTGCTTAGGGTTATATTCTTATTTTTGCCCTTTGTATGCCTATTCCATACTGTTTCTTACACATATCTGTTAACCCAATGGTACGGCACTGAACTAAGAGAGCTAAAGTACTCTCATCGGGTGCACTGGGTACTCTCACACGATGGTCTCGTCTTGCGTCGAATATACTCCTCTCGTTTGGCTATATTCGGTATCTGCTTTCAGCTTTCTGCTTTTAAACATCAAAACTGAAAAATAGAAAAGCACTGTTTAAACAAACGAGTTATAACTCACACGCTGGCAATAAATTACACTCTTTTTTGTAAAAACAATGCTAAGAACGTTCTGGTGGTCACTTTTAACCCTTTTCGAAGTTCGTCGAATTCAAAGTTGAGCAATGTGTTTTCGTGTGAATAAATCTCGTAGTAGCGTGAAATAGTTTCCTTTCAATTCGTGGTGTAAAATTTAAATTTTCATATCAATCTTCGAGTTCTTTCTGAAAAAAGAACAAAATAACTTTTTTGTAATTTAGTTGAACTTTTTTACACACTCGCTATTTTTACATGTAACGCCACTACTGGAGTTTTGCTTAATTTTTACTAATTAATTATTTACTTGTTCGTGTGTGTGCATTTTTAGTTTTTTTATACCAGCGACGACAACAAAGTTCAACTACAAATTAAATGTGCAATGTAGAACCGTAGAGAGAATTTAAATTAGCGAACGTGAAGCTAAATAAAGTTGTCTGTTGGCATCATCTCTTCTTGTCGAGAGGAGCAAATCACCCTTTTAGTGCAAAGGTTAAATTGAGTAAATTACAATAAAGGCAATTTCAACTTCAAACCGTAATTGCTAACTTATATGAAGTTACATAATAATAAATTACGGAAGTTTCTCGCGAGAAAAATTGGAAAAATTAACCCTACGTGTTTAGGAACGTGGTCTACGATCGTAGACCAATTTATTATCTGTATAAAAGAGTGGTTTTGGGCATTTTGAAACAAATTTTTGAGCAAAGTGGTTCATTTGACTACTGCTCATCGTACAAAATAAGTTTTTGACCAACATTGCATTTATTTTGAGAGATGTAATCAAAATACTCAGAGTGGGCCATTTTAACGTAAATTTTTAAAGTGTTAGGAATTTATTTATTATAGCACATTAAAAGTGATTTATAAACAAATATTTTTTAATATATTACTCGTACTACATAGCCTAAAGTAATAAAATTAAATTAAATAAAATAAATAATTGATGGTGAGGCATCTACCGCTCAGTACCTTAGGGCTGGTGTCCCACAAGGCTCTATACTGGGACTTCTATTATATTTATATACCCTCTACACTATTTCTTTAACAGAGTCTGTTCTCTACAGTAACTCTCACTGCTACGCGGATGACACACCATTATACGTCTCTTTTGCTATTAATGAGTTTCAAACAGCTGTCGACCTTTTTAATTACGATTTAAGCAGGCTGGGTGCATGCGCACATGATCACTCTCTCTTGATTAACTCATCTAAGAGTGAATTGATGTTGTTTGAGCTACGGAAGTTAAGGCATGAGTTCATTGCTTCTAATTTGAGTGTTATCATCCATGGGAAGACTGTGGGGTTGGTGAATAGACCGCATAGTTTGGGCTTGATACTTGATTCTGATCTTAATTTCAATTTTCATGTCAACAGCTGCCTTAAAAAAGCGTACGAATCATTAAAATTAATTTACTTTACCTAAAAACGTAAAAACTCTTCTTTGCGAGTCTCTGATCCTGTCAAACTTTAATTTCTGCGATACTATTTTCGGTCCATATTTAGACCTCAAGAAGAAGAAGCGCATTCAGAAGATGCAAAATTTTTGCCTGCGCCTCATATTTGGGGATTGAAAGTATGATCATGTGTCGTATAGGTTGCCCCAGTTTGGATGGCTGAACATGGAGAGTCGTCGGTTTCATCACCCTGACAGTCTCTTCCATGAGATTTTCATATCGAGATCTCCTCCTTATTTGTATTCAAGGGTCACATTTCGAACTGATGTGCACAATATAAACATCCGCTTTAAAGGTATGTTAACGCCACCGCTGCATCGGACGGAGTCGATAGATTTTGTAAAGTTTACAATGACTTGAGTGACTCCCTCAGAGTGCTATCTTTAGGGCCCTTTAAGCGGAAACTCTTTGGGTTGCTCTTGCACTGCTGAGGCTGCTCTGAGCTGTATTGAAATATATTCTCAGTAATTCCCAGTAAAACGCGAGCTCGCCGTCTCATTTCAGCTGGCAATTGTAAGACCCCCTAAACCTGTACCCCCTGGGCTTGTAAGGCCCTGAACTCAATTTGAGGCCGCATGAGCTCCCATGTACATTTTTAAATAAATTCGCTTCTGTTTATTTTTTCTTCAGGGTGATTTGGATTGTATACCCAAAGAGCGTTTATGTAGCGATGTCTACGCTTAGCTTAGCAAAATTTAAAAACGCTGTAATTCGAAAACAAGTGAAAATCGGAAAACAACTTTTGGGATTATTTTGTCTAATATTTACATGTAAACCGGTAAGAAAATGTTTGGAGGTTTATAGAGATATTTTTGAAAATTATTGATGAGCTTTAAGGGTATTCCCCGAGTTTCCTAATAACATTTAAGTTTTTTTAATGAATTTTTTAATCTCCTTAATTATATTTAAAAATCTGGGAATAAAATTAATAGTTGCATTAACAATAAATAGCACGACAAAAAATTCAAACACGGTTAGGCGCGTGGCCTACAATCGTAGACCAGTCGCTTTTGGCCTGCAATTACAAAGACAATTATCATTGTAGAGAATGTCGAGTTGTCGAGTACTCTAATTCGCTAGAGACAAGTGTTTTTAGCAGCTATTAAAAACTACATAAATATAATTCTAAATTTACGAAAGTTATGATGGTTTAAAGAGGCCTGGTATACGATAGTAGACCACGCTCCTAACGTAGGGTTAAGGAGATTAACATAATAAATAAAAAAAGTTACTTTACAACCAGTGCCAATTGCGTAAATTTCGGGAGCGAATTGAAGAGTGGGTGAAAGTAAAATAAATATTTTATTACAACCACTTGGTTGAACGATGAAAATAGAATTTATTGTCGACTTTTCGCTGATGTTAAAATAATTGCCAAAAGATGTTAGCTACCGATGTTGGCAAAGGTAGCAGTTGAACAAGTGCGACATACTTTTATTTCTTTTAAACGACGGATACAAACAGAAAATGCGTTAACATTCGATAAAAATTTAATATTCCCCCACAAAATGATGTTGATCGTTAGTTTTACGACTCAAATCACACATCAAGTCTAATCGAATTAGATGGAGAGGTGTGGGTGTGGAAGGGGGCTCATGAAAGAATTGCGCTATTAAGTACAACTCATTGGATTCATGTCTATCCCTAATTGGTTCTACATGGGTTGAAAGTGCAAATTATTTATTTACTACAATAGTATTCATCAGACTTCTTGAATTAATTTTGCTTTTTATCGCTCTGCAAATGTTATTTTAGAAGATTCAGGGCCGGCCTTGCTACTGTGTAATTGGAGGCTTAAAAATCCTTATTTTGATGTGTTTTTATTTAAACCTAAACGGGTTGGTTTATAGTTACATTACGACCTCTCTCTTTTTTGCGTTTGTACTACATAAATTACACTACAAACCGAGTATTTCTATACGGCTATAAAACTGTCTTTTGGAAATAAGTAATGCTCGATTGTCTGAAAATAAAAAAATAATGCTGCCATTCAAGTTTCTTCTATGCGACTCTTAGCTTTAACTTTTTTTTAAAGAAAGATCAATGTTAACATCCATGGTAATTAATCACGATACTTTATGCAAAAAACTAAAGAATTCGATTTAAAAAACCTTCTTATATTTTTCCCAAATCAACCGTTAAATAACCAAAATTTCGCCCTAACTCGCAGTATCCTATTAGTAAATAATTTTCTCAACTGTTAGTCGATTCATCAATCTTTCACAGAATTACAGCCAACCCATTCATAACTTCAGCTTCTTCCAACTTACGCCATATCACTAAACAACGTATTAAGGAACTTCTCCGTGGCAATGTCCCGATAGACGGAGACTTTTGGAATTTAATTTCGTTGGGGGCCGTCGGACAATTATCAAACAATTGTGGAGCCGTTTGTATCGGACACGTGCTAATTCACAGTAATTATACGTATCACTATTAACGCACACAATAAAGCGAACACACACACACACAAGTGCGGCTATTTCTAACGACAGGACGAATGGAAACGGCAGCATAATAAACAGAGTGTATCGTCCAGGGATTCGAGATCCATATTCCCGAATGGTAAGTGGGACAACGACGTACTTTGCAGCCACACCACAATGAATAATTAATGCGGCAAACTTTTTATTTTTAAAACCACACCAGTACTAAACAATAATTAAAAACAAACGACGACATTAAAATGAAGAGAATGATAAATCGGCAACCTTATACGTGAGAGAATTAATTATAAGACTTTCATCAACTTTTAGCGTATAACACGAAACAGTCACAAAAAAATTGGTTGTAATAAATAACGAAAATGATTTTGATTAAGCGAGTTACTTTAAGCGATTAAATTCAAATTAAAAGAAAAATCGATTAACGAAAATTAAAAAGAAATTTAATTCTTTTTAAAAACAATTCATTTAGTAGGTAGGTAGCTTAATATTAACGCTAATTAACCGAAGGATAATTTCACTAAAAACGGTGACTCGACGAGAGCTTAATTAACGAGCAAAAAGGCATAAGGAAATTTAAATTAATTTGAAAGTTGGAAACAGTTACAAAGCATATCCTCCCTGAGCTTTGTAAGAGTACACGCATGAATAAGCAATAAAACAAAGTTTTGCAAACACAAAAAAAATTACAACTCATTTTCTTACCCCGACATTATTATAACAGGGTTTTCCTTCTAAAGTGTGACTTACTTATCAATTGATAAACAGAAATTTAGAAAATGTAAATTTTTACTTTGAACTCGCTCGTTGTTGGACACAATTTATTTCATTAGTAGGTACTCAAGGCGGTATGTAATTTGAAATTAGTTTTAACGTTTTTAAAAATAGAAACAAAAGAACAGTGACAGTTGAAGTTTGGGAAATGAAAAAAAAACTTTGAATAAAGTTAAAAATTTAGATTAGACTAAAACGTATTCAGCGTAGCTTTCCGCCCTCCGCTCACAGGGCTCTCAGCCCTCGTACTTGGTAAAAGAGGACACTCGTAACGATTTTGAACTTAACCACGCACTTCACTCACTTCGTAATGTCTAAATTAGAGAGTAGAATTTCTGAAACTGTATCGCTGTAAAGCAGTACAGTAAAGGTCTTATATTGTTGTATTTAACTAACTGTGGACAATTTTCCACTACGATTTTTAGTCCGTATTATTACCTAAATGGCGGACAAATAAAAGAACTTTGTTCTTAGCGTACACAAAATTTCAATTGGTTCTCTGCGAATCTTAAAGTATGATTGAGTTTCTATCAGTGCATTGTCACAGTAGAGCGCACCGAAAGAACACACAGATTTTTTCAGGGTTCTAGAACTAACTTAGGAGGGTTTTCTAGTAGTTCACAAGTATTCCCAGAGCTCCCACTATCTCATTCTCCTCCAGTTCCGAATGATTCACATCCCAGCAGTGCATTGTTACAGAGTTGCACACCAAAAGAACATACAGATTTGCAAACATTCCAGAATTAACTTAGGAGGGTTTTCTTTCAGTTTCCAAGTATTCCCAGAGCTCCCGCTATCTCATTCTTCTTCAGTTCCGAATGATTGAGTTCCCAGCAGTGCATTGTCAGAGAGTTGCGCACGGAGAGAACATGCAGATTTTTCCGACATTCTAGATTTTTCAAACATTCTAGAACTGACTTAGGAGGGTTTTTTCTAGTTCACAAGTATTTTCAGAGCTCTCCTATCTCATTCTCCTCCAGTTCCAAATGACAGAGTTCCCAGCAGTGCATTGTCACAGAGTTGTGCACCGAGAGAACATACAGATGTTTCCAACATTCTAGATTTTTCTAACATTCTAGAACTAACTTAGGAGGGTTTTCGTGTAGTTCACAAGTATTCCCAGAGCTCCCACTATCTCATTCTGCTCCAGTTCCAAATGACTGAGTTCCCATCAGTGCATTGACACAGAGTTGCGCACCTAGAGAACATACAGATTTTTCTAACATTCTAGAACTAACTTAGGAGGGTTTTCGTGTAGTACACAAGTATTCCCAGAGCTCCCACTATCTCATTCTCCTCCAGTTCCAAATGACTGAGTTCCCATCAGTGCATTGACACAGAGTTGCGCACCTAGAGAACATACAGATTTTTCCAACATTTCAGAACTAATTTAGGAAGGATTTTTTATAGTTTACAAGTACTCCCACTAATTCATTCTTCCCCAGTTCCAAACAATTGAGTTCCCATCTGTGCATTGCCACAAAGTTGCGCACCCAGAGAACATACAGATTTTTCCAACATTCCAGAACTAACTTAGGAGGGTTTTCTTGTAGTTCTTAATCACGCCCAGAGCTTCCGCTATCTCATTCCTCTATAGTTCTGAATGATGGAATTCCCAGTGCACTGTCACAGCTTTTCGCATCGAAAAAGCCTGCAGATTTTTACAAAATTCCAGAACTGACTTAGAAGGCTTTCATGTAGTTCATAAGTACTCCCATTATCTCATTCTTCTTCAGTTCCAAATTATTGAGTTCCCATTAGTGCACTGTCACAGAGTTTTGTAATGTGCACCGAGAGAACATACAGATTTTTCCAACATTCCAGAACCAACTTAGCAGGGTTTTCTTGTAGTTCTCAATCACGCCCAGAGCTTCCGCTATCTCGTTCCTCTACAGTTCTGAATGATGAAATTCCCAGTGCACTGTTACAGCTTTTCGCATCGAAAAAGCCTGCAGATTTTTACAAAATTCCAGAACTGACTTAGAAGGCTTTCATGTAGTTCATAAGTACTCCCATTATCTCATTCTTCTTCAGTTCCAAATTATTGAGTTCCCATTAGTGCACTGTCACAGAGTTTTGTAATGTGCACCGAGAGAACATACAGATTTTTCCAACATTCTAGAACCAACTTAGCAGGGTTTTCTTGTAGTTATCAATTACTCCCAGAGCTTCCGCTATCTCGTTCCTCTATAGTTCTGAATGATGGAATTCCCAGTGCACTGTCACAGCTTTTCGCATCGAAAAGGCCTGCAGATTTTTCCAAAATTCCAGAACTGACTTAGAAGGCTTTCATGTAGTTCATAAGTACTCCCATTATCTCATTCTTCTTCAGTTCCAAATTATTGAGTTATTGAGTTCCCATTAGTGCACTGTCACAGAGTTTTGTAATGTGCACCGAGAGAACATACAGATTTTTCCAACATTCCAGAACCAACTTAGCAGGGTTTTCTTGTAGTTCTCAATCACGCCCAGAGCTTCCGCTATCTCGTTCCTCTATAGTTCTGAATGATGGAATTCCCAGTGCACTGTCACAGCTTTTCGCATCGAAAAGGCCTGCAGATTTTTCCAAAATTCCAGAACTGACTTAGAAGGATTTCATGTAGTTCATAAGTACTCCCATTATCACATTCTTCTTCAGTTCCAAATTATTGAGTTCCCATCAGTGCACTGTCACAGAGTTTTGTAATGTGCACCGAGAGAACATACAGATTTTTCCAACATTCCAGAACCAACTTAGCAGGGTTTTCTTGTAGTTATCAATCACTCCCAGAGCTTCCGTTATCTCGTTCCTCTATAGTTCTGAATGATGGAATTCCCAGTGCACTGTCACAGCTTTTAGCATCAAAAAAACCTGCAGATTTTTCCAAGATTCCAGAACCGACTTAGAAGGTTTTTATGTAGTTCACAATCGCTCCCAGAGCTCTTTCTATCTCGTTTTCTTCCAGTCTTGGTCTCAAATCGTATTTTTCCAACATTTCAACATTCCAAAACTACCTTACGAAGTTTTTTTTGTAGTTCACAAGTACTCCCAGAGCTCTTTCTATCTCGTTTTCTTCCAGTGTCGGTCCCAAATCATTTAGTTGCTAGTTCACTGTAACACAGTTGCGCAGCGAATGAGCCTGCAGATTTTTCCAACATTCCAAAACTAACTTACGTAGTTTTTTTGTGGTTCACAAGTACTCCCAGAGCTCTTTCTATCACGTTCTCTTCTAGTCTCGGTCTCAAATCATTTAGTAGTACATTTAGTAACTTTCTAGCTTAGGAGAATTTTTTGTAGTTCAGAAGTACTTCCAGAGTTCCTGCTGGAATTCCAAGTGCACTGTCACAGAGTTGCGTACTGAGTGGGCCTGCATGTTTTTGCAACATTCCTAAACTAACTTAAGAGTTAGGAGCTTTATTTGTGGTATACAAGTACCCCCAGAGCAGTTTGGATGCCCATGTAAACGATAGTTATCTTACCTCGGTAAGCTTGTTTCGAGCTTGTCACGGTATGGAAAGTAGAAGAAAACCTTTTATAAAACAGGTAGAAAAGCAATCAATTTGGAATAAGATACAAAAAAATTCTTAGAAAGAAAATAAAGTGAGAAGTTACAGATAAGTGAACAAAAAAATATAAAAACAAGATATTTGTTATATTGTAAAAAATATTGACATTCTGAAAGTATTTTCTGAAAGAGAATAAAAAAACTTAATTGAATTTCGACGAGAATTTAATTTGTTTAATACTTTAATCAGTAAAAAGAAAAGAAAATTTAGTTCTATTTTAAACTATAAATTAAAAAAAGATTAATCACGATCAAGTTTAAAGTAGAGAGAAAACTGTCACGAGTTAAACGTCAAAAGTTATAATAATTTATCTCAATTTTAATTCCGTATAATTTTTTTAAAAGTTCACGTTTATCACTAAATCATGGTATCATTTCAAAAATTAACCCTTTTTAAAACAAATGTAAGTTATAAATAACTTTTTGGAAATAGAAATTTTTCGTCCTGTAAACGTAAAATTGAACTAATTTCCATTTACCATCCATAAAAGCAATTAATTTCGAGAGCATTTTGCAATCGAAAAGTATCCCTCTCCTTCTCACTTTACCCCTTTTCTTACGACAAACAAAGAGAATATTTTTTCAAATTTTCATACCTTCAAATTAAGAGAATTAGTATACACTCGAAATGTAAGTAAAGTCAAATGAAGAAGAATCCATTGTTTTTGTTTAATTAAAAACGCAATTTTAAAGAGAGCGGCCTAAATTAAATATTTTAATTTCCACCCTACTATTGACAATTAATTACTGCAAAAGAAAAACAAAAACGTGCGTGAAATTACAAACTAATTGAGTAATTCGAGTGTACTTGTATTATTTTTAATCCTTTCTGCAATAATTATTCAACGTTTGTTTCATTTATAAAAGTGTCGGATAAAATATTTTCATAACAATATTAGCTCACCTTTTAGTATTTGGTAACACCATTGATTAATAAGATCAAGTGATCTTACACCAATGACCTGACCAATGGTTGGTTGTTGTTAGGACTCCCTACAAATGAGGACGTAATGTGGCCAGCACTAAAGCGTCTCAAATAATGCACTCTCGAATAATAATTTAATTTCAGTGAAGAACTCTGAATCGCGAATTAATACAATTAAAGTTTTTTTTTCATTATTAAACTTGTTGTAGAATAATTAGGCCACGCAATTTCTCTTGATTTCGACCATATATGTTCCATAATTAAAAATATCTGCCATATTATAGACCTCAAACGCAAAATTGAGCTCGAAATACAATCTATACACAAGAAGGATAATAATTTACGTTGAATTTTGTCATTAGCAAAAGCAAATATCTCTTTGATGAGTCAATACGCACAAACAAAATTAAAAATATTTAAAGAATCTCAAAGGAAATGCTGAAAGTGAGAGAAATGCTTGCCAAAATACTTTTTATGAAACAAAACATCACGTGCAAGTACAATACACCTATAATAACAATCGCAAATTTAAGCAGCGATTACCTATGTAATTAACAATATTGGCTGACTTGCATTAGTTGCATTAAAAACTCACTTATAGTCGATAAAAGCTGCATGAAAGGATTTTACGATCAGCTTTAATCTCAACACGTTAATTGAGAGACATGCGAATATGCTCGTGAACTAATCGTTTGGTCATATTGGGAGTGTCTCTAACTAATTGAGTTTTCAAACTTACGCATAAACAAAGTATTGATGAGAATATATTGGATCTGATGCTGTTTCAATCAGTTTGCTACAGGTGCTAGAGCGCGTTGAAATATAACGCCCCAAGAATAGTGGGTTTATGGGGGTCAAACCAAACCGTAAAGTAGACGAAAAATTAATATACCGAGGAATTGGATTTTTGGCTAGATTTTAAATAATCGTATATTGTGACAGCGAGTTTTAAGTGCAGCCTTCGTTGTGCAGACTGAAGAAAATTCGGTCTTCAGACTGAATGAATAGCTAGATGGAGACAAATAACATTTTTAAGAGAAAGGGTATTTTTCGAGTTCTGAGCTCAAGAATGTAGTTGCAGTGTTTTTAAAAAACATTTTCAATCTAAAAAATAACTCACTGCTCTATAAACATCAGTATATTCCCCAGAAGCTCTAAATTTTTCTAAATGATTCCATGAACTCACTCTTAAAAAGTTTGAGAACAATATGAAGTGTCAAAGTCTCTCAGAACATTGTATTACTCTCACGAGAGTCTCGTTATTATAAGAACGTCGATATTTGTCCCAGAAGCTTTAAATTGCTAGGAAAGGCATCTAAAATAAAATTATACACGTCCAGTAATTTTCTGAGATCACTTTTAGAAAGTTTGAGAACGATTTGAAGTGGTGTCAAAGTTTCACAAAATATTGTATTTCTCTCACGAGAATCTCGTTATTTTAAGAA
Source organism: Malthinus flaveolus (assembly GCA_950108345.1). Taxonomy (NCBI): domain Eukaryota; kingdom Metazoa; phylum Arthropoda; class Insecta; order Coleoptera; family Cantharidae; genus Malthinus; species Malthinus flaveolus. The sequence continues at coordinate 16,355,473 of OX467287.1, read as the reverse complement.
CGTCGGTATTTGTCCCAGAAGCTTTAAAATGCTAGGAAAGGCATCTAAAATGAAATTATACAAGTCCAGTAATTTTATGAGATCTCTTTCAGAAAGTTTGAGACGATTTGAAGTGGTGTCAAAGTCTCACAAAATATTGTATTGCTCTAACGAAGGCCTCATTATTCTAAAAACGTCGGTATTTGTCCAAGAAGCTATAAATTGCTTGAAAAGGCATCCAAAATGAAATTACACACGTCCAGTGATTTTATCAGCTCACTTTTAGAAAGTTTGAGAACGATTTGAAGTGTCCAAGTTTCTCAGAATATTGCATTGCTCTCACGAAGGTCTCATTATTCTAAAAATGCCGGTATTTGTCCCAGAATCTTTAAATTGCTAGCAAAGGCATCAAGAATGAAATTACACACGTCCAGTAATTTTATGAGCTCACTCTTAGGAAGTTGGAGAAGGATTTTGAAGTGTCAACGTCTTTCAAAAGCCTATATTCCTCTCCAAACAGTCTCAGTATTCTAATAACATCAGTATTTGTCCCAAAAGCTCTAAATTACTAGAAAATGTGTCCAAAATTAAATTACCCACGTCCAGTGATTTTATGAGCTCACTTTTAGAAAGTTTGAGAAGGATTTTGAAGTGTTAAAGTCTCTCAAAATATTGTGTTGCGCTTACAAAGGTCTCATTATTCTAAGAACGTCCGTATTTGTCCCAGAAGCTCTAAATTACTAGAAGAGGCATCCAAAATAAAGCGCATACGTTATAAATTTACTAATTCTGTAGACTCACTTTTAGAAAGTTTAAAAAGAATTTAAAGTGTCAAAGTCATTCAGAAGCCTATATTCCTCTCAAAACAGTCTCATTATTTTAATAACGTAGGTATTTGCCCCAAAAGCTCTAAAGTACTAGAAAATGGATCCAAAATGAAATTACACACGCCCAGTGATTTTGAAGTGTCAAAGTGTCTCAGAAGACTATATAATATTCTTAAAAACGTGTCATTATTCTAAGAACATCAGTATTTGTCCAAAAAGCTCTAAATTACTAGAAAATGTATCCAAAATTAAATTACACATGTGCAGTGATTGTGATTATGAGCCAACTTTTAGAAAGTTTGAGAATGATTTTGAAGTGTTAAAGTCTCTCAGAATATTGCATTGCTCTCACGAAGGTCTCATTATTCTAAAAACGCCGGTATTTGTTCCAGAATCTTTAAATTGCTAAGAAAGGCATCAAGAATAAAATTACACACGTCCAGTAATTTTATGAGTCCACTCTTAGGAAGTTGGAGAAGAATTTTAAAGTGTCAAAGTCTTTCAAAAGCCTATATTCCTCTCCAAACAGTCTCAGTATTCTAATAACATCAGTATTTGTCCCAAAAGCTCTAAATTACTAGAAAATGTATCCAAACTTAAATTACACATGTCCAGTGATTTTATCATCCCACTTTTAGAAAGTTTGAGAAGGATTTTGAAGTGTTAAAGTCTCTCAAAATATTGTGTTGCGCTTACAAAGGTCTCATTATTCTAAGAACGTCCGTATTTGTCCCAGAAGCTCTAAATTACTAGAAGAGGCATCCAAAATAAAGCGCATACGTTATAAATTTACTAATTCTGTAGACTCACTTTTAGAAAGTTTAAAAAGAATTTAAAGTGTCAAAGTCATTCAGAAGCCTATATTCCTCTCAAAACAGTCTCATTATTTTAATAACGTAGGTATTTGCCCCAAAAGCTCTAAAGTACTAGAAAATGGATCCAAAATGAAATTACACACGCCCAGTGATTTTGAAGTGTCAAAGTGTCTCAGAAGACTATATAATATTCTTAAAAACGTGTCATTATTCTAAGAACATTAGTATTTGTTTAAAAAGCTCTAAATTACAAAAAATGCATCTAAAATGAAAGTACACACATCCAGTGACTCTATAAGCTTCTCGAATAAAAATACCTGCATATTTGTGTTGTTGATTACGTTTTTAGAACCACGAACTTAGAAGACCGCAACTAGCTTTCGTATGGCGTTCATACGATAGACTGCAGGCGGCAAGGGGAAAGCGAAAAGAACGGCTTACTATTTTTTGGCTATTATTTATGTAGAAGTTGAACAACAACTGTTAACAGCAATAAAAAAACTTGAGAACTGCAACAAAAATTAACAATAATGTTATAAAATATATACAGCACAACAAAAGTAATTGACCAAATGGATCATCAGAACATTGGGAGATGAGTATACTAAAGAAGTACCTAACTACAATATGTCATATCCAACAATATTGGTGAGTTATGTTAGACAGTTCTTACTAAACGCTGGACATAATTCATTTGTGAAGTTTCGCTGAAAGGTTGGCATAAAAAATTACGTAATGAATATTTTGAAGTCATTATAGAGCAAGCAACTGTTATTAATAACTCGGACAACTTGGAAGTCTATCCTAAGTGCATAAATGACCATAAACATCCGTTTATCGCCTTAAAGGTCGTGTATCATGTTCGAGTACTTGAAGTCTCAAAGTTTCAACGAAAAAACTTTAAAATTTATTAAGAACATCGGGACGTCAGATTTCTATCAAAAACGAAAAAGAGTGATATTTGATAAAAAAAAGTATAAGGTTAAGATGCTAAGTCTAAGTTTAAATATTAATATCTCCAAAAAATACTTCAAATAGCTCTGTTCTTTACTTCACGAGGCGTCTTAAAAAATTTATAGCAACATTTGCATTCACTGTTTGAAAAATACTCAAAGTTCCGTTTTCACCATTTATTTTGTTACAAATATTTATGCGGAATGCCATTTCAATAACTTGTAGTCAAAGTTTTTAAATTCCCTTTGAAATTCAAAAGAATGACTACAACAACCAATCTGAGCGAAATTTTGGCAAGAAGGAAATGAGCGTTAAAATTACAACCACATCACAGCATCAACGTATAACAAATTCTTTCGAAAAGTTTTATTCTACTTTCGTACAGAAATAAGCGTTTCGCATTAATTTAGTAGGCGCGCTACCTAAACAGATTTTAAAACATTCGGCATTTGTTATTTCCAAAAGTGTCATTTAGGCGTATCTACGACGTCGGGCGTCTCGAAGGGATCCGATGCCTTTTTATCGACGCCAAATAAATTATTCGCAAATTGAAATGCGTAATTGTTAAAAATTCGAATCTGAAAGGCCCTTAATTATTGTTTCTCTTTCGGTGAGTTCATTAATAAACCTAAATTCGGATACATAAAACATTATTGATCTGACTGTGCTGATAGAGATCACTGTTGCGGATTTGAATTGTACCTTGGGGAGAAATGCAAAGTTCAGTTGTGTATCCCTTTAGAGCAAGTCCTATTAACTAAATTAATAATGACGCGGTTTAGATCGAATGACTCGGATCGGTTTTAGTGTTTTGTAGTAGGTATTTTTTGGAATTTCATTATTGTGTGCACGCTCGCCCAGGAACGTACGAGTATAAAGGACCTTCAATATAATAATTATTGTATTTGTAGGTGTAGACGAAAAATAAATAACTTTTATTTTGTTTTTCGTGAGGCTTCTTGATTAAAAGACGAACATATTTGAGGTTATGCGCTTCTCATTCTCCTTCACGACTGTCTAGCTAGTCTAGCACTACCATCGAGACATTTTTGTCCACTGGACAACACTGAAGTTTTAAGGTTATTACTGTAAACTATCGTAACGAGTAGGAAATTTACGATGACTACAATATATACTAGGTAGGGTTGATGGACATTGAGAAAACATAAAAGAGAGGAAAATTGAGCGACAAGCAAACTACTCAAATTATGTCCCGCTTAAACAACTAATAATCGACTATTCGGAAACAAAACAAGTTAATCTAACCTTTTAATGAATTTATATTGTGTTAGGTGTACGAATTGAAAATCTAATAAATTATTTCCGATTGTGTGCAATATAAAAGCTCACTGATTGCTTTACACTGTTAAAAAAATTGTAGTTGGAAAAGTTGCCGCGCAACGAAGACTCACTTGATTAATTTAAAATTTAAAACGTCGCGCAATTATTTTATCTTTTAGACTTAGGGGCTCAAGTCGGAACTCGTAAGAACATCCTTAATAACAATGCTTTACTTTAAAACAATGGGTAAGCCAAAACAATAAACTTTAGTTTGAGTTATTGCTAACATAAATTAGTTTTCAACCTCAAAACCTATAAACATAACAATAAATAATCTTCTAATCAAATCTACTTTAAGTATAAATTAGTTTTGCGAAATTACTTAACGATGTCATATTTTCTAAATGGATTTAACAGTTAATAAAAGACTTTTAGTGCACTCGACCCTAAGAGCGCCCTTATGATACTCTTCAACATGACTTGTACAAGCCGTGTGTGTTGGGTGGGTTAACTTTATTAAGTTCCGAAAAGGGAACTACTTACTACTTACGTCTACTCGCATATAGCTTTACGAAGAAGGATAAAACTGATGGAGCTTTAAGGCATTTAACCAAATGTTGTGTGGAAAATTTAGAACCAAAAAATATTTTGTCCTATTTTTTTGTGACTTTACTATTGCCGACGCGTTGGCACCACTGGGGTTCAACTCATAAATTTATCTAATACGCATTCTGCAAAGAATGTAGATCTTAAAGTATTCCGAAGTTATAGTTAAGAAAAAAAGAGGAGAGTTCGGTTCGTTGAACTTTATTGTATCGAAAATCGCAAGTAGTGATTTTTCTATTCAAAGTTAACGTTTTGGTGAAGTTCTTTTTATAATAATCGTCCAATTGCTGACTTATTTTATGTCGAGAGAACGATTTAATGTGAGGAAACTTTATGTTTCTCTTTACCAAGTTCATTATCTCTAAACTACTCGAAGCAAGTTGTAACAGTCGTAAACTATTTTGATATTTCCTAAAATTATTGTTAAAGTCAGGTAAGTTTCAATTTAGTTTATGCTGATGATTACTTTTAATAATTTGCAATATTTATTGGCGCACATATTTCGATGGCTTCGATTAAGAGCTTAGTGATACATTGATAAAAAGTTAGGTGCCTCTCACATCGTAATTGTTATCTCCCTCATAAGCACTTCGTTTAATGGCGATTATTCGACGGCGACGTCATTCGACCTATTGACGTCATATATCTGACTAAATAGAGACGTCACTTCAATAACGTGTATGTGACGTTCTTCTCGTCTTCTCGCTGATCATTTCGCGGGTGCCGAAGCTCTGCAGGTGCTGTGTGTGGGGACACGACGAACTTCTTCGACTCTAATCAACATCCAAGGGTTGAGCCATATTTAGACTTTTAAAAGGTCTCTCGACATGAACTCGAGCCCATCCTTGTCTCAACTCATTCTAATGCATAATATGGACCGGACGGTGTAAAGCTGGATTCAGCTGCCGCCAGTTGCTGCCGTCAAACCGGCCAAGAAGAATGTACAAGACATGACCCCTCTCCAAACTACCCGCTGCATGCGTTAGTTTACCTGTCTTTCCAAACAGGTTCCCTTGTTCGACGATTCTACGAACTATCAGCTCCAAGCGTTCTAGTTTACCTGTTAGTCTAAACTGCCTGCTCAAAGCGTTAGTTTTACACACCACGAGACAATTAAATAAGCGAGTGGAATACGCCTCCACAACGGGGTCAACCTAAAAATGATAAAGCTCTTGCTTGGTGACGCCATACTAGATATTAAACTGCAGCTTGGAGAGTGACGAAGTACCCGATGGTTGGAAAAATCGTACATCAGACCACTGGCTAACATACAGACCGCAAGAAAAATGGACGATCTTCGTCCCATTAGCATACTTTCCACGTTTTCGAAGTTTATTGAAAAAATCGTTTATGACCGTTTTCTTCGTCACACTGATGAGTTCGGCGTTTGTTTTTCGTAAGAATTGAAGTACTGGAACTGGAAGTAAAGATAGCTGACGATTTGTCGATTTTGCTATAGATAGCTTCCTGGTAACGCTGATAACGCTCTTGAACTATTCAAAATCTTGTGATAGCATCGACTACCAACTGCTTCTGTCCATGCATCGCTACTGTGGTTGTTCGGGAAGCGTTCTTACGTGATTTCGTAGCAGTGTGCAAAGGTTGGCGATGTAGTTTTACATGAGATCAAGGTTTGTGCCGAGGTACCGCCGGGTAGTATTCTTGGCTCTCTTTTATTTGGGACATTTTCGTCGGACATCGCGACTCGCCTGGTATCCGGGTCATCTCTCCATCTCTACGTTGATGATACTCAAGTATATCTCTCCTGCTATCCTTCGGACATTAATTTTAATGCTAATATGTTGATTGAGGACTTAAACGCTATATATCTACCTGGTCTAGAGCGAGCGTACTAAACCAAAACCCTTCGAAGTGCGTGTTCTTGTGTGTCGGGACTAAAACTTTATGTGATAGAGCTCTATCTCTGTTGTTAGTTCCTGTGAGTGTGGCGGTACCTAGTGATTTTGCTGCCCTCAATCTGCGCTAAGAACCTGTGAGTGTATTTTGAGTACCATGCAGTGAAAAAATGCGCTTTAGCTTATTTTAAACTAAAACGCTAACTACTGTCTAACGCTCTTGTTCTAAACCTTTTCGATTACTGCAGCAGCGGTAACTACTTTTATCTTTCGTCTAAATATAGAAACAAATTGCAGGTTTTGCAAAATCGTTGTTTTCGCTTTTCTTCGGTAGCATTAGGCCTTGGGAGCATTTTACCCCACACAATACGCTACTGCGAGCATTCTGAAGCTGGAATATCATTTTATTGTTAGCGTATGCCTGGTGGACCTCCGTACTTACTCAATTGTTTGCAGAGATGTTCTACTGTGCATGGGTTAAGTCTCAGATACAGTGAGCATTTCTGTGTCCCTCAGTTTAAGAATGGCGTCATATACTCTTAATAAGTATGGCTTTATAGTCTGTGTCTGTACGTCGTCGTCTCTGGGATTACCCAGATTAGCACTCAGAAAAAAACTTGTTGCTCTACAGGCTTAGTGGTTCTGTTTTATCATTTTGTGGGATGGGTTGAAAAGTTTCTTATGAGTTATGAGATATCCACTCCATTTGAGCACTTTGTATTATATTTTCTGCTTGGGCATGTACAATAAATATTATTACTATTATTATTATTAATTCACGTTGAAATTACGTCCGCAAGACAACATTTTTGACGTTCGGTAGACGTAGCAAAATGACATCTAGGGGCTGTGACATATTGTCGGTTAAAGACGGCACTCTGTTACGAAACAGGTACCGGCTCAGACTACTACTGTCAAAATGTTTACCAATTTTTTGAGGGTGGTGGGGGAGACTTAATGCCCCACTTGATGTTGGCTTAAAATTATATCGAGCAGTATTTTCAAATACTTCAACAACCAAGTCAAAGATAGACTGACCATTTCTCCTAGATCAATATTGAGCAAAACTGAGAACTTTACAATATTTTTCTATTTGAAAACGATTTAAAACGCGAAACTGGTAGAAGTTTGTACAACGCGCTTCTTTCTATTGCTGAAAAATTTATAGTTTACCATAAAATAAAAAAAAACGAGTCGATTTGTATTTGATTAAAAATTGAGGTCAATTCAGTAAATTATTTCAGTTTTTCTTTTTATTACATTTTCAAAAATTGAGTCGGTTTTATTAATAAAATTGAAATTATTATGTGGGCCGCGTTAGTATCTCGTCTCATGATGTGATAGACTGGCAAAAATTTGGAAGTGTGTGCTCGAAAATTATAGTATAAAGTGACGGTTAAATTTACAAAATTATTATTTTTTGCTTTAAGTAGAACAAATTATTCTGAAAACTCCACCTAACATATTTAACTTTACTAAAACCAAAAAAATAAGTGTACACAAAACGTCAAAAATATTTTCTACTGTAAAAGTAAAAGAGAGAATTTTCTTAAATTATTCGTTCAGTATAAGAAGTTGAAAATTTCATGAAAGACAAAAATTTAATATCTTTCCCAAGAATTTTTTGTCGCGCGACTTCGATTTTTTTAATCAAATATAAATATAAAAAAATCATTTCTATTGCTCCATTGCTCAGTTTAAAACTATGAAATTTGAAGTAGACTCCAATACTTACAAAAAAACACAGTTTTTTCGCGTCTAACACATTTGACCATTCTTTACGACGTATAAAAACTTTTTAGGCGCTCTGAGGATCTCTTAATCACAAACCGAATCAGGACTACCCCTATAACTCTTTTATAAGATATCAGTCTCAAATTTTAGGAGGTTACGACGACCAATTTTAAACTGATGAGTTGATGAACTGTTAACATGGTGCCTACCTACACACCATTACACGTAAATAGAATTCTTGATACTTAATCAAAAATTTATTTTGAACGAAATGAACAATTTAGAAGGTTTACAGAATCCGTAATTATTAAACAAATGCCGTCGTTACTCAATTCAGACATTTGTGACGTAATGACCCATATAGAACAATCGAAAAGTACCTACCTACAACATGAATATTTTAATAAATTACAAATTATGTCTTTTATTAAGACGACACCCTCTATAGATTGTTACGTTTATAACGTTCAACTCCACATTTCTTAGTGCGTAAAGTAAATCGCGAAAATGTAGTCGAGACTCATTTAATAACAAAGGTAGAATTTCAAAAGCAGAGCAAAATAAGTTTTTGATGTGCATGTACAAGTGAAAACTTTCAAGTATCTTTGTACTGCGATGCAATTTCAGTGCAGAGCTTAATTTTTTAAGGGTTGAGTGTTCGTGACGTTAGTTGAAGCGCTACAAAATTCACATCCGATTAGATATAATTGTAATTACTTTTGGCGCGATTCAACGTATACGAGCTCTTTAAATATCAGAATATCACTGCCTTGTTATCAATTAGGTACCTATTCTGAAAGTTTACTAAATTAAATATCGAGATTAAAATGAAAAAGCCATCAATTCACACATCTTAAAAGTATAAGCTCCTCCGTTGGCATCAAAAATGCCAAACTTTTCTTTTTGCAGTCTAATATCGTTTTCTGAAGAATGCTTATCAATGCGACTTTGTGAGCGATAGTCCCCAAATAGCAGAGTCGTTTAAACTCTTATCTGAGATACCTACACTCTTGCGTATTCACATTTGCAGGTTTCTTACGAACTCTCACTCACTCTCCACGTTTAAGCAAATAAATTATGAAGTGGACCTAGTCTTGGAAAATAAAATTAAGTTTTTTACTTTTTGTTTACTTTACTTCTTTCATGCAGTCACTTCAGTGTCGTTTACCTGGCATATTGTTAGTACCTAAGAATATCCTGCGACTTATGAAAACATTTTCAAAAGACTATTTTAGTACAAATTACTGTACGAAAGAAAAGAAAAAATACAAAAATATACCGCAATACAAAAAACAGACAGACAAGTAGATTAAAATTTAATATCGAAAGTCTAGGTGATAAAACGTCCTGTCATAGAAGAAATTCAGCCACGGAGTTGCCTTCCCTATTATCAATGGCCAGCAAAGCGATCGATAGTGGTTATCATTTTGGCTCTACACTGCCATTATTAGGCCTATAATTTGCCATGGAGCTCTAGTCTAGTGGCTAAAAACCAGAGATCACTACGAAAAGTCAACTAGACAAAATACAGAGAGTCATAGGAGTCATGAGAATCACACTCTCAGCAGCACTGGAATCTATATGCGGAGGAGATGGCAACAAAATCAACCCTACGACTTAAGGGTACACCAAAATCCTCAAGGAGTGCTCCAAAAAGCTGCCTCTTCTGGAGTTGGATGGAGACCGTATCTCTCCAAAATATACATTTAACAGAGACTTTCAAACTCTAATGGATTCAAATGAAAACATCGAAACGGACATAAGTAACTGTCTCTACCGATAGATCTAAAAATCAAAAGAGAGCTGTAGCAGGTGTTCACTCATCTGAACTGGCTCTCGGCAGCAGCCTACCGCTGGAGAAGTATGCCTCCGTTTTTCAAACTGAACTGATGGGGATATTACACAGCGCCAACGAAATCCTAAATAGGAAAATTCTAAATAAGAAAATACTGATAACGACGGATAGTAAAGCTGCCTTGCAATCGGCCTTTTCTGTGGCCCTGAGCCGCAACTAATGTTAATACATTCCTCAAAACTACAACCAATCAACTACAAACTGAAAGGTGAATACAAAACGTAAGTTGTCGTCAAATCAAAAGAGCTTTATCGGCTCCTAAAAAGCTGGCAAAATACTGTCTACAGCTGTCCCGAACTAATTCTCAAACAATTGCAGGGACGCTCACGGGACACTGCGGACTATACAAACATCTTCACACTTTGGGCTTGGTAGATAATCCCATATGTCGTAGATGCGAACTAGAAGGCGAAACGGTTGAACATGTGCTTTGTCACTGTCACTGTTGTGCCCTAAAGTTGATAAGAAGATCCATGTTGGGGGACTTCTGGCTCGACATGGCCAGAATAAGCATCGCCCCTCTCACCAGAATCCTGAAGTTTATTCTACAATAATTATGATGGCTCGAGATCTGATGGGCACGGAAAGGCCGCTTGGGGGTAGTACAATGGGCCACTTTGTCTAAGTGCAGGTAGCCTATGCTAGTCCTTCCTAAATGATCAAGATCCAGAGTGGTTATCACTAACAAGGCTTAGCAGAGCGGCTGTTACTTGTAATGACTGGTAAACTAGTCGATAAAAACGGAATAGCGCACGGACAGCAATCCCTGTAGCTATAGCCGACATCGCAGTAGAAGAAACCCTCGAGCTAGTTGTAAAATGCTGGCAGAATTTGCAAGCAAGTGCAGGCGAGTTAGTTCTGAGAGATTCTCACTGCGCCGTCAAAGGCCCCGAAAGGGGCGTAGAAAGCATTATTTGAGTATCCGGCAAGGTATTGTTGTAAAAGAACCATACCCAGTAAAATCCGAAATGCTGCCAAGTCTTAAAGGGTTCTCATCTGATGACAGAGATATACCAAGGGATGGTGCATTGCCCACTCAATAAAATCCAACTTGCTGTAGGCGTTCGAAGAGGCTCGACAAGTTGCGACTTCAGCGAAAAGAACGAATCTTTCAAACACACTTGAGACAGACGTCTTCAAGGAAGCAATAGATAGTGGCTATCGCTACCAAAGTGATTGATAGTGGCTATTGCCACCAAAGCAATTGATAGTGGCTATCGCTACCTCAGCGATTGGTAGTAGCTATTGCTACCAAAGCGATTGATAGTGGCTATCGCAAATATAGCTATTGATAGTGTCTATCGCTACCAAAGTGATTGATAGTGGATATCGCTACCAAAGCGATTGATAGTAGCTATCGCTACCACAGCGAATGATAGTGGCTATCGCTACGATAGCGATTTATAGTGCCTATCGCTACCACAGCGATTGATAGTAGCTATTGCTACCAAAGCGATTGATAGTGGCTATCGCTACTATAGCTATTGATAGTGGCTATCGCTACCAAATCGATTGATAGTGGCTATTGCTATCAAAGCGATTGATAGTGGCTATTGCTACCACAGCGATTGATAGTGGCTATCGCTACTATAGCTATTGATAGTGGCTATCGCTACCAAAACGATTGATAGTGGCAATCGCTACTAAAGCGATTGATAGTGGCTATCGCTACCAAAGCGATTGATAATTTATATTGCCAGTAATAACAACAATTACAGAGAAACACAAGGCAGCGATTACCCCAGTAGTTAGTGCACAACAAGACTACAGCAGTCGGTGGCAAACGATCACAGGAAAAAATTCCGAGAAAGAGCCACTAGCAAAGACCAATCGATGTAATTATCACAAAAATGGCTAAGCATAGTGCTTGATTGTGATAGTTCGATAGTTGCTATCGAAGACACTCCGAGTTTGTTAAAACGTGGCACAAATTTGATTTATTTAAAATTGTGGTAGTAAAAACATCCTGTATAGCACACTAAATGAAAATTCGGGTCAAATATTAAAATTTCAAAACGCAAAAAAGAAAATGACGAATACGGTCAAAACGAAAAAACCACTTTTCAGGTTTTAAAATTGACATGGTGTTTATATTTTATTTTGTGAGTAAAACAGGAAGCTTGCGTAATTGTACGAATTCCCGTGAGATTTAACAAAGTCAGAGGTTGCTTTTTACTGGAATCGACACAAAGAGGCGCTGGATTTGCTCGAGTAATTGCTTGTCAATATGAGTTTCAACCGTGACTGATTCGAAGTTGCACAGAACACATCCTATATCGATTTTTGGTTGATGAAATCTTATTGTTAAAGAGTTTAAACTATTACGAGTCGGGCGATTTCGTTTCGGAAAGATCAAAGGATAATATTTTTTCTGACAAAAAAGTTTCTTTTTGTGCTTTGTGTGGAAAAGTTTGGATAAAAATTGAAATTTGCGTATACCTTAAGTATACCATATTTTTTTTTTAAGTTGCGTGCTTTTGAAATTTAAATTGCCTATAAAAATGATCAAAAGAAATAAAATGTGGGGTATTTGGTTTTTTGAGTAATAAGAAAGGTCTTTAAGTAACGTGTATTGTAAAAAAAGAGTCCCAAATTAGCGATGCGAATAAAACTTGAAACCGACAAAAAAATTGTTCGAGTTTTCGTTTTTACTCCAAATAAATTATTCGTGTACTTTACTTACTTCATTATGCGTATGTAAATGCGTGGAATGAATTTTTCATCCATTGATTTTATCTACAAAATGAGTTTATTTCCTCACACAAACAAAATCCCCATTTGTTTTCAGTTGCGAGTTTTTACGTAAAATTTTCTTTTCGAAATAAGTACTTACCTAATAACAACAAACGCCCTTCACATCCCCATATAAGTGTTTGACATCCTCCTCTTCTAAACCCTCCCTGTTAGTTATTGAAGAAGTTTTGACTACATTTCGACATTGCAACGTTAAAATATTAATTTATCGCCGCCCACTTTGTTAGTTGTTACTATTTAACTAAACTTGTATTGACGTCTCGCGAGTCCCCAAAGAATTAAATAGTTCGGCTTTGAAAAACAATTTCTAGATCATTCTCCTTCCATAAATAAATGTCAATCTTTAAACTTGTTCTTTAAAATGCAATAAGCGAAGCGCAATTTTCCCATGTGGTTACTTTTATAGTTTTACTGTTAGATAAAATAGAAGTTGCTAGTTTGAAATGAAACGAAGTAGTCGATTTTATTGAGAAAATTTTGTAGTAACCACAACATCCAATACTCTTCCTAGCATTTCTGTCTACATATTCATTTAAGTAGCAAATTTGATGTTCGACCAACCGTTCAGTTTAAAGATCTGTGTTCATTAATTTAAAACGAAGCATTTTATTATGTAAAAATGTACTACATGTACAATGTACATACACATACTCCACCATATCAAACGTGACGTTTGCTGTTGTAGCGGCAACGACCCAGGATCTCAAGATCCCATATATTGGTCTTCTCTGTGAAGACTTCATTGCCAGTGTAACTTCAGCAAGACTTGAGATTGTTAATTAGCGATGAAACAGAACCACCTCTTCAATTTTGTATAAAATACCTTAACGATCGATCAGCCGCTTTACTTGAGTTCAGCAGACCAAAACAAATACTCAAAGTTCTTTACAATTACTGTGACTAACTTATTTTCAAAGCAACTAAAGTACTTTTCCCACTGGTGTTGGTTCTACAACGCAGTGTTATTATATACTCAATGGTTCTACCCAGTTTTTGTGACGGAAACAAAACATAATACAACAATTGATTTTTGCGCCAGAAAGTCTTTCTCTTTAATTCAATAATTAGCTCTATTTAGTTTCAATCGCTCACCTCCCGTTGTCTAATAGTTACGATATGTGCAGGCCCTAAGGGCCTGCCTACTCGAGCAGCTTAAAGCAGTGTCTAGGTCGGCTGCACTTGTGCAGTCGGCCGCAAGCTGGCCGTTATGAGAAGAATTTTTTCCCCTGAAGAAAAGATTGGCCAGTAACGTTAAAGCGGATTGAGAACTGGCGAGCAGCCAGAACTGACTGTTTCAAGCAGACAGTTTACGGCGGGCTAGATAGCTCTTTGCTGCCTGCAGCATGGCGATTCTCGACTACAAGCTCCGTGAATTTGATGACTACGCCTGCAAACCAACTGCGACCGTGTATTGCGAGCGTCTAATTTTCTATTGAAACTGCAGATCGCCCAACTACGACAACTTGAAGCTGTCGGCCGCTACTAACTGCTTCAAGCTATGGAGGCCCTAAAAAGCCAGCAGTTTCTCTTAAATTATCAAATAAGTTCCTCTCAGTCATAACAAGCCACCAAAAAAGTGTCTTGTACAAGAGCTATTTTACAACCACTCTCTAGACAATTCTCAGCTGCATAACCGTTTTTATGGTTTAATAAATCTCCTTAAATTTTATGGAATAAATATTATAACTGCGCAAGGCGGCCATGTTATTTTCATCAAATAATTTTTTTGTTTTTATTGTAAAAAGTCAATGCTTCCCCGAGTTAGCAATTCCACATAAAGTGGTAATAATGTTAATAGTCACTCGGCCAACTGCTTAGACGTAAGAATTGCTTTTCCAATACCGAAACGAATAAAAAATATAAAAATTATGTGCAGCTTAAAAGTACAAACAATTTTCAGTTGCAGTCTGGCTGCACGCGATCATTGCTCATTGCCCAATTTTTAAAATTCTAAAGCAAACGAACAAATTTTTAATAAAACTACCGCTAACTAAACGAAAAGTTGGAATTAGTTTTAAAATTTTATCGTCACTATTTTTATTAAAAAATTTATTTTTTCAATTGCGCCAGAGCTCGACGAAAAAGAAAATTTGTTTGTTTGATTTATAAAGGCAATTAAATTGAATATGTGACAAACAAATTTGGCCTTTACGGTTATTCAATTTAATACGTATGTAGGTACCTACTAAAGTTCAAGAGAAATTCTGTTATTTGAATTACTTAAATTTATCACATAGTCATATGCATAAAATAGAACTTAATCAGCAAATACTGAATGATCTCCGTCGCTCTAAGACAGCTTGATTAAATTTCCTAACCTCACTGATTTAAATTGAGATTTACGGTTAAATTAGTGCTTTTGAGAAGGAAATTGTGTAGTTAAAAATTAAAATACGAGGTTTTACTCCAATTATCATGATTGGGTAAAAAAATCGTAGTAGGTACAACGAAAATGTGTAAGATTAGGAGAATGAGTTTTTCAGAAATAATAGAAAATGGATGCACGGGCAGTATTAACCTACCAACCACCAAAAGTGAAATTCGAGAGTGCAGTTGTTGCTTATTTCTGCTAACTAGTTCATCTCAAGGGATCGCCTTCCCATTGATATTCGAATCAGCAAGAATCAGCCAAAACCTTTCAAACAATTTATTGTCAACCCGTATGTTCACCTTTGGTGGTTTACGCGTTTAAACCCTGTATAAGAAGCTAGAAAATATAAAAAGACCGTTAGTTCTTAAAAGATCAGGTTCTCCAGTTTGAGGTCTCTTAGATGAGGTCTCTTCACAAGCAAAAAATAGCAGGAAGAGAAAAATATAAACTAGCTTAATGTAAACTGGACTGTAAGTGCGGGAAAACTCGAGGAAGCCTAGCAGAAGTTGCTTGCAATACTATACACTACACTCTTGCTTACAGTAAAACGAGGCCTAAAGGCCTCTTATTCACATGCGAGAACACTTCTGCAAAAAATTGCAAAAGAGAGAAAGAGAGAGATAGAAGCTAGCTTAATGTAAACTGGACTGTAAGTGAGCGAAAACTCAAGGTAGCCTAGCAGAAGTCGCTTGCAATACTATACACTACACTCTTGCTTACAGTAAAACGAGGCCTAAAAGCCTCTTATTCACATGTGAAAAAACTTCTGCAAAAATTGCAAGAGAGAGAAAGAGAGAGAGAAACTAGCTTAATGTAAACTGGACTGTAAGTGCGCAAAAACTCGAGGAAGCCTAGCAGAAGTTGCTTGCAATACTATACAATACACTCTTGCTTACAGTAAAACGAGGCCTAAAGGCCTCTTATTGACATGCGAGAAAACTTCTGCAAAAATTGCAAGAGAGAGAAAGAGAGAGAGAAACTAGCTTAATGTAAACTGGACTGTAAGTGCGGGAAAACTCGAGGAAGCCTAGCAGAAGTTGCTTGCAATACTATACACTACACTCTTGCTTACAGTAAAACGAGGCCTAAAGGCCTCTTATTCACATGCGAGAACACTTCTGCAAAAAATTGCAAAAGAGAGAAAGAGAGAGATAGAAGCTAGCTTAATGTAAACTGGACTGTAAGTGAGCGAAAACTCAAGGTAGCCTAGCAGAAGTCGCTTGCAATACTATACACTACACTCTTGCTTACAGTAAAACGAGGCCTAAAGGCCTCTTATTCACATGTGAAAAAACTTCTGCAAAAATTGCAAGAGAGAGAAAGAGAGAGAGAAACTAGCTTAATGTAAACTGGACTGTAAGTGCGCAAAAACTCGAGGAAGCCTAGCAGAAGTTGCTTGCAATACTATACAATACACTCTTGCTTACAGTAAAACGAGGCCTAAAGGCCTCTTATTGAAATGCGAGAAAACTTCTGCAAAAATTGCAAGAGAGAGAAAGAGAGAGAGAAACTAGCTTAATGTAAACTGGACTGTAAGTGCGGGAAAACTCGAGGAAGCCTAGCAGAAGTTGCTTGCAATACTATACACTACACTCTTGCTTACAGTAAAACGAGGCCTAAAGGCCTCTTATTTACGTGCGAGAAATCTTCTGCAAAAATTGCAAAAGAGAGAAAGAGAGAGAGAAACTAGCTTAATGTAAACTGGACTGTAAGTGCGGGAAAACTCGAGGAAGCCTAGCAGAAGTTGCTTGCAATACTATACACTACACTCTTGCTTACAGTAAAACGAGGCCTAAAGGCCTCTTATTTACGTGCGAGAAATCTTCTGCAAAAATTGCAAAAGAGAGAAAGAGAGAGAGAGACTAGCTTAATGTAAACTGAACTGTAAGTGCGAGAAAACTCGAGGAATCCTTGCAGAAGTCCTCTGCATCGTTTACACTCTTATTCACAGTAAAACGAGGCCTAAAGGCCTCTTCTCTTCAGGCGAGAAAACTTTTTCAAGAAATGACAGAAAGAGAGAGAGCAAGTAGTTTAATGTAAACTGGACTGTAAGCGCGAGTAAACTCGAGGAAGTCTTGCAGAAGTCGCTTGCAGCACTGTTTACACTCTTGCTTACAATAAAACGAGGCCTAAAGGCATCTTATTCACATGACTACGCAGTCACACTATCGCTCTCGCTCAGATCTTAGTCCACTAACGCTCCGATATCGATACTCGATATCGAGCGGTTCTCGAGTGGAACCATAGTGTGGACGACCCTTAATATCAGTCCGAAATTTAGGATCAAATCGATTAAAAAATTAATAATTTGTATCTCTTTTCTATCTAATAAATTCTGTTAAGTACTTTTTCTTTCGTGTTAAGAGTTTGTTTATCGTTGATCCAATTCCCTAAGTGTTTGTTGTAATAGGCAGCCCCGAGAAAACTACTGGGGAGTTTTCTTCCACTAAATACCAAACCAAACTGTTTAATTATAGATGCGGCATTGACTTTTCTGTAAACCCATCTTAAAACGATAAATTTTTATTTATTTTTGTAACATTTTCCCCCTTTAAAAGAAGTTTCGTAAATTATACACCAAAATACATATAAAATGAAATGAGCAGTTAAACATAATTAAATTAAACGAGGAAACCAAATGCAATTATCAAAGTCGGATGAGCGGTTCGCCTTTTGTGTTGAAAATCTTAAGATTAGCTTGTTGTGTTGAGCGGGCGAAACTGTTATCCTTTTTAAGTATATACTTGGATTTGATCTTTTTTGTGGTTTAATTTCAGTTGCGCAAACAAAAT
This sequence comes from Malthinus flaveolus, assembly GCA_950108345.1. NCBI lineage: Eukaryota > Metazoa > Arthropoda > Insecta > Coleoptera > Cantharidae > Malthinus > Malthinus flaveolus. The sequence continues at coordinate 16,337,649 of OX467287.1, read as the reverse complement.
TAAACAAAAGTAATTGGGGATTAATGCTTATCAGACAAAGTGAGGGTAGATTTTGAAAAGGCGTCTAAAATTTAAAAAAAATTATTGTCGAGATTTTAGGTTTTCGTTTTCGGCGCAATTATTTTTTAAATTTTATTTTCGTTTGCCGGGGGGACTATAACAGCTTGCAGTTGCTCCTAAATAAAAGGCGCTATAGTAATGGTGTCTTTTTGGTAGAAAATTCAAATATAGTCCAGTGGATTTACGAAAATTCTATACGTGTGACCTAAAAGTTTTAAGCACTGTCATTTTTTATTTTTTTATTTTTTATTCGAAGACCTTAACTCGTATTTTGCGTATCCGCGAAATTACCCCTTTCGCCGCCATCTTGGAAAATGCGTTGTGGCCCATATCTCGCGTTCTATCTATAGCAACTCGATGGTTTTGGGGTCGTTGGACCCGTAAGTATTTTTCCTTCAAATGCATTTATGTCAAAGTAGCTGCTCCGATGACGAGAAAAAAGTTATTCGTGCTCAAAGTTAAAAATTTTCTCTTCGGGTGGTTTTTTGCGAGTAGTTTTCTTATGGTACTTCGGACAGTTTTACAGTTTATCTTGATCTTCTATTACAATTTATTTACAAACCGAGCCAGTAATGGCTCAATTACCGTGCATTTATACAACAATTTCTAAATCTCGTAATCACTACAAAGCAGCTAGCAGTAGCTTAGTATCGAAATTGCACCGATTTCCCTAATTTGCAAATAATTAGACTATAAAATTGTAATATGTAAATAGATCAAATTTACAACCCTTGGGAAAAAATTACTAATACAAGCTAATAACGTATGGAAGTTTTTGTAAATATACCAACCGTTATGCGGTTTTAATATTAAAGTAAAAATTAAATAAACATAATAATAATAGTAAAATAAACATTAAAGTTAGTGCTCCATTTTTATGGCAAAAGATGAGTTCGTCGATGATTTTTGATGCGACTTTTTAATAAAATGGTAAAACTGACGTTCGGAGAGCTTAATTTATTGAAGTCGTAAATAAATAAAACGTAACGAAGTAAAAATTAAAATTTTTTATTTGAAAACGGTTGTACGAAGTTTAAATTAAATTTCAATTATTTCGGAACAATTAAAATTGCCAACTGAAAATTACGGCACTATTTCTGAAATCTGCGGCAATTACTTTTATAGTTCGCGTTATTTCCAACCGCATAAATGATTTTTTATATTTTGCGTCTGTAAGATCGCTATTATAGCATCCATTTGCGTGTCGTAATGAGATTTAGCGTGCTGTAATAATTTTGGTAAAATTTGATGTTCGAAGTTGGTAGTAATATTTAATTTGACATATTTTGTCAAATCGAGGAAAGAGAAAACGACAATTTTTGTAATTAACATGTTCTATTTTTTAACATAATAATTAAAATTAATTAATTAACGACCAATTCAAACTACAAAACAATTTATTTAAATTTTAAATTATGAAATGTCACTTTGCAATTAGTACTGCCAACCAGCCAACCATCACAAAAATCCCTAAATTTTTATATTTTGATTTTTTTCTTTGAAAATGAACTTTAAAAGGCGCAAAATAAAAAAAATTGTATAAAGAACTCATTTCATAAGTCATTATAGCGATTATAGCACTCCTCCATTAAAACGCTCCTGGCTACGCCAGTCGCATTTTAAACTTGGAGTCGTGCTATAATACGTGACTTATAAAATTCGTTCTTTAATATACTATTAAGTGGCCCGTTAGTGTGAATGTCAAAAGTCCCCATCGACCCCACTTCTGCTAAAAATTTTATTCGAAGTCAAAGGTCGAAAAATCGGCTTTTCGCAAATATAGGGTGTTTTTTTGAGGTTGGAACTTTTGATTAGGACAGCAGCTTTGATTTCAGTTATCATGTGTGAAGTTGAGTGGTTATTTTTATAAAGTAATGTTTGCCATTTCATCGTGAAAAGATTGACATCAGAGCAACGATTGTAAATAGTGCAAGTTGATTTTGAAAATCGTGGTTCTATTCTCAAAAAGTACAGATCACTTTACGATCGACATAATCGTGCATCCGAACCAATAATTCGGCACACCATGGATCGATTTCGCACTTTGTTTACGCTACTTGATGTTGTACCCTGTAGTAAAAAAAAGAGCGCAAAACCAGGAGTTTTGAAAATTGGTATGGTTGTTCGTGAGAACCTGCAGTATAACCTACTAAAAGTCCCGGAAGATGGGGGGCAATAGGGGCAGGGGGCTGTTTAAAAGCTACCTTTTTATTTTGTTAAATAACTTGTCTTCTGTAGATCCTACCATCCTACGTTGATGAAACTTCTTACGAGTGGGTAATGAGCATTACCAGCAAGTACAATACTATACTTTATCATCAACCTTAATATTATAAATTGCTTTAAAATGATTTGTATGACTACAGTCTCCAACAAAGCTATACCTAAATGTATTGAAAGAGTATCTAAATTTTATGTTATAAAAATTGAAATAAAAAATGTTTACAGCTAAACTGGGCTAGTTATACTCTGAGGAAAGAGTGCTGTGCTGAAAGAGTCCCAATGCTGTTATTTAGCATCGAAAAGTGCCTGAAAAATATGGTCCGAGCTAGTTAGGGTCATTGGGAAGATGTTCTACTTATTATAATAAGAATAGTCTTGGTATTGATCTATAGATTCGTCTTCTATCGGAGAGTTTTAATTGTGAGTCAGTTGGCAACGGCTGCTTCCCCTCTCACTTTTAAGTAGTTTACCTGTATATGAAGAAAGGTTGTGTACGTGATATTAATCACAATAACTATTGCCCTATAGCACTTTCTTCTGCATTTTTAAAAGTTTGTAAATACTGCTTTTTGGCGTATCTTCAGAGTTTTATTGCCAGGAATTATTTGTTGTCCGCCTACCAACATGCCCTCAGAGAGGGGTTTTCCACCGACACTGCGCTCCATGCTTTTTTTTTCTTCGGTCATAGATTGTCTTGAGACCGGCGAGTCTCCTGTCGGCATTTTCTGTAACCCAAGCAGGCCATTTCATTGTGTCGATCATGGGCGCTTGTTACTAGTCGATATGGGTACAATGGGTGTGTAATATTGAACTGAGTCTCGTCATTTCTGAAGTCCTGTATTCAGTTGGTTTCAGTTAGACATATGCGTGCTGGACTTGTTTCTTCCTATAGTTCTTCTAAACGATCTGTGACCTTGAGTGTGCCGCTAGGGGTCAGCATTGGGCCCGGTACTTTTTGTTCTTTATGAAAACGATCTTTTTGGCGGGCTGGGAGACTGTGCTGCGGTTTCTTCGTACGCCGATAATACCTCAGTGTTGGTGTCTTCTAGCAGATGTGACGTCCTAGAACAGAAGTGCTCTCGGATGTTCTCCGATGTCGCTGCTTGGTTTTTGTTTCAATAAGCTTCACCCAAATCAAAGTAGATCCAATTATATTAGGTTTCGTCATATTCGGAATAGATCCAGTGAACCATTTTAGGCTCCTTGGTGTAACGGTCGACAAAAATCTTGACTCGAGGGATCATTATTGCGGTCTTGTAGCGCGTAGGCTCGGCTCTATAAGCTACTTGTTCAGAAATTTAAAGACAGTTTTAAACCGTAAACAACTTGAAGTTTCATACTTATTGCTGGTTGAATCCAAGATTAGATATGGCATCTATTTTTGGGGCGGTTTGTTCGCAGAAGAGAATTTTGCGAATTGTGGCTGGAGTTGAGCCGAGAACTTCCTGAATGGAACTTTTTAGAGATTTTGATGATCTAACACCTTGCCAGGGCTCTTCATAAATATATGAGCTCTGTGTGTATGTATTTGTAAACAGAAGTAAGTTTAGTATGAATAGTGAGTATCACAATTTCAACACAGTTCAAAACAGTTTTTCCCACATCACTTGGGGTTATTATTATGATCTATTATCATTATCTGTAGACTGTAAATTAAAAGAGCCACTCCTCGAGTAGTCTATGCCTACATCCAGTATGGCTAAGCCCGAGCCTGGGGGTAGTAGCTCAGTAGTAGGCACTTAGAGTTATAAGAATTTTGTCTCGCGCTTTAGATTGCTGGCACTAGTAGAGGCCATGTGGCAAAAGGACAAATTAATCAATAACCCTTCAAACCTTTACCACGCTATTGTAGAAACTTTTAAGTTATTTGGAAATTGCTTTTGTAAAAAAAGCAATTTTGAAGTAACCGAACCGAACAGGTACGGGCATAAAGTTTTTCAGTTGGTAAAAATTAGAAGCACCCTCTTACCTAAAACAAACTGCTTACAAACTTGAAAACAAAACCCGCAAGTAGGTAAGTAAATTAACAAAAATTGCAGAATAACTTTTTTCGGGCCCTTTAAAATCCTTAACCCTTTTAATCTGTTTAGTCAAACGTACTTGGTTCTTATGCTCTACAAACTTTTAACTTTATTTATTTATTCGTCTTACTTTACTTTGGCTCGCTGTATAATTCAAAGACTAAATTGTATAGATCAAAGAAGACGAAACCTAAACACATTTGCGCATTGTAGTAGATTGCAATAATATTCTTATTCGGCCCCCAACATTTCAATTTATTCCTAGTAATAATATGAGTTTAGTAAATAAAACTGGACGTTTATCTTACTTTGTTAAATGGTAAGATGTTTGTCGGTTAACACAGGGCTTATGTGCTCAATCTTGATATCTACTACTACTACTACTACCACCCTACTACTACGCTTATTTAGTATCTAATAAAATTGCCCTATAAATTCTGATGCTAGATTAAAGTAAATGCCGAGACAGTGAATTTACAAGAGCTCAAGATTGAATTTGAGGATATTTTCTAGATTACTCAAGTTTTTAAGTTGGAGACTTCGCTAATCTACTTTTCCGTTCGAGAGATGATACATTTTTGCTTTAAAATGCTTAGTTTGAAAGTACACACTATTTTATGTTGCGATTAAAATGTAAATGTTTTTTATCGTCAAAATTAGGGCCCTCGAATGGGCCTATTGTTTATTCTCTTTCCACTCGAATTGATTTTCTTCTCTAGGGTTACCCAAATGCCAAATCCGGTGTCAGTAAACGAAAAAAAATAAGAATGACTCTTGAAAATTGTAAAAATTAAGAAAATAAAATTCATTCGAGTCAGCCTTTTTTCGGAGCGCCTTGTCGACTGCCCTAATAAGCTACATCCTAACCAAATATTTATTTACGAGCGGCGTAATCCCTACATTTTAGTACGCAATTTTGACTAGAAATCATTTTTCACGAAAATACAAAGCAAAACAAAAACTTGCCTTGGCCCTCAGAAGACCCAGATTACGAATCGAAGGGTCGAAAATTATTCGGCCCGCAGCATAATTAAACGGAGCCAATAAATTTTTTTTTAACGACAGGTAGTTGATTCATTAACTTAATTTTGTGCTAGCCTCTTCACGAAATTTATTCGTCTTGCGAATTGTACAATTTTCTACTCGAAATGTTATTCAAACCTCCCCTTTTATCTAACCACCTGTTTTTTGTGTGCTTTAGTTTGACTGAAATTATTTTCTTTATTGGATGAAACATTCTCAAATCTAGTCACGTATCCATTTTTCTATCTCTTTCAAAATATTGTTTTTATCGTTTGGTTTATTATTGTTGAAATGTTGACTTAATTAACGTACAGTGGATCTTTTTTATTTAATGCAAATTTTAAATTAAGTTACATCGAAATGTGTGGAGAAATTAAATTTTTGTTACAAGCTGCTTGTTACAATGCTAAATTAATTACTCGCTCTTCATTGAATGAAGACATCAAAAGAAGTTGGTTTCGGGAAGACAGGGCGGCTGGGCGCTCAGTATGTTTCTGTTGCAGTTTGTTTGGAACAAACGCAAGCCCCCAACGGGGAATATAAAATTAAATTGACAAAAAAAAATTAACAAAAACATTTTTGAACCACTTCCATATAACCTCTTTGGATCGCTCTGTAGAAAACATTTTTTAGATTTTTTAAAAGTAAAATAGGGCGATACTTTTTATTTTGTTTCGTAACTAAACATATTTTGGTAAAGTAACGTAATTTATAACCAATGATAAATCTTGATCGTTTTCTTCCTTGGCAGAATTACATGGAGCTCGCTCACGTGGCATTGTAATACTCGCTTCCCCTATTTTTGGCAACCCCATTTAGTCTTGTGGTATGTGCTATGACGCTTTGCACTTACATGTTACGCATCTTGCATATAAAATAAGTTGTATTCCCATTTCTCAATTTATGGCTATTAGAAATTCCTCTCATCTTTCTTAAAATTTTGAGACACATTCAGATGCGAGGATTTCGCGACGCGTTTATGGTTGTTATAAATTAATTAAACCATTTGATAATTACGTTCGAATTAAATGTTTAACATGTGAATAAGGACCACGTACACTTATTATAGACAGCTTGTGCTTCCTTGTATGAGAATTAAAACAGCAAATAATACAGACATCAATACCACCAAGAAAAAATTTTAATGGAATCGTTCAAAACATGAATATACACTTAAAATCGCTATAGTTATGGCCTTTCTAAAACATCCATACAATATGAAGTTAAGATTAATGTTTGATTGATGAAAAATTGAATGAGTAGGAAAAAAATATGTTCTGAGACTTTGAAAAATAACGACGACGTCTTTGTACAAAATGTTTTTTAAAATAACGTAGGAAGTTAAGGGTTCTTTTTAAAAAGTTGACCCAGACACTGAATAATTAAAGTCATTATCGTCTTTATGGTTCACGGAACTTTCTCCTGTGCAGGCCGGGAAAACATTGCAAATTAGTGAGAAAACTGACCAAAGCGGCCGCATTAACGTGAGAGTGGGTTTTTTGCTCTTTTTTAGGTTTCTTGCTTATAAATCAAAAACTACGCATTGTATAAGAAAAGTGATTTTATTCAAATATAATCTACATTAAATTTCCTGCAAATTATATGTTTTAGGTTTTTTCCTAGATAGACGGTTTAAGCGCTAGAGCGCGCTAAAGTTTGACAAAAATTCCGATATCTGCCAAAAACCTTTTTCTTGGTTTATCGCTTATAACTCGAAAACTGCGCTTTTTATAAGAAAAGTGATTGTATATAAATACAATTAAAATCAAATTTCCGGCAAATTATATATTTTAGGTTTTTTTCCCAGATGAACGGTTTAAGCGCTAGAGCGCGCTAAAGTTTGACCAAAATTTCAAAATCTTCCAAAAACTTTTTTCTTGGTTTATCGCTTATAACTCGAAAACTACGCACTGTATGAGAAAACTTATTGTTAATAAACATAATTCAAATCAAATTTCCTGCAACTTGTATATTTTAGGTTTTTTTCTTCAGATGAACGGTTTAAGCGCTAGAGTGCGTTAAAATTTGACAAAAATTCCAAAATCTGACAAAAACCTTTTTGTTGGTTTATCGCTTATAATTTGAAAACTACGCACTGTATGAGAAGAAGCATAGTTTATAAATAAAATTCAAATCAAATTTCCTGCGAATTGTATGTTTTAGGTTTTCTTCCTCAGACCAACGGTTTGAGCGCTAGAGCGCGTTAAAGCTTGACAGAAATTCAAAATTTTGCCTAAAACTGTTTTATTACCTATAACTCAGAGATTACGCATTTTTGGAGAAAAGTATATGTATTAACAAATATAGTACATTTAATTTTAAATAAAGTATGTCTCTGGCATTTTTTTCGTGAAGCAAACCGTTTAGGTGCTAGAGCGCGTTTGTACTATAGCGTTTAGTACAAACTGCCTGCCTGCCGGATTAGTGACCAGTCCAGATTTAACGCTTCTCGTTAGCACAGAAACCTAAGCGATACATAATAAACTCTTCAAATATTATATTCAGACTCATAGTGAAAGCTTAGATTCGTGTGAAGCTTTATGTTAGACACAGAGGCGTAAGTCCTTACGACAGGTTCAAAGATCAAAGTCTTTGAGTTGTTAACGTTAACACAGACTTTTGTCTACTAATATTTGCTTACAACTGCTATTAAAAGTTTTGCAGAAACGTTCACTTGTTTGGATTAGTAAATTACGAATTTAATTAATTAAAAAAATATATTTCAATGCTTCTTGTTTCTTTACAATATTTTTGTTTTGCTCAAAAACAACTTGCCCCGTCTGTCGAAGATTGGTAACCAAAGCGCAAATTAGGCCGGTCGTCCATTTATACGACATGTCGTATACGACATGTCTGCGACATGTCGTATCATTTTTTAACCAAGAAAACAAGAAATAATTTGTCTGTCAAGTGTACGAATCTCAATTAATAAACACAGGTTTAAAAATGATACGACATGTCGTATAAATGGACGACGGGCCTTAAATTAAACGCTTTAAAACAAAACCGAGCGATTTTACAAAAGTAAGGTTTTATTTACGTTGTAAAGGAGAAAATAACAATTTAATTAAGTTAAATACACACTCCCAAATGCTCAAAAATTATGGCTCGTTTCGAGACAGTAGATCTTGGTGAAAATGGAAACTAGGGACAGATAACCGGAAATCGAGTCATGTTCATCCTTTATCTACCCGAGTTGTTCTTTTAGATGCTTGTCAGCAGATACATGAGTCTTTGGAGAACGCATCACATTCGAGAATCTTATTGATTTTACCCCACGGACATAAAAGCCTTAAAAAGGGGAATTATGAATTATACGAGACAACAGTTTTTAAAAAAAAAGTAAAGCTTAAGGTATTAAATCGCGATTATATAAACGAATTATCTCGAGCGACTTCCTTATTATTTACCTTTGCATTTTAATTGCTCGATTAACAGTTAAGACATGAAATTAGTTTTTCATTTTATGCCATAACGGCAGCGTTGTACTTGAAGATACATATTCTTATTTTTATTATTTCGCTCTTAGCGTTGTCAGGTTTAAACAGCATCAACATGTTTTTGCTGTGTGAAGATTTAATTAAGCTTTTGATGTTGCTTCGCTAAACCGACCTTTTACACCTTCACGTTTTACAATTAATGAAACTTACAAACGTTACCAAGCAATAGCATTTTATTCTTTAGGTTAAACTACTTACTTTTAATTTTACCCCGTGACAAAAAGTCAAGATGAATCAGAGGTGAGCGTTAGCGACAGTGGATGAAGACATGTCATGGTTTTCGTTAATATCTCAAAAACTATAAGTTGGAGCTAAAACATGATTATATACAAACTTAAAGCTGATAAAATTTACTACTAAATTAAATATGTGCATATTTTTTGTATTCCTAAAGTTTGCCAAGTTATAGAACGTTGAAAATGGGTATTTTTTGCCGAAACCATCAATGAAATTAAAGTCGCACGTCAATTTTCAACGCCCTGTAACTCGGTAAACTTTAGAAATACAAAAACAAGTATAGAATTCAATTTTGTAGCAAATTTTATCAGCTTTAATTTTGTATATTATTACATTTTTGGTGCAACCCACCGTTTTTGAGATATTAACGAAGTTCCGGTAGAAAAGTCAAAGCCCACTGTCATTAGTTTTATTAGACGTTGACTTAATTTTACTCATAAACTGAAAATAAACAGAAGAATTCGAATCGCCCAAAGCATTCTAAAAGTTCACAAGGGGTAAAAGCCTATACTGATAGCTCTTTCAAAAAATTTCTTTACTGGTTGCACTTATGTAAAAGTTGTCTACTGACCCTGGAAACTAAAAATATATTTGAAATTCACTTTCACACACATAACTCATGTGTTTCACAAGAACTTTTCCAACCCTCAACAGACACAAAACAAAGTTTTTAAAAAACTTTACCACATTTTCTCTTTTCCATACATCACGAAATACAAAATAACCCAAATTCCAGTTCGCATTTCGGTACATTCTCTTTAAAACGGTCAACTAGAAATAATACACTTTATATTTTTGGAGTTTTCACAAACAAGCAGGAAATTACACTTTTAGAAAGGTTTACAAAATTACTTCGACACAAAAAGGAAACACCTTAGAAAAAATTTATATACTGAAAGGGCAAGTTAAGTAGTCGAAAAAATAAACGAAAAAAGTAATTTTATTATGTTGAATGAATTTCAAGTCGCTCCTTGGAGACGTATAAGTTTAGTTTTCAGATTCTCGTTCCAACCCTTGGGGACTTTAATAATCTAACAGTGAATTTAGATTTACAACACACAAACAGTTTAAGGATAAGTTTACGTTTTAAAACAATAACAGGATGTTAAGGCGGAAAAATAACTTTTCATTTCGACTAATTTAAATTGTTTTCCAACAGTGGTTTTCAAACTTTTTTGTTTAGCAGCGCTTTTGAGGTAATTTTTTGGTGGAACGAGCAAACTTGTTTAGCGCCTATTTTTACAAATTTTGGACTCGACTACCCAACTACGCTCGCGTGCAGTTCCTTAGAAAACCACGCAACTAACAGAAAAAGTTTATTTTAACGTGCGCCCGCTCGGTGACCCTTTCAGACTCTCTTTCTCCACTGGACGTAAAGTTATGTGAAGATTGGGGCCCGAATGGGCCCTGGGGGAATCAGTGTGCGAGCTTCTTCATATTATCTTCTTAAACGCATTCGCTGACTATAACTGTGCGTCGTGTGATTATTTAACTTTCGGATAGGTATCGTGATGCTGCTCTGGATGCCGGAGCGCACAATTTGAGAACCTCTGTTTGTAACTTAATCTTTTTTTCGAAAATTCGCGTAATTTAGTATGGATGCATAAATTTTGTAGCAATTTCAGATAATTACCCACTATAATGCACAGATAAAGTGCTACTCTCTGCAGATATGACGTTTAGTAAATTTATGACGTTGTACTAGGACATGTTTTTATGTAACGCCACAAAAGACTCCTCAACTCCTCATTTATCAGCTAGAGATGAGATTTTTAGGGGAAACATTTTTTTTAAACTGTAAATGGTACCACAATAAAAGTTATATTACGTATTAAAGAAAAGGTGAAAAATGTTCGCAAGTTAAACTAAAATTTAATAATTGTTCCAAATAATTTTAAAATTAAGGAATGTAATAATAATAATCAGATTTAATTCCCAAAAAACAAATACATAACTACATGTGCACAAAACCCAAAAGTGACATCAAAAAGTGAGCGAGTAGGACTGTGGTATGTTTGTGCGTAGTGCCTTTTAATTACAGTTCGTCCAAAGCTTGAGCTAACATGTAGGTTCATCCTCACACCCGAGAGAGTGCATCGGAAAGTTATACAGCGTGTCCACGTCCACAGAATGAGTTCATTAGAAGTACTCACACAATGGTTGAACGATTGAAAATATAAAAATTTTAATAATTCAAGATTACAATACTATTCAGTACTCGTTACAATATTTTTTCTATTTCAAAACGTGCACTTTCCTTTAAAATATTGCCCTCGCCATTTTTTCTCGGACTTTTTTTTTTAAATATGTGCATTTGAGCCCTGTTTGATGTGTAACAAGTTGTTATTTTCGGCTAATGGATTTGAAAGTCCTTTTAATGCTAAAAAAACTTTATTTACATGAAAAAAACATCATGTGTCACTTTTCATCTACTATATTTTATCCGATGTACTGTGGCAACCGATTCATCAATAAATAACTCCCTCGTGTTCACTTTGTGATCTTCACATCATGTCGTTGTATACAGATGTAAAATTTTCACAGTTTTATAAATTGAAATTCTGGTTATTAGTTCCCATTAATAAAAATCACTTTTGCTTTATAAAAATGTAAAGCTCAACGCTCAACATATGCACGCATTATCCTAGTAATATGTAAATTGCTGAATGTGGGAATCTCACAACTGCACTGCGAAGAAAATTTCATTTAAGAAGACTATTTCTGCTATTTTAGACTCTGTCTCCGTCATCTTTATGTACCTACTGATTGGTGGCAATGTGATTGATGAAAATCGAAGTAGACGGTTTAAAAGATTGTTTCTAAGAGACAAACATGTTCTTTTCGCGACTTCCTTTATCGCCATTTTTTGAGTGTTTAGATAAGCGGTTACTTATTTGGGTGATAAACGAAATTTAACGGATTCACCCCAAAAATTGTCTTCAAACAGGCAAATTGGCGAATTTTTACTAAAAAATGCGATTTACTAGTATAATAGAGATGTGCGTTTAATTATAACGCAAAGTATGTGCGCGTCTTAACGTTCACATTTTCGAGCGCGCCGATGAACAGTCTGTAGTTTACACATATTCAGGAAGAATAATGATAAAATTACAAAAAATTAATAGGTACTAAAAGTCCGGGAGGCAACGAGCACTTTTACTAAACGATGAAGTACAAAATTTATAACGATGAGTAATGCCACTCTTAAGTGACAGCATTAACTTGAGGGTTTTTAATCTTTTTTGATTCGTCGACTACTACTACTCGAAAACTACTACATGCTTATACATGATTATAAACTACATCAAATTTCCTAAAAATTATATCTCTTAGGCTTTTTTCCGCAGGCAAACGCTTTAAGCGCTAAAGCGCGTTAAAAAATGACAAAGATTTCAAAATCGGCTTAAAACTGTTTTTCTTGTTTATCGCTTACAACTCGTAACCTACACACTTGATAAAAAAAGTGTTTTTACGTGAGTATAAACTACATCAAATTTTCTACAAATTATATTTCTTAGGATTTTCTCTTCAGGCAAACTCTTTAGGCGCTAGAGCGCGTTAAAATGTGACAAAGATTCCAAAATCGGCTTAAAACTGCTCTTTTTGCTTTTCGCATATAACTGAAAAAATACGCATTTTATGAGAACAGTGTTTCTACATGAATATGAACTACATGAAATTTGCTATAAATGATATATTTTAGCTTTCTGTCGCCAGGCTAACTCTTTAGGCGCTAGGGCGCCTTAAAGTGTAAGAAAGATTCCAAAATCGACTTAAACAGTTTTTTTTCGTTGTTTGCGTATAACTCAAAAACTACGCACTTTGTGAGAAAAATGTATCTACATATATATAAACGACATTAAATTTCCTACAAATTATATCACTTAGGTTTTTTTCGCAGGTTAACTCTTTAGGCGCTAGAGCGCCTTAAAGTGTGGAAAGATTCCAAAATGGACATAAAACTGTTTTTTTGTTTATTGCTCGTAACTCGAAACCTACGCACTTTATGAGAAAGGCGCTTCTACATGTATATAAACTACATCAAATTTGCTACAATGGATATTTCTTAGATTTTTCTCCTCAGGCAAACTCTTTGAGCGCTAGAGCGCGTTAAAATGTGACAAATATTCCAAAATCGGCTTAAAACGGTTCTTTTCCGTTTTTCGCATACAACTCAAAAAATACGCACTTTACGAGAAAAGTGTATCTACATAAATATAAATGACATTAAATTTCTAACAAATTGTATCTCTTAGGTTTTTCTTCACAGGTTAACTCTTTAGGCGCTAGGGCGCCTTAAAATGTGGAAAGATTTCAAAATGGACATAAAACTGTTTTTTTGTTTATTGCTCGTAACTCGAAACCTACGCACTTTATGAGAAAGGCGCTTCTACATGTATATAAACTACATCAAATTTGCTACAAAGGATATTTCTTAGGTTTTTCTCCTCAGGCAAACTCTTTGGGCGCTAGAGCGCGTTAAATTGTGACAAAGATTCCAAAATCGGCTTAAAACTGTTCTCTCTTGTATTTGCATATAATTAAAAAAATACGCACTTTATGAGAACAGTATCTCTACATGAATATGAACTACATGAAATTTTCTATAAATTATATTTTTTAGCTTTCTCTCGTCAAGCTAACTCTTTAGACGCTAGAGTGCCAAAAAGTGTAAGAAAGATTCCAAAATCGACTTAAAACTGTTTTTTTTGTTTTTCGTGTGTAACTCGAAAACTACGCACTTTATGAGAAAGGTGTTTCTACATGTATATAAACTACATCAAATTGCCTACAAATTATATCTCTTGGATTTTTCTCCTCATACTAACTCTTTAGGCGCTAAAGCGCGTTAAAATGTGACAAATATTCCAAAATCGGCTTAATACTGTTTTTGATTGTTTATCGCTTATAACTCGAAAACTACACACTATCAGGAAAAGTGGCTTTTCACAAAATTAAAGTCCATTACATCTGTTACAAATTATGTCTCTCAGATTTTTTCGCCAAACTAGCAGTTTAGGCGCTAGAGCGCGTGAAGTGTATTGCCACTAAAAGGGAGAAGTTTCGAGTTTCAAACTGAACCGAGTTTTTAAAAATATATCCAAGACATTCTGAATTACGGGTAAATTGCATTTAACGGCGTGGCGCCTTCAAGCCATCAAACCCTTTAATGTTCGTGCATATGTCGTCTATTAATTAATTAATTAATAGGGCGAGTTTGACTGTTTGCTAAACAAATCGAGCCGTATATCCATCAATCGGCGGCGTACATTTCCTTATTCCGGGCCTGATTTAATCACTTCGGGGTTTAAATAGAGGACAACTAAAATAAATCCCACTACTGATAACGTAACGAGTAAAACAACTTCTACAAACACTTTTTGCGCATTACCAAAAAAAAACCCCGAATAGTTACTATTAAAGCGGTCCTTGGAGTTAAATTTAGAATTATTTATACGGGCATAAGTCGACCCTTTTAAATTAACAATTTATTTTGCATAAATCTCGTTTCTACTACCAGTAGATTAGGTTTAAATGTATTACAAGTATCATTAAAGATAATTTGTAACAGGAAAAGACAACTGGATAGTGAACAGGGTTAACAGACTGATCTTGTTCCTGCGGAAATGTAAGTTGCAGTCATTTCGGCGATGAGATCAGCCTGTCGAACCCGGCTCTAAACTCCACACTGGGGGTTGATTTCTCTCTACAACAGTTTATAGCACGAACACCGCCTAGATTTACAATAAAATAATTTGTCGAATTAAAATTTTGGGAGCAATTTATGCGTTATTTAGGAAACCGTTAAAGAAGAATTATATAATTCATCCTCTATTTATTTTTAAATTGCTTCAGTAGTTCTCTTGTGTAAACTGCCTCTTTTGTGGTTTTTCAGTCGATTGCATAAATTTTTAAACAATGCTTTTCAGCTTTGCGTGGCCTTTTTTATCTCTCAGGTTCGTATAAAAGTGTAAATGCGAAATGGTTACAGTTTTTTTAGCGAATTGATTTATCTACGACTAACTTGTAGTTCGCGAACTGGATGATTCTATTTATTTTAAAATGCGAAAGTATGAAGTTATCAATTTTTCAACATCTTGCCAATAAATTGTTTAAAATACTTTATATGCGTATTAAAAATTTTTATGTTTTAAGCATTAAACGCAATCTTGGCACAGCACCTTTATTGGAGACTTTTCATGATTTTTCGCTAGATTAGCTAATTCTCTCTATTTGTTTTTCTCAATTTACCTAAATATTCTGTTCTTAATTTAATTTTGTTAGACCCCACAATAAGGAACTTAAACGTAATTAATTAACGTACGATGTTAATTCAACTTGAGGTCAAGATCGTCGTTGGGACGTTGGGTTAGATTAGATCTTGCTTAGGTCAGCCCATGATTACAAAAATAATTACACCGAATAACTATACAATTTAAATTAGCTACTTTTAATTTGTTTCTCGTAACTTCGAATTGTTACGAGCACAAGCTCAAGTACAATATTAAAAATAATAAAGTGGGGTTATGTTAAGCCTTCTACGGTACACACCCTGTATATTTATTTTTTTAAATTTAATTAGAACTTGCTAATTAGTAACTAGGTATAACTATCAGTTATATTTGTGGACAGGTACCGGTAATTGATTTTAATGCTATTCAAATATATAATACACGGAATAATCATGTTCATTAGGTTTGTATATCTGTTGTTAACATAGGTTTAAAATAGATATCAGTTTGCTCAAATACTTGATGACTAATACATAACAACATAACACACATTTGCTATTAATTAAAACATAGTATTGTTCATTTTGATCTAATTACTATTAGTTTTATCAATTTTAACTTTTTGCTGCACTACCCGGTAGAATTAAATAGAATTTTCTCGAAAATACGCCAGGTTATACTTCCACACAATGAGTGGAATTTTAAAACTTGCAAATATTTCGTTAATTGTAATGCTGCTTAATGTTTTTTTAATTTTTTTTTAAGTAGCGTACTTTATCATTACGCCATTTGTGGGCTTTTTATTATGTATCCTTTTCAACACAAATTTTAAACATTTTAAGCAGTTCAAAAACCGGATAGCCCATTTATTATTTTTTAACGAGAGGGTATTTCCAGAAAATGCACTCTATACATTATCGTTTTGAGTTTATTTTTACGGAAATGGAAATTGCTTTGGTATAGCTTTTGTTTTAGGTAAAAACGTCGAAAAACCATTTTTTCTATCCTATTCCTATCTCAAAGTTGACGAGACCCAGATTTTTCAGTTTCTATAATTTTCGCTCTTACAAAAATTAAAGAAAGTCGCACTTTAAAAAATACCCATCTTGTAGAATTTTGACTTCATTTTATAAACTCTAAAAGAGTAGTAGGTATTTCGAAAATTATTTCCAGACTTCCAGACAGTTCCTTGAGGGTCTAGGACTTCTCGCACTAGCCGTTTCGCCATTGGCTCAGTCTATGACCGTAATCGACAATCAACATTGTAAAAATAGAGCTCGCGATCACGAACACCGAGTGTTGTTCTTAGTTTAGCCACTACGTCCGACATACATACAAAGTGCATAGTAAATTTGATGAATTTAATTTTTGTATCGAAACATGTTTCTCTAAAAATACGTAGTTTCCGAGTTCTAAGAGAAAAGCCAAACAAAAAAATTTTAAACCGATTTTGGAATTTTCGTCAAACTCGAAAACTTAACTAACTTAATTTGTAAAAAGTTTGATGTAGTAAATTTTTGTATTGAAGCACTTCTCCGCAAAAATGCATATTTTCCCAGTTATAAACGAAAAACAAAGATAAACAGCTTTTTGACTAATCTTGGAATTTTCGACAAACTTTAACGCGCTCTAGCGCCTAAACCGCTTGTCCGACAAGAAAACTTAACCGACATAATTTCTAGAAACTTTGATGTAGTAAATTTTTGTATAAAAGCATTTTTTCACAAAAATGCGTAGTTTCCGAGTTATAAGCGAAAAACTAGGAAAAACAGCTTTTTGGCCAAATTAGGAATTTTCGTCAAGCATAAACGCACTTTAGCGCCTAAGCCGTTGGTCTGACAAGAAAACTTAACTAACTTAATTTGTAAAAAATTTGATGTAGTAAATTTTTGTATTGAAGCACTTCTCCGCAAAAATGCAGTTTCCCAGTTATAAGCGAAAAACTAAGATAAACAGCTTTTTGACTAATCTTGGAATTTTCTTCAAACTTTAACGCGCTCTAGCGCCTAAACCGCTTGTCCGACAAGAAAACTTAACCGACATAATTTCTAGAAACTTTGATGTAGTAAATTCTTGTACAGAAGCACTTTTCCGCAAAAACGCATAGTTTCCGAATTCTAAGCGAAAAACTAAACAAAAATCTTTTAAGACGATTTTGAAATTTTTGTCAAACTTTAACGCGCTCTAGCGCCTAAGTCGTTGGTCTGACAAGAAAACTTGACAAACTTAATTTCTAAAAAATTTAATGTAGTAAATTATTATATAGAAGCATTGTTTTACGAAAATGCGTAGTTTCCGAGTTATAAGCAAAAAACTAGGAAAAACAGCTTTTTGGCCAAATTGGGAATTTTCGTCAAGCATAAACGCACTTTAGCGCCTCAGCTGTTGGTCTGACAAGAAAACTTAACGAACTTAATTTGTAAAATATTTGATGTAGTAAATTTTTGTATTGAAGCACTTTTCCACAAAAATACATAGTTTCCGAGTTATAAGTGACAAACTAAGATTTTGGCCGACTTTGAAATTTTCATCAAGCTTTAACGCGCTTTATCGCCTAAGCCGTTTGTCTGACAAAAAAACTTAACTAACACAATTTGTAAACAATTTAATGTACTAAATTTTTGTATAGAAGCACTTTTCCACAAAAATGCGTAGTTTCCGAGTTATAAGCGAAAAACTAAGATAAACAGCTTTTTGACCAATCTTGGAATTTTCGCCGAACTTTAACGCGCTCTAGCGCCTAAACCGCTTGTCCGACATGAAAACTTAAACAACATAATTTATAGAAACTTTGATGTAGTAAATTCTTGTACAGAAGCACTTTTCCGCAAAAATGCATAGTTTCCGAGTTCTAAGCGAAAAACTAAACAAAAAACTTTTAAGACGATTTTGAAATTTTTGTCAAATTTTAACGCGCTCTAGCGCCTAAGTCGTTGGTCAGACAAGAAAACTTGACAAACTTAATTTCTAAAGAATTTAATGTAGTCAATTTTTATATAGAAGCACTTTTTTACAAAAATGTGTAGTTTCCGAGTTATAAGCGAAAAACTAGGAAAAACAGCTTTTTGGCCAAATTGGTAATTTTCGTCAAGCATAAACGCACTTTAGCGCCTAAGCCGTTTGTCTGACAAGAAAATTTAACCAACTTAATTTGTAAAATATTTGATGTAGTCAATTTTTGTATCGAAGCACTTTTCCACAAAAATGCATAGTTTCCGAGTTATAAGTGACAAACTAAAATTTTGGGCAATTTTCAAATTTTTGTCAAACTTTAACGCGCTCTAGCACCTAAACCGTTTATCTGACAAGAAAACTTACACCTTAATATATAAAAAATTTGATGTAGTAAATTTTTGTATAGAAGCAGTTTTCCACAAAAATGCGTGGTTTCCGAGTTATAAGTGACAAACTAAGATTTTGGCCGATTTTGAAATTTTCGTCAAGCTTTAACGCGCTTTAGCGCCTAAGCCGCTTATCTGACAAGAAAATTTAACCAACTTAGTTTGTAAAAACTTTGACGTAGTAAATTTTTGTATAGAAGCACTTTTTCACAATAATGCGAAGGTTTCAAGTTATAAGCGAAAAACTGAAATTAATCACAAATTTTTAAATATTTAGGGTTAATTAGTTAGATAGATCTAATACGTTGTAAATGAACCCCAACATACACACATAAGTGAAAAAAAACTTTAAATGAGAAAATTTGTTTTCCACCGAGTGCCTCGGGAATCGAACCCAAGACTTTGCTATTTCCGGTAGCACGCCTATACCCAGTTGAAAGTATGTTGGCCTCCGTAGTGTATTGGGTATAGGCGTGCTACCGGAAATAGCAAAGTCTTGGGTTCGATTCCCGAGGCACTCGGTGGAAAACAAATTTTCTCATTTAAAGTTTTTTCACTTATGTGTGTATGTTGGGGTTCATTTACAACGTATTAGATCTAACTGAAATTAATCTTCATTTTTGCAGTTTTTCGCAATTTTCTCAGAACGCATATCGGTGGACTACCACTAACCACTACGCTAGCACAGTACGTTGCCTTACCATCAGTTGATATTTTTGGCATACTTTTGAGTCAAACTCGATTATTTTGGGCGTTATTGAGAACAAAAGCGTTTAATTTGAAACCTATTTTTACATTACCACAACCATCATCAACGTTACCAATCGTCTGTTACAATAATTTCAATATTTTTGCAAATTGCAACTTTGAAAGTTAGTCGTCGTCTTTTATTTAGCAGAGGAATTAATAGGGCACTGGAGAAGTGAAACAAACGTCCAGAATTTATGGTCAAAGTCTTCCGCTACATTTGAGAGACAATCTGTATGAAAGTATCGCTTTAAAATTACTTCAATTTGTAACTTTGCCATGATTTCTCTAAACTAATAACAATTTTTTCCAACTTCCACAATTATTTTTGATATCCGATATTTAATTCGATTTCCTTTCCCAACTAAAAATAAATAAAACTCTTGTTATTTTCCCATTTTATACTTTTTTATTTTTATTAGTTCAAAATTTTATATCATTAGTAGTTCTTTTTCTCTCAGTTATTAATTCAATATTTTTGTTCTATTTGTGTAAAGAAGTACCTAATGCATATTAATAGCTTTGATACGCATTTTGTAAATTTGCCATACAGTTTTGATTGGATTTTTCGAGCTTGGGGCTTGATAAAAAATTATCAATATTTCGATACGTTACAATTTTAATCTTTATTGAAACTAAATCAATCACCATAGCGGTGTTGGACGTTATAGAGAAACAAAAACAACAAAGAGTTGCTATCAGTGCCTCCTCAAGTACAGGGCTACTTCCATAACCTTCTGAAACTTTTTTGAAACCATTCTATACCAATAAAAAATGTTGTCGCTTCCTTTAAACTCGCATCTACCTCGGATACGCCTGGGCATTATTTAATAACCGATATTTATGTATCTTTAGTTGTAGTAATATTAGCTCGTATTTATATTAGGAAACGAAATTTACTTTTAATTAAGTTTTGCGATAGTTTAAACATTTTATTAAACAAATTTAATTAACCGTGTTGTATTAAGCAATAAATCCATCAAGTACAACCAAGTACAGAAAAGCCTTTTAAATGTCTCCTCAAGAGTTATATAAGCAAACAAGATAAATGCGAATATTAGAGGGTAGAAAGGGTGAAATTAATAAGCACTTATTGTAAATTTACACTTAACATAATGTACGTTTCGTAAAGTTAAACTTTATGTAAAAGTTATTAAATTAATTTGTAGATATCACGTATTGGTTACAAGAGGAAGGCACGTTTATAATTAAGTTCGTTTGAAAATTGTGATTGCTTTTCTTATCGTTTTCTCAAACGAAAATTTAATTTCAGTTGTTAGTTCTTTTTTTATAGGAAAAGGTTTTCGTTATAAATTAAGATTTACAAAAAAAATCTCTCGAAATAAAGATATCTTCAACGTTGCTTACAGTCGTTTTTTCTTTTATAGTAGGGGTATCTACCTTTAAAATTATTTTCAATATGTTCAAAGCAATTCCCTTCAACAATGGGACACGTCGCCATTTTTTCTTCCACTGCCTAAAAGCTCCTAACCTATCTTCTATCGGTAGGTATACTAGCAAAATAATCGTGAACTGCATATCATCAAACTTCTCCTCTTCTCCTCAGACAAGAACTTTCTCCCGCGTAATTTTTTTTGGAAGAGAAAAAATTACCAAAAGTAGCACATTGCTCAATCAGGGGTGTATAGTTGATGTTCTACTGTTTTGATCCTTTTTTCAGTCAAAAACGGAACCGTTGAAGCTGATTGAAGCTGCTGGGTGAGCAGTGAGCAGCATGGAGCATAGTCCAATTTTTTGGGGCTCGGCTAAAAACTTCAGGCAAACTATATACCTAGCTGTGACTGTCCTCCGCCCTTCGACCTTAATTGCATTAACCAGGTCCGTACCCACATGATGCCCACATAACTTTTTTCGTATCTTGCTGTTTTTGGTTATTTTCGGAGGGTCCTCGCTTTTATGAATCCATACACATTTTCCAAATCTTTTTTCATATACCATATAGCTGTAACTGTCCCCTGTCCTTTGACCTTAATTGCTTTGACCAGGCCCGTACTTATAAAGAAAATGCGAGCATAACATTTTTGAACCTCGCTGTCTTAGGTAATTTTCGGAGTTGCTTCGCTTTTATGAATCCATACACAACTCTCTTGACGGGTAAGCAAGTCAAAAAAAGGAAATATAAGTTTCATTGCCTGTCACATTTTTTTAAAAATTGGGAGGGGGGAGAGGGGGGGCTTATTGGAATATTTAAAGTTTTATAACAAATTCGTTCATACTCTGCTTTCTGAACCACAGAAAGCCGAGGACCACTTTTTTAAATGCAGGTGATCGTGTATCATCGTTTTAACAGGTGACCATCCAATCTTGAGCTGATGCTTTATCACTAGGGGAGATTAGGGTAAGATGACGAGCCGGGTAAAATGACGAACTCTTTTTATTTTAATACCAGTAAAATTTAACCCATTAAAGCCCGTAATTCCCTGATCGGAATTTTTTTTTCAAATTTTATATATAGGACCTCTATAGTGCCTAAAATTGATATATTTTTGTTTTGAATCCTATTGATGACGTCATCTATATGTTTTATGCTGGCAACTTTAGTTGCCACTAGGAAGATGTGGTAAGAAACTGACAATTAACAAAAAACTTACTACTTTTTATTTTAATTGACAAAAAAATTATTTAACATTGTGAAATGTCTTGAAGCACTCATTTGGATGTAAAGGCACTTGGCACTTTTTGCAAACGTAGCTTGCCACATATTTTACACCGGCGGTACTTTGATTCTCCCTTTTCTATAAAATGATCGGTACGCTCTTTGCGGATTTCTTCAAGTGCAGGTGAAAACTGCAGAGTAGGTGAAAGAGAAGACCCATTCCAACATGCAGTAGATCTTCTAAAAATAATCGCAGGGAAAAAATGTCCGCTTCCATAATTACTAGCACGATGAAGTCTATAGTGATCCTCCAATTGAAAATTGGATTCGGTGCTCTGCTTGTTTATCATGCGTGGCATGAAGACTGTACTAATTATTAAGGAAAATGTGATTTTAAGTGCGATTTATGTGTTTAGTCATCTTACCCACCTATTGGGGTAAGATGGCGTAAATGCCCCGTTTTATAGTTTAGTTCTTTTTTGAAAACCAATTAAGTTTATACACTTATTAATATTGTTAAACAACGTGAAAAAATCTTATTATCTTACTTTATTTTTTTAATAATTTTTAAAAAAGAAATTTTCAGCCAAAACTGATTTTTTAATTTTTTTGTTAACGTCGCCATCTTACCCCGATCTCCCCTACATAAGTTGCTTTATTATTATTTTAACAGTGACCAAGTTTTGATCGCTAACAGGCGTAAAAGGACGTCCTGCTCCTTTCTAATGCTGAACTGAAGTCCTTGCATCTAAATTCCTTACATCAGCGGTAAATTGTAGCCAAGGAAGGCGCTTTTGTTTACTGAAAGCTGATTTTTACTTTCCTTAGCGCTAAAGCGCTATTAGTACCTTTCTTAAATTCGTTATTCGAAAATGCTCTCAGATTAATTCCACTTTTTCACTTGCATTATTACTATTACTTTGAATTGTTAAAAAAATAACCTATACAAAGCCAATATTCGTCAATTACACCTCAAATGACAGCTAAATAGCTGAAGAACATGATTTTATTTTTCCTAACCTAATAGATTTTCCCATTCTCAATCAATTATTCAGCTTGACCCTCGTATATTGTGATTCCAGGAGGTATTGCGTACTGGTCATTTTTACTTTCGCCTGAAAAAAACAAAATTATTACGACACGTTTTTTAGTTCCTTTTGCGTATAAAAACGAAAAAAATATACAGTCCACCACTTTCGAACCAACAAATACGACGTAGAACGCACAATAATTAATTGAGTCATTTAAAGCAAGTTTAAAACAAGGCAATTGCACATTTTAATGAAATTTCCTACAGAGAAGTATACTTCAGACGCATTTATAGTCTTTGTGAATGCGCTTCAAGTTAATTAATTATAACGCGAACATCAATGAATAATTGTAATTTTACATCAATTACAAGTACGTTCCTACGTAATAAACAGAGTTGAAGATTCAAAGCATGAACTCTCAACCCTCCGAACGTTCAATTTTCTGCTAAATTTCTCTTTGTGTGTCGTGTTTAATTTGTTATTAGTTAAAAATAAAGCGAGGCTGTGGCAATCATCCGCGCAAAAATATTTTTTGAGCTTACTGAAGTTTAAAACCTTGCACAATTTTTGGCTTTGAGTGTCAATATAATATAACACTTGACGTACGACTTTTCTTTATTTGACGTAAAATAAATCAAGCGGAGAATTGGCATAAAAATATTTGCTTTGTGTTTTTATAAAGGTTTTCAAGTGAGAGGATGAGTGTACAAATTCAATTTGCGTACAATCGCTGCAGTTACTACATGCGGATATGCCTCTAGCTCTAACTTAATTATTATATCGCTTTTGGGCAGAGTGATGCACACAAATGAGGCCCTTTTACCTGCTTGGTTTAACGGACACGAAGGAATTGAACTGGCTAAAAAATGCGGCTCGTCCCGTATCCATTTTAGCCTTGCAAACTTTTAAGAACTCTCCAAGGTAAGCTAATTCACTATTATTATACGGACAGTCATGCTGCTCTAAGGACACTTACAAACTGCAAGAAAGCCTTTAAGTTAATTTGGGAATGCTTTTCGCTGCACAACTCTATGAGAGATCTGCAGTAGGTAATAAATCAGTTTTTACCGCCCCAACCAATGGCTAAATGGAAAGAGTATTGGGACATCCACCAAAGACTCAAACAGGTGCGGCTTTTAATAAAGGAACCATGCCAAATTAAAGTCAAATTACTGCTGAGTCTTAGTAGGGTACTGGGGACTGCGATATGTCTACTGGCATGCCACTTAATAAAATCACACTCAGGGTAATAGCGTCCGAAAGGACCTTCCGTATAGGGACTGCGAAGACGATGCCCTTTAAGCTGACGCCCTAGCTATTGCGACTTGCGACACTCTGACTTGGGCTCTGCTAATCCGGAACGAATAGTTGGTATACAAAAGATTATATTAGAAGGCTTTTGGGGCCTTCTTTGAGAATAGAAGACTGCATAGGTAACACGACTGGGATGTACAAAGATGAAACAAAATAAAACGAAATAAAGTTAAAAATTATTCGATATATTAGCCAAGAATTTTTCAACGCGCAGATAATCCACGCATTCACTCTTCGGCTACCGAAATTAGTTTTTAGAGGAGAATAAAAAAGTAAGCTTTTAAGTCTGTTATGAAACAATTGAAAGAAGAGCCCGCTTAAAATTTAAACAAAACGTAAATTTTGACCAATCAAGAGTTCATACGTTAATTTAAGCCTCGGGCAATTCTGGCTTTGAAATTATAAGAGGATTTGCTGTAAATTTTAATACAAAAAATACGCAATTTAAGCCCCTTACCTTTTAAATTACGCCGTAAGACTGTTTAAAAATAAATTAAATTTTAACCTAAAAGGTAAAACAAAAACGGTGTAAGATATCTGAAGCTTCAATTAGAATAGAGGCAACTCCTTTTCCGTGTAACGATTTGTTACAGACTAAAGTCTCAGACGTTTCTCTTTTGCACATTTTTATAATGGTTTTTGGTGGTTAAAGAAATTGACTTTTTTTTTTCGTTAAAATAAAATTAAG
The DNA here is from genome assembly GCA_950108345.1 of Malthinus flaveolus. Classification (NCBI taxonomy): domain Eukaryota; kingdom Metazoa; phylum Arthropoda; class Insecta; order Coleoptera; family Cantharidae; genus Malthinus; species Malthinus flaveolus. Next base: position 16,312,614 of record OX467287.1, on the reverse strand, counting down.
ATGATGCCCCAGATATAGTGACAAAAATCGTGAGATGTAATCTGGGAAAAATGTACTACAAACTACAAGATATTTTTTGGAAGTTGTTAGTACCTAACACGAATGTGTGTTTTCGTTGGACAGCATTGATTGATTATGGTTTCTATATTTTGACAGTTTTTCCGATTTCTGTCCAAATTATTTGTTAAGCACATTTACTATTTACTAAGTACCTACCTACACACAGTTTAAATTTGTAGTTCACTATAACTACATTTATTTAATGAATTAATTTCTTGTACATTGTAGGACCGATATTAAGTGACTGCTCGAAATTGAATTTGTTTTTTGCCCAAAACTAATTATCTTTTTACTATGGCAATTAAATGCCCAATTAGTCGATTTCTTCAGACAAGGGAATGAGGAAAACTATAGTTTTTCTTAGTTGCACCTATAATTAACGCTCAATAGCGTAACTTTTTATCTACACGTAATACCACTGGGGTCGTTACCGACCCCTAGGTAAAATCATGTTTAGTATACAGGGTGTCACGAAAATCACCAAAAAAAAATGCTACAGTGAATTCCTAAGACCAAATTACGCCATTTGTTCCTCTTGAAAATATATCCCCAAATGCACCCCTAAAAAGTTATAGGCTCTCAAAGTAAAGTTAAAATGTAAAAAAATAACTTTATTCGGATTAGTGATTTTTTACATTTTAACTTTGCCTTTGAGAGCCCATAACTTTTTAAGGGTGCTTTGGAGAATACAATTTTAAGAGGGACAAATGTTGTAATTTGGTCTTGGAAATTCAGTGGAAAAATTTGTTTGTGATTTTCCGAGACACCCCCTGTATAATAAGGAATTTATTATGCGGGAGTCAAATTTTCAAGAATTTTACTAACGGCAGTTTTAAAATGCGTATGGTACCTTATTTTCCAGTTTGGTTATAAATTATAAAACCCACCCTTAGATGCTCCACAATGAACGTAGGTAAGTTCACGGTGTTAAAGAAGAGAAAAATCGCATTTGTGAAGAGTGGAGTGGACATGGCCACAGAGGGATGAAGAAATGTATTAATGAGGTCGTCTCGGTAATAAAATCGAATTAAAAATTATTTTCGCCGATTAAAAATGAAATTACTCAAAGTTGTTTTCCGAACTAACAAAACGGAATGTAAAAGTACGTAACTAATACAAATAACTAACTTGCAGTCCTCCGTATAGAAAGCAGGAGCGCATTTCTTGAGCTAAGTTCCTAAGTATTTAAAAGAAATTTATTGGTCTTGTTCTCAGACAACCTATAAACTCATTCTAGGCATGAACTTTTGTTTTTCTCTTTGCATAATCTACAATTGCTAATGCTTGCAAGAGTTTCAAGTTGATCCTACGCTCTTTCGTTACAAATTGGTTTTGAAGCCGCATTTTTAAAGAGTACCCATTATCGAATATGGGCATATTTATAAGCGTATTATCGGAGTTGGAGTTGCCGCCTGTGGGGGGTGAATTAATAAATTCAAAATTAAACAAACTGATCGTTAGAAAAAAGTTTGAAATGGAATTTATTAGTAATGTAGCAGTTGCAACGTTGCAAATGTAAATGAAATTTATTAAAGCAACTTCTTTTCGAGATTAATTATTCATTATGAGATTAAACTAATTAAATTTTCACGAAATTATAGTGAACGATAAAGCATGAAAATTATTAAAATATTCAAGTTAACACAAATCTTCAACTTCGAGTAGCTTAATACATAAATTTAATCTCTCTCTAGAACAAGACGGTGGAAAGTTATCTTTAAGTTTGATTAATATGCTTTGATTTTGTTTTATTCTTAAAACTTTTTTCGAGAGAATTTTAAGAAACAAGAAAATATATTTAAGCTTAACTAATTCCAAACATAGTGCCTTTATGTAGCTTTTACAAAGGACTAAATTACGGTTGTTTTGTAAAGTTGCAAAATTTGGGTCTCGTATGAAGAGGAACTAAATTCAATGATTTTATTCAAAAGTCGAGATAATTTACCTTTGGGTTTATGTTATGACCCATATGTGAGCAATAGGAACATCAAAGAAGCTCTATAGCCATTTCTATTTTACCATTCGCATTCCGTATCCTTACAATTCACAAACCGCTAGTTTAATGTAAATATATTTCACTATCATCGTGTGCCTGTATAAGTTGTAATTAAATAATGTCGGACAAAAGGTACTCTTTTGAGTGTTTGGCGTCTATTACTATGTATAGAGTGGAAGAAAAGTCGTTTATATAAAGTTTGAATCGAAATATTGAGAAACGAAGAAATCAAATCGTTCGAGTTTGAGTTAAAGAATTAGTGAAGGCTACTTCGAAGACCCTCACAGGGACTCAAAATCGAAAAGTTTTTGTAAAAACTTTAACGCACTCTAGTGTCTCAACCACTGAGTTAAGAAAAAAAGCTTAAGAAACTAAATTTGTAGAAAATTGAATACACTTTATTTTCTTATAACCATACTATTCTCTAAAAGTGCGTAGTTTTCGAGTTATAAGCGATAAACAAAAAAAAGGTTTTACAGATTTTGTAATTTTTGTTAAAGTTTACGGCGCTCTAGTGCCTAAGCCGTTTGTTTGAGAAAAAATCCTAAGCAACAAAATTTGTAGCAAATTAAATGTACTTTATTTTTATATAGATTTAATTTTCTCAAAACGCGCGTAGTTTTCGAGTTATAAGCGATAAACCCCAAAAAAAGCTTTTTGGCAGATTTTCGAATTTTTGTCAAACTTTAACGAGCTCTAGTGTCTAAACCGTTTGTTTCAGGCAAAATCCTAGGCGAAAAAATTTGTAGGAACATTAATGTACTTTATTTTTATATGTATAAAAAGAATTTTTTCAAAAAGTGCCTAGTTTTTGAGTTAACACAATAAACCCCTAAACAAGCTCTTTGGAAGAATTTGAAATCTTTGTTAAAGTTTAACGCGTCTAGTGCCTAAACCGTTTATTTGAGGAAAAATCTTAAGGAACAAAATTTGTAGTAAATTGATAGTACTTTAATTTTATTTAGACATAATTTTCTCAAAACGCCTACAGTTTTCGAGTTATAAGCGATAAACCCCAAAAAAAGCTTTTTGGCAGATTTTGGAATTTTTGTCAAACTTTAACGCGCTCTAGCGCTTCTACCGTTCATCTGAGGTAAAATCCTAGGAGACAAAATTCGTAGAAAATTTTATGTGCTTTATTTTTATATAGATCTAATTTTCTCAAAACGCTACAGTTTTCGAGTTATAAGCGATAAACCCCAAAAAAAGCTTTTTGGCAGATTTTGGAATTTTTGTTAAAGTTTAACGCGCTCTAGTGCCTAAGCCGTTAGTGTGAAGAAGAATCCTAAGAACCAAAATTTGTAGTAAATCGAATGTACTTACTTCATTTTTATATAAATATAATTTTTTCAAAACGCCCACAGTTTTCGAGTTATAAGCGATAAACCCCAAAAAAAGCTTTTTGGCAGATTTTGGAATTTTTGTCAAACTTTAACGCGCTCTAGCGCTTCAACCGTTTGTCTGAGGCAAAATCCTAAAAGACAAAATTCGTAGGAAAATTAATGTACTTTATTTTTATATAAAACGAATTTTCTCACAAAGTGCCTAGTTTTCGAGTTATACGCAATAAACCTTAAAAAAGGCTTTTTGGCAGAATTTGGAACTTTATTAAAGTTTAACGCGTCTAGTGCCTAAACCGTTTATTTGAGGAAAAATCTTAAGGAACAAAATTTGTAGTAAATTGATAGTACTTTAATTTTATTTAGACATAATTTTCTCAAAACGCCTACAGTTTTCGAGTTATAAGCGATAAACCCCAAAAAAAGCTTTTTGGCAGATTTTGGAATTTTTGTCAAACTTTAACGCGCTCTAGCGCTTCTACCGTTCATCTGAGGTAAAATCCTAGGAGACAAAATTCGTAGAAAAATTTATGTACTTTATTTTTATATAGATCTAATTTTCTCAAAACGCCTACAGTTTTCGAGTTATAAGCGATAAACCCCCAAAAAATCTTTCTGGCAGATTTTGGAATTTTTGTCAAACTTTAACCCGCTCTAGTGCCTATATAAGCCGTTTGTTTGAAGAAAAATGCAAAGCAATAAAATTTGTAGCAAATTGAATGTACTTTACTTTTATATAGATCTAATTTTCTCAAAACGCGCGTAGTTTTCGAGTTATAAGTGATAAACCCCAAAAAAATCCTTTTTGGCAAATTTTGGAGTTTTGTAGTTTAACGCGCTCTAGTGCCTAAGCCTTTCGTTTGATGCAAAAAACTTAAGCTACAAAATTTGCAGGTAATTAAATTCATTTTATTTTTTTATTGAAACATTTTTCTCAAAAAGCCCGTAGTTTTCGAGTTCTATGCCAATAACCGAAAAGAGCCAAAGCCTGCCCTTCTCGAACCACCACTAAGTTAATGCTACTACTTTGGAGTCACGGACGGTCGGTATGCATTTGCAAACCTCTTTCAACCCGCATCGTTAAAAATTTTGTACTTTAGCGTGTTGTAAAAGTGCTCGTTGCTTCCCGTATTATTACTTTTCCATTTTTTTCCTGAGAGAATAGAAATTTCTCATTTATCAATTAATTTTTACAACGTCTTAAAGCAACCCAAAGCACTCTCGCGCAGTCGACACGAAGACGCAGTCGACTCGAAGACCACACAGTCTACACGAAGACCAAATTAAATAAAATCTATTGAATCGCGCAATAAAAACGCCTTCACGCGTTTTTCGTCTGGCATATTTTATCAGAATTGCGCCTGTCGATTTTAAATTTTAAGACGCAACTTATAGAAAATCTGATTATATTCGTTTCAGTTCATTTCAGTTGCACTTATTTAAAATTTACAAAACTTTTTCAAATAGGAAATTTATTAATGTCTCTTTCTCATTAAGAAGATTTTTCTTTTGAATCTTTAGAAATTCCGACTTTATTGTGCATCTACTTGAATGAAATGTAAAAAAATTGCGCTCGAAGCGACGTCCGTGTTGTTCATAAGTTTTAACCTTATTAATAAAAGTTTTCTCCAAGACATTATTATCGTTGCTTATTACAATGCCAATTAAAGTTAGTGCAACTTTTTAAAGTTTATGTTTCGCACTTTAAAAAAAATTAGTTTTTCTTCATTGACCCTTTTTAAGTTAATAATAATAATTTTAGCGCTCTTGTGTCGTGTAAGGTGCAAGTTTGTTGCTTCGCTTAAAGTGACGAGGCTCGAGAACGTCACCTAATTAATTTATGGCTATTAGCGCCTTAAATATATATCTTCAGTTTTTAAGAGACTCGTTTAGAACGTTACAAAATGCACTTTTCGAGACGCTAAGTGTATCAAATTAGAGTACGACAGAGAGAAAAGTGATTTTTCTTCAAGCCTTCAAGTGCTCTTTGATAAATGATTTAACATTTATATTTACGGATGAATTGAGAAATTTTCGTAATAGCTTTTCATTGCACCGACTCGGAATTTTTATTATTTTCCTAATGTCGCCGACTGAAATATAATTTCGTTTTGGACGTTCATATAAGCGAAAACGACCAAAAATAAAACCGATACCTATAATAGTTCTGCTTTGTGTCTACGCGATACCTCTGTCTTTTGTTCTACAGAAGAGTATTAAAGCTTTTACGGTTTTTTTTGACCACTTCGAGTGCGGGTTTAATGGCCGTCTGCTGGTTGCAAAAACAATACTCTAAAAATACATAAAACCTTAATGTTGTACACCAAGTTTAGTTTAAAAAAAGTGAAAAAGCTGTATAAAACTTACCTCTTTGTTATGAACATTTTGGTTACGTTCTCGTGTCGCGTGTAACGCATGTCGGGTACCCGGAACGTCGATGATCTCGGAGAGTATTAATTTTACCACAAAAAATTAAATGAAAAAGTTTTAGGACAATAAATCCATCAGCTAACTTTATTTTCTTGACCTTGAACTGTTTTTCGCAAAAATTTATACTTTGAGAGATAACTAACGTTTTCGGAAGTTATTGGACATCGGTGATGGCAATGTTTTTTTTTTTACTTTAGCGAACAAAAATTAATGATTAGAAAATCTCCATTCGAGTGTTATGTAAATAATTTTTATTTACATTTAATTATACTCTATCAACGCGAAATCGGCCGAGATTACCTTGTGAAACACCCCTAAAACAAATAAAGTACAAATCTGCATTATCGTGTCGTAAAATCTTTTTAAGGTTATCGTTTAGTTTTATTATGAATTCCATGTTGAATATAAAATTTTAATTCGTATAATTTACCGACACTTTAAAGGCACTTTGATGTATTTTTGAGGTTAAACATTAACCAAAAATATACGAAACGGCAGTAATAAAATGATAACGGTTTTAAGTAAATAAAAAAAGTTTATGTTTTTTTTAAATAAACAAACTAACATTAGAAGCCCACAGTAGGTATGCTAAATGAGTTTTTCAATGAAAAATATTTTTTAACAGAACCGTCTTGTAGGTATTTTGCCATTTTGGCCCTATACAAAAATGGAGAAAAGTGTAAGAAGAGCAAACTAAAAGAGTTGGCCTTTTAACGACGGCAAGCTACATTTTACACCCTGTATATTTTGTATGTTTACTTATTAATATTGTCACAAACTCCTTAGCTAATAATTACTACTCTACTTATTTACTTTTGTGCGACAACTTACTTTTGTGCGAAAAGTTTCTTGTCTCGATTAAACTCGAGACTTGATTGTTGGCTAAAAGTGTTTCTATTCAAGTACTTAGTGAAGATTGTTTCAAGTTTTTCAATTACCCACATTAAATTTTAAATACTTTCGAAAACGTTTAGTTTGTAGTTTGTCGTTCTGAACAAAAGCTTAAGATTTACAACAAACTCAATGTCTGAACAAAGTCGTAAATTGTCATCTGCATTCAAATGTAAAGTTGTAATCTCTTGTTCGCGCGAACCTGTATAGGTACTTTCAAAGAAGGAATATATATTTTGGTTTATAACTTATAACTACTCGTAAGAAAAGCTCAAAAGTGAAAAGTACCTCAGTTTTCTAAAGGGAATAAGAGCCTTTTTGCAGTCTTTCAATTTTCTAGAAGATTTCGTGAAAATTTCCACTCTTTTTATCTACTTATTGTTTGACTTTTACACAGCGTTACTTGTTCAATTTCTAATCCATTTACTTTCAAAGCCCCCAAAAGTGAAATTTGTCGAGATATATATAACTACATAGTGAAATCGTTCACATTTATTTATTGTAGGGGAGGGGACGACGTCGATGGACGAAAAATTACGGCTTTAAAATTTTATTCAGTTGGCTGAACATTTTCTACTTACGATCTCCAGTTAGGACGCTTGCCAAAATTACTTATATAAACATCTTTATTAAAATACAAAAATGTTGCATTTAACCAATTATATTTGATATTTGTTTGTGTTTTTATTTTTGGTTTTCAAAACTGCAAGATGAAGAAATAGTATTTGCCAGTGCAATAATTTTTAATTATGTACTGAAATAAGTAGAAAGAAGTATTGGACTTTAAGAAATGTCAAGTTTCTACAATTTTTTGCGAAGCAAATTTGGCTTGGGGTGGCTCGAGAAGGTTAGGTTTTCCTATTTTTTCTTAATTCAAAACTTCAAAACTGCACCCTTTTCGAGAAAAATGCATCGTTTTTGAGTTATGAGTTATGAACGATAAAACAATTTTTTGACTAATTTTGAAAGTTTTTAAATTTTACAAGCGCTCGCGCCTATATCGTGCACCTAAAGAAAAAAACTCAGGAGATATAATTTGTAGGAAATTTAATGTATTTTATTTTTGTATAAAAAAACTTTTTTTAAAAAGTGCGTATTTTTTAAGTTATAAGCGAAAACCTATAAAAAATTCAAAATCCAACTTTCTAAAGCACTTCCATATACTCGTACTTATACCATTATCGTTTTTCTCTCGCTTGCTCTGCGAAGACCGCCCATTAAACTTCAAAAGCGTTTACCACCACGAAAGCGGCACTTAAAACGGTCTATTACAATATATATAAACTCTACACAAAAAACGCAATTTTTTGGTATAAATATTTTTCATGTGCTTACCATTGATTTAGTTTTATCCTCCAAAACCGCTTGTCATACTTCAACAAGCTCTAGCGCCTAACCTGTTTGTTTTATAAAAAAAATTAAAGACGCATGATTTGTAGGAAATTAAATTTAATTTATTTTTGTATATAAACACTATTTACTAAAAGTACGTAGTTTTTGAGTTATAAGCGATAAACAACAAAAACAGATTTCTTTTTAATTTTTTATCAATTTAACGCGCTCTAGCGCCTAAACCGTTTATCTGACAAAAACAATGTTCAAATATAATTTGTAGAAAGTTTAATGTAGGTACTTACTTTATTTTCATTTTAAAAAACTTTTTGCTAAAAGTGCATAATTTTTGAATTAGAAGCGATAATCAAAGACCTCAGTTTCTTGTCCGATTGTGAAAATTTTCTCAAACTTTAACGCGCTCTAGCGCCGAAACCGCTAATCTGACAAAAACAATGTTCAAATATACTTTGTTTAAAATTCAATGTAGTTTGTTTTTATATGGACGAACATTTTACCATAAGTGCGTAATTTTCGAGTTATTAGCGATAAACAACAAAAACAGGTTTTTCTACAATTTAACGCGCTCTAGCGCCTAAACCGTTTACCTGACAAAAACAATATTCAAATGTAATTTGTAGAAAATTGAATGTTCTTTATTTTCATTTAAAAGAATTTTTTGCTGAAAGTGCATAATTTTTGAGTTAGAAGCGATAATCAAAGACCTCAGTTTCTTGTCCGATTGTGAAATTTTTCTCAAACTTTAACGCGCTCTAGCGCCAAAACCGCTAATCTGACGAAAACAATGTTCAAATATACTTTGTATAAAATTTAATATAGTTTGTTTTTATATAGACGGACTTTTTACCAAAAGTGCGTAATTTTCGAGTTAGAAGCGATAAACAGAGACAACAGTTTCTTGTCCGATTGTGGAATTTTTCTCAAACTTTAACGCGCTCTAGCGCCTAAACCGTTTTCCTACCGAAAAAACTATTTAAATGTAATTTATAGGAAATTTGATACAGTTCATTTTCATATAAAAGACCTGTTCTCTAAAAGTGCGTAGTTCTTGAATTATAAGCGATAAACAAAAAGAACAGTTTTTGGCCAATTATGGAATTTTTATCAAACTTTAACGCGCTCGAGCGCCTAAACCGTTTATCGTACAAAAAAATGTCAAATATACTTTGTAGCAAATTTGATGAAGTTTATTTTCTTATAGAACAACTTTTCTCATAAAGGGCGTAGTTTTAAAGTTATTAGCTAAAAACTTAAAAAAGAGCAAAAACTCACCTTTCTCGAACCGCCCCAACTTTTAACAGGTAGGCGGTCGGTTTTATTACTCATTTGCAATGCTCTTTAATTCTGCATAGTCAAACATGTTGTACCTACTTTATGATTTAGTAAAATGTAAGCTGCCTCCCGGACTATCATAATTTCTTACGTTTTTCGTCACCCGTGTGACTAATTGGCAACTTTTAACAAATTTCTTTCTGACTTGGTAATATATCAATAATAATGAATAAAGAAATAATAATGAGGTAAAGGTACGTTCACAAAGTCTAAACATGTTTCAAAGTAATGCAAATTTTGTTAATCAGAGTTTCTGATAAAAAAGAAAAGTTTAAAACTTTAAAGCAGTAGCTGAGAAGCATAAACAATCATTTTTAACAACCAAACTCGTAAGTTTAGCCACATTTTTATAATATTTGAGTCCAAAACGGTAAAATGATCTTTCGTAAATCAATTTGAGAGAAGTTTTTTGTACCTGCAGATTATAACGAGAATTTATATTGCACTGTTCTAGATTAGCCCACTATTTATTGACCCTTCATCCTGTAGTAAACTATTATTATTACCAACTCTTTTACGTTCATTTTGTTTGAGTTTCTAAGTTTTTGAGTTTAAAGTTTATATTTCTTGTTTGAATATTAATTTTCAATTTCCTAAGTAACCTAATAATAACTTGAAAATTTATGTGAAATGTGGGTAGCTACGTTGTAGGGTATGTAAAATAAATTAATTAAATGCAAATAACGTGGACGTAAATCCTTATATTAAAAGATGACAATTTATACATTATATGACTACTAATATCAAGTTATAAAGCAAAGTTAAGTAAACATCCTGAATAATTACGGCATCATCTGGTAACTATGACAAGACAACATTTAAGACTGCTTTTATATAAATTTTTAAAATGCAATTACTTCCACAATAAGTATTATTTATATAAGAGCGTGTAACTTCTCCGTTTATACATTTACCTAAAATATTTCTGATGTATAGAGTATAGAGCAAATAACGGCATAGTATTACTGATGTTCTTAGTTGCCTCTTATGTACCTAAAGCCGCCCACAGACCGACAAACATGAGGTTCAAGATTGGAGATTCAGATTGGTCACGATGACCGATGACCGATGAAAAATCACGATGTCTGTCGGCTCATCGGGCTTGAAAATCAATCACGACGGTTTGTCACGATGATCGACGAACAATCACGGGGTCTATGGGCGGCTTAAGACATGTGCAAGTTCTAAAAGGTAGTACTACTCCCTCTACCGTCATATCGTTAATTTAGATGTTTACAAACTCGAATACGCCTATCACAGTCCTACAATATAAAAATATTATATCCGAAGTCGTAAGATAACGTTCCAAATGTTCTTATTTTCTGGTCATTCTTGGCATTCCTGTGCCAGCAACCCGAACTGGTGCCCATTGACCGATAAGAGTTGGTGATAAAGCTAAATAAAACTTGCCTTAACTTAACTCTTAAGTTCTAGTAAATAAAAAAGAGATTTCTTAGCAAACTAAATTTGATTGGATTAAAGTGAGCCTAAAGCGAGCTTAAAGTTTCGGTGATTGACAAATTAATTGATAGAAATACCTCCGTAAACACGACCTAAAAGTTACTTTTGATGAGGATTATAACAAGATAGGAGGTAATAAGAGACCAATTCTATTTACCCTCAGTGCTAATTTAATTAATTAGTAAATTAGGTCTATGAGATTGGATTTTTGGTTTCGAGACTATTCGGCTATTGCATCGTTTCAAAATAGAATTGAGCTAAAATAAAACGACGTTACGTACGGAGCTATGTAAAATTCTAGTAACACACAGGTAAGTTCGTCCAATAAAATTGCGAGCTTCATTTCCCAACTGTCTCGTTTATAACAGTTAGGATCTTAATATTAACAAACATGTAGTTGCAGTAAACTTAAATCTCGTTAATATGAACTATAACGCTCTTCAACAATGCGATCTTTACAAACAAATTGCAACATAAACATACTTGACACGTAAAGGTATTAATTTAACAATGCCTTAAATATAAAAAAATAGATGTCACTCCGTGTGCATCAAATTATCATTACTTTTACTTGCCACGACATTTTCAACGTTGGTATAAGTTATAGAGGCTAGAAGACGGTTTTTCTCGAGAATGGGTATTCTAAACACGTTTTTGATTCCGATGCAACCTTAGAAAATATTAAAATTATTTCTTTAGGTTATGAAAATTGTATTAGATAAAATACTATTGCTGTGAGGTAAAAAATGGGATACTAAATCTCAAAAATGATAAGTCGTTAGGTCGCTATTATGTAATTGCGTACTTGTGGTAACGCCATCGGGCACACATAGAACCAACAATCCAGATTTAGCAATCGGCTAAACAAGATTAGAGCTACAATAAACATATGGAAATTATTATTCTGATGGCAATATTCTTACAAAAGAGCGAGGCGAAAATTAAAGATACATCGTGTACTGTTGTAATACTCAAATTGTTTCTAATTGTATTTGGTATGTCGTACAGCTGATCGACGTAGTTCACATAGACGACCTAAAAATATACTAAATATGCATAACAACGCACGCTGCTTATAAAGCTTATTTGGTGCTAGAAAAAGTTTCACGCACTTTAAAATGACCTCTAAAGCTTTCCAAATTTTGAAAATGTTAGGCATTTGTGTAACTGAGGCACCTCAAGTTTTGAGAAGTTAGCAGTTCACGGTAAATGATCGAGGAGCTCTGGTACCACGAAAACCTAGAAATCACTTTGTATTAATCATTTTTTGACCTAATAAATAAAATTGACAACTTAACTGTCTTCCCTAACCGAACATAACCTTCTTTTTCTTACGTCAACCGACTGGAGAATCCGCCTCCGCATTTCTTCTTTTTTGATCATCTTCTTTTTGCCGATCCAGTCTTATCTCGTACGCCTTCTTTCTTAGCGTATTTCCTCTTTTTTTGGATCTTCGGGGTATTGTGGAGTACAGAGACGTGATATTGAGCTACCCCATGGGCTAACTGTATTACTGCTTTCCAGTTTTCCTCGTCTCGGAACATCATGGTTACGAGATAACGAGATTAGCTGAAGTAGTCAGAGTTTCGCGACTCTTAACACTAGCTTGAGTTAGCACATAAGTGAAGGCAGTCTCTCGATTCGTTGCTTGTGGTAGCTGAAGCATCCATGTCCTGTTAAGAACCTAACGTAGCTTCTAACAGGACATGGATGCTTCAACGACTAACCTAACATATTCTAACCTAACCTAACTTTTTTTTCTAGAGAGGGATTGGAAAATTCCTTTATAAAATTGTACCGGAAATGGATCTAGTTCCCAGGCATCTGTACAGGGTTGGATGTTCCGACCTGTTGAAACTCTTCCCCTCTCTCTCTTTCTCTTGGCAGCGTCTAATTTTTGGAAATACCGTTAAGCTTACTATCAGGATGGAAAAGAGAAGATTAGTTTCGTACTTGCTTTTTTAATTGCCATGGAACAGGGAATGGCCCGCGGTCTCTCCTCTCTCGCAATAAGTAGATTTGGACGCTTCTAGTTTTGTTATTTTGTTTAACGTATCGTCTCTATTACTACTGCAATGTTCAGTAACTAGGAGGTCTAGGGAGACAACATGCCCGCCAGTACCGTCTCCGCTTCGGGCAAAACAGTGCGGAATACCTAGACGACTCTTAGTGCCAGAGCTCTCTGGGTTCTTGTTATTCTGTCCCTGTCCCTGTTGATTTGCATCGAAAGCGCCCACACATGGCGAGCGTACGTGATTATGGACTGGCCAGAGTACGCTATGAATTTTCTTTTCGCAGCCTTGGGACTGTAAATATTAATTGGCAAAATTGCTACTAAGACTGTGGATACCCTAACTGCATTTTCACATGCCTCTTTGATATGAGTTCCTAATATGAGATACTTGTCTAGGTGAACTCCAAGATATTTCACCGTTGCGAACTTCGGGGAGTTCAACGAGCGTAAGTAAGACAGGATTTTGCTATTTTTCGGCTCTCTCACTGGCCAGATGATGAATGGGAATTATCCCAGCCATGAGAAGAACCGCTTCTGCGGAAACATTTTTACACGCTCTGGTAACTCTCGGTGTCATCTTCGTCTGAACACTGAGGAGCTTTTGCTTATGCCTGTCCACATTCATCGTCGAAATCCAGATTCAGGATTACAGATTCAGCCGTCGCAGTAAGAATTCTCCTGGTGCTCATGCTGGGACCCTCTATTCTAGGCATGCTCCTGTTTAAGGCAACCGCCGTTATTTCTACCCTGTTCTCATCCTTTTAGGTATGGTGTTCAAAAAATCGGGCAAAAAGTACACCTAAGTATTTAATGACTATTTGGGGGTAGTGATTTCGTTTTGAACACAAGGACAGTCTCAGTCTTTTCCGAACTCAGCTCTAGTCCTTTCCCATTTCCCAGCCATCTAGGTTGCTATCATCTCGAGCGCTTGGTTTGCTCTCGTCAGTAAAGTCCCTTCCGTCTTGGCAGTAACGACGACCACGACGTCTGCGAAGCCTATCAGCTGCACCCCCTCGGACTTAATAGAGAGCACGGAGTTATAATAGATGATCCATAACAATGGTTCCAGAACAGATCTTTAGGGAACCAAGCCTAACCTAACCTCAACAACTTAGAAATCACTCTGTACTTAAATTTTTGTGTCAATAATTAAAATTGACATCTTGCTGACTTCCATATTTGTTTTGCATCTCAATTATAACCACCAACCCTTAAAACCAGAAAGCCTTAAATTAAAGGAAACTAGTCGAACTACAGAAAGACAACGAAATTATACTAAGTGGTCTTAGGTAGTGGCAAAATGGCATTTGGAGGGTCGTGCCACTGATGACTTTTGATCGGTAGCATAAAAGCTACGGAACCTTGAAATTTCGGTAAATCGATTAAAATCCATTTTCGTTCTATCCGAGACGCTTAGAATATCGAAAAAAACTGTTATAGGGCGTAATTAACCTGTTAAATTAATTTAAACTGAAACCTAATTGGCCCCACTTGCCTTCTTAACTATCTAGTTCGTTATGAAAAAATTTTAGTAAAGGGTTGATTTATACTTTGCAAATCATTAGTGCGTCCTGAAAGAAAACTTACATGTGGCAATATTAATGCCGAATCGTGTAGGCGTTAGAATATATTTATGCGAAGCATAAATTTCTAGTTAGTTTGTGTCATAGCCCCGAGACAAGTGCAGATTGTTAGATGTTAAAGCCTTATCCAAACTATACTCAGAAAAGCTGCCAACTAAGAAAATGCTTTCCTGTTTATCGACTTTACTAAAACGAAGGCGAGACCATTCTACCATGAAGATAATTATACAGCCGCAATTTAGATCTTAATTCTTTGCGTGCTTTAACTTAAACTAAATAAATTAGAAGTATTTATAACCGGATTCTCATTAATATAGTGAAAATGCAAATTATTTTATTAAATTAAAGTAAAATTTTAATTTCAAATAAGGAGTATACTCACGCACGCATCTCAAAATATATAAATATATAAATTAAGGGAGGAAATTATTTGTCGAGAAATACCTAAAGGCCTTTTTACTTACAAAATACAATCACGTTTTCATTTTACACTAAATACACCGTATCATTTTTCATCGCTTTACAATTTTTGCAGTTCGCCCCAAGAATAATTTTTTAAAACCAAATTGAGTGTACTCAAAACATACGCGATTAGATCTCCGATTACTTACGGATCGTGGCGCGAGTAACAACTTTTTTATATTTTGCGTCTGTAAGATCGCTATTATAGCATCCATTTGCGTGTCGTAATGAGATTTAGCGTGCTGTAATAATTTTGGTAAAATTTGATGTTCGAAGTTGGTAGTAATATTTAATTTGACATATTTTGCCAAATCGAGGAAAGAGAAAACGACAATTTTTGTAATTAACATGTTCTATTTTTTAACATAATAATTAAAATTAATTAATTAACGACCAATTCAAACTACAAAACAATTTATTTGAATTTTAAATTACGAAATGTCACTTTGCAATTAGTACTGCCAACCAGTCAACCATCACAAAAATCCCTAAATTTTTATATTTTGATTTTTTTCTTTGACAATGGACTTTTAAAAGGCGCAAAATAGAAAAAATTGTATAAAGAACTCATTTCATAAGTTATTATAGCGATTATAGCACTCCTCCATTAAAACGCTCCTGGCTACGCCAGTCGCATTTTAAACTTGGAGTCGTGCTATAATACGTGACTTTTGAAATTCGTTCTTTAATATACTATTATCGATGCAATTTTCTCCTTTATGGAGACTCGCCCTATATATAGTTGCAAATAAAGAAAAATATGTTATTTTTCGGGTCGATTATCGCTTTATGCTACTCAAAACTGATGATTGATAATGTCTTGTCAGGCAGTAGATAAGCTTTTCAAACGCCCTGACGTTTACTAGAAAGTTTGCTTTAACCTTATTACTTGTGCTACAATACAAAGGGTAGTTTTTTTTTAAATTGATGCCATTGTCGTCAAAGTGAAACATCGTATTTGTTTAGGACGAGCCTCATACTGGCAGAGGAAGTTACTAATTGAATAAGTTAGTATCAAAGAAAATTTTGGCATGGCTGTGAGCGAATTCTAACCTAATTCTTAATTATGGCTATTTTTGTAATAAACAAAATGAAATAAAATGATTATAGATAGGTGAAGACTAAAATACAAACGATGATAACCCAGTTTGTGCTTTTAATTTAAGAGACTGGGCGCGTTTTGGTGTTGTAGACGTTAGATTTCTGTGCTGGCGCACTTTATTCAAAGTAAAAGCTCGCCCGGAAACTGATAATCGTGCGATATTTACACTCCTTCTCTTGAGCGCACACAAAGCTTGTCTCGAGTCACCACAGTACTCTTCTTCTAGGGACGTGGCTAGTTTCCGCACTGTCGCTCTTACGACCGTAGTTAAGGACTTCCCAGCTCAGGTGACAATAGGACGGAAAACACGTACATGGGGTGTGTGGATGGAAGGATCATTTATCACGTCGGGGTCGTCACATTGTATTTATTAGTTTAGGGTATTTTTCTATTTTAGAACAAGATGATGCGAATATGTACATAATAAACGGGACTAAGTTACAAAAGCGTCTAAAAGTTACGTACATACCGAATATGAAAAAAAAAGATAATCTAAAAATACTAATAAAGTTCAAAACAATATTCTTAGCTTGCTGATAAAGGCAACACAGAAACTTACTTTATTGTAACCTAGAGGTGTAGTCTAAAACTCATAATCCTTCAATTTTCAAAGCTAAAACGAAATATTTTACTTTTGTTTAAAGTTTTCAGTACCTACCCTCAATTTACATTTTTAAGCTACCACTGTTAACAAGCGCGTATATCCAGAATTATCGAGAAATACAAATAACCCACTATTATAAGCTTCGATACACTGGGCTTGTAATATACAGAGTGTCCTCGGATTGGAGTATTATTATTGTTATTACTGAGGTTGGCCCTCAGTGGTTCCTTGCACCGTAACCTCTTGGGTCTATTGGGCGCCTCGGGTATAATCTTCCTTTATGTGAGTTCTGTGCTTTTAATAAGGTCCAGAATTTCTTCTATTGATAGTTTGGGATATTCTCTTTGGAGCATCTTATCTTTTCCGAGAATGCTGTAACGACTTCTAGTGAAAGCCTCGCAGTGTAGCAGAAAATGAATTGGAGTTTTCTCTGTCTCTGGACATCCTCTGCATAGTGGGTGAGTGGGTCTTCTTCTAGTCCCATCGTATACAGGTGCTTTTTAAACTGGCAATGTCCCGCTATCAGTGCTGTTGCCAGTCGTAGCTCACATCTACTCATTCTGATTATAGAGCGGGTTCTTTTGTCAGAGGGTTTATCCAGTGTTTGATATATGCCATTTCGCTAGAAGTGACTGTATTTCTCTCTTTGCCATTTCGTAAGGAATGCCAAAGGCTGATTCTGGCCCGATGAGTCTTATTTTGCTGCCCTCTTTAGCCAGATTGTCCGCTTTCTGGTTCCCTAGTATGTCGGCGTGAGCTGGCACCCATACCAGATTGACGAAATTTTGCCTCCCTAGCTCGTTCAGTCTGCGGATGCAGTCCGGACCCCATCTCACAGGCGTTCAGCGCCTTAAGGGCTGCTTGACTGTCAGACACCACAAGGCTCTTTGGTTGTGATAACCTTGATCTAACAGTATTTGCGCACATGTTAGAATGGCGTAAATTTCTGCTTGGAAGACGGTTGCGTGTTCCCCGAGGCTGAAGCTTACCTCTTGCCTCAAGTTGCCGTCCTCGATGATTCCAACTTCTGTGCCTGTTGAGCTTTCAGAACCGTCTGTGTAGAACACAAGTCCATTAATTTTGACTGCTTTCCACTCCCATTCTTCCCTTCTCAAAATTTTATTTCATTAGGTTTATGCTGGTATATGCTTTAGTTATTCTATCAGACCTCATACTAAGTATGTGGTGTTCTGCCATCTCTGTTAAGATGGAGACGTGTCCTTGCACATTCTTTCCTGAATAAGATTGAATCTTCGATCTGTAAGCATCCCTTAATGCTTTGGATTTCACTACCAAGTGTAAGAGTGGAAGGTTTAGCATTGTTTCCATTGCTGCTGTAGGCGTCGTGCGCATTGCTCCAGTTATTCCTAGGCAAGCCAGTCTTTGGATTTGACTGCAGATTTTTGTGTGTGTTTTTATGTGTTCATATGTGACTATTAGTATGACCAATGACCATTATGGTGCATATCCAATAAGTCAACTGATATGTCAAGAAGTGGTGAAAGCACCCTTCCTTGTGGACAACCCCGGTTTACTTTTGCTGTTACGGTGCATACGATACAATACGATAGATGTAAATGGTAAGACCTTTATATTCCTTTAAAACTTTTTTTGAGGAGTGGTGATGGAATTTTGATTGTGTTAAGGAAAAACTGATTGATTATCTTATGCAAAAGATACAATGTAAAGACTAGAAAAATGTTACGGCTATGAAAAGTCGTTCAGTATTATAAATCAGAAAAGTTGTGCCGGGAATGTATTTGGATGATCATGGTTAGGGTGTAAATCGGGCACGAGCAAAGCAGCTTCACGACGTCGATGTTTTTTTAGTTTAAAACTCTGTACATAATCCATAATTTAAACATTCTATTACGTCACTTCGAACAATTTTATAATAAAATTTAAAAAGTTTGTAGTGCACACGACGCCTGTTAGTGCTAAAATTTATTCAATAAATTGTTTTAAAAATTTTTAATGAAATTTTAATACCGAACACGCTAAAAAAACTAATAAAACTTGTTTTCTTCTCCTTATTTTTTCATTTTTTTGCCTTGAAAATAGATTAGGATTAGATCGTTTAAGAACTTTCTTTTTTCTCGTGTCTGAACTTCCATTAGCAATACTGACAAGCGATCATTTTTCATCTTCATCCTTAAACAACTACTACTTCATACTTCTAATTGCAGTTGTAAATATTTAATTACAGTAATACTGTTTCGGCCTCATCTTAAAACTAATGGCTGCCATAATTTAATTAACTTTTTTTACAACATTTAATCCAAACTCCACTATGCGTCGAGTTTAGAAACGAAGTTTCGCTGGTTTTAAAAAATATTAAAAAAAAAAGGAAGTGTCATCAGATTGTATATCTCCAAAGCGTCTTCTTTTCTTTGCTTTTAAAGCTCGTCTGCATGCTAATGTTATTGTTGATGCCCCAATCATGCAGCTTACTTTATCGCTTTGTGACTTGTATAAGCATTCAAAATATAGTTAAAAAAAGGAGAATTTTGAAACGTAATCCGTTTTTCTGTTGCTCTTTTCCTATAATTGCAAAATAAAAATAAGTAAACGCCTAAATGGGAGCTTTAAAATATTTTTTCGCTCACCTAATGAAAATTAAGTACTTTGGCAGGCCAATTTAGAGCTTTCGTTAATTGAAAACTCAAAACAAAAGTGCTTTGTACAAATGTGTCTCGAATTTATCGAGTAATCGCGCAAATCTCGATAAGAAAAAAAAACTTTGCGTTTTTAACTCTCTCGAGTATAACTAGCTGTAAGCGAAATCAGTCAATTATGAGTATGAGGCGAGTTACGACCCCCCAAATAATTTTTTGTTTTCCATTAAAACTTTTCAATTGCAAAAATTTGTGAGGAGCCGCATTTTGCTTATAACTTATAACCATTAATAATTTACTCCAGTTCTCCAGTTAGTCACTTTACAGGAAAGCCTTTAGTAAGTAGCAAAAATGCATATTTTACGAAACTTTCGTAGCTTGCATTTCAATCCGTCTGGCTTTAAGCCAAATTGCTAACCTTTTAATTTATTTTACGAAAACAATTTAAATAAAGCGGCGAAAAAAAATTATAAAAAGAAAAATATTTATAAACAAACAGAAAATGTTGTGTCAGTGGCACATGTGGTTGGGAGCCTATTTGTCTTTTTCTTCTCAGAGTATATATTTATAAAACAAACATACAAAAGAAAACTTGAAAAGTTTTAGGGTTTTTAGATAGTTACAAATGGACGCATTAAGTATACGATATCAACAAAAAATACTCAAATCCAACTTTGTACGCCGTGCAGTGGCGGAGAAGCACTTGAGCCAACTTCAGCTCGCCATAGTCTCAGATGGACCCGTTGTAGCTTCAGTACCTAACTATATAGTAATAATTATTTATTAGTAGACTGAGCTAACGACTTAACGTCTCGTAGCGCGGTGAGACTTAAGTCCCCTACACACGACCTGACGCGGTCGGCCCGACAGTCGGTCCGACCAAATCAGGTGTGGCTTACACATGACCCAACAAAGTCCCCTACACACGACCTGACGCGGTCGGCCCGACAGTCGGTTCGACCAAATCAGGTGTTGCCTACACGCTAAATCGTCTGACAACGCTCCACACGACCTGATTTGGTCAGGCGGTTGGGTAGTCAGGTGAACGGGCCATCTGACAACTCCCGACGACCCGACACAATGAATATCAGACGACAAGCCTACACACGACCTGATATTCTACCTGATCTGACCAAATCGGCCCGATCGCTTGACCAAATCAGGTCGTGTGGAGAGAACTTACAAATTGCTAATCTAGCGTCAAACTCTGTGCGCTACTTAGGCAACAAATAAAAATTTTATCTGTGGAAAACTATTCTTTGTCGTTACTCTACTACTGTAGTCAGATTGATTGGGAAACTCTGGATTTCCAATGTCCATATCTCTGGAGTGTCTTTAGGTCTTTGTGTCCTCTTTATGAGTTCAATTAACTTTTGGGTGCTCTGTATCTTCTGTTTTGATAGGCTTCGCTGTTTTTAGAAGCGTCGATCTTACGCTGGCGTATCGATGATGCATAAATATTACATTCTTCATTAAAAATTGCATAAAGCTCCTACCACCTCTCTACCAAGTGACAGTGAACTACCGACACCTCGTACTTTGATTATTAGATTATTACTCATTAATTGATTAGGCTCGTCCTAGATAGCATCAACTGAAAGCAGTTAACAGTTCGGTCAGTTAATTAAACGTTTGCTACACTTGGCGAAGTTAATTTTGTTTACTTTGATGTTCAAAATATAAAAATACGAATCGTTTTCAAATTATTCATAAAATCTACTCGCCACTCTTGAAGCTTTCCACCATATTCGACCAGGATTGCACATTGCACAACTAGAAATCAAATTATATAATTTTAATTGCTAAAATGACGCTCTCTTGCATTTTGCATAATACGTAGCGTGTTTCAGTAAATTGTAAAATTATTATTTACACAGTCAACAAACTAGATGTGATTTTGAATTAAATAATTGTATAAAAGAGCTTCGAGAAAGCTTACATCAAATTTAACAAGAAAACTTTCTAGTCGATTTAATTAAATTTGTAAAAGTTTTTTGTTTGAAAAGATGGAAAATGAATTTATTGAAACTTTACACCTAGTCTCGTATTTTTTTAATGAAAATTTGCTTGAAGCCGTGTTTTTTACTTTGTGGCAAAAGTACACACAATTTAGTGTATTTCGAGAGATCAAAAAAGGACTCGACAAAGTTGAAAATGTGTTGTAGTAAGAAAATTAATAGAAAAAAGTAACAAAATGTGAACAGATTAAATAAAACACTATTTTTTGCTCTTACTTTCCAGGGTGGGTCTGCCGTTTATCCCCCCTCCCTAAATAAAACTTCTGCTTACGCCATTTGTAAGGCCAATGGTTTGATTATATTTTCAATATCGGCCTACACTTGAATATATTATTTTAATTTTTATTACTTTTGCTTTATTGATTTCCGGAATTTGTCCCACGCTTATGTTACTTCGATATAATAAATAGTACAGAGCTTCTCATCTAGCCTTCTAAGACGCCCACTGAGAATTTTGGCAGTTTTTTATTGCTTCGTTCAGCTTAGTAATTGCAAATACATTCAGTTTTTTTATTTCTGTACTAAGTACTTGCTACTTATAATTTAATAGCAGTTGAAAGTTAAACGAGAATTCGATCTTTAGCTTGCTGCATTTATAATTTATTCATTCAAGTCTTGAAATATAAATTAGTGAATACTAAAAATAAGGAATCGAATTGGCTTTTAGTGAGATTTCTAAATCGAGCTTTACAACTACGAAAGAGCTTATGCCAACTCATGGCTCGGTCCCACATTTAGTTAAGGAGCAGCGAACAGTTTTACTAAACCATAAAGTACAAAATTCAGGATTTTGGCTCTTTTATAAGTTTTTCGCTTAGAGCTCCAAAACTACGCACTTTAGGAAAAAAGTGCATTTATGCAAAAGTAAAGTAAATAAAATTTTCTACCGACTATATTGGAAAGGTTTTTTCCTCAGACGAACAAGTTAGGCGGTACAGTTCGTTAAAATCTGACAAAAATTTAAAAAAAATTTTTTTTTCGGTTTATCTCGAAAACTGCGCACTTTTAGTGAATAGTGTTTCTATTCAAAAATAAAGTGCCTACGTTCAATTTCCTAAAAATTATGTTTTTTAGATTTTTTAATATACGGATTTCATAGAGCAAGCGAGTGGGAGACGATAACACACGGAAGTGCTCGAGAAGGTTGTATTTTGTCTCTTTTATAGGTTTTTCGCTAATCACTTAAAAATACGTACTTTATAAAAAAGTTTTGCTTCACAAAAATAAATTGCATTAAATTTCTTACAAATTATATCTGTTAAGTTTTTTTCTCAGGTAAACAATTTAGGCTCTGGCACGCGTTAAAGTTAAAAAACCTTTCAAAATCGGTAAAAACATGATTTATTGCTCATAATTCAAAAACTACGCACTTTATGAAAAAAGTGCATCTATGCAAAAGTAAAGTACATTCAATTTTCTATAAATTATGTTTCCTAGGTTTTTTTCTTCAGGTGAAAAATTTAGGCGCTAGCGCGCGTTAAAGTTAAACAAACTTCCACAATCGGCCAAAAATTTGTTTTTGGGGGTTTATCGTTATAATTCGAAAACTTTTAGTGAATGGTGTTTCAATACAAAAATAAAGTACCTATTACATCGAATTTCCTACAAATTATGTTTCTTAAATTTTTTTGATAGGTAGATTTTGTAGAGCGAGCGAGCGAGAGACGATAATACACGGAAGTGCTCGAGAAGGTGGATTTTGTCTTTTTTATAGGTTTTTCGCTTATAACTTGAAAACTACTCACTTTATAAAAAAAGTTATGTTACACAAAATAAATTACGTTAAATTTCCTACAAATTATATCTCTTAAGTTATTTTTGTCAGGTAAACAACTTAGGCGCTGGCGCGCGTTAAAGTTAAAAAAACTTTCGAAAATTGGTCAAAAAATGTTTTATCGCTCATAACTCGGTAACTACGCAATTTTAGAAAAAAGTGTTTATATCCAAAAGTAAAGTTTATTTAATTTTCTATAAATTATGTCTTTTAAGTTTTTTCCTTTAGGTAAACGATTTAGGCGCTAGCGCGCGT
This sequence comes from Malthinus flaveolus, assembly GCA_950108345.1. Taxonomy (NCBI): domain Eukaryota; kingdom Metazoa; phylum Arthropoda; class Insecta; order Coleoptera; family Cantharidae; genus Malthinus; species Malthinus flaveolus. The sequence continues at coordinate 16,289,324 of OX467287.1, read as the reverse complement.
TAAAGTTTAATAAACTTCCAAAATTTACCAAGAAATTCCGTTTTTGCTCATAACTCAAAAATTGCGCACTTTTAGCGAAAGATGTTCCTAAACAAAAACAAAGTACCTACGTCAATTTTTTACAAAAATTATGTCTGAAAATTTTTTTCTACGACCTCAACTGCCCTTTAACATGTTAATTCTACAAGAGAACTGTACCCTCCTTACTACAAAATGGGTCCGTCGAGCACTTTTTAAAAATGAGGCAACTTCTGATTGCAAGACTACGTAAAATTATATTTTGATCTTATTTACTCTGAGAGTGTTTCTAAATTGTCTACGTTAAACAACCTTTCTCTCATATTTAGACGGCGACGAGCTGAGAATTTCTCGTTTCGTTCAATTCTTTTTTTTACTATTTTAGATAAACGAGTACTGATATCTTTCGCAAATAAGTAAATTCAATTTCTTTGCAGAAATACGTCTTGCTCGCACGACTTCCAACTTGAAAATAAAACATTTTAAATGTTGTAACGAGGTACAAAAAGAAAACTATGCACATACGTAGCAAGGAAAACTACACTCTGTTTTAGCCACTAAAATTGGATATTAAAGTATTGGAGTGAAACGTTAACATATACAGTCCAAAAAACGGTTCAATAGAGCCCAATAGGCAAACTTTGGTCCACTTTCTTAATAAGCGAAATTTGCGGGCAAAATATCGAGAAAAAGTATTAATATTTTTTAAACATTTATACGTTTGAGCAGGTGCATGTAGGAGCAGCTACAAGAATAATAAAATTAGTTTCGTAACTTCTTACATCAAGACGCTAAGAACTTATAATAGACAAGCTGGAAAATTTATGAAGTATAAAAGAGAATTTTTCTCAACAACGAGAGACTACCTATTTTGCAAAGCGATATAAAATTTATATCTAATCTAGATTAATTTGGGTAAAAATTTGTTTTTAAACAGCAATCAGAACTTCTTCGTCATTAAACTAAATTAAAGGATGTCGAAATAACATAAATTCCAACTACATTTTCAACTTTAATATACAGGTGAAATTAGTATTAATAAAATATATTGCTTGATTATCCTCTAGAGCAGATTTCAAAGGCCTTAACGAATAGCTGGGGTGATTAAAGGATGCTTTGTTTAATCTAAAGGTCCGCATTAAAATTTTATTCCCCAGAATTATGTTATCTTCGCATAAAATAAGCTTTGTATAGTTATTAGGAGAAATTTAGATTTATCACTGTCATTTTATTTTGCCTTATTTGTGGAAGGAATGAAAACACGTATTTCAACATTTTTGCCCTTATGAAAAAATCGTTAATTCCTTAAACGAAGGATAACGTGGTTGCAAACGGAGATTTCTATAAAACACTTACAGGAGAAGTAAGCGGCATTTCGGTTAGAATAGCAGTAATCAGGAAGACGCGCCACTTGGGATTGGGAACTTGAATAAATTCAATCAAAAATGTCTATGCTGTCGATAATAAGTTGATAGTTTAGCACAATTTTGATATATTTGTATTTTTGACGACCAGAGTAGTCAAGTGGCTTAGAGCGTCTGTATTTGGATCTTTTCATGCCTTTTCAACTACCTGGGATTAGCCTTTGGTTGTTTTTTTTGACAAAGCTGCCACCCCGAGTAAATTAAAAGTTGACTAGAGAAAGTGGGTTAAAAACACAAACTTTGTGGGCATGCACGTCTAGCAGAAGAGGTTTGTTACAAGCAGCTGAAGAACGTTGACGGCTGAAAAAATCGGTGCAAGATTGTAGGTCGCGTATATACTTACGTGTCCAACTACCTTTACGAAGCCCGACACATATCATAGGCTCTCAGAAGCCCGGGTTATCTATTGAACTTAGAGGTGTGTATTTGATAAGAATATATATAAAAGAATATACTTAATCTGCGGAACTGAAGAGGGGTAACTTTTTTTAATATATGCCTAAATATATATTTCTCAGTTCGTATGAAGCCGCGCTTATGGCACTACCTTTGCGGAGCCAAAGTGTATAAAGTGTATATAGTTTACGCATCTTGTGAAGCCACACAGTGTTGCCCCATTTTTCTATTCTAAGCGCTTTAATTTTGCTTCTATATTTCGATCCTAAGTGCTTTAACTGCAATATTTGTTATATGCTATACTTTTGAATATTATTAGTGTCATAATTTTTCGCGAATTTCCATTACCTATTTCAACAATTTTATAAATTCGTGGCATCAAAACTTTTCAAATTCTATTTCAACAATGAATAGAACTAAATTCTTAATGAGTTTGGCTAAACAGAATAAAGTCGGTAAGTAAATTTTGTGGAACTTTTAGCAAAACATTGTTTATGTTTATTTTGTTGTCTAGCACACGTTTCTGATGTTGGGGAAGTAACGGTTGTGAAAAGGTGTAGAACACCTAAAATCAAACCCAGTTGTTTTAAATCAACGGAAAAAAATGATGACGATCTTGATTTAGCAGAAAGCGTAAGTGTTTTGATAAAATTATTACAGTGTAAGAGAGGCCGACGTTAATAGTTATTGTAACACGAGACAATTATTGTAATAAACTAGAACTTTTAATCTTATTTTAGAAAAAGCGCGCCAACTATTTTGCAACCTTTCAATTAACACACAAGACATCTCACGTTTCATGTTTCTGGCACCGCGCGCTTTTAAGTTATTTGAATTTACTCTTAGTGAGTAATATTTTCTTGAATTTATTATTTTCGGTTTGTGAAAAGTTTAAACCCGACTTTAATCTTGTTATAACATCCCCTATTCATGTAAAGCGGTCAATATTGTATTGTTTTAAAAAAATTCATTTTTATTAACAAAAATTTTGACAAAAAATAATGAATTACGAATAAAATGAAATCGGATAATTTGTAAATTAAAAAAAAATAGCAAAGGACCTAGTAGAAATGAAGTATTTTTCAAGTTAAATTAAAACAGGACTCTCATTTTAAAAATGTATTGAAGGTATGGTTTTTCTTTTATACAGGGTATGAGGACATTTCTTGGCCAACGATTTGCACATGATTCTGCAGATCAAAATAGTTTATACAAGTTTAATACAAGTTCGTTTAAATTAGTATAAAATAAATACTAATTTAAACAATTCTTAATTTTTCTCTTTGAATGTAGCCTTAGGTAACAAATACCTAACTAATTTTTTATTTTAATTTTTAAGAACCTCTCAAACAGTTTTGTCGATTTTGAGAGTTCTGGAAGCGAGTACATTCCTTCTACTGTATCTTCGTCGCCAAGTACTACTGTCGATTTTAACGGTTTAGAAATCTGGGATGATAACAGTCCAATATCCATGTCTGAAGAGATTGTTCCATTACAACCAAGTATTAGAGTAGTTGCTAAAGATCTCCCAAATTCAAGCAATCTGGCCTGTTTAGAAAATGTCGATTATAACAGTATAAAACATAATGCACCAGAAATCGAAGAATCGAAAGTTCTTCGTTATTTAAAAAAATTAAAAACTCATAATTTGCCTAAAGAAGCGAAAAAAGAAAAAGTTCAAATATTATCATCAATAATTATTAAAAATCCAAAAACTGAACAACCGTTGACAATAAATAATATTAGCACGCCATTGCAATTAACCGATAAAGTATCAGTGACTGAGCAAGACAATATTTCGAAAATTTCAAGCCTTACATTTAAGGATGATAATAATGTAAGCTTATGTTATTTTTCTTAAATTTTTTTAAGTTTACCTACATTTAGCTATGAAATTTTTTATTAATGCCCAGTATTGTCAACTTTAAAAATGTCGTCTTTAAAAATTAAAAGTCCCTTTAAGTCAAATATTAACCAATGCCATGGCTAGATTTAGAATTAAAGAGAGTTTTAATTTTTAAAGGCGTCTTAAAAAGTTGATAATACCGGGCGTAAGTATTAGCAAGTACTAAACCAATTTTAATTTTTTTATTCGCTATGCAGAAAGATGATAAATTATTATTACCTACAAAAAAATCAACATCCAAAGAAAGAACAACAATATGCCCTATTTGTTACCAGGACGTCTTTACGCATTTTACAAGACATCTGTTTAGACACCATCAAGACCATAAAGATGTTTTACTAATTAAAAGTATGAAACCTGGTTCTAAAGATCGATTAGCCTTAGTAGCAGCATTAAGGAAACAGGGTTACTTCTATTTAAAAACAGAAAGAGACATTTTACATCCAGTTAGAAGATCAAAAGATACTAGTGTTGAATATTTCGTGTGCACATATTGTTTAGGTCACTATAGTAAAAATCTACTTTTTAAACACGTTAAATCTTGCAAGAATAGACCAAGAGAAGATTTAAAACCGGGTAAAAATTGTTTGAGCAAATCCCAAACTTTTATGGCGTCCATGATATCAAAAAATCATGAGTTTTTAAAAAATTCGCGTATTAAAAAGGAAGTCTTCGATACTATGCGTGCGGATAATATAAGCTCCGTAGCAAAAAATGATACACTCATTTGTCTTTACGGAGAAGCGCTTTTAAATAAGCATAAGAGGCAACAAATTTCCATTGTCGTCTCTAATAAAATCAGAGAAATGGGTAGATTATTGATTGCTTTAAAATCTATTAGTATTGAAAATGTCGGATTATTTGAGATTTTGAAACCAGAAATGTTTCAATCATTAATATCGGCGACAAAAATTATTAGCGGTTACGACGTATCCACAAAAACTTTTAAAGCGCCTTCTTTAGCCCTTCACATGGGAACCAATTTAAAAATAGTATGTGACGTCGCTTTTAAAATTGTCGTTGAAAAAAGAAATCTTCCGAAAATAAAATGGGATGATAGAGACCAAAAAAAGTCTGAAATTAAAGACTTAAAAAAGCTGATCGAAGGACACTGGTGTAGTGAAATATCAAGTTTAGCCTTAAAGACGCTAAAAGAAAAGCACTGGGAAAAACCGACTTCTTTACCTTTGAATTCGGATATTCAGTCATTTCAAACGTATACTAACAATATGGCAGATGATTCTTATAAACAGTTAGACAATGACAAAAACATTCAAATAAATTATAAAAAATTAACAGAATGTGTTTTGGCTCAGACCGTCATGTTTAACAGAAAACGAGTAGGGGACGTACAGTATTTAAAAATCGATACTTATAACAAAGAATTTACTACTGTTAATCAAGAAGCCTTCTTAGATTCACTTACGAGCGTCGAAAAAGTAATTAGTAAAAAATTTAAAAGAGTCGTAACTGGTGGGAAAGGTTCCCGACCAGTTCCTATATTATTTTCAAAATTATCTCAGAAATATATAAACTGCTTATTAAAAATGAGAAAAAAGTACAACATCGTTCCAGAATCTAATCCATATCTTTTTGCCAATCCGGGCTCGGAAAATAAGTGGATGTCGGGAGTAAATATCATCAGAAAGTTGGCTGCAAACTGTGGGGCTAAAAACCCAACCCTTTTAACATCGACGAAATTTCGTAAACATGTAGCCACTACTCTCCAGTTATTAAGTATGGAAGAAGATGAGATGGAGCAAGTAGCGACTTTTATGGGTCATACCAAAAAAACCCACACGGAATTTTATAGGTTACCGCAAGATATATTCCAAACAGCTAAGGTAGCAAAAGTACTAATGTTACTAGAGAAGGGCAAAGGAAAGGAATTTCGAGGAAAAAACTTAAACGAAATTGATTTAAAAGATAATGACGTATATTATAGTTCGGAATCTGAAGCTGAAGAGAGAGAAGTTGACCATCAACAACCACTCGCAAAACAAATTTTAAGTAAAACTAAAACCGTTAATCGGCCAGTAGTCGTAGATGTCAGTTCTAAAAATTTCAATAGTGATGACGACGACGAGGAACCTCCGATTAAGAAAGCGAAAGGTAATGTGTAATCTAATTAATAACACCTTAGATTCTTTATATACTGGGTGTTCTAAAATTTTATGGATACGGAACCACACAGTTGATTAAGCCAAATTCGTCTATGTAGAAAACGCTTCGTTGGCGCGTAAAATGGTTTTCATTCTTGTATAAAAATAATAAGTACTTAGATAAATTTAGCTTATTTCAATTCTGGAATCCGTGGTTGTTTTTTGTGTATTTGGAATTATTATGGGGCACTCTGATTACCTGAGTGAGTTTCAACTTATAAATTCGTTTACACTTTATTATAAATTTTAAGTCTTTAAGTACATTTTGTTAAGATTTTATTCTATTATTTTAGTAACTGAAAAACATCTTCAAAATACAAAATGCCGTATTAGATGGAACGCGGAAGAAAAAAAACTAGTACTTCATCACTTCCGTCATCACATTAAAAAAAAGATCACACCAAAGAAGCACGAATGCACTGAGCTACTCGCTAATCATAAAAATCAGTTTAAAAATAAAGATTGGGTTAAAATTAAAACACTAGTTTACAATAATTTTAGAAAAACATAACTTCTTGCTCTTAATTGTTTTAATTAACAGAATTATTAATTTATATATTTTACTTCTGCATTTAAGAATTTTATTTAATTTGAAATTGTGAGCAATTTTTGATACCTTATACTAACAACATAACTTGTTAATTGTTTTTAATTAACAGAATTATTAATTTTACTATTGCATTTAAGAATTTTATTTTATTTGAAATTGTGAGCAATTTTTGATATACCAACAACATAACTTGTTAATTGTTTTTAATTAACAGAATTATTAATTTTACTATACTGCATTTAAGAATTTTATTTAATTTGAAATTGTGAGCAATTTTTAATTTCCTATTGGTTGTGAATTAAAATACAAATAAATGATTTATTTTTAATTTTATATTTTGTTAAAAATATTAAATTTGTTAGTACCTACTCTCATGAGCCTATGAAACGTCACACGAATTACTTTTTTAAAAGTTTTTTTAACTGTCATCCCTTCATTGCTCCCAAACTATAATTTTGCGGAAGATACCACACACTTATTTTTATTATGCTTCTTAAAATACATAATACAGTATGCATTTATTTCATCAAAACGTCGTGGGCCAATTTTAAGTAATTTGAAAAATAAGTACCTAATCGGTTCATGAGTAGTTTTTAGTTTTTAAAACACCCTTTCCTAAAATTGCAAGATTGAAAAAGTGTTCCCTGGACCTCTTAAGTTTAATTAGGAGAATATCTGACATGCATAGCATCGGTGTAAGTTATTCTACGCGGTGTGTCATAGGTCATAGGCCGCATGCTTTTTGGCTACAGCTTATAAGCGTTAAGAGATTTTAAACAAATTTTGTTCGAACTCAAAATTTTAGGTTTCCAACAAATTTGCTACGAGTGTAAGATATATCTTAAGTACGTAGTTTGAGCATAGCAAACGAATAACGCGTAAATTCCTGTCTTCAATTACTTACTTTTAAACTTTAGGTACCAAAATTATATAGTGATCGCTAAAAACTAGGGTTGTATTTTAAAGTCATTAGTCTGCTTAAATGTGAATAATTTATCAATTGGCGATGTTGCCACTTTTAATGGTCTCGTATAATACGTGAACTACCGCGGGACTCTTAAAGCTCATGATATACCTTGCCAATGTATACGGTAATACACAGAAATAAACGAGCGCCCTCTGCACAAATTTTATGTGAACTAAACGTATATGTTTTGTGGCATATTGACTACAATATGCAGCCCTGACTAAAATTTAAAGATAGCTTCTTTAAATCGTCATAAAGCTCCACAACAAAATATACACGCAAGTTTTATGAAGCCCGAAACCGGGCTTCATAAGGTATCCTCGGGCTTGGTATCATTTAAAGAGTATATCATTTCGGGCTTCGTAATGCTGTTTAATATATCTAGTCACGTATCACTTAGATGCGACAGCTCTGTGAGAGGGTTTAAGTGGTTGCTTAAGCTCAAAATCGTTAAAAATGTATGTTTCTACCAATTATAACGAGCGCCTAAGGCCCGAGAAAAGAGGCCCGTAGGGCTGGCACGGTACGTTTTAGTACTTGAGCAAAACTCTGAAACACGTAACAGTGGTTTAATAAAGCAATCAACACACTGCCGAAAGGGTATCGTAAATCACCAACAAATTTTAGGGTAGCGTTAGAGTGAGTGTTTAAAGTTAGGGAGTGCGTTCTTCTTGAGCTACTATTTTCGAACACTTTTCGATTTTTTCGGTTCAGTAATAAACTAATTTAGTTCCGTGTAATGTGTTAAGAAACGGCGAGCTTTAAAATGGTAGGTGCTTAAAAAGAGCACTACGGAAGATGGTGGTAATTTAATTAAATCTTTGCCAACTTGGTGTAGTAAAAACATAATTATACACTTAAAAAAGAAAGTAATTTAAAGTACTTTCAAATAATAATAAAGCGAGTGGCAGATGTAGAAAGTCAATTAAGCACAAAAAGTTATAGAGAAGCAATTAGGAAATAAAGAGTCTCCATTAATATCATCAACCCCGTAACGACCATTTTGCAAAATTTTTTCCATCCTTAATTAACAATCAATTAGAAAAACTTTTCATTTTAACCCTTGGTAGAGTGTTTTACAAAATTTTAATGAAGTTTACAGAAAATACTTTGAAAGCTTCTTATGGCACTCATAAACAAGTTTGTGTTTTAAGGGTTAATTACATTAAGTCACCCGACAAATTGGATGAGTAGGCCAAAAAATAAAAGTTTTATAGGTCAAGTTCTCCAGGTTTGAGATTTTAATTGAATGGGCGCTTTTTTAATTACCTACTCGCCACTTATTAGTTGGTTTTGGTTTCTTTAAATTTGCATCAAAATTTCGTCTCGAAACTAACCTTCAGCTGGGAAAAATGGACGCTTTTTAATACTTAATTTTGTGTTTTAGTTTCGCAACAATTTCCCGTGTTGTTTGTGAATTTAATAACGAGGTACATCCTCTTCAAAGAGGATTATCCAAATCAATATAGTATAAATACAATATTTATGTTATTGATAAAATATGTACATATTACTCTTCTAGTTATTTCTAAATAAAGGCTCTTACAGATGTAGCTATTACGTATTACTCACTTATTACATACGTGTCTACTGAAAAGTCGGAAACGAACAGGAAATTTTCTTCATTTTTTTCATTTTTCAACAAATGGTCTTCGGTATTTAAATAATAACCGAAAAATAGCCTTAAATTGTAATTTATATTTGTTGCACTGATAATGTCTTAAAATGGCCTTAAGTGTCTACTAAAACAAACTAAAGTCAAAAGTGAGTAGAGGTATTTTAAACGTATACAGGGTGACCCCGAGTCTCGAAAAAGTCCCATAACTTTTTTGCTATATGATATATCGACTTGATTTTTTTTCAAAACTTACGTACAGCAATAATGTATAATTTAAAAATAGTCTCGTTCATATACAGAGTGTCCCAATGTTATAAATACACTAAAAGTAGGTTTTTTGAAATGGAACCCCTCTTTTTTTTTCTGAATTATAAACTAAATTGTGCGTAATATTTATCAAGGTTGTTTTCACGTACCTGTCACAATTTTTGACTTAAGTCACTTTCTTGTTCAAAAATCCTAAATTCCAGGTTCCGCTCAAAAATTCATAACTTCCAAACCGTTCGAGATAAATAGATAATTCTTTCTCCTATAGATTTCTGAAGCTTTGCCAAATCTTTTGGCATGTCTTGAACTATTTCCTCAAGTTTTATGAGGTTGGTGCGATTTTTTGAAAATGCCAACTTAATCATGTCAAAAACTATTTTTTTTTCAAATGGCACCCCTTGTATATTATTGCACTAATCCAAAGCTTTTTTGGCAAGCTTTCCAACAATATACTATAAGTATGGGTTGTTCGAAATTTTGGTTCTTTATCATAACAGCCAGAATTTTCACATTCGACCATACTTATAGTATATTGTTGGAAAGCTTGCCAAAAAAGCTTTTGATTAGTGCAATAATATACAGGGGATGCCATTTGAAAAAAATAGTTTTCGACATGATTAAGTTGGCATTTTCAAAAAATCGCACTAATCTCATAAAACTTGATGAAATAGTCTAAGACATGCCAAAAGATTTGGCAAAGCTTCAGGAATCCATAGGAGAAAGAATTATCAATTTATCTCGAACGGTTTGGAAGTTATGAATTTTCGAGCGGAACCTTGAATTTAGGATTTTTGAACAAGAAAGTGACTTAAGTCAAAAATTGTGACAGGTACGTGAAAACAATCTTGATAAATATTACGCACAATTTAGTTTATAATTCAGAAATAAAATTAAAAAAAGGGGGTTCCATTTCAAAAAACCTAACTTTAGTGTATTTATAACATTGGGATACCCTGTATATAAACGAGACTATTTTTAAATTATGCATTATTGCTGTACGTATGTTTTGAAAAAAAATCAAGTCGATATATCACATAGCAAAAAAGTTATGGGACTTTTTCGGGACTCGGGGTCACCCTGTATATTATACATACTTAAAATCTATTGATTTCAAGTAAAATATACCCAGCGAAGTTTTTCTAAATAAAATAAATTCGACGCAAAAAAGATAATTTTTTTTATGAAAACTATTGATTAACCCTCGCAGTCCCGAAACCGGAAAACGAAAAGTCGATATTTTTATGAATAACTTTTATGAAAATTTTTTTTATATAATTTCCTTCTGTGTATTCTCCTAAAATACTAAACTACATAATATACTGCTGGAAAATATCAAAAAATGTATAATTTTAGAAAAACTTTAATAAAGAACACCCTGTATAAAAATCTGCAGAAATGAAACTATAAATACTAGATTTGAAACAAGCAAAAACTTTTACGAAGAGTAACATTTTTTGATAAAATCACTAATAAGCGAGATTAGATTGAAACCAAAATGTCCTTATTTCGTCCGAAAACACAAAATAAAAAATGGGTCATCGATGACCCGGTTTTGGTAAACTATGATTGTAATTTATTTTGGGACTGCGAAGTTTAACACGTAAAATTATGTATGAAAAACAACATCGAGTAAATGACCGCCATGACAAGCCAGACAATGACCAACTCTTTTTTGAGCATGTAGCATTGCTTTGCTCAATATTTCAGCTGGAATTCGGGCAATTTCTTCACGAATATTTGACTTTAAGTCTTCTAACGTTTGTGGGCGATTATTATACACTTTATTTTTCAAGTAACCCCACAAGAAAAAATGAGGCGGCCACTCAATATCTTCATTTTTTTAAAGCAGCCGGGCAGGGAAAATGTTTGTAAGAAGAGCGACCGTTTCACGCGCTGCGTGGTATGTAGCACCATCTTACTAAAACCAAAAGTTTTCCATACCAAGCTCTTCTAACTGAGGTTGCATAAATTCACGTATCATTGTTCGATACCGTTCTCCATTAACGGTTACTGCATTGCCCCTGGCATCTTCAAAAAAGAAGGGTGCAATGATTTCTTCGGAGCATATTGCGCACCAAACAACGAATTTTTGATCAAACTGTACGTTCTCTTCAATAAGACGAGGGGTTTCTGTTCCCCAGAAACGATCATTTTGCTTGTTAACACGGCTAGAAAAGCAAAAATTTACTTCGTCGCTCAGAATCAAATTTTGCAAAAAATTTGGTTCTGCTTCCACTAAGTTTGCAATGATTTGTACGTATTGCAAACGTCTTTGAACATCCATTGGCCGTAGTTTGAACACAGTTTGAATTTTGTATGGATACATATACAAGTCTAAGTAAAAGTCCGCTCAGACAACCCTAATTGCGCCGAACGTCTTCTTGTAGAAGTTTTTGGTTCTGCCTGAACGTCAGCCTGAACAAGCTCAATATTTTCGTTTGAACGACCAGTACCCAGTACGAGGTCTTCCAGTACGTCTCGCGTCACTCACTACACCAGTTTTTAAAAATGTGTGTGCTAAACGCCGAATTGTTTCTCCATGTGGAGCTCTTCGATCGGGATACGCTCTCCTAAAAGCGCGTTGAGTTGAAACTATCGAAGAAAAGTTTTGAAAATACAATTTAACAATTTCTGCGCGTTTTTGAGACGAATAACGCTCCATAACAAAATTCTGTATCTTTCTACTTTGATAAAAAACTTCACCCTTTGACAATAATTGTCAAGGAAATAACAAAATTATAACATTCCATAGCTGGGTATATTTTGCCGCACGGTACATACGTTTATACTTTAAATATACGTATATTTTTTAAACTTAATATACGTTAAATAGACGTATATTTTTGAAATTTAATATACACTATCGGACAAAAGTAAAGCAACAAAATGTTGCAAAGTATTTTACTTTAATACTTTTTGAAAACCACGTTATAAGCAGTGCTTTTTAATTGATTTTGAGTTGCAATCACTTCAGTGTTTTATTACAAAATGTTTTGAGATAATAAAGAAGCGAATTACTTCTAAATAATATAAAATTAAAAAGAAAAGGCAACTGCACGCGACAAAAGTAAAGCAACTTTGATAGAATAAATTAATTATTAGTGTTTTAATACAAGAAACGGTCAGAGCAGAATTATATCACAATATTAACATCAGTAATTAATAGAATATCCATTATTTTGTAAAACTTTTTGGCGAAGTCGCGGCATGGAAGATGTTAACTTTTGAAGAACTTCATTAGGAAGGTTAGCCCACACTTCATTGATTTTATCAGTAAGTGATTGTTTATTGGGGAAGGTTTTAGTGCGGATACACCGTTCATTTCTTCCCACAAGTTTTCAATTGGGTTTAAGTCAGGGGATTGTGCCGGCCACTTTAAAACTCTAACATTGTTTGCTTGAAACCACTCTCTAACCAGCTGGGAATATTGCTGAAATATGAAACGCAAGGGCATTTATCACTCTGCGTATGGCTGCATTATCTTCTTCTTCTTCTTCTTTCTCAGCCACTTTTCGTCCACTCCTGGACATAGGCCTCCTTCATGTTTTTCCATGCTGTCCTGTCTTGTGCCTTCTGGAACCATCTGTTCCCTGCTTGTTTTTTGATGTCGTCAAGCCACCTCCTCTGGGGTCTTCCTGTACTTCTCTTTGTTTGTCTTGGTCGCCAGTACGTTAGTTTGGTTACCCATTTAGCATGATCTTGCCGGGCTACATGTCCTACCCAGCGCCACTTCAGTTCTGCGATGCGTCTTATTATATCCTCGACTTTAGTGTCATGTCGGATATCTTCGTTTCTCCTTCTGTCCCTTAGACTAATCCCGAGCATCGCCCGTTCCATCGCCCTCTGCATAACTCTTAACTGATTTGCAGTCTTCTTGGTCATGGCCATTGTTTCCAATCCATAGGTCGCTATTGGCAGTATGCAGGTGTCGAAAACTCTTCGTTTAAGGTTGATGGGTATGCTACTATCTCTAAATATATAGTTCATTTTCCCGAACCCTGCCCAGGCTAATCTTATTCTTCTTTTAATCTCCGCTGTCTGATTTTCTTTGCCTATTCTTATCGCATGTCCCAAGTATATATACTCCTCCACGTTTTCCATACCATACCGTATACCATCTATGTTTATAGGTTCTTCGGTGTCACTTATTATTTTGGTTTTTGTGATGTTCATTTTCAAGCCGATTTTTTTTGAAGCATCGTTGCATTATATTTTGGAGTAAATCTCTGTACATAAAACGATCCATGATTCCATCAATGAAGTGTAATGGTCCTCGTCCATAAGAAGAAAAACAACCCCATACGAAAACGCTACCTTTACCGTGCTTAATAGTAGGTGTCACGTATTTTGGATTAAACCTTGTATTAATTGGTCGTCTCACGCGCCTCATTCCATCTGAATTAAATATTTTATAGCGACTTTCATCGCTACATAAAACTTTTCTCCAGTCTTGAACTGTCCAGTTCAAATGTTCTCGTGCGAATTCAATCCTGGCGAGTCTGTTTTTTCTCGAAATAAGTCGTTTCTTAGCCGGACGTCTGCTAAAAAGTTTTGCTTCAACTAAACGCCTCTGAATTGTTCTCTGACTAACTTCTATTTCTGGAATTTCCGCAATAATTCTAGAGACAGATTTCCAAGGATCGCTTTGAGAACATCGTTTGATACGTCTATCCATCCAAAATGTGGTTTTTCTGGGTCTTCCCGATTTCGGTAGGTTGTCCATTATTTTATCTTTCATTATAAGACAAAATTATTCTTGAAACAGTGTATTTTGGCAAAATAAATTGTCGCGAAATATCAGCTTGCTTTCTATTTTGCAAAAAAGCGTTTATCACCATTTGCTTTAATTTTTTGCAGACTGGGATACCTCTTGGCATGGCTAAACATGTTTAGAATTGACTCACAAAAGTTGACAAAAATAATAAAATAAATTACTTTTATTTTAAAAGTTCTTTGGACCAAAAACTAAAAAGTTGCTTTACTTTTGTCGCACTATTTTAGCGTGTTTGAGAATTTAGATGCATTTCAACTGTTTTATAATATGGTTAGAAAAAATTAACTATCGCCGATGACAGAGCCTACTATGGAATTTTGATATTCGAGTATAGTGAATTGGAATATTGTAATGTAGGGTTCAAAATACTGTAACATTTACTTTTTTCAAAAGTGTTGCTCTACTTTTGTCTGATAGGTACGTTGTCGTAAAAACGTATAAGAACTGTAAGTTTTAACTACCTTTGGTAATAAAACATACCTTATATTTCCGTATATTACTCGTCTTTTGGTTACGTTTATTTTGCGACAAAATGCTTACGTATAACTAACGTAAAAATGGCCACGTTTAAAAACAATACCAATAGTATACGTCTATAAAATATACTAGATACGTATATTACACCACGTAAACGTATTTTATACGTATAATAAACGTAGCTGTGTTTATTTGGTTCCACTTTGAACAACTCGGCGCAACGCGCTTTGCCACCCTTTATTTTCAAATATTTCCTAATACTAAATTAACATTTTGCCCTATTTTAAACCTAAACTCGTTATTTATGAATAAAATGGAGTCGAGTCGACCTTTAGACTCCACCAACTTAGCGCTACGCGCCTCTTTTAAGTTAATTTTCACATTCGACTTAAGTTTACAGATAACTTTTCGGTTCGGATGATTATTACAAAAATGCCCCTTTCATTTTATACAAATTCTGAAATATGGCGTATTTAGATCACTTTAAAACAAACGCAATATAATTAATAGATTACATATTTCAACGGCCATTTTAACGCCAAAATTTGTGGTAATTTATGTGTGTAACAAGCACATAGCGTAATCAAATAGTTAATGATGTGTTTGGACAGTGCATAAACTGTTGCATATAACGGCGCAAATGAAAAATTATTACACCAAGTGTTTAGGCGTCTCTCTAATAATTTATGAAACGCCGAACTCGTTGGGACGTATAATGCAATTTACATCATTATGTTTCTCTATTCAAATTAACGTGTGTGTTTGACGATTATTAATTTGATTTTTGTATTTAATAACACAACGCGCACGAAAATTACCAACTAAAAGCTACGTATATTATTTAATGCAGTTGCAATACGTGGCAGTGTTGGATGAAATAGCTACTAGAAGTAGAAATATATATTTTCTTTACCTTTCGGTCTGAGAGCTAGACGTACTTTATATGGTTGCTTGAAATAAATATTAGCTGACTGTTCGCTTTTCAAATTATATTTTAAGTTATGGTAACGTACGAATGCATGTTGAATTTTTACAAGCACTTATAATAATATAGTTGCGGTATGAGCAATGAGCAGCTTACGAAAATAAATTTCGTATGTAGGTAACCAATTTTAATTACACTCTCGTTTTGTAAAGTTGCACGATGTGGCTTTGGTTACGATTTTAACTCTCATATTGACTGAAAGCTTTTAATCATTCTATTTTTCTCTTAATTTTACAATTTATATGTATGGAATGCGTAGAAAGGTTGATTAATGCTTTGATGGAGGTGTAATGAGGTTTGTTCAACAAATTGATATGTGTCTTTTTTATAAGGTGGTTGGTCGAATTAAAAATTGCGCAAGTAATGTTTTAAAAGAAGGCTTCATTTCGTATGTAAGTTTAAAAAATGGTTTTCTAAAATTTATATTTTTATTCTGCAACTTGTCACACGCCTAGAACACCACTTCTGATTTTATTCCTTCTCGTTTCTCGACTGTGATAGATAACCAAAAATGCTTTTGTAATGCAATCTCCTTTTTCATATATTTCGTGTTCTTAACCTCATTTTTCGTTATTTGTTGTTCGGGTCTGTTAACGTTTATTTGTTTTCTTGAAGAGTTAGCACTTAAAACATGCACAAAACTAAATTTAGAAATAATTTTTTCTTTAAGATTCGGAACGCAACGAGTCTCTATTTTTACTTAAGTTTAAACTACAGAATTTTTAACGACTTGGATTGAAAGAACATTGAAAATGAGTACTTGGAGGGAGTTTGAAAAGATAGGAGTTTTGCTCTTATTTCTGTTTTTTGCGTATAACTCAAAAACTACCCACTTTATAAGAAGAGTAGTTCTACATAAAAGTAAACTACATTAAATTTTCTACAAATTATATTTAATAAATTTTTTTCTCAAACAGATAGTTTAGGCACTATAGTGCGTTAAAGTTTGTCAAAGATTTCAAAATCGGCTTAAAACTGTTTTTCTTGTTTATCGGTTATAACTCGTATCTTACGCACTTTATGAAAGAAGTGTTTTTACATGAATATAAACTGCATCAAATTTGCTACAAATTATATTTCTTAGGTTTTTCTCCTCAGGCAAACCCTTTAGACGCTAGAGCGCGTTAAAGTATGAGAAAGATTCCAAAATCGACTTAAAACTGTTCTTTTTCGTTTTTCACATACAACTAAAAAAATACGCACTTTATGAGAACAGTGTCTCTACATGAATATGAACTAGATGAAATTTTCTATAAATTATATTTTTTACCTTTCTGTCGCCAGGCTAACTCTTTAGGCGCTAGAGCGCCTTAAAGTGTGGAAAGATTCCAAAATCGACTTAAAACTGTTTTTTTTTGTTCATTGCTTAAAACTCGAAAATTACGCACTTTAGAGAAAAGTGTTTTTATAGCAAAATAAAGCAAATTTAATTTCTTACTAATTATTTTTCTTAATCTTTTTTCGTCAAATGAACGAGTTCAACTACAAGTATCTAGTCCACAAAAACCACTTTACAGTTGTACACCTACCCTAGTACAACAGTGTGTACTGTTAATCGCCAAAATATAAAACTGATTAGTAACCCTTACGCATGTGTACCTTTCAGTTAGGAGACAGTCAGTTAGTTGGGCCGTAAACAGTTTGGTGGAGAGTCAAACAGTCAAGGGTTGATAAGGAGTTCGTTGTTTGTTAGCAAGGAAGTAACATTTCAATAAAAGTTTGTTTGTTTTATTGATTGAAAAAAAAACGAGACGACGGCATAGCCCGAAGGTACGTGAATATTTATTTCAGGAGGAACAAAATTTTGTGAAATATAGAATCGTTGATTCGAACAACCGTGACTGGCATAAGAAGAAAACCGGCAATTTTGACATGAAAAACTAATATTCAACAAACGCATAGGTGCCACAATTTGACTAACTACTACAAGAGCTAACCTAATAAACAGACGTATGCGGTAAAGAGAGACAGCCCTCTATATTTTATAACCTGTTACACCTGTAACTCGATTTTATTCTACGCTTTATATGTTTATGTCTGGGTGAGTATACGTTGGTGCACTTCAGTTTCATTTCTGCAAAAATACTGAAGAAATTACGTTTACGCTTCGCGGAGTTGTGCAGTGTGCACGCTATTAATTTTATATGCACAACAGATCGGCATAGATACGTTTCTTGCATTCATTATCTCGAATACGAGATGTCTGAAAAATTATAAACGGAGTACGATTAAAGCGAAATTGCTTCATAAATTTTCAGCATTTGTCACACACGCCGAACTTGATTAAAATGAATGCGAAACAGTGGAAATGAAAAAGAAATCCATATACCACCTACTGAAATTAAAACAAATTTTGTTATTCATTTGCACCTACCTATATCAAAATATTAACTATTTCATGTTATTGTTGCTCCTAGTTGGGAATAACAATGACTTATTAATTAATTCCATTTACGAATTTAATATAATTTCATTACTTCAGAGCTTCCTTGTGAAGCTGATTCTATTATGTCATGCAGGATTATTATTTTTGAAAATATAATTGAGGTTTGTGCTGGTGGTGTTCTGTATTGTAGCTAATTTTCAAAATTTGCCTGCAATAATTAACTTATTCGACTACATGTTTGAATGTTTTATTAAAATACCATTCTAGTATTGCAATGTGTAAAGGGTTGCAAGTCCAAAAATTGCGCAATTTCAAAAATTGTCCTACAGGCATTCATATTCACATTATCAATTTCATCCCTAAGGCTAAATTGTAAAAAACAGATGAAAGGCGCCATAAAGAGGCAGAAAATTATAGAATTTGAAAGAAAAAAACACCTGTTAAGGAACTCAAATACGTCTTGGTTTTAGAAGCCAATATTTGCATTTTGGCAGTTTCATTTTCAACCTGAATGAAGTGTGAGATCAGTGCGAATGATTGCTACAATTAGACAGTTATAGAGACGTCTAAAAACTAACAGGACACTCACACACAACTTCAGAGTAAGACGAGGTACTAACAGCCTCTGAAAACACAAGTCTTCGAAGCTTTATAAGCAAATGAATGTGACTCTCTAGAGTTTTAGGGGAAAAAGACACTAACATCCTCTGAAAAACAATATAAAGTCTTCAGAAGCTTTACAAGAGAATGAATGGGGCTCTTCAGGGGAAGAAGAGGCACTAACAGGCCCTGAAAAACTCAACAAAATCTTCAGAAGCTTTACAAGAAAATGAATTCGGCTTTTTAAGGGATGAAAACACACTAACGTCCTCTCAAAAACACTATATGGTCTTCAGAAGCTTTACAAAAGAATAAATGGGGCTCTTCTGGGAAAGAAAAACACTAACATCTTCTGAAAAACACTATAAAGTCTTCAAAAACTTCACTAGAGAATGAATAGGCTCTTCAGAATAAGACGAGACACTAACAGCCTCTGAAAACAAAAGAAAGTTTTCAGAAACTTCACAAGAGAATGAATGGGGATTTTCAGAGGAAAAAGAGGCACTAACAGCTTCTGAGAAGCACAATCAAGTTTTTAGAAGCTTCATAAGCGAATCAATGGAATTCTTCAGAGTAAGAAGAAGAGCTAACAGCTTCGGAAAAACACGAAAAAGTCTTCAAAAGCTTCAAAAAGGAATAATGGATCTCTTCAGAGTAAGAAGAAACACTGGCAGTCGTTGAACAACACAATCATGTCTTCAGAAGCTTTACAAGAGAAGAAGAGATATTCAGAGCCTCTGAGAAACACATTACAGTCTTTAGAAGCTTCACAAGCGAATGAATGGGGCTCTTCAGCCTAAGAAGAGACACTAACAGTCTCTGAAAAACCCAAGAAAGTCGTCTGAAACTTCACAAGGGAATGAATGGGGATTTTCAGAGGAAGAAGAGGCACTAACAGCCTCTGAGAAGCACAATCAAGTTTTTAGAAGCTTCATAAGCGAATCAATGGAACTCTTCAGAGTAAGAAGAAGAGCTAACAGCTTCGGAAAAACACGAAAAAGTCTTAAAAAGCTTCAGAAAGGAATAATGGATCTTTTCAGAGTTAGAAGAGACACTGACAGTCGTTGAAACACACAAGCAAGTCTTCAGAAGCTTTACAAGAGAAGAAGAGATACTAACAACCTCTTAAAACACAAGAAAGTTTTCAGAAACTTCACAAACGAATGAGTATAGCCTTTATAGTAAGAGAGGCATCAACAGCGTCTGAAAACACAAGAAAAGCTTCAAAAGGGAATGAATGGAGCTTTTCAGAGTAAGAATAGACACTAACGGCCTCTTAAAAACACAATAAAATCTTCAGAACTTCGCAAGAGAATGAATGGAACTCTTCAGAGTGCGATGGGATACTAATAGCTTTTTAAAACACAAGAGAGTGTTTAGAAACTTCACAGGCTAAATAATTGGATTATTTAGAGTAAGAAGAGACACCAGCAGGCTCTAAAAACACAATAAAGTCTTCAAATGCTTTAGAAGAGAATGAATTGAGCTTTTCGAAGTAGCAAGAGGCAATAACAACCTCTGTAAAACACAAGACAAGTATCAAAAGCTTCAAAAGCGAATTAATGGAGCTCTTCAGAGAAGAGAGACCAACAGCCTCTGAGAAACACATTACAGTCTTCAGAAGCTTCTCAAGCGAATGAATGGGGCTCTTCAGCCTAAGAAGAGACACTAACAGTCTTCAGAAGTTACACAAGAAAATTAATGGAGCTCTTCAGAGTAAGAAGAGGCACCAACGGCCTCTGAAAAACACATGAAAATGTTTAGAAACTTCACAAGAGAATGAATGGGGCTCTACAGAGAAAAAAGCGCACTAAAAGCATCTGAAAAACGCAAGTTTTCAGAAGCTTCTTAAGTGAATTAATGGAGCTCTTCACTGTAAGAAGAGTCACTAACAGTCTCTGAAAATCACAAAAAAGTATTCAGAAGCTTCACTAGTGAATGAATGGAGCCCTTCAGAGTAAGAGACACTAACAGCCCCTAAAAAACACAAGAAAGTCTTAGAAGCTTCCCAAGAGAATGAATAGACCTCTTTAGAGTATGAAGAGACACCGTCAGGCTACGACTTACCAATTTTTTATTTCACAACAAAACTTTGCGCCACAAAAGTGTACGAGTACGCGAGCACCTTATGAATATTTATACAGGTCACCTTTACACAGCCTCACGAGGAACTGGGTTGTTGATGGTCTTTTTCTGAAGCTTCGCGAAACTGCTAGTGGAACTAGTAGAAAAAAAATTTTTTTAAGCAATGAAGGCTCTGTAAATGGGACGCCGTCCCAAAATTTTACTTTACTGTTAATTTCCAATAGGACCCCCGGTTAAGAGGCTACTGGGGAGAAACGATTCATCTGCCCTTGGACAGAACCCTGGGTTGAAATCCATCCGGGCAGGCTTGTATCATTCTTTAGAGAGAGAGAGAGAGAGAGAGAGAGGGAGAGAGAGAAAGAGAGAGAGAGGTGGGACCTTGGATAAACCTATAGCATGAGCAGGGGCCTAATTTTGGTTCACATCGGGTATAATGTAAAGAACTAACTTTTATTTAGGCTATTTAGGCTCTCAAGGTTCAGCCTGCAAAAACATTTAAAATTTATTGCAAATAAACAACATTTCCATTTTCAAGGGAGATTAAATAAAACGACGTAAAATAAAACATAGTCGTTTTAAGATTAAAAAAATTAATTTTCCTTAAAAAAACAAATTTTCAACAAATATTTGCACATTTTGGTGTAATTTACGATTTTTGAATTACAGAGATATAGAGAAAACTATATGTGGTATAAAGCCCAACAAAACTTTTTGATTTAGGTTACATATAAGAAAAAAAACAGGAGTGAATTTGTGTTATATCTAGTGATAACGCAAAAATATAAATCAAATAAAAAATCCTCACTCCCTGTTATCTTATGCATATAAAAAAGCAAAATAAACCATTCTCGTATAAAATTGGTTGCTGTCGTCAGGGTGATCCAAATCGTTCATAGAAAACGCCCTGAATAAAAGAATACATCAACGATTCCAAACAACAATTCTTCCCAAATAAAATTGCCAAGAGTTAAAAGGGTCGTTTTAAATCGTCCCTTTTAATGTAAATTTAAGTAGTCTCTTTCATAAAACGGTAACAAAATTTTAATAGATTTAATTGTAAGTAACGTCTCGACTGGAAGAAGGAGCGTCAACGTTGGAAAGGTTACACTATCGTTATTAAACTTCTCAAATATTAATTCATTTACGTATTTATCTTCCTAATAAAGTAAATAGACGTTGTCAAGTTGTGCCAAAACTCTGCAATATTGTGTATACAACTCACCAAAGTGTAAGAATTAACAGCATAAATTTGAGAGGGTAAGCAAATTTAAATTAAAACGATTTTAATTTCAAATATCTTTTGTGCGTTTTCTTATAAAATTAAAGCCTTTTAATTTATACAATATTATCAAATTATCACAATTTATACAACCCTAGTTGGACAAATTGTACATAATCAAATTTAGCGAAAACTTTATTGTGTTTTCCAAAGAACATTATAGTTGAGCGACTTGCTCGTTTAACAAAGCGTTAACAACAGCTCGCAACACCGGTTGCACATACCTAAGAGGATACATCGCAACCTCTCTTTATTTTGATTAAAAGTAAGTATTAATTACTTACCGAGTATACCAACAAACCGATTTTAGTTTAATATTAAGTAGTTCTATTACAAAAGATCTAATAACAGGGGATTAAGCGCTTCAAGCACAACTTGGTGAAAAATTTGCGTCGAGTCACCACACTGAAGTGCGATAAATGGGGTGTGTTTGTAATTCTAAAAAGAAGGCTCGCTAAAAATAATAACAGCAGCCCCTTTCTATACGCGCAGTTTGATTTAAAGAAATTAATTAGTGCGGCCAGTGTGAGCCCAGTAGCACTTTTGTTACCTACTACACAAACAAACTATTCTCCAGTGTACTACTCAGTTTAGCTAGAGGCTTTTAGCTACTAGTCGAGCTCCGTACCACCCACCGCAGCCTTTCAGAAAATTTATTCTCTTTGAAAATCGCACAAAATGGCTGAGGTGTGTAGTCGCCGTTACTTTGAAACCCTTTGCGTATTGTAGAAGCGTGATAATGCGTACTTGAGCGTAGTTTTGATTGGTTATTATGTTACTATTTAATCCAAATGATATGCTCGGGTATGCACCTCCCATTCCACTTTAAAGTTTTTCCCATTTACATGAAGTTTGATATTGCGGCAGCGTTATCGTCAAAGCTTTGAACTAGAGTCGTTTATAGAGTCTTTGTCCAGGTAACTTTCCAATTTTTCTCGTAAAAGTTTAACGGCGGTGGACTGAAAAGATTCATAAATTAAAAAATATGTAGTAATAGAAATATTTATCGCGGCTTAGTACCTAGAACTTAGATCAGCAATGGCGAACCTATGACCCGCGGGTTATAGACTGACCCACGAGACAATTTTTAATGGCCCACGAGCATGTTCACGAAGTTTAAGCTAAAGTTTTGTAACAAAAAGAAACTCGGACAAAAAAAATGGCCAAAATTTGCATCCCTTGTTTTCGTGAAACTTTATTTTTGGAGATACTATCAATGGTTATTAAAATTCCGGAACTTCGTTTTTAAGCCGTTTGACCTTGAACAATCACAAATTTATATTGCGCTGCAAACATTATACCGACGACTTCGTATTTAAAAAATAAAATTGATTGGTTGACCCGCCACCAAAAAAGGTTCGCCATCACTGACCTAAATGATGGGGCTTTTTAAATAATCTCTTCGTTGAAAATTAATTTATAGGTTACCCGTACTCGATGGTTGCGAAACATTTTGTCGAAAGGCCTCTACCTGCAGCATTCAGTTGAATATTGTTCCATATCCGCTATTACGACCGGCAGTTTCATTGTATGAACCAACGGCTATTAATTTGAATTCGGTGTATGTTTGCTAAAATCGTTTTATACTTACGTATGCTGACCTCTATTTTTCGTATGTTAATAGGAAACGCTTTGTGTTGTTAATAGCTTTCAAGGGCTTATGTATGACTTTGGGATGTAATAGGGAAAAAAACATTGCGGTTTAAGTTTCAGCTGCAAATATTTTGCTATTTGCCGAAAGATTTATATATTATTTATCTTCTACCCTTAGAGGATTTAGAATCATCGGCGTACTTATGTACAGACGATAGAAAATGCTTATATTTGTTCAATAAATTGAACATTTAAGAGTAAACATGGTACGATGTAAAAGGGTATTCTTCTCCCTAGAAAACAAACTGTTGCCTCTTTACAGTAATTGTAAGAGTTTATACAGATTGAGTTGGCTTTTGAAAAAAAAACAATTTGAGTCCATTCCACAAATTCTGTAATCTCCCCATATCTCTTGTGCTCGTAGGTGCAAACAATGTATTCACTTTTCTCTTTTATTGCAATAAATTCCTTCTATTTAGAAGAGCATGAGAAATTGCTTTTAGAGACCACATTTTACATCAATTTTACTACAGAACTTAACCTTCTTTTATAACGAATTATGGCATTTAAAAATAAATTTTATTTTACATCAAATTTTAAAAAATTAGCGCTATTAATGATAAAATGCAAAAGGTAACTTGACCCCCTGAGAGCACAGAATAATTAAACAAAACAGGAAGTACAGTAGTAGATACATTGCGTTAAATTTTATTTGATAGCGCCTGTTAGCACAAAGTTTAACGAAAGCAGGGCCGCCGCTACTATATGTGCGGTGTGTTCAGAACGCACAGGCGGCTGATTCAAGAGGCGGCCAGCAGCCGCCCCGAACTTTATTACAAAAGTCAGAAGTGAGGACCGGGGTGGTCTAGCGGCCAACATCGTCGCATGCGGATGCAAAGGTCGCCGGTTCAAAACCGACTGACACCACTGGAGTGTCTCTATGTGTCAAAATGCCCTGGTCCTGGTGGTTTGAAACCCACCATAAGCTGTAGGTCCCGTCTGCTAATAACCACAGTAGTTGATGCGGACGTAAAATACACATTACAAAAAAAAAAGTCAGAAGTACAACCTCTATCAACACTCAACAATTTACCATTAGACTAACTGAACTAAAACCTATAAGATCCCAGATGACAAAATCTTTAGGTATGCCACTGGTTTGAAGGTAACAGGTCAGAAAAACTTTATATTGGTGCAGACAAGCGGCACAAGGTGGCGGCCCTGAATAAAAGTAAAAAGTAGCAGCTATGGCGCTGCTACTTTCAAAAACCGACCTCTTAAGATCGTTAAAAGTTCTTGACATCCGATTTCGACTGCATTTTGCAGTTTTAGAAAATGTTAGTCGACGTCGGGGACCCTCTGGTTACGACCTCAACTTTCGTATTAGAACAAGAGTTGCGTATTTCCCAAGAAAATCTCAATCCAGAGATTGGTAATTTCCCGAAAAGTTAAAAACTTCAATTCTCGAGATTCTGGATGGAAAATCATGAAACCTTCTCGAGAAATCCCATCGCGGGGAATTCCCGAAACTACAAAACTCTAATTAATTTGGGCCATCCTGTATATACTAAAAGAGTGGAGAATAGATGATATCGTACATCTGTAAAGTCGCAAAACAATAAAAGAACAAAAATAAGTGTAGCGTTGCTTACTCCTTCTCGGTCCCAATAAAGTTATTATTGCAGAATTGAAGCTCACAAGCGCAAACTATACAATTTCGAGGTAATTGTGCCAACTCGAGACTAGGAAAAATGTATAAAATTTGACATTGCTGTGACATTCGTGAAAAATAATAAATCGTCAGTGACAAAACTTGTTATTTATTACAAACATTTCCCAACTTTGGCAACTCGAAACGCTTTTTTATCACTATACCACTAGCAAACAATTCCGAATAAGGAAGAGCCGAAAGACTCTTGATAGGGCAATTAGGATCTACGTTATTACAAATAAAGTTATAATGTTGCAGTATAGAAAAGAATCCTGCGAGATATGATTAACAAGAGCAAACTCGACGAAACCCTCTTATTCAAGAATTACTACAAACGAATAAAAATATTCCTGAGACAAAATTTTCATTTATGCCGCTTAAAGAAAAGAAAATACTGCATAAAGAGTAGTAAGAAAAGCTTTACAAAGTGGAAACTTATTTATTTTATTTATTTAAAGCCGAAGTTTGTCTAAACTTGATAAAGTGCAGAGTTGTGCAACAATTTATTAAAATGTGACTAGGAGGTATAAAATCGCCGAGCACAAACTCGAGATGAAAATAATTCCAACTTCCTTTTTTTTCGTAAAATTTAATAAGTCGAAGAAAATTATTTAATTTTCACACATTTAATACGATTCAGATTTATATCACGTTTCTAATCGGGAAGCTATTTCTTTTTAAAAAGCTTTTAATATATTTTCAATTTGAGTCGTTGGATTGCAATTAATTGCTTTGTAACTAGGTAACGGTAATATTTCAACAACCTTTTGTAGAGGTTTTTCCGAATGCTGACTTTTTATGGCGAGAAACTTCATTTTGAGCATAAAACTTTTTGTTTGCCTATCGGTCCACCGGTGCCAACTCTTTTACGTCGTTTAAGTGGCTAATTGCTCGGGGAAGCACCGAAAGCGATACTAGGCGGATTTTTCAGTTTTAAATTCAATTTGAGTCGTTGGATTGCAATTAATCGCTTTGTAACTAGGTAACGACCCCTGGATGACATTCCAAGAGTATTTGACTTCCAGACACCTTTCGAAGTGGTCATTCG
Source organism: Malthinus flaveolus (assembly GCA_950108345.1). NCBI lineage: Eukaryota > Metazoa > Arthropoda > Insecta > Coleoptera > Cantharidae > Malthinus > Malthinus flaveolus. The sequence continues at coordinate 16,263,078 of OX467287.1, read as the reverse complement.
AGACCGCGACATGGCTAGAAGTCAAATAATACAACAGAAATTAAATTCCTCCATCTGGTACTCGGATGAATCTAAAACTGAACAGGCACCAGGTATAGAAATATACAGCCCAAAATATAGGGCATCGATAGCCTTAGGGACCTTCCCCACAATTATGCAAGCTGAAACACTTGCAATAGACCTATGCGCCCAGGAATGCTTATACGAAGGCGTATAAAGAGTAAAAAAGTCTATATAATTTCTGACAGTTAAGCTGTGCGGAAGGCACTCAAAGCCAACAACTATGAATCTCTATCCACTTGGAAATGCAGACAGTCTCTCGAAAAACTGGGTGCCGGGGCATGAGGGAGTTATAGGAAATGAAATAGCTGATGAACTAGCTAGAGCAGGCTTAAAAGCTATCCCGATTGGACCAGAACCCTTCTGTGGGCTATCCAGAACACACAGAACAGTAAAGATCCAAAAATGGGAAACTTGGAACAAAAAATCTCACTGGCATAACATACCAGGACATAGACAGGCAAAGAAATTCATTGAATACTCGTCTACGAATGCTAAGAAGCTTTTTCTTCTTCTATCAAAGAACGAAATCAGACTTATCACAGGTCTGTTTACTGGACACTGCCCAGTGAGGTACCACCTCAAAAAACTGGGATTGGAAGATAGTGACATATGCAGGTTATGTGAAACGGAAGTCGAATCCGCCGAGCACATTCTCTGCAACTGCGATACACTAGCTCGACTTAGGTTGAAACACTTAGGGCAGGCACAACTAAGGCCTGAAGAAATGAAAAGAAAGCCTCTCAGGGACACTCAAAGCTTCGTTGACAAGATCGAATTCTTGAGAATATAATTTGAGTAGGGTTATGAACAAAAGATCAACGCTGGTCGCAGTCAAAGTTGGTGTATGGGAAGTTGTCTCATCGACGGTCGGATGAGGTCGGTGCGATTCGGGCTAGTGACGTAGGTAAGATACCTAAGAGTCCCGCTCGAGTACAGAATTCTTACGGAAATAGTAATATTTTTATCATTATTTTTGAAATAAAACAAAATAGTTTCTTATTATTAACAAAGTACCTTTTCAAAAATATTATCGTGCTAATTAGCTATATGATAAGTCTAATTCTAGCTAATTTTGGTTTCATATAGTTTTATTCAAAACCGAATTGTCATAAACTCTTCAAATTACGTTTCGCTGAATCACAAACGTTAGCTTTCTCAAATTACAAATTAAAAAACATTAACAAACGATGTTTTAACATTTTAAAACCTTTAAATCAGTAGTAAAGCATTGCAACTTATTTGTGTTCCGGTATCTTACATACGTCACAAATCGTTCGTACAATGTAGATGAGACAACTTCCCATACACCAACTTTGGGTCGCAGTTCTGTAAGGTTTACGTAGCCAATCGACCCCTGAGTACAATACAATACAATACAACTAGGTAACGTTAAATATTTCAACAACCTTTGTTCGAGACCTTTCCGAACGTCGCCTTTTTATGGCGAGAAACTTTTTGCTTGTCTACCAGTCCGCCGGTGCCAACTCTTTTACGTCGTTTAAGTGGCTAATTGTTCGGGGAAGCACCAAAAGCAATACTTTGCGGATTTTCCATTGTTGCCATTTTTGGGTGGTTCTAATCGTTGAATTTATTTTTAAACTTCTCCAAATTAGTCGAACGAGGCACGATCTCGATAATTAGCTTTTAGTAACCAATTATAAAGTCGCTGTTTGAGCTACACACATAGAGAGATGAACGTGAAATGAGAAAAACCGAAACCAATTAAAATTTCCATTTATAGAATTTCAAGATGTGAAGTGTGGTGGGGCTTTTTTGAGTTTCCAGGTTTCGTGCATTAACCTACTTCATTTGTGCATCGGTTCATTTAGAAATTCCGCTATATTGGAATTCGTTGGGGTTGATAAAAATATAATAAATTCCAATTTTTTTCATTTAATATAAAACACGTAGTTTGAAATTTTAATGAGGACGTTAAACTTGTTCGTAACAACAGGAAGGTGCTTCCACATTTTTCGTGTAACTTCTCCGGAGTAATATATTAAATCGTCGAATAAAATAATGCGCCAGTCGATTAATCTTATAATGAACTTTTAGTGGCAAAAATCAAATTTAATTGTTATACAATTTGAGACCGTGTTAGTAAATAAAGTGGACGTGGTGAAGATAGTATTTATTTCTACGGTCAGTGGCGGTGACACATAAAGTCGTTAAGGTGAAATAGGTTTCTCATTTCTTTAGTTTTCTGTCCATGACATTTGTCTAAGTTAACTTCAATTTTATAGAAATCTTGCCAAATTGTTACAATTCTTTAATATCTACTTTTTGTTGTTAAACTTCGCTCAATAAAATTTCTAATACCTATTATTTCTTATTTTTATTACCTACAAAAAGAGGGTGATGGTGTACTTATTTTCTTTAATCGACTGTAAAAAATTCTTTTCATGACTCTAAGAACTAAAATTATTTATTTTTCTACTTTTACTTGACATAAACTCTAGAATGGGTTGGATGTAACGACATCAGACATTAAGGGAGGCACACACTACGATTTTCCGCGGTGGATCGTTAGACACGACGAAACGACACATTACGACAGAACTAGTCTTCTTCCACCTATTGTAAAATTGGGCTTATACGGATCATAAGAAAGGGGTGTACAAATTGAATAATTTCTTGATTTCTACTCTGATCTTAACAAAATGGCAACACTACCCTCATAAGAATTCGCATCGAACTATAGTAAGATATCTTTTGTTTTTTTAAAGGACCTCCCAAAGTGGACAATCTGAAATTGCTCGGAAACACATAAAAGTGGACAATTTGTGGACACGTCAAGTAGTCTAGTTAGCACAAATTGCAAACTTTTAAAAAGAGTTGCGTGGGAGGAAATTACAAATGAAAAAATTAATTTACCCCCACAAATATAAACCTGGATGGTGTTTTTCTTATTTATTTGGGAATGAACTCGTGGCTTCTAAGAAAAATCTAGTACCACCTCTCGGTAATATTTTAAGTTTTATTTAAATTATTTATTATCAATCTACTGTAATAAATTGCTGTATTTTCCGAAAGTAGAGCTCCGAAAATTCGTCGATAGAAATGCAAATTTCGTTTCCATTTACTCATTATTGTGCACTATTTATATCCACTTTAAAGCGATTCGAACAGAAATTTTAGAAATAAATTTTCCCGTTTATTGTGAATCTGTAAGCTTTTCTTGACCTATTTAAAACGAATTAAAAAAATTGTATAAGAAACTTTTAAGGAGAAAAGCAAGAGAGAACCATTTAGCAATATAAAGGAATTCTTAATTAAACATCAGAATTGCTTTATTTTAAATAAGCAAAAACGATTCCAAGATTTTGTTAAAAATGTAAATTTGCAATTTTCTTTGAGATAATATATTCGATTTTCTCCTTATAAATAAATTTGAGCGCAAATTGCTCTAGTTTTGTTAGATCCAACTTTCAAAAGTTTATTTTCTATCACAAACTCTTTAGTTTGTTAAAAATACATTTCTAAAAAAACGTAATATTACTCAAAATCGCGTTAAGCGCTGTCATACGCACATAAAAGTCAAATATAAGACTCGTGAGAGGTTTAAATCGTGGAATTGATCACATTAGCAGATGTCGATACCGTCTGACGGTGGAACGTTAAAATTTAAAGCTTTTGAGATAGCGTTTTTAAAGTTGCTTGTTCTATTTCAAGTTTTTTTAAATATCAGGGCCATTTTCTTGCATTTTCTATAATTAGAGCTCAGTTTTAAGCCACCTTTATGTTTTACAATTTGAAAAACAAAAAGTATTTTGAAATGTAGACGAATCCCACAAAAATTAACGATGCCGATGCTAATGTTGTGCGCGCGCGATGGTCATAATGTAAACAAATGTACTGTAAATTCTATTTTTATGGAGGAAGCTACTCCAATGGAAATTATAAATATTTTTAACAACTTGAAAGGCTCAAAATCAACGGGGTGTGATAATTTTCCTCCTTTTATCATAAAACAATGTGCCAATGAGCTATGTGAGCCCATGTTGGCTATCGTAAACAATTCGATGCATAAAGGCGTTTTCCCTGATCTGTTGAAGATATCTAAGGTTATCTGTATTTTTAAGAAGGGCGATCCCAACAAGCCTGAGAATTACAGGCCAATATCACTTCTCTCTGTTTTTTCCTAGATTATTGAGAAGGTACTGGCCAGACGTTTGATTGATTTTTTAAATAAATATGGTCTTATTTCGGATAATCAGTATGGTTTTAGACATGGTCGTTCTACAAACTCGGCTCTAATCGGGGTGTTAAATTCGATTTACCAAAATTTGGTATGCCGGTAATGGGAACTTTTGTTGATCTGAGCAAGGCGTTTGATTGCGTGGAGTTTGGTCTACTTCTCGACATTTTGCAGGCGCTAGGAATTCGTGGAACTTGTAACAGACTTATTGAGTCATATCTGGTTGGCAGGCAGGAGGTACGTCCATTACAATAACCAAACTTCATGTATGTTGCCAGTTGTAACGGGTGTCCCAAGGCAGTGTTCTGGGGTCCCTCCTTTTTATTCTGTACATAAATCAACTGGATAAGGTCGAACAGATCCAGAATGTTTCATATGCGGATGATGTCACTCTAATTTGCAGTGAAACGAGTTCTCAAGGTTAAATAAACTCGGGCAAGACCTGCTCCATGCAGTTTTTCGCCGTTCAAGGCTCTTGCAAATCGAGTTTGTTAATTAAGTTTCAGGGTAAATCCATTCAACAGATGGGATCTTTCAGGCTCTTGGGGGTGTACTTCGATTGCGCGTTGAGATGGGACGACCATGTCACACATATCTGTAGGAAGTTGTCCTCACACTGTTATGCTCTCAGGCGCCTGGCTGCGACTGGTAATAATTTTGTGCTACGGAATTTTTACTTTGCGAGTGTTCACTCGACCATTAGTTATGGCATTATTTGCTGGGGTCGCTCCATCTTTGTCAATCGCGTATTTAAGTTGCAGAAAAGAGCACTGCGCCATATGTTTGGTTTATCGTACAGGGAGTCATGTCGACCGTATTTCAAGAGTCATAGAATAATGACGATCTTTGCGGTGTACATCTATGAGACGCTGAGGTATGTTAAAGCAAATTTAACTTCTTTTAACCTTCAAAACAGATGGCACGGTTATAGCACGAGGTTTGGTAACAACTTGCAATTTGAGCAACACAGACTCACAATTTTTGAGAGGAGTCCGTGTTATACTGATGCCATCCTGTATAACAATCTGCCTCGGCGTTTCAAAGAACAGAGCACTAGAGTATTTTTGTTAATGTTGAGGGAGTAAATTATTATTATTATTATTCTTTTCCTGCTTTTTTACTTATTCTATTTTTTATTTTAAATTCCAAAAATTGTGCACTTAGTTGGCCAACCAAAATAGCCCAAAAAACAGTTTAACAAACATACTTACCTATAGTCCATTCAAATTCAAAGTGTAGTAAATGACAACTGTGATCATTGCGCGATCACTATGTGCCCGATCATTGTATGTTTGGCATTGTGCTCGACTGCAATTGGCTGCAGGTATTAGTCCCACCCCCTAAATATCGAGGCGTACTAAGTAAGAATTTTCAGATCTATTATTTAGTTTGTGATAGAAATGTTTCATTTCAAAATTTTTCTAAAATGGAAAGGATTATAAAACCCTTTAAGATTAAAAACAGCGGTTAGATTAAACAACAAAAAAATTAAAAAAATGTTTTTGTAGTAATATTAAAATCCGCCTCTGCTCTTTAATGTACCCGCCATTATCACGTGCAGCCGGCACAGCCGGCGTGCATTTGTTTATGTCTACTGCATCTTAAAATTGAATGAACTATAGTTCGAATTAACAACTTCCAAAGATTAATCTGGTTGGTAATAATTTTATTATTTTTTTTTTAAACAATTGATTTTGCTCGTTTTAAACTTTCAGTGCAAAAGTATGTTTTGAACAACGAAAGTACTAGCAGCAACTTCACCAATGTTACGTTAGGAAAACAACCAACTAGAGATTAAATTGGTCGGATTTCGAGAGTTGATTTTAGAATTTCTAGTTGCCAACTCTCCTTGGATATCTTGTAATTTCATTTGCGATTGAAGTTGTGTACAAGTCGAAAGCATCTCTTAGCGAGCTAGTGAGCTTCTATTTTAGTTATCTGATCACTATTAAAACATTGTCAACTTTAACCTAGATTCCCAGCTGGAAACTCGAGATTTTACATGACCTTTCACGTTTTATTAATTTTTCATGTTCTTTATTTTATTTTATTTTTTTTTATATTTTTATCGTTCATTTTCAGTCATTTTTCAGTAGTCCCATGTTTCTCTTCAAGCTTCTCTATATACTCGTACTTTCTCCACAGTATTGAAGTACTATTTACTTGCAGTTCTCAATAACTAACGTGACTGAAAAGTAGTGAATAAAATTGAACTCCCTGTATATAAAAGCAATTTTATTACTGACTGTTAGAGGAAAGCCACTACATAAATATAACTTTGGCAAGCAAAATTTTTTATGAACCGAAAACGAGGATGATACTGCTTAAATTCGTAAGCAATTTGAAAACACAATTTTCCCAAGACACGAAAAAACTAACTTCGTACGATAAAACTTTCGGTCAATCAATTACTTAATATAAGCACTTATTGGCCATTCCATAAAAAATATATTTTTTTATCTCAAAATAAAATATTCTTCTTTTCGTTCTTTATTACTAGATACAATCTAAAAATGTTTTTTTCTCATTTTTTTGTTCTTAAACGTAATCTCGTCGAATCGAAAACAAAAATTTTGTCCCATCAAGTAAATCTGAACAAGCTGATTTAAATCTTCACGAATGGATGTGTGAAAGCAATAAAAATACGCACATAAAACGATAGTAAAACGAACCAACTCCCAACTACTCAATACCAGCTCACGCACTCACACATATCAAGATTTTTATTTTTTACCAACTTAGTTTTGTAAGCAATAAAATACCACACAACCTTCCACTAAACTAACTGTACTCAAAATGTGTTTTTTATTATCTCGTATCAGAATAATCTTCTGTGGCGTAACTCTCAGTGATGAGTTTATTTAGTTGGAATTAGAGGATTTTCGTACGATGTATAATTTGTTGGCTTTCGCGCGAGAATTTATCAACCTTCTAACTCTTTTTAATCGGACTTTTCCAAGTCGGTTTAACGCAAAGTAGATGGACGTGTTGAACAGGCTTGCTCGTTGTTGTATTTCAATTTATGGGCTCGTCAAATAGCCCACCTTCTGTTTTTTACGTCAAAGTTCAAACATGAGTAGTATAAATTTCAGAACGCGTAAGCGTAAATAACTGAAGACTGGAGGAAGAGAGCTCTTGTAAACTTTTTCTCCTTGTTGACGATTGATCGACAATTGATTATTCTGGCTTAGCCTTGCTATGTGCTGCCTACTTTTCCACTCTTAACAATTATTCAGGATTGGAGGTTGAGGTTATGTCAAACTTATCACCGATCGTGATTATTAGAAAGCGTCCCTATTGGTCAATTTTCTTTTGCTTTATGGTGAATTTGATATACATATTTTAATATAAATAGGGGTACGCCATGAACAAAATTCAGTTGCTGCCACTCCGTCAGGCAAGAAGGAGGTTGTAAGAAGTTTAGTTGCTGCGAGTTGCTGTCGTAAAAACCAAAAACTGACCAAGGATGTAGAAGACATGCCCCCCCCCTCCCCCCAACTACCCGCTCCATGCGTTAGTTTACATGTTAATCCAAACAGGTTCCCTGGTCCTAAAAACTACCCGCTCTATGCGCTCTATACGAAGCAGATAAGTAGGCAAGTGGAGTACGGCTTCACAATGTTAGTATCGTGCTCGATTGCAATTGGCTGCAGGTATTAGTCCCGTCCCCTAACTATCGTGGTGGTGCATGGCCGTACTGAGTGAGAGTATTAATTAGTGATAGAGATGTTTCATTTCAAAATATTTCAAAAATGAAAAGGATTATAGAACCCTTTTAAGATTAAAGACACAGCGGCTAGATTAAACAACAAAAACGTTCAAAATGGTGTTTTAGTAATATTAAAATCCGCCTCTGTTCAATCTACTAGCCCTTTTATGTGCCCGCAATTATCACGTGCAGCCGGTGTGTATTTGTTTATGTCAACTGCATCTTGAAATTGGACGGACTATAGATACCTACATAAATTGGAATGTGGTGTGACACTTTAGTTTAATTAAATTATGACCAAACGACATTAGATTACATCTTGCACAAGTTCAGTTGATGTTTAAACTTGATAGATGATTATCTCACCTGTATCGTATTTCAAGGTATTAATATTCTATATTATTAGAGATACCGACACTAAGGCACTCAAGCACAACTTCTATAATAAGTTCTACTAAAATAGTTAACAAACAAATAGAAGCAAAATGTAAATTTACTATGTTGTGCTGCTTACCATTCGGTCTTGCATTAGGTCGGGCTAATTGAAAGTTACGTAAACTCCTAACTTCATCCCGTCAAATAGTGCAACGTACAATATTTAAAAACGAAACTCTTTGGGCGCTTCAGCAAAATAAGTAACTTAATGCGCGAAATGTAAAGAAACGAACAAAGCTTTAAGATTCCCGAAGGAATAAAAACATTAATTATCAAAAATGTAAAAGAAAAAAAGAACGATAAAAAATTTAAAACTTTTTTTATTGTATGAAAGCTTAGAAAAGTGGTATAATATGAATACAAATTAGTGAAAAACGTTTAAACGCAATTTAAAAAAAAGAACACTTAACATTACTTAATGTGAATCGTTTCAGCAACTTGTAAAAAATAAAGAAAAGAAGCGATTTTTACAAAAAACTTTTTTTTCCAGTTGGTTATTTTCGTTTTAAACGGAAGATTTGATATCGCGACACGTTTATGAACTTTTCACCCTAATGACCTCATACTTCTCCACAGATCACCACTCGAGCTTGAAAAGTTTCATTTTGGCAATAGTTACCGCTTAGGTATGTAAATATTTTCCTTCTTTCCCCCTTATTTCGTACCGATAAAACGCCAACTACCCTCGCATTAATAAAATAATATTTTAACAATAACAATCCAAAATCCAAGGACAGTTTTTGAGAGAATCCCTCGAATAAGGGAACAAAATTCTATTATTTGCTATCTTATCAAGATCATATCACACTTTACATTTTAAGTCAGAAAATAAATCTTAAACCTGTTACGGTCCTGTAATAATAATATTAAAAAACAAAAGCAAACTCAATACCGGGTTTAAAAATGAATGAATTAAGGGGGCAAAAAAAACAATCGGGTGACAAAGGAAACGGAAAACAAAGAGGATGAAAAAAAAGGAAGATGATGCGGTTAATTTTTGGGTTGAAGGCAAAATAAAGAAATAACCGAATGTAAGAAATAAAAAAACTGCAATTCGACCGTTTATGTGTTAAGGGCATTAGCAAATTAGATGGTCTAAACAAAAATACAATAAAATAGAAGATTAGTTGTCATTACAGTGACACATGGGCTCCACCCTAATGTGCTTCGAACATTAGTACCTCTGGTTAAAAAAACTGCTTCAAACCTTAGTACCTTTAGTTAACAAAAAATGCTTCGAACATTAGTACCTTTGGTTAAAGAAAAGTGCTTCGAACATTAGTACTTTTGGTTAAAGAAAAGTGCTTCAAACATTAGTACCTTTGGTTAACGAAAACTGCTTCGAAGCTTAGTACTTTTAGTTAAAGAAAACTGCTTCGAACCTTAGTACCTTTGGTTATAGACAAGTGCTTCAAACCTTAGTACCTGTGGTTAAAGAAAAGTGCTTCAAACATTAGTACCTTTGGTTAACGAAAAATGCTTCGAACATTAGTACCTTTGGTTAAAGAAAAGTGCTTCGAACATTAGTACTTTTAGTTAAAGAAAAGTGCTTCGAGCATTAGTACCTTTGGTTAACGAAAACTGCTTCGAAGCTTAGTACTTTTAGTTTAAAAAAACTGCTTCGAACCTTAGTACCTTTGGTTATAGACAAGTGCTTCTAACCTTAGTACCTGTGGTTAAAGAAAAGTGCTTAAAACATTAGTACCTTTGGTTAACAAAAAATACTTCGAACATTAGTACCTTTGGTTAAAGAAAAGTCCCGAACATTAGTACCTTTGGTTAACAAAAACTGCTTCAAAGCTTAGTACTTTTAGTTAAAGAAAACTGCTTCAAAGCTTAGTACTTTTAGTTAAAGAAAACTGCTTCGAACCTTAGTACCTTTGGTTATAGACAAGTGCTTCAAACCTTAGTACCTGTGGTTAAAGAAAAGTGCTTCAAACATTAGTACCTTTGGTTAACGAAAAATACTTCGAACATTAGTACCTTTGGTTAAAGAAAAGTGCTTCGAACATTAGTACTTTTGGTTAAAGACAAGTGCTTCGAACATTAGTACCTTTGGTTAACAAAAACTGCTTTAAAGCTTAGTACTTTTAGTTAAAGAAAACTGCTTCTAACCTTAGTACCTTTGGTTATAGACAAGTGCTTCAAACCTTAGTACCTGTGGTTAAAAAAAAGTGCTTCAAACATTAGTACCTTTGGTTAACGAAAAATGTTACGAACATTAGTACCTTTGATTAACGAAAAATGCTTCAAACATTAGCACCTTTGGTTAAAGAAAAGTGCTTCAAACATTAGTACCTTTGGTTAAAGAAAAGTGCTTCGAACATTAGTACTTTTGGTTAAAGAAAAGTGCTTCGAACATTAGTACCTTTGGTTAACGAAAACTGCTTCAAACCTTAGTACCTTTGGTTAACGAAAAATGCTTCGAACATTAGTACCTTTGGTTAAAGAAAAGTGCTACCTTTGGTGTACCTTGGATTGTGGTTTATTGTACCGTGGGAACGTGAACCTAAAAAGGTTAATGAGGCCTTCCATTACTGGAAGGTTTGTAGGTTTAAGTTATTTTTAGATCTCTGTTAGCCTAAGAAAGCCATTTAATTCTTTGGGTTTTATTATAATCTTGTTAGTTATTATTATACTCTATAATTAGTTTTGGTCCGGATCATTAAGCTCGGCAAAAGGATTCCCCCTGATGCTAGCTTGGTCAAAAGCTCATTAGACTCCCGTAAGTTGAGAGCATAACAAACTGTTGTCTTTAACAATCTTGAATTAATTTGCTCCTTTGAATATTTAGAATAAATGGCGCTTATAGAAAAATTGGAAATTTTGGAGACAAGCTTTCAGCTTCCTAACAAAAGTTGGAATAGTTTCAATTGTTCAGTGTTGTCTTATCCAATTTTCAAATAGGTTTCAAATTACGAATTATTAAAACTAACCATTTCGAAGCTTAGCATGGTTTTTGCGAGCTTTCGAGTTTAAATGCACTTAAAGGTGCATGCTTTAAACTCTTCGCATTACAGAAAGGCTTTGAAGAAGCCTGAAACGAGACGCTCCTGAAAAACTGTTAAAAGAAGCCAAATTCTCTAGATAACTAGCAGTAAAAACCGCATTCTGCGAGGATAGTATATAATTTTGGTTATGCAACCCCGATACACTCAAATATGAACTTACGTCGAGTTCAAATGAAAAGAAAATTGTAATGAACAGAAAGTTTTACATTTATCAGATTAAATTATTGCGGAAAAGTTGTTGCAGCACATCGTTAACAAGAGTTTTAAGTAGATTTAAACCAGTTTTAAGTTGATTAGTGGTTGTAATTGAATTAAGTCGATTTTCAGCAGTATTTAAATGAGTCGTTTAGTTTTATATTTTTTAACGTTCATAACATATAAGTAATAGTTGTTTTCCACGGGGTTGTCATAAAATAAAAATTTCGACCGTAATTTACCAAAGACATGACCAAAAACGTCCACATTTAATTAAATAAATTTTTTTTTAATGTTTAACTATTAAAAACGCAACCAACAATACACGTGTGTATTGCAGGTAAGCAGCCCAGTTAATTTTGTTAGACAAATGGAACGCCCACTCACACGCGTGTATTGTGAGTTGCGTTTTTAAAACTAAAGATGCTTGTTCTTGCTCTTGATTATAAATTATTTTACTTGTTCACTAACTTGGTCTTTATACACCATGAGTATCTTACTTTTTTAAGTAGCCTACGTAACAGTAAAGCAGAATTTTTGAAACAGCTTGTATATAAATTTTAATGTTGTTCTATTGTTCGTAATATCTTTCAAGTTTTTTGTTTCCACAAACAGTATTTTTTTTTGTTCTTTGACTTTTATGTATACGTTACGTTTAGCATTTCATCTACCATTCATTCCTAGTTTTTTGTTACTTTTTGAGATAACGTCTCATTGTCCTATATTGGTAATGCATTTTTTCAAAAAAGGGATACTAATTCGAATATAAACCGTTATTAATATAATATATCTACTACAGCTACATTTTTTTATATTTAAATACACAAATTACAGTTAATAAGAAGTCAAGATAGTTAATGAGATCTCTTCTAATTTTACTATTTATAAGGACTTCTTCTTGTCTTTTGTATTATAAAAATTGACAATAGTACGCGTTTTCATATCATTACCAACTAAAGAATAGATTTTCTTTTCAAACAGAAAAACTAATTAAATTTTGTATCTACTACTAACTACTATTTACTTAATTTCCCTTAATAACGAAAAATGCAATTTATAACGTTTATTTTACTGTCTTAAATCCGATATTAATAAAGTTTTAGAATCTTCTTGACAGCAAAAAAAGATATATATGTATACCCCGACATTTTCCCATTAGTACACAAGTATTCTTGTATTTTTTAGCTTCTTTTTTATCTACCAAAAAATTCTACGATTTAAAAGCTTCGCATTAAGCGACATTTTTTTTATTACTTTTCTACAGAAATTTAATTTTTATGACTTGCACAAGAAAATAAACAAGGGCGATATTTAGCTCGATAACTTGACAGACAACCAATTACACGTCATTGCTAAAATAAAAACATAAAAGTATGATAGCTGTTAGTTGTACGAGCTCGTGCAATAACTTCAATTTTTAATCAGCAACATACCTAATTTTCCCACACAAAATAAGTGCTAAATGTCGACCCCGATTCAATTAATTAAAAGGGGTGTGCGGCTTAAGCGTTTAAAATGTTTTTTCTTTTATTCGCGCCAATTAATTAAAATAAAATAAAGATTTAAGTTAATTAACTTTTAGATTGGTCGATCTTTGTGAATAATTTAGTCTCTTACTTCTAAATTAGTGCTATTAATTGAACCTTGTACTTCCTTCTTTTCACAGTATGTCGGTAAGATTGATGAAAATTTTTTTTATAATTCGTTTGGAATTATACAAATATTATATTCGCCAAGAAAAATTTGCAAATTTTAAATTACATTATCAGTGTGCCCAAACCCAATCAGTAATGTAAATTTCTAGGGAGAAAATTAAAAATTTTGTAAATAAAAAAACTGTAGAAATATGTTATATTTGAAGTTATTAATTAAAAAATTAATTAGCCATTACATTTTAATTTCTTTAATAGTTGTACTAGGGAAGAATCACAAACAAATAAAAATTAGTATTCGCATTTGTTATAAAACGTGCTTAGTATATCAATTCGAGTTTCGGCCCAATAATTGAACCATATTCCCAATTTGAAAAATAACAAAACACAACTATTGATCGCTTGTGGAATTATACGTATAAGAAACGTACTTATCTAAGTTGATTTTGAAATAAATTGAAAAGTTTATTTTTAAAGCGGTAGTTACGCGAAACGTGATGTCGCAAAGTCGTGTCTCACTGTTAAGATCTTTAAATTGGCGCAAAATAAAGACCTGCGATTTATTTGCTTCGAAAAATAAAAAGTTGACCGCCGCGACGCCTGTAGCGGCGTAAGCTCGGGTGCTTTAACTTTAGTTTGCACCGATAGGTGCAAAAACGTCACCGTGAAGTTCGTAACAAACACAATCCAAAATTCCTTATTTTAGTAGAAATTGGTATTATTCGTTGGTGCGGGATGCATAAATTAGCGAAGGAAAATAAACAATTAAACACGGAAAGCAATTTAATACAAAAAGTAACACAAACAGTTGTTGAAATGCGATTTTTTTAGTAGTGAAAAAGTAAAGGTTGTTGCTTACAAGAACGTGATGCTAATTATTGTCAATACCACGTTGTAAGTCCTCCTCGGGCCTCAATCCTGAATCGTTCAGCTGTCGTGACGAAACAAGCTATTTTGCTTCTGTATCCTGTTACTACAGGATTTACTACACGATACCGAAACTCTTAACGATTCACGCGGAAATGAGTAATAAAACCCACTATCTGCCAATCCAAAGTGGCAGTATTAACTTGAGGGCGACTCAAAAAGGGTAGACTGTAGGCTTCAGACTTCAGGCTCCAGGATTCAGACTTCAGACTTCACCTTTCAAACATTTGCCTTCATAATTTATCCTTCAGACTTCAGACTTCAGGCTTGAGGCTTAAGGCTTTAGGCTTTAGGCTTGAGGCTTGAGGCTTGAGGCTTGAGGCTTATGGCTTATGGCTTATGGCGTAAGGCTTGATGCTTGTGACTTGTGGCTTGTGGCTTGTGGCTTGTGGCTTTAGGCTTGAAAATTAAGGATTGAAGCTTCAAGATTCAGGATTCAGACTTCAGATTTCAGACTTTAAGCTTTAGACTTCAGGCTTCATACATTACCCTACAAACCTTAGATTCAGACTGGATATTTCAGACTTCATTTTTCAAACTTACCCCTTCATAATTCATCCTTCAAACTTCCGGCTTTAGGCTTCAGGCTCCTGACTTCAGAATTCACCTTTCATACTCTACATACAAGCTTGTGGCTTGAGGCTTTAGGATTGAAGATTGAGAATTGAGGTTTCAAGCTTCAGGATCTAGGGTTCAGACTTCAGACTTCGGGCTTCATACTTTACCCTACAAACCGTAGACTTCAGACTGGATATTTCAAACTTAATTTTTCAAACTTCCCCCTTCATACTTTAGACTTCAGACTTCAGACTTCAGACTTCAGACTTCAGAATTCAGACTTCAGACTTCGGGGTTTAGGGTTCAGGCCTGAGACTTGAAGCTTGAGGCTTGAGGATTCAAGCCTCAGGATTCAGGATTTGGGCTTTAGGCTACAGACTTCAGACTTCTGACTTCAAACTTCACTTTTGATTTTAGACTTCAGATGGCATAGAAATATTATTTGTGCCAAATATTAATAGTCTTGGTTTTAGGTTTTTGCTCCTTCTTTAGTTTTTTGCTAATAACTTCAAAACTACACACTTTTGAGACAAGCTCTTAGATATAAAAATAAACTACATTAAATTTCCTATAAATTATATTTCAAAGGCTTTTTTCTCAGACAAGCGCTTTAAGCGCTAGAGGTCGTTAAAGTTTGCCTACAATTCCAAAATTCGCCAAAAAACTGTTTGTTTGAATTAATTGCCTAGAACTCGAAAACTACACACTTTTAGAGGAAAGCGTTTCTATACTAAAGTAAAGGGCATTCAATTTTCTACAAATTATGCCTCTTAGATTTTTTTCGTCAAATTAACGATTTAGAACATCCTGTACAATTAAGTTTTGCAGAGTATAAAAAAGTCATTAAAATTTACAATAAAAAAAATTATTGAGTCATTTTACGAAATTTATTTGCGCTCGCTGTCGTAAAATAAGGCACAACCACAAAGAGGATCAAAAATTAGATTATCTTTTGAACATTACGAATATTTGGTTGAGGCTATTATCAAGCTTTAACGCGAATACAATTATTTTAACAGCAGTTTAATTAATGACTATGATAATTGCATGCAGTTTTTTTTACTCCCTTGGGCTAAAAAGTTATTCAACCTTTTATGGAATCTTAATATTTTATGAACAATTTGAAATGTTTATATGAATATAACAGAACCTCGTACGAAGCATTTCATCGTTATAAATTCGAAATGTAATACATAAACTCGAAATATCGACGAATATTGAAGTAAAATGAATTTTATATAAGTTCAAAGTTTACTTGTTTATCCCAATATTTACGACAAATTAAAAATTTTATCTCATTTTCTTTAGCATAAACTTTCCTTCCAGTCTGAACTCAAAATTTAAAATTGAGCTCCTTTGTTCAAAACAATTTTTTTATTTTATTACTTCTCGTAAACAAAATAAGGTTTCGCTAACGATGAAAATAATAAATCAAAATTGTAGTTGTGGAGTTACAAAACCTCAAGATTGTTACTTCATGATGCTTAACATAATTTCATCTAAAGGGACAAGTAATCGGCTACTAAGTTATTTCCAAGCAATTTCCTCTTCATAAAGGTATTGCCCTAAAACTAAACTGAGAAAGCGTACACTATAAAGGCAAATTTATGTTCTAGCCAGCCATTCAAATAAGATTGTATCAGGCGGCTTAGAAATTTTGATGCGTAGCTTTTGTATATTTTTTATTTTCCGCTTAACATTGATTTGATTTGGCCAGGATAGCGATTCTCACTACTCGTACATGTCGTCATTCTAATTAGAATTTAAGATTTCCACTACGTCGTGTTTATTTTCCTGACTATGTCCGAACTTTACAAATTAAATTTGATAAATATAGAGGCAGACTTCGGACTTCAGGTTCCGGGTTTCAAGTTTTAGGTTTCAGGCATCAGGCTTTAAGCTTCAGGATTTAGGATTTAGGCTACAGGCTTCAGTCTCTAGACTTCAATCTCTAGACCTCCACCTCTAGACTCCAGGGTCTAGACTTTAGTCTCTAGACTTCTGTCTTTAAACTTTAGTCTCCAGACTTCAGTCTCCAGGCTTCAGGTTTCAGACTTCACCCTTCAGATTTCACCCTTCAAACTTCAGACCTCAGACTGCAGATTTCCGACTTCTTCTGACTTCAGACTTCGGGCTTTAGACTTCAGACGCCACCCTTTAGACTTCACCCTTTAGACTGCAGATTTAGGATTTCAAGCTTTAGGTTTAACCCTTTGGACTTCACCCTTCACATTTCAGACCTCAGACTGGAGATTTCAGACTTTAAACTTACCCTTTAAAACTTCAGACTTCGGATTTCTGACTTCGAACTTTAGACTTCGAACTTCAGATGTCATAAAAATATTATTTGGACCAAGTATTGATAGTAGTTAGGCTTTTTGGCAATTACGCCAAACGTTATATTATAAGAATTCTTTTTCCGCCACCCTGTAGCGTAACAGCGCTACAGTACTATTTTACTAAAGTCTTGTTTCATTAATTTCGGCGTACTAATCCTCAACGCACCGTTTCCCACATTATTATTCAACACACGCAATTTTATGTTAAAAATATGTGGGTTTAAGACTAGCAAAGTTACGTTTTAAAAAGTTGCCCTTTTTTATTGGGTTGAATTTCGCGCGAACTTAAAAACGTTTAAAGAGATTTATGTTTAACTTCATTTTAGTTTAAGTTTGTTGCTTTCTTTTTTGTTAACTTAGTTGTAGACGCAAGAACTTGCAACTTATTTTTCAAGAAAAATAAAAACCGTGCTAAAATTTGGAACTCCCTTCTCGTAATAATTAAATCGTCGCCTTACATAAAAAGATGACCCAGTTCACGTTTTAAAGAGGTTCTCCTATTTTTTGTCACACTCATTACTCATTACCGGCGTGTTTATGCAATTTTTCCGGTTTCTTTGTATTGGGAGTATGTTACTTCTCAATCTTCTCTTTCTTCACTCTCCGCGGGTTCTATTAATTTAAACTTATTTTGTAATGGCATAAATCTAAAAATTTACACTCTAGTAACCTCTTTAACAGGAGTGCTTTAAGTATGCCAGCTTTTTCTTATTGAAACCGCCGTGTGCTAGAAAGAAGTCAAGTAGACGCAAAACACATTTTTAATTAATAACATAGAAACCAACTTAAAAGTACATGTAACTAAAAGTTGCTAACGACTACGTTTTCTTTGCATTTAAAAAAACATAATTTTACCTCATTTGAGTATTTTCTTAACGGCAGAGTGACCACAAACTAATTTTTATTGAAACTAATACAATTTTAGTTGACGTAAACGTAAAAATATCTACATAGTTGTACTAGTTACTTTTTAAAATAAATAAATAGTAAAGGTATCCATTTGTCAAATAGTTTTTTAAAGAGAATTTTTAAAAAATCTCTAGATTTCAGTCTCTAGACTTCAGTCTCTAGATTTCAGTCTCTAGACTTTAGTCTCCCG
Source organism: Malthinus flaveolus (assembly GCA_950108345.1). Taxonomy (NCBI): domain Eukaryota; kingdom Metazoa; phylum Arthropoda; class Insecta; order Coleoptera; family Cantharidae; genus Malthinus; species Malthinus flaveolus. The sequence goes on along the minus strand of OX467287.1, from coordinate 16,244,892 downwards.
GCTTCAGGCTCCCATTTTCAGACTTCCGACTTCAAACTTCTGACTTGAGACTTGAGACTTCGGACTTCAGACTTCAGACTTCAGACTTCAGGCTTCAGACTTCGGACTTCAGACTTCAGGGTTTAGGCTTGAGGCTTGAGGCTTGAGGCTTGAGGTTTGAGGCTTGAGGCTTGAGGCTTGAGGCTTGAGGCTTGAAGCTTGAAGCTTGAGGCTTGAGGCTTCAGTCTCAAGACTTCAGTCTCTAGACTTTAGTCTCCCGGCTTCAGGCTCCCATTTTCAGACTTCCGACTTCAAACTTCAGACTTGAGACTTCAGACTTCGGACTTCAGACTTCAGACTTCAGACTTCAGGCTTCAGACTTCGGACTTCAGACTTCAGGGTTTAGGCTTGAGGCTTGAGGCTTGAGGCTTGAGGCTTGAGGTTTGAGGCTTGAGGCTTGAGGCTTGAGGCTTGAGGCTTGAAGCTTGAAGCTTGAGGCTTGAGGCTTCAGTCTCAAGACTTCAGTCTCTAGACTTTAGTCTCCCGGCTTCAGGCTCCCATTTTCAGACTTCCGACTTCAAACTTCAGACTTGAGACTTCAGACTTCGGACTTCAGACTACAGACTTCAGATTTCAGGCTTCAGACTTCGGACTTCAGACTTCAGGGTCTAGGCTTGGGGCTTGAGGCTTAAAGTTTGAGGCTTGAGGCTTGAAGCTTGAGGCTTGAGGCTTGAGGCTTGAGGCTTGAGGCTTGAGGCTTGAGGCTTAAGGCTTGAGACTTAAGGCTTGAGGCTTGATGCTTAAGGCTTGAGGCTTGAGGCTTGAGGCTTGAAGCTTTAGGATTGAGGATTGAGGCTTCAAGATTCAGGGTTCAGACTTCAGACTTTAAACTTCAGATTTCAGGCTTCATACTTTACCCTACAAACCGTTGACTTCAGACTGGATATTTCAAACTTTACATTTCAAACTTCCCTCTTCATACTTTATCCTTCAGACTTCAGCCTTCTGACTTCTGACTTCAGACTTCAGACTTTAGACTTTAAGGTTCAGGCTTGAAGCTTGAGGCTTCAGGCTTCAGGCTTTAGGCTTCAGGCTTGATCTTTAGGCTTGAGGTTTTAGGTTTGAGGCTTGAGGCTTGAGGCTTGAGACTTGAGGCTGCTGGCTTGAGGCTTGAAGCTTTAGGATTGAGGATTGAGGCTTCAAGCTTTAAGATTCAGGGTTCAGACTTCAGACATTAAGCCTCAGGTTTCAGGCTTCATACTTCACCCTACAAACCGTAGACTTCAGACTGGATATTTCAAACTTTACTTTTCAAAGTTCCTCCTTTATACTTCATCCTTCAGACTTCAGACTTCAGACTTCAGACTTCAGACTTCAGATTTCACGGTTCAGACTTCAGACTTAAAGGTTCAGACTTCAGGGTTCAGGCTTGAGGATTGAGGATTCACGCTTCAGGATTCGAGATTCAGGATTCAGGATTCAGGATTCAGGATTCAGGATTGAGGATTCAGGATTCAAGATTCAGGATTCAGGATTCAGGATTCAGGATTCAGGATTCAGGATTCAGGATTCAGGATTCAGGATTCACGATTCAGGATTCAGGATTCAGGATTCAGGATTCAGGATTCGGGCTTTCGGCTTCAGTCTACAAATCTCAGACTTCGGACGTCAGTCTCAGTCTATAGTTACTTTTTAAAATAAATAAATAGTGTAGGTACCTACTTGTCAAATAGTTTTTCAAAAGAATTTTTTTTAAATCGTTGTGAACTTCTAATTTAAATAATGAATATATTAAAACTAGATTAGGAGGATATACAAGGTGGTCAGTCAAGCCAGGCAAGGTGAAAATATTTTTTTAACGAGTTGTAAGCAGTGTGGAGCGAATATACAGGGTAGTCGATTAGAAACAAAGTTTTGAACTTTTTTACTTGCATGCAACACCCTCTATAAATAATAAGGTAACTGCTCTGAAACGCTGCACGTGTAGTTTCGATCCCAACAACTTTTTTATTATTTTGTTGTGTTATAACAAGACTTCCTATCGCACTTCTGTGCCACCCCGTATATTTCCATTAAAAACAATTATATTATTAACATTTCGGACTCCAAAACAAACTTTACGGAGTAAACTTTTATTGTAGTTAAAAAAGTTTTATTATCATCGATCGGTGCTCAATATAACTTAATATAAACCATTAGAAGTTTTTTTATCGATAGGATTATAGCAAATAAATATGATTTTCTAGTTGAGAATAAAGCAGATTGACGAGAAATCAAATTTTTGCCAATTGAATTTACGCTTCCGAAATTTGCTTTTATGTTACAACTTATCTTTATAACTTCGTTTTACTTTTTCGTACGCTGTAAAATACTTTCTTATTCATATTAGGTTCGAAACTTTTTATGGAAATCTAAAAATAAATTAAGGTTTTTATTTCTTTACTATCGGATATGCGCCATCGTTCTGTTTAGTGGCGTGGATTATTTTTTCTCTCCGAGTTGTAAACTGTGAACTGAGGACCTTATAAAGCTTCATAATTATTTAATATCCGACCTACTACTACAGTCATTTGATACAAAAACCCCAATTAAAAATTTTAAGCAGCCCACAATAGGAACAAAATACACAAACGAAATTTTGGCACTAGCTTTATACAAATACTCCTCATAGACAGTAGACGCCAGTATGGAAATTCAATATAAGTTTATAAGATGCTTCGCGTATTGATTTAACTTTTTTTAAATGTCAAGTGCATAACCGGAAAAAGTTAGTTAATTTCGAGCCTGAAGTATGGTTTCCAAAGAAGTAGAGAATAATAAAAAAAGTTTTAATAAAAACAACAATAAAACAACTTCTGTGAAAGGCGATGATTTAAAGTATGAAAAAGTATTTGTTACGCCAAAATTCCCTTTATAATATTTTTGTTACAAAAACCCACTCATTTCATGCAAATTTATACTTGACAATATTGTTTCGGTCTTTCGGCCGTTATCGTTTGTATTTTTTTGGCTAAAGTATAAATTTACCTACGTTCAAATAACAAGTGTTTGTTTTAGTTTAATTGAATCGGATATCGCTTAACCCATTTAAGACCGCTATAAGAATTAAAAACAAAGCGTAAATTTTTTTTCATTAAAATTGCTTATTTAAGGCCGAATAATAAAATTTCGCAAAAAATATTTTTTTAAAAATTTGTTTACTATGTAAAAACGCATGCTGCGTTAACGCAACATTGGCTTGAAGTGGAGTACATATGATACGGGTCTATTTTGAATGCCGCGTCAAAAAAAACATTTGTTTGCAGTATTTATTGTCTATGTGTGCATTTTACAGACATAAGCACTGTCGTACTTTGGTCATTGCACAGTTTTCTATAATTTTCTTGATGTTTTTTGATTTTGTACTTAACATTGTCGAATTTCACTTCGGATAAAATAGGCGAATAGATTAAAACTGGAATGGGAATAGATTTGGTTATCACTTTACCACCCAGTCCTAATCGAGTATCACGAATTTCAACAAATTTTAACATTTTTACCACCATACAGAATAAATTAGAAAAAATATCCGTCATTTAAAGTAAGGCCTCAAATTTTAAAGTTCAAGGTTCAACGTACTGATTTTCCTTTGATATACATTTTTGCCGATTGACCTTTAAAATAAGGAACCATTTGTTCGTGCAACATATCACTTACCATACTCAAGCTTCTACTATCTTGCAAAAAATAGTCTCACCTTACATTCCCCATATCAAGCCAATGTTGCGTTTTCGTAACATCATAGTTTAGAGTGAAAAATTGTTACCTAAGGAATTTTTTTTTCAAATTTAATTAACATATTTGAATTCTCCAGTTATTTGTACGTTGCAATTAGAAAATAATTTTTTAAAATCGTTAAAATAGCCATGGAAAAAAAATAATTACTACCCCCTGTCGAAAGTACTAAAAATAGGCAACGTTTGTATATTATTTACTCTTATATAGTAAATATGTAATGAACAAAAAAATTAATAAGTAGTACTTTAGTACTTCAAGAAAACATATCTAATTTTGGAACCGTCAAATTTTGCTTACAAAGGCATTAAAAAAAATTACGTAGAGATGGTTACGAAAACGCAACATTGGCTTTAAATGGGTTAAAGGGGGTGTTGACTAAAAATGAGTTTTAGTAGAGAACAAATTTTCAAACCACACATCGCTCCGTGAGGGACTGTTCCGAAGATACTCGCCCACTCACTTGCTCGTGTAGATAGCCACCTTATCTCGAGTTGAAAGTGCAGTGCTTCGATTTAAATTCGATGGCTTTGATGCTCAATTTCGCAAACGGGACTTCGATTTTATGGAAGTTAAACTTGACACTGTTTAAAACCCGGAAATAACCTACGACGCTTCTGCAGGCTACACTTGGGTGCGGGATCCACAATTATCTAGTTGCAGATCATGAGTCGAATTAAATGCGACAAAAAATATGTTTTCCAATTCCAAAAGGCGCAAGAAACTAAACTTCGTAGTGGGACACAATTAATTGATTTAGTATACGAACTAAAAACCACAACCAAGTTCGGCCAGTATATCATCGATTGGTGGCCTGAAAGAGTATTTTTCGGCTGATCTTTTTTTTTCATTTATTAAGACTTTTGGCCAAATTTAAATAGTCATTTAAAGTTCATTTGAAATACAACAAAGAAGAATCCCGCAAAACAGGAAGTAATAATGTCTACGCTTGCTATGATCCTTCGTGAAGTCGAGGACTGGCTTCAGGAAGGATCAGGAGGTGGCCATGAAATATTCATGTTGTATAGTTGACCGTATACCGTACGCCGCCGCCTCGTGGAGTTTATTTAACATATGGGCTCGACTCGCACACAATAGCTTTACCAAGTTATGAAGTGTTTGCGAAACTTATATACTATATCCTCGCATTGTTAGATTTTTCTGTTTGATAAACTATATATATTATTTCTTTTTTGTGAAAAAAAGCTAATTTACATACTTATTTAAATTGCGTTTTTGTTAAAAACTTTTAAAGTTGCATTAGCAAACTAATTAACTTTAACTTCAACACAAAACAATTTTCTTCCAGTTTTTCCTACTAAGTTTTAAGTAAAGTTTATAATTAATAATTAGTGTAAATTTTGTTGCTAATTTTCTTTGATAATGAAAATTTTCCTTTTATTTTCAGGTAAGTCGTCCGCAGAAATTGACGTCAAGGTAATTTATTTTTGAAATTGTATACCTATTCTTTAATCATTTAAATTTTATATTAAACTTTTTAATTTCGTATTTTTGTTGTGTCTCTTGTAAAGATTTCAAAAATAATACAAAATTATTATTAGCTAGCGGGTTTTACATGCATGTGATGGCAAGTCATTATTGTGCATCTTGTATACTTTGAATATGTATTCTTCAAAGAATTATTTACAACCCCAATATTATTTATATTTTCAATAATGGTAAATTTTATTTCTTTCCGTATAATGTATTTTTGTATTTATGTTATTGTAACAAATTATATGTTAAATACATACTGCATTCGGCAAGTTACAGTAGCTACGAACATCAAAGTCGCGGCTTACACAGTTGTCAGCGTTTGGTGATAAAGTAATTTGGTCTGTTTGGCGCTAAAGCAAAATTTGGGATTTATGTGATATCATAGTATAGAGCATACCATAGTTTATATTCTACCGTTGTATCACTGTCAATATTAGAGATATATCGCGATGTTATCTTAACTTCAGTTTTTATTTATCACACAGCCCAACATAATACCTTCAAAATATTGAACAAGAACTATATTCGGGTTCTTAAAACTATTAGAGGCATCAGAAAAATTGTTAAATGAAGGTAAAATTGCATATTATGTAAAAAAAGAACAATTTATAGCTTGTTTTTATTATTTTTATTTTTTGCCAACTATGTTTGCTATTTTGAGTAGTGTAGTAGCAATTTATTATACCCTCTGTAAAAAAACGCTCGTGAAGTTTTGATAAAATGTCTCATTCTCATCATCAACCGTCATTTGATTCCACTTTTTCGTTGACTTCCTCTACTTCGAGAAAGTAATTTTATTGAAAAAATCTTGTTAGTATTTCTCAATTTGTGGTTACCCTGAATCAAAAATACTAAAAAAATTAATTAGTTAGAAAAAGTCTGTCTGGGTGTGTGTATGTAACACCTCGCCTTTTTTTTTATTTAACGGATGTGGAAATCTAAAGAAAGACACCTATACTTTCTGTAGAGGTAGTGTGAAGTTGGACTAAAAAAGCGTCCGACTCACTAAAACTACACCCGAACCCTCACTATTTGTGGGGGTTCAGTCCTACGGGGTGATTTGGCATCCGCGTAAGCATTACTTCCAATTCACCACTCTGTAGCTTGTCGTTTCTCGTCTTTGCCGTTTCCTGACTTGTTCTGTTGTATCTCTTTGCCCAGTGCGTCCTCCAACTATCTTCCGATTGCGTTGCGTTGATTGGCGGTTTCTTACGTCCTGAGCTCGGAGAAAAGTTAGTGATCACCGCTTCTTTATGCTGCTCTCGTTCGATCTTCTCCTTTTCCATTTCCATTTCTCCATTATCTGAGTCCATTTCTCTGAGCATTATTTCGATATTGTTATCGACGCTTAAAGCTTCTTCCACCTTGAGAGCTGCCGCGGCTCTCTTCTGTTCCCATCAAAAACAGGTGAACAGAGTGTACTCAGTCGTGTCGATTTCATCGCAGTGATTGCATTGGGGGTTGGCAAGTTTCCTAATACGGTGATTGTAGAGGTTAAAGCAACCGTGACTTATGAGGAGCTGAGTTAGGTGATAGGTTAGCTCTCCGTGATTTTGCGCTACTCACAGTTGTAGGTTGGATATCAGAGCCCTCGTCCATTAGCCCTTGTCGGAGTACGTCCAGCGGTGCTGTCACTGCGCCATGGTATCGGCACAGGTAGATAGGTTTTCACCGCACTTGGTGGCTCTTTCCATAGCGAGCAGGTCGATGGGTGATAGCGACTTTCCATGGCAAGCAGGTCGATGGGTGACAGCGATGCTACTACAAGCGCCGCGTCAAGCGAGATGGTTCTATATGCGCATATTATTCGTATTGCAATTTTCCGTTGAACTGTATGCATCCTGGTCCTATTGCGGTCGTAGACCAGTGCGTCACTCCCGAAGCTGATGCGTAAAGCATGATCGATTGCGCGACCGTGCTCAGCAGCCTCCTTTTGAGCGTCTTAATGTAACACCTAACCTAACCTAACCTAGCCTTTTTTTGCGGAGGTAGGAGAAAAATCTTCGGGCACGAAGACCACCACCAGCACTGGCGCCACACTGGTAGCTGTGTGAGATTCTTACTAACTAAAAAAACTCCTCCTCGACGGACCATCGATCACTAACTGGGACCGCTCACGCATTTCATCAGATAGTGTCGGTAAAAGGGATAAGCAGTGTTATTTTTTTTGTAGCGTTTGCTACAGAAGAAAAGTGGTTTAAGGGCTCGAAGACCAATGAGATTGAGGTCTCGGTCCAGGGTCACTCCCAAGTATTTCAACTGATTGCTGGGTTCGATTTCGCTATCTAGGAGCTGAAAACTAATAGGTTTGATGTTCTTCTTTCCCGTGAAGAAAGTGGCTTCTGTTTTTTATGGAGCCAGGCTTAAGCTGTTTTTACTTATCCATTTCTGGACTTTCGCCAGCATAGCATTTTCGGATCTCATCAGTCCCTCTTCAGTTTTCGCTACAACCACCATCGCCAGATCGTCGGCGAATCCCACCGGTAAATCCCGAGCTGGGGACTTTGTCATATAGACCTAGTGTGTATAGCAAATTACACAAAAACAACCCCAAGATGGAACCCTGTGGTACTCCGCACGTGATTCGCAGTTCCTCTCGTTTCCTTCGCAGTCTCTATAACTATCGCGCGATCTTCAAGATAGCTGCCTAAAACCTTTAGCAGGTAGGGTGATCGTAGGTCCTTGAATCGCTCCATAATTTTTTCCCAAGGCGCACTATTGAATACATTTTGTACGTCCAGGGTGATCAATGCGCCAGATTCCTTCTCTGGCCCTGTTGACAGTCCCGGTGACCCTGTTGATAACGTCGATAGTCGAGCGTCCCTCTCTAAATCCGTATTGCTCGTCGCTCAGTTAGGCGTGCCTTAACTAGAACTTCGTAGAGCTTACCCGAAGTATCTAGTAAACTAATTGGCCTATAGGCAGATGAGTCATCCGGAGCTCTTCCCTTTTTTTGTATGGGAATTAGTCTCGCTTTCTTCCAAATTCTCAGAAAGATCCCACTTCAGCAATGTTGCCACGTTTCCAAGATATTTGAAAATAACTAACTATCGTCAAAAATTTGAATTGGCTCTATCTGTTTATTATTAAAAATACCAATAAAGGTCTAGAACTATCGACTACTTTGAATATTTTCGAATCGAATATTTTGTCTTTCATTTACCTGCCATTTTTATTCGATAAGAAGAATGAAAGTGCTCTTTTTTTCAAATTAAAAAATACTTACATATTATGTATACTTTTTTTAAGTGGCCACCTGACTCAACTACGTTGCCAAAACAAAATTTAACCAAAATTGTCCGATTTATAAATGTCTCGCGGTACAATCTTTAAAAAATGTTCTGCCAAGACGAGAGCTCAGTAAACAAGAATTGAGCGCGTTACAGCTTACACCCGTCACCTAGGCGTTTGCGGGGAAATGCTTCCAACGCGAAAATGATTAATTATTATCGCCGCTCTTCTATTCAGCCAAAAATGTATTATCTAAGATAACAGCACCTAATAAGGTACACTTAATTAAATTTTTTGGTGGTTATTAAAAAACAATTTCGTGTATTGGCACAAAAATAACAAATTATACGCGTTTGTGTAACATTTTTATTATGTAAGTTTAGCGATGCGCAGGTGTTAATAGAGTTAGACAACTTTGATTAATTAGATGAAAAGAAGTTCAGAAAGGAGGCGTAAAAGCGTAATAAATGTAAGACTCTTTGATGCGCCTTGCTTGGAAAATCTCGAAAGGAAGTACCTAAAAGGGGTAAGTTTCGACAAAAATTGGTTCATCGATAAATTATACACGAAGAATAATATTTTTTGTGTTGCGGTTTGATGTAAAATAATTTAAATTTAATTTCGCCAGTTGTGTTGAGCAGAGTTGGGATTACCTAAAATGTTAAATAATTCAAACTTGCAGCTTCCTGTATAGACGGAAGTACCTTGAACCTTTTTAGGGGTATTAGGAACCCTACAGTTAAAAGCAATTATTTTGATTGTACCATACTCAGTTTCGTTTGTATCACACTCGACAGGATTTTTTAACAAAGCTCAACTTTTTTGTACATAAATTTTGGGGAATTTAAGTTGAGTTATTTTGCGCATTTCTCTTTCGTTAAATCATTTATGATTTACCTAACTGTCGACAACTACTTTAAGCTAAAGCTTTAGTTAATTACATCAAGTAAGCTGTGTTTAAAGGGTTGTTATAAATAACTACTTGCATTTAGTAAATTGGCAAAGCCGCTAAAGGGTGTTTCAATCACTTTCCAATTACGCCATTTACTTTTTTTACACTTAGGATCTGAAAGTTCCGAGCTAAACCATCACAATGAATAATTTTCTGTATTACGAGAAAAATTTATTGCGAATACTTCTAGCTGTTTCTAGAGGCTTTCTTGATATCATTATGATTGCACAAACCAAACGTATAATTTTACATTGTAATTTAGAGACGTCTTTATAATTTTAAAATGGGTAGTTTGTTCCACCCATAAAGATATTTGTCGGAATTAACTTCGACCCATTTTTTGCGACAAAAGGGATAAATTGTAGAAAATGTTTGTTTTTGTCCGATCAACATGGCTCAAGTTTTTCTTCGTTGTAATAAAATTCCATTGGCAGTCCACGAATAAAAAAACTTTTGAGTTTTAATCTCTCGTCTTTTATTTTTCGTTTTGTAACGAATTAACAGTAAGACACTTTTTTAGAAATAGGAAAAAGTGTCATTGTTAAAGAGAACGATCTCTCGGTTTTTTCAAGATTTTCCAGAAAAAGTGAATTCTGATACGTCGAGGACTCGCTTTGGAGCTCTAGTAATGCTTTAGAGACAATTTTCCTTGTCTCTCCGAGTTAGTCCTGGAGGCAGCGAGCACTTGAAGTTGAAAAAATTCCAGTCTTTTGATTTCAGATGCGTCTGTCACTAAGAGAATGCAATTTTTTGGTGTATAAATTTTTCGTGTACGCTATGATTTAGTTTGACCCCCCAAAACCCACCCTTCTCAGACGCTTACTGCAACGCGCTCTAGCACTGAAACTGTTACTTAGTTTAACAAAAAAGTCTAAGAGACATAAGTTGTAGGAAATTTAATTTACATTGTTTTGTGTAAGAACACTTTTTTAATGCAATAAATCCATTTTTGGCCAGATTTTCAAATGTTTTAAAAACTTAACGCGCTATTGCGCTTACACCGCTTGTTTAAGGAAAAAAACATAAGAGATATATAGATCTAATACGTTGTAAATGAACCCCAACATACACACATAAGTGAAAAAACTTTAAATGAGAAAATTTGTTTTCCACCAAGTGCCTCGGGAATCGAACCCAAGACTTTGCTATTTCCGGTAGCACGCCTATACCCAATACACTACGGAGGTCAACATACTTTCAATTCATAGTATTGGGTATAGGCGTGCTTCCGGAAATAGCAAAGTCTTGGGTTCGATTCCCGAGGCACTTGGTGGAAAACAAATTTTCTCATTTAAAGTTTCTTCACTTATGTGTGTATGTTGGGGTTCATTTACAACGTATTAGATCTATCTAACTAATTAACCCTAAATATTTAAAAATTTGTAATAAGAGATATAGTTTATAGAAAATTTTAAACTGTTTATTTTCTAATAGAAGCATTTTTCTCACAAAGTGAGTAGTTTTTGAGTTATAAGCTATAAAGCAAAACACCCATTTCTAGCCAGATTTTTTTGTTTCTAAAAACTTCTAAAACGTGCTATCGCGCTTAAACCGCTTATTTAAGGAACAAACATAACAAATATAATTTGTAGAAAATTTCATGCTGTTTATTTTCTTTTAGAAGCTCTTTTCTCATAAAGTGCGTATTATTAAGTTATAAGCAATAAAGCAAAAAACCCAGTTGGGTCAGATCTTCGAATGTTAGTAAAAACTTAACCCGCGATCGCGATTAAACCGCTGTTTAAGGTACAAAACATAAGATATAATTTGTAGAAAATTTTATACTGTTTATTTACTTATAGAAGCACTTTTCTCATAAAGTGCATAGTTTTTGAGTTATAAGCGGTAAAGCAAGAAACCCATTTCTGAGCAGTTTTCGAATATTTGTAAAAACTTAACGCGCTTATATACTAATTGTTTTAGGGAAAAAACATGAGATTATACTTTGTAGAAAATTTCCTATTGTTTATTTTCTTATTGTAGCACTTTTCTCATAAAATGCGTAGTTTTTAAGTTATAAGCAGTTAAAGCAAAAAACCCATTTTTGGGGCAGACTTTCGAATGTTTGTAAAAACTTAACGCGCTATCGCGCTTAATCCGCTTGTTTAAGGTAAAGAACATAAAAGATATAATTTGTAGAAAATTCTATATTGTTTATTTTCTTATAGATGCACTTTTCTTATAAAGTGCGTAGTTTTTAACTTATAAGCGAGTAAAGCAAAAAACCCATTTTTGGGGCACATTTTCGAATGTTTATAAAAACTTAACGCGCCATCGCGCTTTAACCGCTTGTTTAAGGTAAAAAACATAAGAGATATAATTTGTAGAACATTTTATACTGTTTATTTTGTTATTAAAGCACTTTTCTCATAAAGTACGTAGTTTTTGAGTTATGGGCAAAAAAACGAAAAAGGTTCTTTTCTCAAGCCACTTTGAAGGTATTCGGGTTCGGTTGTTTTTCCCGAATGAAGGTTTATTATTTAGGATCTTTATTATTCAGTTACAAATCAAAATCAAAATACAACCACATATGTCTATCAATCGCTAGTTATCCTGGACGCAATCTCTACAAAGTTAATGCTGCCACTTTGGAGTGGCAGACGGTTAGTTTTACTACTACTCATTTGCACTGTTCTTAGCCTTGCTTGCACTATTATCATGTGTCATCTGCAGGGGTCTTTTGGCTACCCCTACACTCTATAACTTTACGTGCTGCTTCAACTACAATTTTAGTCTTTTTAGTGCAGTTCGGAGTATATCCTGAAATTAGAACCTGAAGTGACTAAAGATCGGCAGTCAGAAAAGGTTACGACTGTCAAATATATTACTCCCCGGTTATTTAGTTTCTCATTATTTCAATTTTTACACTGCGTTATTAATTTTGGGCTTAATTTTGCCGAAAATTAACGAAAACCAAAGATGAAGTTACATTCAATCATCAACTAAAAGCTTTTATCGTATTATGAAAGTGACGAGTGTTAGAGTCAGCACTTAATAGGTAATGCTACAGTTCCTAATTGTTGTACGGGCGTACAAAATTCCCTTTTCATACCAGCGTTATGCATGTGACATGTTACAGTTTACATATTATGTTCGGCAGAACATACTACATGCCAAAATGAGATAGGTACTACTAACAAAAAGAGTGTGATATCCTATAAACTACCCTCGCTTGCATGCTTCTGCCTTAAAAGTATTAGAAACAACGTAAAAGAATAAAAATAAATTTTTATGTTAAACTTATACCTGCACACTTTCATGGACGTATTATTTTAACCCGAGTAAATGCGTTAGCTTTTGTTTTACAAAAAACGTTATAAAGTTGAAACCACGGTCATTTATGTTACATTTTTAAACATACACTGTATTTAAGACTACGGATGAGCACGAAAAACTTACATTATTAAAGTAGAGACAACTTTATTTCGTGGAAATGTTTTGATACGGTACGCTACACTTTCTATCCGGTTCATATACCTCCCAAGTCTCTACACGCTAAAAGAATAAAAAGCGGCGATATAAAAAATAACAAATGCCATTTTTTCCAAAAAAAACTTTATCCGTCCTGGAAGTTTTTAAATTTAATTTTCGAGGCAATAAACTTTCAATTGTACAGATTTTTAACTGAACGCCCACAGGGCCTTCGTACGGGCTTTCTCTAGATAAAAATTTATTTTTTAAGATCCGGTTTCATTATAGGCCCCACGAGTCTTTAGGAAAATACGCTCACATTGCCTGTACAAAGAGGTAGGACCATGCATCTCTCGATTGGACACAACAGCGCTGATTGAAAAGTTGTTTTGGTCCATACGCGCTTCCTGGCCGTATGTACCGCAGGTCGGTGTGCTCTATTGCCATCCTGGTCCTACAAAATGGTCGCATTCACCGGACGTAGCGTAAACTGATACCGATCCAGCTGCTACATATGTAGCGGTACAACGTCCGGTAAATTTGTTAAGTTGGCTTAAAAGTGCGCACAATTGTGTCAATTACCCTCGGCCCCATAAAAGTATAATGCGCCACCGACTGGTGAGACTCTACATAGATTCCCATCTGAATTCAAAATCTAAACGTGGTCCATCACAAAGTCAAATTGACAACTACTTTTCAAAATACGCTACAACTCCGCTCCCAATAAGTAGTGGAAATAAAATATGCTCGAAAAAATGGCGACCGCTCCACAACATGTTGTGAGAGTAGCGCTAGGTAGCGGTGTTGTCAGCGGACGAATTCGCAACAGTTCCACAACAGTTCCACAACAGTTGCACTACAGTTACGTCCGGTGAATGCGACCAATAATTCTGTGCAGACGTCCAGTCTATGTCCATTTTAGGCCCAGACAAGATTTTTGAATTTCATCCATCCACACTCTGGGTGTGGATGCCAATTGAAAGTCTAATTTACACTGCTTTCTTTTCGATCGTCTGTGTAAACAAACGCCCATTTTTGACACAATCAATTAAATAAATTTGCATTAGCGTAATGCGGCGGTATTTGGCCCCCCTCCTACTATCAATCGCCGCTCTAGGCATTTGCCTGTTTGTGTGGCCCCTCGCTGCGCTTCCGAACACACAAGCATCGATTTTTTTCTAAATTAAGTTTGCACTCTGCTTACTTAACATTTAACTTTCTCGTGGTGAAAAGCAATCGAGCTTAAAAACTTTATAAAGCAGAAAAACAAAAAACATTCACGTAGTACTGTAACTCGAAATAAATTCTGAAAGTTGTGAACTTTCTTACCAACCTTACTTTTACGTCGCAGTTGCACTTAACATACTCGAGAGCATATTGAATAATAAACTTTTTAAAAATGTTGCATTGTTCTTTGTAAATATTTTTACAATGATCTGGTTTAAAGTTGGAATAAGAAGTTATTAAATTTTTGAGTTTGGTAAATGTTTGCTCTTGATGTAATATCCGCGCGTACGTGTAGAAACGAGTTTTCGTTTTTATTCCAACTACCCTTTCGTATGGAAAAGTCGTTTACGCCAAAATGTTGGTGCTTCAGAGATTATAATTGGAGTGTACTTATGAGCTCTAAATTTTAACTAGAAGCTGGAAGTAAATAATCTCAACTTCATCCGGCAAATTTTAGTTTGACACAACCATCTCCGATAATCTTCGTATTATGAGGAAGATTTCAAACTGTTTATCCGACGCTTTGAAATACCATCTAAATCTAAAATCTAAAGTAAACGGATAGTCGGGAGCAGATAGTACATTATTTATTTCTAATACGTCTTTGAAGTAAAACTTCATGTTTATTTTCTACTGCGTCAACTTTATCGTGTTCTACAGATTCGACAGGCGGCATATTAATATTAGTGACGTCGGCTAATGCTTCCAACTTCAGCACTTCCGACTTTACGCATTGGCGTTACTTTTGGAATTCCTCCGAGGTTTCTGTGGCTCATAAAGATGTTTATTTTACATTTTATTTTTATAGTTTTTTGTTAAGGTAAAGCACAAAAATGGAGCCGTGCTCGCCCAAGTCAACACCGTAAATGCACTTGAAATATATGCAAACCCACGTAAACTAACGTCTGCGGTATTATGCAAGTATGTAACACTGAATACACTTATATTAGTTGGTTAATAAATTTTCAGATTTCATCTAATCCGAAATACAAAGTATACGATGTGAACGAGCCTTTAAACAGTTCTACGCAGCTGAAAGCCCACATTTGAATTTCATTCGACGATTTCGATGTGTTTTGTAATTCAAGTTTTATAGTATCTGATTTAGATACACATCCAATAAAACCTTGTGGCCTCTTCGTAATAAAATTATCAATAATTCAATGAGGCAATTCGCATTTACATATAAATTTCTTTAGGACTAAAAGGATTTTTTAAAGCTCTTTCTAGAACATATTGTGTGGTTTTTAAGGCAGTTAAATTGACGTAAATACGTTTTGAATTCTATAAGAAAGGTATATTATGTTCATTTTTAAACGTTTCTTCAATATTGTATTCCGAATTTTTTTCCTTTTGGGTAATAACACACTAGTGGCAGCTAAACAGTGGAGACACTTCCAAGTGTTCGTTTCTTACCTAGAATTGTCTCATAATATGATCTTCAGCGATTTAAAAAATAAAATTAATAATTAGATTCTATATACGGTGTCGCCACTTAGAAGGCAGAGGCAAACCACCAATAGTTAAATTGCCTAATAAAGGCACAAGCTGAAGTCTTAACATTTTTTGGTAATTTTAGCTCTGTTCAATTAGGGGTGAAACGACTTTTTGTCCGTCAGAAAAAAATATAGAAAAATATTGTAGAAATAACGCAGAAAATTCGAGTTTAGGCAAAACAAATAAAATGAGTTTAATTTTAAATGTAAACTTATGAAATATTCACATCATTAAATAGGTACTTCAGTTTAAACATGTTTGGTTATAACTTATAACAAGCCCATCTTGCGTTCAAGTACAAATTGTCAGAAGTGTTTAAATAAACATAATAATATGTTGACTATTTGTGAACAAATAGATTTTCACCGCGAATTTAATATCGTTAAAATGTATTATTATTTGTTGTTAATATTAAACCTCAATCATTAATTCGTTTCGTACACATTTTACGGAAAAATCCGCACACATAAATATATAGCGTCTTGTCATGTATTTCCTTTCACAAACAAAAAGAAGAGGAACGAAAAGAAAAACACACATTTGGTCAAGAATGTCATTCGACCTACCACGACAAGAATTCACAACTCGTGTGTATCAATAACATCCATCTTTAAAAATGGAACAGCTTCGTATTATAACGAAGACACGTAAAATTATATTTCCTTCTTATTTACCCCGAGAGTGTTTCTAAATTGTCTATTTTGAAGCAACTCTCTGTCGTATTATTGACGACGACGAGCTGAGAATTTCTCGTTCCGTTCACTTCTTTTTTTTACTATTTAAGGTAAACGAGTTACTGATATCTTTTGCAAATAAGTAAATTCCATTTCTTCGGAGAAAATATCTTGATCACATTTTCTAACTTAAAAAAAGGGAAATGTAAAAATAAAATAGCCCGAGAAGCAGTGAAATATAAAAAGAGATTATCAAATAATTCTGAATGGCTCGAAAGCTGGCATTATTTGCCCAACTGTTCGTCCTTTCCTCACGGAAAACCCACCTTTTCATTTGCTACTTGCAAATATGGCTTTGACAAAGTCAAAAAAACATTGTATGAAGCTGAACGGGATACTATGGCGTTAGTGGACATTTTGAAACACTAAATGCAGAGTAAGTAACCTTAAAGTGGACGTTCAGGAGTCGTTACGGGGGTTCCCCTAACAAGTACGGAAGAGCCTCTAGGTAAGGACGCACAATTGATCCAATCTAGATGCCTAAGTCTTGCAGGGTATGTCTCGGCCTTTATCAAATCCAGGAAGTGCGTAAAAATTTAACATGCCATTGCGCTTAAACCGCTTGTTTAAGGGAAAAACATAAGAGATTTAATTTGTTAAAAATTTTATCCTATTAATTTTCGAATAGAAGTATTTTTCTAAGCGGTAAAGCAAAAAACCCATTTTTGGGGCACATTTTCAAATATTTGTAAAAACTTAACACCCCGCTTAAACTGCTTATTTAAGAAAAAACATAAGAGATATAACTTGTAGAAAATGTTATGCTGTTTATGCTCGTATAGAAGTATTTTTCTCATAAAGTGCGTAGTTTTTGAGTTATAAGCGGTAAAGCAAAAAACCCATTTTTAGGGCATATTATTTTCAAATGTTTGTAAAAACTTAACACGCCATTGCGCTTAAACCGCTTATTTAAGGGAAAAAACATAAGAGATATAATTTGTAGAAAATGTTATGCTGTTTATTCTCGTATAGAAGTATTTTTCTCATAAAGTGCGTAGTTTTTGAGTTATAAGCGGTAAAGCAAAAAACCCATTTTTAGGGCATATTTTCAAATGTTTGTAAAAACTTAACACGCCATTGCGCTTAAACCGCTTATTTAAGGGAAAAAAACATAAGAGATATAATTTGTAGAAAATGTTATGCTGTTTATTCTCGTATAGAAGTATTTTTCTCATAAAGTGCGTAGTTTTTGAGTTATAAGCGGTAAAGCAAAAAACCCATTTTTAGGGCATATTTTCAAATGTTTGTAAAAACTTAACACGCCATTGCGCTTAAACCGCTTATTTAAGGGAAAAAACATAAGAGATATAATTTGTAGAAAATGTTATGCTGTTTATTCTCGTATAGAAGTATTTTTCTCATAAAGTGCGTAGTTTTTGAGTTATAAGCGGTAAAGCAAAAAATCCATTTTTAGGGCATATTTTCAAATGTTTGTAAAAACTTAACACGCCATTGCACTTAAACCGCTTATTTAAGGGAAAAGACATAAGAGATATAATTTGTAGAAAGTTTTATGCTGTTTATTTTCGTATTGAAATAATTTTCTCATAAAGTGCGTAGTTTTTGAGTTATAAGCGGTAAAGCAAAAAACCCATTTTTGGGGCACATTTTTGAATGTTTGTAAAACTTAACACGCCATTGCGCTTCAACCGCTTATTTAGGGGAAAAAACATAAGAGATATAATTTGTAGAAAATTTTATGTTGTTTATTTTCGTATAGAAATAATTTTCTCATAAAGTGCGTAGTTTTTGAGTTATAAGCGATAAAGCAAAAAACCCATTTTTGGGGCACATTTGCAAGTGATTGTAAAAACTTACTTAAACCGCTTGTTTAAGACAAAAAATACACAAACAGAACTTGTAGAAAATTTCATATTGTTTATTTTCCTATAAAAGCACTTTTCTCATCAGTTACATTTACATAGTCTTTGAGTTATAAGTTATAAGCGGTAAAGAAAAAAACCCTTTTTGGGGGCAGATTATCGAATGTGTGTAAAAACATAACGCTCTATCGCGCTTAAACCGCTTATTTAAGGAAAAAACATAAAGGATAAAATTTTTAGAAAATTTTATATATTTTTTTGTTCTTACAGAAGGACTTTTCTTATAAAGTGCGTAGTTTTAGAGTTATCGGCAAAAAACCGAAAAAGGAATTAAAATCCACTCTTAAAATCACGAAACGCAATTTGACTTGCAGCAGAATGTTTAAAGTTATACAAAATTTTGTTTCAATAAAAACTAAAAATAATGGCGCTAGAGAAGAATCGGGTATTACCTGGGGTTGGCATACATCAGCAGTGTACTACATTAGGTTTGTCTCCTGCGATATACTATAAGTCGTGAAAATGCCCGAGGGAAAAGTAATGTTGAAAAAGTTTATGAAATGGTGCGCTTTATCAGCTTCACGCCTAGAAAGTACATTTAAAAAAACAAAAAGGATTAATAAATGAAAAAAATGCATACTCAAGCGGAAATTTTTTCATCTAAAATTTTTTTTTACGAAAATCAATTTTTCCTGGGAGAGAAAAAATATTAAATTTTCAATAAATTATGTGTATTATGAAATTTTCATGCAATAAAGCGGGTTATAAATTTTCCAAAAAAATAGTCGTATATTTTATACATTTGTTTTTAATATGGAGAAAAAATTCTAAATAATATGCGCATCCTTAAAGCAGCTTTTACGATTCTCTTCCTACTCCCTTATCTTTCATTAAGTATTCTCAACGGTTTCCTTTTACGCTAAATACCTCATTGTTTTCCTTTGATCTTTCTCTTTATATTCAACCGAGTTTTATTTCCTAATTTAGTGTAGATTTTCTTCGATACTCTACGATTATAAATAAGTTCGATATTGCAAAATAACAAAAACGATAAGTTCAAAATTGTTAAAATATTTTTCTAAAGTAAACTTTTCTCCTAAACGCCTCGTAAAAACGTGTAAATATTTAATAATCTGAAAAATCCCTTTAAAGCAATTTGCATCTCGTATAAGTAAGTACCTGTGGAAGTACTTAGAAAATCGTGTTCGTTTTAAGATTTATTGTTGCTCATTATGTAGTATTCTCTAGAGTTACTTTTCAGAATAATGTCTCTCACTTTTACCATTAATGACGACACGTGTGTCTTTAGTTATTATGGCTCAATACTGTCGACGCACCCTAAATTTTCGCAATTTAAATTTTCTTGCTCAACGTTAAAATTAGATTTATAAATTTCCAAGGTTTATTGAGAGAGCATACCCTAGAATAAATTGAAACGAATTTCCACATTGAACTCAGAGTATCCATCATCTATGAATATATTATATTTATTGGTAAAGCGAGTGCGCTTTTAATTTATTTTTTGGAGGATCCATATCAATCTGCGCCGTATAGTCCGGGAGGCAGTAAACACTTTTACTAAAACATAAAGTACAAAATTTTTTACTATGCCGGATGAAATTGTAAATGAGTAATAAAACCAACCGTCTGCCTGTTAAAAGTGGCAGTATTTTAACTTGGGTGAGGCTCGAGAAGGGTGGGTTTTGGCTCTTTTTCGGTTTTTGGCTAATAACTGAAAAACTAGGCACTTCATAAGAAAAGTTTATTTATATAAAAGTAAAGTACATTTAATTTTCTACAAATGATAGTTCTTAAGTTTTTTTACCTAGGTAAGCGATTTAGACGCTGACGCGCGGTAAATTTACAGAACATTCAAAATCTGTCAAAATATTTTCTATCGCTCATAATTCAAAAACTACGAACTTTGTAAAAAAGTTTTTTTTATACAAAAATAAAATACATTCAATTTTCCACAAATTATCCATCTTAAATTTTTTTGTCAAACAAGCAGTTGAGGTTGTAGAGCGCGTTAAAGTTTGATGAACGGCTTTTGCAGAGCGAGCGGTCTATTTTTGGAGTTTGTCGCTTGTAACTTGAAAACTAGGCACTTTCTTAAAAAAGTTGTTCCATACAAAATTAAAAAAGATTAAATTTTCTACAAATTTTGTCTTTAAAATTTTTTTCTTGAGGGAACAGTTTAGGCGCTAGCGGGCGTTAAAATTAAAAAAACTTTAAAAATTAGTCAAAAAATTGTTTGATTGCTACTAACTCAAAAACTACGCACCAGTATACTGCGTTCTTGCAAAGCGAAATGAAGACTCTAGTATGGGCCTAGTTACTGAAGAATGATCACGCACGATGAGCTACGGACTAAACAACACCAGTTTACCAGTCAAGCTAAGTTTGATCACTGAACACTGGCAGAGTGAAATTGAGACACTGCTTTGGGTCTAGCTACTTAAGGAATCATCATACACAATGAGCTACGCTTAAGCAGCACCAGTCAAGCAAAGTTTGAACACTGAACACTGACAAAATGAAAATGAGACACTGGTCTGGGCCTAGCTACTGAAAGAATCATCACGCACGATGAACTAAGGCTAAGCAATACCAGTCAAGCAAAGTTTGAACACTGGTAAAGTGAAACTGAGACACTGGTCTGGGCCTAGGTACTGAAAAAATCATCACGCACGATGAACTACGGCTAAGCAATACCAGTTAAGCAAAGTTTGAAAACTGAACACTGACAAAATGAAAATGAGACACTGGTCTGGGCTTAGCTACTAAATGAATCATCACCCGCGATGAACTACGTCTAAGCAATTCCAGTCAAGTAACGTTTGAACAGCGAACGCTAACAAAGTGAAACTGAGACACTAGTCTCAGCATCGCTACTGAAAGAATCATCACCCACGATGAACTACGCCTAAGCAATACCAGTCAAGTAACGTTTGACCATTGAACGCTAACAAAGTAATACTGAGACACTGGTCTGGGCCAGCGACTGAAAGAATCATCACGCACGATGAACTACGGCTAAGCAATACCAGTCAAGCAAAGTTTGAACACTGGTAAAGTGAAACTGAGACACTAGCCTGGGCCTAGGTACTAAAAAAATCATCACGCACCATGAACTACGTCTAAGCAATACCAGTTAAGCAAAGTTTGAACACTGAACACTGACAAAATGAAAATGAAACACTGGTCTGGGCTTAGCTACTAAATGAATCATCACTTGCGATGAACTACGTCTAAGCAATACCAGTCAAGTAACGTTTGAACATTGAACGCTGACAAAGTGATACTGAGACACTGGTCTCGGCATAGCTATTGAATAATCATCACCCACGATGAACTACGCCTAAGCAATACCAGTCAAGTAACGTTTGAACATTGAACGCTAACAAACTGAAACTGAGACACTGGTCTGGGCATAGCTACTGAAAGAATCATCACACACGATGAGCTACGCCTAAGCAATACCAGTCAAGTAACGTTTGAACATTGAACGCTAACAAACTGAAACTGAGACACTGGTCAGTGAAAGTGTCAGTGAAAGAATCATCACGCATGATGAGCTACGGCTAAGTAATAACAGACAAGCAAAGTTTGGTCCCTGAACATTGACAAAGTAAAAGCGAGACACTGGTCTGGGTCTAGCTACTGATAGAATAATCACGCACGATGAGCTACGACTAAGCAATACCAAAGTTTGAACACTTAACACTGACAAAGTGAAACTGAGACACTGGTCTGGGCCTACCTACTGAAAGAATCATCACGCACGATGAATTACGAGTCAGGTAAGGTTTGAACACTGAACACTGCTATTGCTAATGCTCATTAAAATATGGCCGTCTCTCTATGCTTTTCAGAACAGCCTGTAGAACTTTATTGGAAAATTTATTGTTTATTTCAACTTTATTGTACAAGATTTTTTATAATAATAACTCCGGTACAAGCAAAGAAAAAAGCAGTAGGTATTGAAACATAGAAAGCAAATATTTAAATCATAGCGGAGTACCATACATCATGGCAATAATACGACAATTCAGATAAAGAACATAAAAAGAATCATATGCATAAGCTTGCAATAAATCCATTCCTTTATTGACTTAGGAAAAATATAATAAAAGCGCATAATATATTCTCATAATTTGTGATCATAATGGTGGCCGAATTATTTATTTGCATCTTGGGTAAACGGGATAAAGGAAGTGCTTTCTTTTCGTAACTTTGGTATCATAAAAGACAGTTTAAATCAACAAGATTAATTTTATAAAACTCTATTTGCGTTAATACTGAAATAGTTCAGCGTAACTATGTACAGTATAGCCGTAAACTTAGTATTTACAACCGAAATTACTGCCGTAGGATTTCTAGTTTTTTCGTCCATTGGACCCGGGTAAACCAAGTCTCAAATCTTACCCTGAAGATGACTACCTTCTCAGGCCCTTACTCGTCTTGCTGAGAGGGATATTTAAATATTTTGTCCTGTGCACAGTAGTAGTACATACTCTACTTTTTAGAAAAATAAATAAGATTCGTAAGTAAATTATTTGGTAGAAGAAAAAGTGACCTTATATTTATTAAAAACAACTTCGAAACAACCAGACTATATTTAATAAACTTGCAACAGCTTAACTTCACAGCTGTATTACAAAAGTTTGTTTCGAAACGTTACTAGCAAAAATTAATAACTGTTGAGCGCTTTTTAACAAAACCATATATTTCGACTTACGGTGAGACTTTTTACACCGATTGTGGATTTTATGAATGAGAAATTACAAGTTTAGCAATGTTAACATTTGTGCTTTACGCGGCTTTAAAATAGATCAGTGGATAGAAATTTTTTAAATATCCGTAATTGAAAACCAAACTTACGTTTTAACGACCTATTTCAAAATATAGAATGGTTGCGACACGTAACAGGTAAATGATGAGATCTTATACGGCCACAAAACAGTCCAAATCTAAAGGTTTGATATTTCCACCAAGTCCTGTCAAGTTCCATTCGGCGTAACTGTTACGTTAACAATAATAACCCGCTAAGCTCCTAACTTGGATAAAAGATTTCGAAACTATTTGGGAAAATAAAATTGGAGAAAAAAAAGTTTTAATGTTGTGCCGCTTTTCTTCAAGTAGATTGCTATTTTTTCAACTGTTATTTTACAAGAAATTGAAGTTCGTTTCGTATATAATCTTTTCTCGCACGTTGAAAGAGTAATTTCGTCGTTATTCTACGCTCTACGCCATCTTGGTTTGTTCAAATAATCTCCCAAATATTAACGTATACATCGTGTCCAGAATAATAGATACAGTCATAGTATTTCCCGACTAGGTACAGTCGAAGAAACAATTATTGGTCACTACAGGTTTTTTATTTAATAGATTCGGCTTTTACTATGTGCAAATCGAGATTGATTTTTATATGAACTAAATTTTGACCTCCCTAGGAATTTTCCCTTGCATCTCTATTTAGATAACTTCGAAATCCCCACTGGTGCCGCCATCACGGGGTTCGCTCTGATTGGTGCGCGTGTACAGTGGTGGTGAAGTTATAAATAGAGGTGCGAGATTCTGGAGAAGAGAGTTCCGTAGCGACTGGTTAGGCTCCCGCGTTCCTTGTATTCAATTTTCAATTGATTTTTCTTACCCCTTAGTGACGTCCATCCCTTGCACCAACTTCGATCGGTTGTGATAGTTTTCCGCAGTGGTTTTTTTTAAGCCGCTGGGGAATCGAAGCTTCCGCATTTGATTGGGTGAGTCTTTTGTGGTAGCGTTTCGCAGTGGGTTTTTTAAGCCGCTGTGGAATCGAAGCTTCCGCGTCAGATTTTTGGGAGGAATTTGTGGTAGCGTTTCGCAGTGGTTTCTAGTGAGCCGCTGTGGAATCAAAGCTTCCGCAGTTTCTGCTATCCCTACACCCCGTGCCCAGTCCGCACTAGCCTTGCGGAAGATTTTTTTTAGAAAGTTTTTTTTAGAAGACTGTTTTTATTTTGGTTATTATTTTGTAGAGATTTCTTTTTAATTTTTTTAAATAAGCAAAATTTATTTTTTTCTATTATATTCGATTTTTTTGTTGTCCCTGGACCCCGCCCGTCTTCGGCTTGAGTAGAGTCGCTGGCAACGCCAAAGTACGGGGCTACATGCTAAAACATATAGTTAAGTCGATTAAAGTAATATGCAGCCGCAGACTGGTGAGAAGCGCTATGGGGCGCCCCGGGCCTCATAGTTAAGGCAAGGTGGAGCTGCTCAAAAAATTGGCTAATTTTGTTTTGAATTAAAAAAATTAATTTCAATTTTTATAATTTTTGTAAAATAATTACCTATCTACGTATTAGAATTAGGCCCCATCAGGCCTGGATTTACCATTAGGCTACAGCCTAGAGCCCGGGTTAAAGAAGGCCCTTAATTTGTCCAACAATATATTTTGTTCTTCGTTTTTGTGAAACCTCTTTTTTGGAGACACTATCAAACGCTACTTAAATTTCCGAACTTGATTTTGAGCCGTTTGATGTTGGACAATGCGACGCTTTTTCTACTTTGTAATATTTTACCACTGCTGTGCTATTACAGGACGCAAAACTAGGTTTGGTCCCGAGCGCAGTTTGCTCTTTGTCTGGCTCTGCGTTTTATAGTTGCATCACTTTGGATTTTTGTGCCACTCTCTGCTAAAACGTATATGAAAAGAAGAAAGTCACCACTTACTAGTGCCCAATCAACTTTTCTTTGCCTGTACAAGAAAGCCCGTAGATCCTCAGTAGAACTTCAGTAATACGAGAGTTTACGAGTGCACGTCGAGGAGACGAGCAGACCCCATTAGCGAGAGAAATGGGCAATTTTGAGGGGCTCCCGAGAGGTTTTGGGGCAGTTTTTTTGGCGATTTGTGGAGAGAAGGTCCGGCAAGAAAATTAAAATGTCTCGAAAAAAAATTTCAAAAAATTTGGGTGGTCGAATCGTGGGCCGAAACCTGCAGGGCTTGCGAAGCCAGGCTTAGCGCCGGGAACATCTGAATTGGTTTTAATATTAATGAGCTTTACATTAATTTTGAGAACGTTATAATTTAGAATAATAATAATAATGATAAGCTTTATTATAGCAGCATATAGCTATTAACAGCATTGGATAATATTCAACTTTAAAATAATAATTTGAAAGTGCTGGCATAATAACTAATTTTCAACATTATTTGCATCGGAAAATGATGAAATTTTAACGTTAACTGTACAAAATAGGTCTGAATTTTTAAAAATGTTGATTTTTCCTTTCATATTGTTGTAATTTAAATCCTAATACCGCTCTATATTTAAATACGCACTTTTGCACCGGTAAATGCCATTTTTGAGTCTCATCGCGTAAGAAAGAAGTCAAGTACACACTAACCTTTATGTTTTTGCGTAAATAAATACAGTACACACCCTATATTTCAAAAAATTCCTTTCTTTACAACTTCTTCGTCTGTGATATTGATTAACTTCTTATGCCAAAATATTTAGTTGTAACAATTCATTGTGAAGCCCAAGCGGATTTTGACAAAAGATTAAATCAATTTAAATAAATCAAAACAGCTCCGAACTTTTATTGTTCTTCATTTTCTTTTTAAGTTCAACGAACTTTGTTTTTCATTTTATTTCTGTTTTAACATTCGTATCCATTTCTATTCACGTACTGCCTTCTTTTTCAATCGAAATTTCCTGTTAGCTGCGTTTAAATTCTCAAATTACGCCAGCTCGTGTTTTCAGTTTTTTCTGGTCTCATTGCGAATTATTCTAGAAATTATAATTTCAATCTGTGGGGGTTGTTTAATAAAAAAAAGTACAAAATATGAGCGAGAATCAAGTTAGTATCTCGGTCGGCCAGTATGAAAATAAAATTATATTAACTCTAAAAAAAATTTAAGTTGCCAAATACAGGAAAGACTGAATTTAGTATGGAAATTGCGAAAGCGGTTCGAAATATTTTACGACGTCCTGGCGCCAGCATTCTTTTAAAATTTTTTACGTCATTAACAAAAATTTAGGCTTTACCGAAAATTCCAAAATAATCCTTTTACAACTGTTTTATTAAGGAAAGGTGCAATTTTCATAAAAACGTTTATTTTGGTATTAACTTGAAGCTTTTTAAGTGCGGAAAAAGTCGGGATTGTAAAAAAGTTTTGAAATTTATAACAAGATTTGGTTGTATCGATCAGGGAAGAAAATGAATTAAGGCGAAAAACTCATTTTTTATGTAGATAAAAACGATTTTCTAATGACAAAATCTTGAAGCGTTGTTCAATTAAGTTGCTCAATTTACCGATAGCCATAACATTGTGCTATATCAGGGCGTTGATAAAATGCACAAAAAAAAATAGAAAAACATTTAGAAAATTGTCTGAATTTTTATTTCTCGATATACGGCTAAAGTACTTAATTCTATTAGAAGTTTACTCTAAATCTTTCTTTTGTTTCTTTGAAAACATGACAAATTGTGTTTATTTCGGGCTTCCCGGATTTCTGTTTTGTGTCTTCTAATGTTTTACCGGGAGAAAGTATTTCTACACTGTAAGAGAATGAGAGAATAATAAATATAACAAAAAGGGCTTAGCACACACACAAGGTAATTAGGTAAAGTGGAGTTTTGAAATGTGAAAATACGCAGAGCTCTTTATTTTAACAGTATACGACTTTGACCTTTTACAGACTTTTTGACCGCTTATAAGAAAACGTAAATTGACAGGAAATCTTTATATTTCTACAACTTTTATTGACAACCAAGAAATAGCGTAGGTGTCCATGGATGTCAGCGTGATCGATAAGGATGTAAATTTGACGTGAGTGTAATCGAACTTGGATTAATCAGCTTTCTCTGTCGTCCCTTACAAGGCGCGTAAAGTCGTTAGTTTCCTTAAAGCCGTTTTAAAAATTGTAGAAATTTTTTCGGAAATTGAGTTCGGCTAATCTTCTTCCCAGCTAATTTTTAACAGGACCCAAACTACCCAATAATTCACCCATGAGAGCCGAGTGGAAACGAAGCTTAAGTACTATTAGTAGAGATAGGCAGAAGGCCTCGGGAAAAAAACAACCTACCCAGAGGCCACACTTGATCAAGAGGCCATACCAGTTAAAAAAGAAGTAAAATACTTAGGACCACATTTTGATCAACGAATGACGTGAAAGCAGAATCTGCAAGCTAAGCGAAAGCAAATACAACTCAAATTCAATCAAATGTATTGGCTTCTGGGACGCAAATTACAACTCTCATTAAGTAATAAAGTATTACTATATAAAACAGTGTTGAAACCAATCTGGATCTACGGCGTTCAGTTACGGGGAAGCTCCAAACCGTCCAATGTGAAAATCATACAACGGATCCAGTCAAAAATTCTACGCTGGTTGGTAGATGCCCCATGGTTACCAATATCACTATACACGAGACCCTAAAATGCCAACAGTGGAGGATGAGGTGATAAGGGTATGGAACGCCTACTAAAATCGTTTAGAAGACAATGAAGATGAAATCGTGGCTTTCCTTATTAGGGAAGGTAACTTTCCGCGTCGATTAAGAAAGCGTTGGCCAAGAGACCTGGGACATTAAAAAGAATCTCGGAGAGTCATTAATGAATGGCTTCTCTCCTCATGTGTTCGATTTCTATAATATTTGCTCATTACTCTATATTTAAATTAAGAGTAGACTGTAAATAAGCATTGAATTAAAAAGAAAAAATTATCTACAACAGTTGTCTCTTAGATTTCGTTAGCAATCGTCAGTGTCAAAAATTTGGTAAGTAGTTGAATACTGTGAACTATGCCTACCGAAGACGCTACGTCCGATATATACTAAGCTTCAACGCGCTCTAGTACCTAAACTGTTCATTTGACGAAAAAATGTAACAAACATAATTTGTAGAACATTTAACTTGCTTTATTTTTATATTGGAACACTTTTCTCTATAAGTGGTTCGTTTTTGAGCTATGAGCAATAAAACAATTTTTGGTCAGTTTTGGTCAGTTTTGGAATTTTTGGCAAACTTTAACGCGCTCTAGCGCTAAAACTGTTTGTTTGAAGCCAAAACTATAAGAACTATAATTTGTAGGAAATTTAATGTAGTTTATTTTCGTATAGTAGCACTTTTCTCATAAAGTACCTAGTTTTTGAGTTATAAGCAATAAAATAATATTTGGTCAGTTTTGGAATTTTTGGCAAACTTTAACTCGCTCTAGCGCTAAAACCGTTTGTATGAAGCCAAAACTATAAGAACTATAATTTGTAGGAAATTTGATGTAGTTTATTTTCGTATAGTTGCACTTTTTTCATAAAGTGCCTAGTTTTTGAGTTATAAGCAATGAAATAATATTTAGACAATTTTGGAATTTTTGGCAAACTTAACGCGCTCTAGCGCTTAAACCGTTCGTATGAATCCAAAACTATAAGAACTATAATTTGTAGGAAATTTGATGTAGTTTATTTTCGTATAGTAGCACTTTTCTCATAAAAAGCTTAGTTTTTGAGTATAAGCAATAAAATAATATTTGGACAATTTTGGAATTTTTGGCAAACTTTGACTCGCTCTAGCGCTAAAACCGTTTGTATGAAGCCAAAACTATAAGAACTATAATTTGTAGAAAATTTGATTTAGTTTATTTTCGTATAGTAGCACTTTTCTCATAAAGTGCCTAGTTTTCGAGTTATAAGCAATGAAATAATATTTAGACAATTTTGGAATTTTTGGCAAACTTAACGCGCTCTAGCGCTTAAACCGTTTGTCTGAATTAAAAAATATAAGAAATATAATTTGTAAAAAATTTGATGTAGCTTTTGAGTTGTGAGCGATAAAACAATTTTTGGACCACTGGCTTTAGAGAAGAGCATTCTTATTTAAACAATTAGCCAGAGCCACCCACAGACCTCGTTATTTTTCATCGGTCATCGTGACAAGCAGTCGTTATTGAACCTCATGTTTGTTAAGATCGCCAATGACCGACGAAAATCCCGAGATCTGTGAGCCCATCAAGCGTAAAAACCAATTATAACGACTTGTCGTGATCACCGATTGCCGGTGGAAAAATATCTAGATCTGTAGACGGCTTAAAGATCTAAAAACCTGCCTGCACGAGAAATTGAGGCTTCGCTGGTGAATGAAACATTTATTCCGAGCTTTGAACAAACGCAACGAATTAAAAAAAGTCAATTAATCTAAACATATCAGTTATTTAATTAGCCAACGTAAATATTAAATCTATTGCATTGGCAATTACGATATTTTAACGAAACAAATTGAATTAAAAATTCCTGCGCGCAAATAAACAGACAGCGAGCACCCTAGTTTGACAATTAAATCTAAAATTTTGAACCAAATTTAAGTTGGCTATTACAGCCTTATTTACGGAGCGTGACAAATTATTTTTTTCATTTAAATGCGCTCGTTAGTAAATATTGTAAATTTTATAATTTATTCTCATTTTAAGCCTCTCAACTCTCAACATCTCAACATCGACCGTTTTCAACTAATGAAAGTTTATTAATTTCTAAACGCTTTTATTATTTTAATTTTCCGGTATTGGACGTAGTTTATTAGTCTTTAAACTGCCGATAGTTTAGCAGTTTATTTAAATTGAACAAAGAGTCGCCAATCAATTACTCCATATATCGATAATTCGAAATATATAATTTTGCGACAGTGAGTTTGTTTTACATCAAATTTTGACATGTTGCATTATTTGACTGAATTTGAATAATAGATAAAATATATCAAAACTAGTCGGTAAAATAATAATAAATTTTATTTTGTTAAATCAATTTGCTGTAAAGATAAAATTGGACAAATAATAAATTTTAAAGCTAATCTGTGCGTTGCGTTGAAAAATAAATTTATAAAGCAATAAGCAATAAGAAAAAAGCCAACTATTCGCGATAAAAATGAATCATTTATACGTATAACAAAACAAAATAGAACGGAAGAAATGTTACTCCCTTTTTGTGTTGCAGTCCAACGAGGGCGTTTATTTTATTTTATAGTCAATTGTGACCCAATTTTGTTGTGGTCACTTGTATAAATTGTTCTGCAATACATTTCATTTGCTTGTATTATCGTCCCAACATAACAATTGCTCAAAAAAAGAATATTTTTTTCTTATAAAATGTTTCAACGAAATGTTATATTGGAATTTATATTATGTTTAACTATTTGTAGAAAAATAAAAATGACAAGAAATATAATGATAAAAAATAATACGAAAAAGTTATTTTTAGGTCACTTTTGAGATTTTATAACTTTTTAGTGGATAATAAACGCTACTTTATTAACTTCTTGGCCTTTTTTGTACATCAAAATTTAATTCGCTACAAAAACAATGTTTACGAGTCGTCGAAACTCATACAGGGTGTAACTCCACGAGTAAACATACTAATTAAAGAAGATATAAAATGTACGGAAAAATAGGAAATAATTGACAAATTATTAAATATTTAGGGTATATTAATTAAACAATTATAATATGTTGCAAATGAACTCCAACATCCACACACATGTGGAAAAACATTAAAGGAGAAAATTTGTTTTCCACCAAACACCTCGGGAATCGAACCCAAAACTGCTATGTCCAGTAGCAGGTCATAAACATGTTGACCACCTGGCGTAATTGATTTATGACTTGCTACCGGACATAGCAGTCTTGGGTTCGATTCCCGAGGTGTTTGGTGGAAAACAAATTTTCTCCTTTAAAGTTTTTCACATGTGTGTGGGTGTTGGGGTTCATTTGCAACATATTATAATTGTTTAATAAATATACCCTAAATATTTAATAATTTGTAAAATATTCACGTATGATTGTTGTTTGCATACTAATTTGATTTATATATTTCGCGTTCTCGACGCATTTAGCAATGTCGAATCGCAAAAGGAAAATTGTGTTGACCGCCTGGCGTAATTGGTTTATGACCTGCTACCGGACATAGCAGTCTTGAGTTCGATTCCCGAGGTGTTTGGTGAAAAACAAATTTTCTCCTTTAAAGTTGCTTCACATGTGTGTGGATGTTGAGGTTCATTTGCAACATATTATAATTATAGAAAATAATTTTTAAAAATTTTTTCAGAGAGTTGTTTACTAATAAATTGGGTCAAAACTGCCAAAAACGAAATGTTACCAACGTTAACTAAGCATTTTTCAAAAAAATGGAATATCATAAATTGCACAAAACTTCCCACCAACAAGAATCCGGGCAGCTGAAACTTCCTACATCTGAAAAATATCAAAATTCTAGAATATAGACGGTAAATTAAGAGCGAAATTGCCCGGATACACATCCAAATGAAATACTTTGCTCACATAGTGCCTGAGGGATTTTAACCCTCCAAAAACTAAATTGTTTGAAAAGTTCAAGTCTGTTTAACATAAACTATAGATTACACACTTCCGTATTTTATATTTTTATAAATTAAACATTTAAAAACAACACGTAGAAGGCCTTCCAGCTCTTATTTAAATTATTATTTTTAGAAAACTTATTAGCATGAAGGAACTCCACGGGCTATTTTGTTAATTCCACTTTTGTAATCAACTGCGAGACGTGAAAAATTAATCCGAAATCTCTCTATTAACTGAGAGTTTACTTTAGGCTTAACGTTTAATTATAATCAATCTGAAATGTGTATCTCCGTATGAATAATTTAGAATTTTGCTATAGTGCGTTTCAATTATTAAGTATACTAACATAAAGGTATTAAGGTGTATTTTCCTCATTAGGGATAGCAGATTTGTCCTTTCAATTAAAAAGACCCTTTGGTTTGGTGCATTTTTCAAGAAACCCAAAATTCAACATTGCTGACAAGTTACTTCAGGAGTTATTGTGCATTTATAAGGACACCCTGTATATCTACCTAAATTCAGTAATAATTATAATTTAGAAAAAGGTAAAAATATAACGAAATATTCTGTCGAAACAAAACTCAAGTAGACGGCAACGTTTGTCTAGCAGACGATGTTAAAGATTTTTATTTCATCTCAGTTTAAAGCATAAGCGGTAACTCGATAGAGCGAGACGTCTACAGCGGGCAGCATGTGAGTGGGTTGAGGTGCAAATATATTAAAACAATTAGTACAAAACGTTTATCAGTACAGGCTGTAAGAACACTGCAAATGAGTAATAAAACAGGCCGTCAACTACTCCTGTCAGTGGCAGTATTAACTGGAGGAAACCCGAAAAATGTGGGTTTTTACGTTTTTTCACTTTTTTGCTTATAACTTGAAAATTACGCTCTTTTTGTGGAAAATACTTTTATTTAAAAATAAACTATATAAAATTTCATACAAATTATATGTTTTACATATTTTTTTCAGACAGACGGTTTATGCGCTAGAGATCATTAAAGTTTGACAAAACTCAAAAAGGGACCCAAAAAAGCAAAGTTTTTTTAGCTTATAGCTTACAACTCGAAAACTACTCACTTTTAGAAACAAATGTTATCATACAAAAATAAAGTGCGTTTAATTGTCTACAAAATGTGTTCCTTAGATTTCGTTTGTAATCGTCAATGTCAAAAATTTGAT
This sequence comes from Malthinus flaveolus, assembly GCA_950108345.1. NCBI lineage: Eukaryota > Metazoa > Arthropoda > Insecta > Coleoptera > Cantharidae > Malthinus > Malthinus flaveolus. The sequence goes on along the minus strand of OX467287.1, from coordinate 16,212,239 downwards.
AGTTGAATCCTATGCCGTCCTATATACACCAAGCTTCTACGCGTTCTAGTACCTAAACTGTTCAATTTGACGAAAAAAATATAAAAGACGTAATTGGTAGAAAATTTAAGTTGCTTTTTTTGTATATAGAAACACTTTTCTCCACAAATGCTTAGTTTTTGAGTTATGAGCGATAAACCAATTTTTGCATATTTTGGAGTTTTTGACAAACTTTAACGCGCTCTAGCGCTTAAACCGTTTGTTTGAAACAAAAACTATAAGAAATATAATTTGTAGGAAATTCAATGTAGTTTATTTTTGTATAGTAGCACTTTTCTCATAAAGTACGTAGGTTTCGAGTTATCAGCAATAAAACAATCTTTGGACAATTTTGGAATTTTCGGCAAACTTTAACGCACTCTAGCGCTTAAACCGTTTGTCTGAAACAAAAACTGTAAGAAATGTAATTTATAGAAAACTTGATGTGGGTTATTTTTATGTAGTGGCACTTTTCTCACAAAGTGCTTAGTTTTTGAGTTATGATCGATAAAACAATTTTTAGTCAATTTTGGAATTTCTGGCAAACTTTAACGCGCTCTAGCGCTTAAACCGGTTATCTGATGCAAAAACTATAAGGACTATATTTTGGAGGAAATTTGGTGTACTTTATTTTCATGCAGTAGAGTTTTTCTCATAAAGTGCTTATTTTTTGAGTTATCAGCTATAAAATAAGATTTGGACTATTTTGGCATTTTTGGAAAACTTTAACGCGCTGTAGCGCTTAAACCATTTGTCTGAAACAAAAACTATAAGAAATATAATTTGTAGAAGTATTGATGTAGTCTATTTTTGTGTAGGAGCACTTTTTTCATGAAGTGCGTAGTTTTCGAGTTATAAGCAAAAACCTAAAAAAATTGAGAAATCCACACTTCTTGAACTCCCCTGAAGTTAACGCTGCCTTTCAGCTTTTTGCAAATTATGTCTCTTAAGTTTTTTGTCAGAATCTATAACATCGTCTGCCGAAAAAATGCTTCAGTCTGCCTAAATTTTGTTTCGACAAAACCATTCATTATTGTTGTTTCTTTTTTTAAATTATACTTTCAATCTGAAATAAATCAAGTAATTTTAAACACTTTTTGTAAATTTAAGTGCGTGCCCTAGTGTACCTGTTTTAAAATTAGTACAACCTACAACCCCTGCTCATTATGCTCTGTGGCAATAATTATAACTCACCAAAATATTATCTTTCATAAGATATCGTTGTAATTTTCATAAAATGGTTGAAGTTTCATAATTTTCATAAAAAATTCATTCAAATTATTCAAAGCATAAACTAAATTGCGCGATTTTTCTTTAAAAATAATTAAGCGACAATTTTTTTGTAAAAATCGCTATCCTGTCTTATACAGTTGGCTGGTTATGGAATTACTTTTGATATTTTCTTTCTCTCCTTTTTTTTTCGTTACGCAAATGGAATCAACTGAGAGTGTTTAGTGTAAATTAGACGTATATTTTCTTTAACCTTTAGAAAAATTGCAGAAGCTCGAATTACTCAAAGCGTTTGTTAAAGAAAATCCCACTTTAAAGCCATTAACATCTAAAAGCAAAAATGAAGTTTTCTAAATGAAATACTATATAGCTGTTTTTTGTTGAGGGATAGCAGAGAAATTATTACTGAAGTGCGTTTTTATTACGAAGAGTGCTAGGAAATGCGAAAAAATAAGTAATAATTTAACTTTAAACTTAAATCTCGCGGTATACTTTTTACTTCTAATTGGGTTTAAGTTTGTAATTTTCTTAATTAATACAAGAAATTTGATAAAGTTTCTAAACTTTTTTAAAGGATTCTCCTAAACGCCAATTAACAAGAATAATATTTGATATAAACGCGATTCAAATCTGGTATTTAATCTAAAAATTTGGTTTTACTTTCATCTTCGACTTCATCAAAGAAATCAACTTTTGGGTTTTGAAACTCAATTACTAAATATTTTTATTTTGTCGCAGCTACAAATTTCTAGATTATTTTTAATAAATTGTTGATTGAGAGTGATTTTATAATTAACAAATTCAAATAATAAGAAGTTGTTGAAAAATCGCAAGTGATTGCTCACTCACCCATGAAGAAAATTTTGAATTTTCATGGGATGTTATTAAGAGAACTTTTCCTCAAATTTGTTTACTTCGTTGCACTTTGATAGAAGGCCGAATAATAATTTTTGTTATTGACTAACCAAAGTTACTTGACCTCGTACTCGGACAAACGAAATTATCTGAATTCGCGACCCCTTACACAAGAAGCCCATCTTTCTTCTTTCAGTTGGCTTCTAACGCCTTGGTTATGGTGTTTTTGCATTTCTATAAAATAAAATTTGTTATCACAGACGTGTCGATTCGATTTACAGATGAGTTAATTAGCATTTTAAATAATCGAGCATTTCGCGTAACAATTTTTCAAAAGCATTCCGAAATAAGTTGTGTATTAACCAATAAAAAGCTTTAGGCCACGTATACAAATTGGCGATTTGCTTTCAACATTCACTTTATAAAAACACCCAAGCATAAAATAGGGTTTCGAATCGGAAAAAAGATTTTGTCGCCCAAAATTTCAAAGAATTTTGTGAGCTAAATTTTAATTTTTACGTAAACTAATTTGGTTACAAAGTGAACTTTCAAATTTATCAAGTAAAAGCTTCGTCAATCAACCTGTAGTTATTAAATTAACCAATTTGTTAAACTTAATTTAAATTTTAAAGTAATTCTATTGGCGTTACTTTTGTGTTTTTGTAGAAAAAAGCCGGAGGATGAAACTTCGTGACACACATTTGAATCTAGATAACATTTCCTACCCTTCCTTACACTTTCTCCTTTTCTCCAAAGTGTGAGTTGTTACGAGAGTTTCGATAACCGCACTCCCAGCAGACTCAAAACGATGGAGGTGGAGCACAGGGAATACTTCAGGTGGTGGCACACGGGGGCAAAACCTTTTAAGTTTACGAACGTGTATTTACACTCTCATTTAACTTCGTTAAAAACAATAATTTAGCAGAAAATACGCAATATGCGTTAACGCGATTTAAATTTATTTCCGCGCCGCGCGCGCCGTTTTAATTTAGAAGAAAATTAAGAAGTCGACTTTGTAATGAAAATTTCAGGTAATTAACAATCTGTGTGTCATTACTCTGTACACGAAATTAACAATATTGAACTTTAGCGTTATTTATTTACAATTCACATCTACTCTTTGTGCCCCTAGTACCTACCTACTCCTGTTAAGTGATGTTTGAAAACATCATAATATATCTTAAATTTTAATTGGGTTGCTTGTAATTATCTTGATAGTTCGAGAGGCAGCGTGCAAGTCGAAGGGAATCTCCCGGACCGAATTTTCTTCGACTTCAAAGGTACTTTCCACCACAACGGCTACACTTAAAATCGTCTGCTACAATATATTTCAAATCTACACAAAAAATTTAATTTTTGTTAGGTACATAAATTTTTCGTGTAGGTACTGTAGGTTTCACGTTATTTCGAAATGACTTCTTGGCTTACCTCGAGTCATAAATCGTAATTTTCAAGTTATAAGCGATAACAAAAATCCCGCTCTTCCACCTAAACCGTTTGTCAAACGAAAAAATCTATGATAAATTTGTAGAAAATTTGATATATATATATATACGTATAGAAGCGCTTTTTCAAAAAGTGTGTAGTTTTAAAGTTATAAGCAATAAAAAAAACAGATCTCTTGCCAATTTTGGAATGTTTGTCAAATTTTAACGCACTCTCGCGCCTAAACCGCTTATCTAACGAAAAACTTTACGATATATAATTTGTAGCAAATTTGATATAGTTCCCTTAATATAAAGGCACTTTTTGAGAAAAGTTAGTTATAAGAAGTTATAAACAAAATAACTGAAAATAGGCAAAATCCCAGGCTTCTCGAGGTGCTATACGCTTCAACGCACTTTATCACCTAAACTCTTCGCTTGACGAAAAAAATCTAAGCCAATTAATACGTGGTAATTTAATTTACTATATTTTTGTAAACAACTACTTTTCTCTAAAAATGCGTAGTTTTCGAGTTGTAAGCGATAATAGAAAAAAACAGATTTTTTTTCGATTTTGAAATTTTTCTCACACTTTAACGCGCTCTCGCGCCTAAAAAATTTGTCTAACAAAAAACTCTACGTTATATAATTTGTAGAAAACATGATGTAGTTTACTTTCATATAGAAATACTTTTCTCAAAATGTGTGTAGTTTTGAAATTATAAGTGAAAAACTGAAAAAAGGTAAAATCCCAGCCTTCTCGAGGTGCTATACTTCAACTCACTTTTGCACCTAAACTCTTTGTTTGACCAAAAAATTAAGGAGAATTAATTTATGGTAAATTTACTGTATTTTTCTATAGAATTACTTTTCCGTAAAAGTGCGTAGTTTTCGAATTATAAGCGCTAAACAGAAAAAACAAATTTTTTGCCGATTTTGGAATTGTTTTTAAACTTTGACGCACTCTCGCGCCTAAACCTCTTGTCTGACGAAAAAATTCCTCATATGTAATTTGTAGGGAATATTATGTAGTTTACTTTCATATAAAAGAATTTTACTAAAAATGGTTGTAGTTTTCGAATTATGAGCAATAAACAGAAAAAACAAATTTTTTGCCGATTTTGGAATTGTTTTTAAACTTTGACGCACTCTCGCGCCTAAACCTCTTGTCTGACGAAAAAATTACTCATATGTAATTTGTAGGGAATATTATGTAGTTTACTTTCATATAAAAGAATTTTACTAAAAAAGGTTGTAGTTTTCGAATTATGAGCAATAAACAGAAAAAACAAATTTTTTGCCGATTTTGGAATTGTTTTTAAACTTTGACGCACTCTCGCGCCTAAACCTCTAGTCTGACGAAAAAATTCCTCATATGTAATTTGTAGGGAATATTATGTAGTTTACTTTCATATAAAAGAATTTTACTAAAAATGGTTGTAGTTTTCGAATTATGAGCAATAAACAGAAAAAACAAATTTTTTGCCGATTTTGGAATTGTTTTTAAACTTTGACGCACTCTCGCGCCTAAACCTCTTATCTGACGAAAAAATTACTCATATGTAATTTGTAGGAAGTTTTATGTAGTTTACTTTCATATAAAAGAATTTTACTAAAAAAGGTTGTAGTTTTCGAATTATGAGCAATAAACAGAAAAAACAAATTTTTTGCCGATTTTGGAATTGTTTTTAAACTTTGACGCACTCTCGCGCCTAAACCTCTAGTCTGACGAAAAAATTCCTCATATGTAATTTGTAGGGAATATTATGTAGTTTACTTTCATATAAAAGAATTTTACTAAAAATGGTTGTAGTTTTCGAATTATGAGCAATAAACAGAAAAAACAAATTTTTTGCCGATTTTAGAATTGTTTTTAAACTTTGACGCACTCTCGCGCCTAAACCTCTTGTCTGACGAAAAAATTCCTCATATGTAATTTGTAGGGAATATTATGTAGTTTACTTTCATATAAAAGAATTTTACTAAAAATGGTTGTAGTTTTCGAATTATGAGCAATAAACAGAAAAAACAAATTTTTTGCCGATTTTGGAATTGTTTTTAAACTTTGACGCACTCTCGCGCCTAAACCTCTAGTCTGACGAAAAAATTCCTCATATGTAATTTGTAGGGAATATTATGTAGTTTACTTTCATATATAAGAATTTTACTAAAAAAGGTTGTAGTTTTCGAATTATAAGCACTAAACAGAAAAAACAAATTTTTTGCCGATTTTGGAATTGTTTTTAAACTTTGACGCACTCTCGCGCCTAAACCTCTTGTCTGACGAAAAAATTCCTCATATGTACTTTGTAGGGAATATTATGTAGTTTACTTTCATATAAAAGAATTTTACTAAAAAAGGTTGTAGTTTTCGAATTATGAGCAATAAACAGAAAAAACAAATTTTTTGCCGATTTTGGAATTGTTTTTAAACTTTGACGCACTCTCGCGCCTAAACCTCTTGTCTGACGAAAAAATTACTCATATGTAATTTGTAGGAAATTTTATGTACTTAGTTTACTTTTACTAAGCGTGTAGTTTTCGAATTATAAGCAATAAACAGAAAAAACTGATTTTTTGCCGATCTTGAAATTTTGGTAAATTTTAACGCGCTTTCATGCCTAAACCGCTATTCCAACAAAAGAAACTATAATATATAATTTGTAGGAAATTGGAAATTGGAATTGGAATTGGTAGGAAGTTTAGTTTTATATAGAATCACTTTTCTCAAAAAGTATGTAGTTTGAAAGTTATAAGCGAGAAACTGAAATAAGAGCAAAACCCTAGCTTTCTTGAGGTGCTATTTTTTAACGCATTTTTGTACTTAAACTATTCGTTTGACAAAAAAAATAAAAGGGAATTAATTTGTAGTAAACTAAATTTACTGAGTTTTTGCATAGAACTACTTTTTTCTAAAAGTGCGTAGTTTTCGAGTTATAAGCGATAAATAGAAGCCAACAGATTTTTTGCCGATTTTCGAAGTTGTCTGAAATTTTAACGCGCTCTCGCTCCTAAACCGCTTGTTTGACGAAAAATCTATAATATATAATTTGTGGAAAATTTGATATACCTACTTTACTTTCATATAGAATCACTTTTCTCAAGAACTGTGTAGTTTGAAAGTTACTAACTAAAAACTGCAAAACGAGCAAAGCCCCACTTTTTTGGAGCGACCCCAAATTAAGATTGCCACTTAGGAGTGGCAGACGGTCGTTGTATTATACATTTGCAATGATATTTTAGGCTGTACTGTTATCGCTTAGTAAAACTGCACGCTGCCTCCCGGACCATAATTTCTGTTTTGAATTAAAAGTAAGACTTCTTGACTTTATTCGCAGTCGTTTGAAATAACTCCACTTTCAATATTAAGATCTGGATATTTTTATAAAATGGCGATTCTTTGAACAGAAAGTGCAGAGAACCAGCCGATGTTTCTTGATGCGTCTCTGTACGATCAAGTAGCGTACAAAAGCTAAACATAACCATCAAAGCCATCCAGGGACAGTACCCTGTTTGTTGTTTGTGAATGTCCATTTTTCGATGTCCACGCGACACTCTGATGCCAATTATTATGCTTACAGGTCACCACAAATAAGTTTTCTTTGAATTTAAACTTTGTTGCCGCATGCGTGATTTAACAGTCAATAATAATAATAATAATACTCTTTATTCCTTTTGGTACCTTATCAGTACATGGAACAAGTCGCAACAATTAATTTAAATAACAACACTAATGCCTTTATAACAACATTCATTGACAATTTCAACAATAACACCATCTTAAAGAAATTACACAAAAAAATCTTTGAAATCGTAATCACACCTCTCAGCCAGCAAGCCTTTTAGTTGTTTCTTGAACTCTTGAGGGTTTTTTAATTCTTTTAATTCATTTGGAATTCCATTGTAGACATTGATTATATTGTTATACGGTCCTTCAGTAACGTGCAATCTCGTTTTGTTTGTTATATGGGTGTTTTTTTTTCTTGTCGGATACTTGTGTTCATAGATGTTTGCTTCGAATATTTGTGGATTATTTTTCATAAACATGCCACACTCCAATATATACATGTCATAAACTGTAAGAATACCAAGTCTTCTGAAGTGAGGTCTGCAGTGCTCCCTATTTTTGAGTCCCATCATAATTCTAATACACCTCTTCTGACATTTTAATATTCTTTTTGAGTGTGGAGACTTGCCCCACATCAAAATACCATACTTAATAACACTGTGTATTTGACTGTAGTACACTGTTAGAAGACCTTTTGTTGGAAGAATGTTTTTTAAAACTCGTAATGCATAAGTCATTTTATTTATTTTTACAGTAAGATATTCTATGTGTGACTTCCAGTCCAAATTTCGATCGATTTGCATCCCCAAGAATTTTACTGTTTCTTGCATCCTTATTTCACTTTCTCCTAGCTTCAACAATTCCAGACTTTCCCCGTACCGTCCAAATTTTATAGCTTGGGTTTTCTCTATATTTAATTTTAAGCTGTTTTTCGGGAACCATCCTTTCATCTTCTCAACGTTCTCATGAACCCTATCCTTCATTAACCTCAAGTCTGCCTCGCTGAACACCATCGGCAAAAACAACCGTCTCCTCTACCGTGAGATCCATCAGATCATTCACAAAAAGTATAAACAAATACGGCCCAAGCACGCTTCCCTGTGGTACACCTCGGTGGTTTATTTGGCAGTCTGATTGAATCGGATGACCGTCCGAGTAAATTTTTACCATTTGCTTCCTGTTTGTCAATTTCGCCCGAAAAATCGTTCCAGATAATTTTGTTAATTTAACTGTCAAAAAAGTGAAATATTTTTTTATTTTTAGTTTGTTAAATTTTTCCAGGGCGTTACTGTAAATTAATTTGTAAAATGTTTTGTTTAGTGATAGTTGTTGGCGTTGGAATTAATTTATTACTCCCTGATACTTCACTTAAATCAATTAAGATGAGAGAGCTACTAAATTAGACTGGTATCGTCATATTATTGCGTCTCTTCCTTTCTTCCCAGACACAACTTTCGTTTTCAAGGGATCAAAACAGATATTTCAGAAGCACTTTTTAGTAATTTTGATAACCTTTTCGGCATCAAGCGGGTGGAATGCTTAGCTCTTTTGATCAGTATAGGTATTGTCACCCGTATAGCTTACGATAAATCATACGACTTCGTTAGAAAGTATCCGTCGTAATCCTTCATTGGCCCTTTTTATGCAAAAAACTAAATGTAAATTTGAATACGTTACTGCGGGAGATTAAAAACGTCAAAAAGATTTTCTTCCCGAGCGTTTGACACGTGTAAAATTAAGGTTTTAAGAAAAGAAAAGTTGGAAGATCCGAACTGTACAACGATAACAAAATAAAGTATTGTTGTGCTTTAAACGTACATCACTTTATGGCTCGTTGATCAACTACATTAAATGCGTTCTTGCATAAAATTGCACTTTTTCTGTAAGACTGACACGTAAAACACGATCTAGCTAAGAATTTTTGACGAATGCAAATACTTCTGCAACTTCTTCGTATGGAAATTTAATTCTCTTGTTTGTTTGTTTCAGGTGCTATTTTTACCGAAGACCAAAAAGATACTAGTATAGAATTAGCTTTCAAATATGCAGTATACAGAATCAACAAAGATAGAGATTTGTTGCCTAATACAACGTTAGTGTACGATATCCAATATGTGCCTAGAGATGATAGCTTTCGAACGTCTAAAAAAGGTAAGCACACAAGGGTTATTTTTAACAATTTAAAGTTACATCACATTTTAAAAATCAATTGTGTCTACTGCTACTAGATCACGTAACAACGAACAACACTTTTATGCTCTTCTGTACTGCTTGTTCTAAATATCAATCTGAGTGAGTTTAAGTACCTATTACTCTTCCTCGTTTTAACGTTTTGACAACTCAAAATAAATTAACCAGAGACAGATACCGTCTCAAAAGGACTGTGTGTATTGTATTACAGTTCATAACTTTATTATGTCGCTGCACAAACAATAGTTGCTTATTTATTATACAGTCCGTCCCACGGGATGTAGGATAACATGGCTACTTTGCTTAAAAGTGAGAATGGGACGTCGGTTACATGGGCAACGTGGTGCCTTTTGGTCGCTTTATAAAGTGCATTCAATTGTTAACTTTAATAAAAGAAAAATATATAAAAATTGCAAAAAACTAAACCTCTCGACGATCAGTTTAACAAGCTATGAGCTATGGCGGTAACAAACGATCGAACGAAATACTTTTGGCTTGCAAAGTACGAATATTTTTCCCATCTCTTCCTATAGAAATGCTCTTTGTAGTTTTGTAGTAAATGCAAATAAAAAGCCATTCTACTTTTCTCGAAAGATCAATTTCTCAACCAACTTATTGCTGTATACAGAAAGTTTACGCAAAGTGCAATACTTTTGTAAGTTTCGTCTTACCTACGACTTACAATAACTTTTCTATGCATTTGAGCTGAAAAGTCGTTCTCCTGGGTGATCTTTCGTATGCACATTCAAGTAATGACAAATTATATCCAATAGTTCTAGCGTAAATGTTGCAACTATTCCGCTCGGTGTCGTTCTTAATAACAATTTAATATGTTTACGAAAAATACCTCTTATATACAGTGTGCTGATGGAAATGTGCAACATAGGGTTTTACCGTGTTAAATTAAATAAGTGCGTATATTTACTCTCCCGTATCCGTATTTTTTAATGTATCGTTTTCTATTTGTACCTTTTCTTTAAATTTCGCACAAATTCGATGCAAACCCGCTCTGGGCGTTACAAAAGTCTGACGCTGTGAACGCGTATAATATTTAGTTTCAACACGATATATGGTTAAAACATTATTTGTCGGTTTTAAAAGCTTTGGTCTCGAAATGTGGTTACGACTTATAAATTAAATATGCATGCACTTTAAACTTTTAGCAGTGTGGGTTACGAGTTACGAATTAAAAGTTTATTAAAACTTTTTTTTTAATAGTGTAAACAGAAATAAATGAAATACGCAAAAATGAAAAAGTCAAATCAAACTCTGCAAGTCTTTGATTTAGTATATAAGTTAACAAAAGTAAGTAAATACATAATTGTAAACTTAATTAAAGTAAGTAATATAGTTTTAGTAGTAATTAAAAGAGTTTATGCGAATTTAAAAGAGTTTGTTTTTAATTTCAAATTGTTAATATAACATCGACATATATAATGTAGTATATAAATGTGCATAAAACTAGAAGCATTTTATTTTATAAATTTTAATATAAATGCTAAAATTGAACTACGTATTATAGACGAATTGCGCCAATTTTGCGAACTGCGCAATTTTACTGCTGATAGAACTAATTTCAAAATAAAAGGATTTGGATTTTATTTTCTATTTAGTTAGAAGTCTTTTTATTAGCGCAGATAATAAAAATTTCTACTCCTCTTTCATTTCTATCATAAATACACTTATTATAGGATTTGAAATTAAACGAAATTATTTTTTAATGAAACGTTTTGTTAATAAAATTTACGCTGCAAGGAGCCAATTGCTTGTTCAGGGTAGGCGTTGCATTTGTCACGAAGATGCACAGTACACAGTCAGCTCCATTAAAATACACAGTTGCTTTGTGGGTTGCATAATATTAAACCTTCAAGCTTTTTACAATAATTTGAACTTCAAAACTGCACACTTTTTCATAAAAGTTGTTTTTTGCTTATAACTCGAAAACTACGTACGTTATGATAAAAATACTTCTTAGTGAAAATAAACTACATCAAATTTTCTACGAATTATATCAGAAAGGCTTTTTTATCACACTAACGGTTTAGGCACTATAGCGCATCAAAGTTTGACAAAAATTCTAAAATGGGTTAAAAAATTGCTTTTCTTTTGTTTATCGCTCATAACTCGAAAACTAGGCACTTTTAGAGAAAGGTGTTTTATACAAAACTAAGCTAAACTAAATTTCCTACAAATTATGTTTCTTAAGTTTTTTTCATCAAGTAAACTGTTTAGGCGCTGGAGCGCATTAGAGTTAAAAAACTTCCAAAATCGGTCAAACTAGCAAACTAGGTGCTAGAGCGCGTTAAAGTATAGTTCCTCCCGAAGTATGGGATTTTCGAGGTCAAACTAAACTACAAAAGACACTAAAAACTTATATATCAAACAATTGCATTGTTTGTGTAGATTTTAAGTATATTGCGGCAGTCGGTTTTAAGACGTTTTTTGACCGATTTGGATTCTTTGTCAAACTGTAACGCGCTCTAGCACCTAAACCGTTTGTCTGAGCTACCAGTTAGGAGTGATAGACGCCAATAATTGGCATATATTCAGAGTCCTAAACTCCTGTACTCGACCTAAATAATTGTTGACAAAGATTCTGTGATAATCTCAGATTTTGTATTAGCAATTGTTTATATTGTATAAGTACTGGGCACCCGTCCAAGAGAACCAAGGCATATGTCGTTTGCAAAAGTATTGTGTAAAACGAAGTTACATTTTAAAAATAAATTATAGCGCCACCCTAAATCGAACTACTGAATAGACGATTAAACGTATGCAAAGCGTCCATTCATTTGAACTGAAAGCCCTAACATGCTTTGAATACCGGAGATCGAATATGACTACGACGACTCCAACATTCAACACCTTCATATTGACTTTTTTCTAAAGACAATTAAAGCTCGTCTTATGCCAAGAAGAAGCATACTTGGCAAGGAATTCGAGTATACGTAGCAATTTCAGAGATTAAACCTCAATTGGCGAACAGAAAGCTCCGTAAGTGCCCGGAATGGAAAATAAGAAAGCTCGACATTACTATTGTTGTTTTTTTCTGTAGTTTTTTCAATATCGAGTGTTGACGCCCCGAAGCGACTACAAGACGTTTAATATTAGTCGTGCGTAGCGTGAAAGACATTATTTGCACTTTTAATCACTCGCAGAGTGCCGACCTACCGATCCAATGAAGGCACTTACCTACCAACTTTTCGGTCTAAAACACAATATTCGATTACTTACTTCGTTATACTTTTTGCCACATTTTAATTGTTTAAAGAAAGCTCCATTGCCAGTATTAGTTCGCAAAGTTGTGCAGTTTTGTGCATGAGTTTTTCTAACAAGAACACAAAGTTAACTTTAACAATTTGTCTGAAGCGTAAATTTATAAACTATTTAGTCGTTTTTGTGTTTTTGTGGAATCTAAATTCGAGTCCAAAATAAAACGAATTAAGCTCTTTTTCTGGCTTCCACTTTTATGAGCTTCAAGACGTCTGGGTCGGAAACTGCCACATATTAGACTTTTTTGAACAACAACAAACAAGCAAAAGCGTTTTTGTTATTTCGAAATTTATTTGTTGTTACAATTAGAACTAATTAACTTTGCAATTAATGGTAAAGTTTAGTACAACCAATTCGTACAAATTAGTGCAAAATCGCTCTTAAACACTTCATTAATTGCACTCGCACAACTTGCACCTTGTGCCACACGTAGTCACTAGTAATTATTAACTTTAATTATGTAAATGGCTTAATTTATAAAATTATTGCAACTTGTAAATAAGTACGTGAATTTTGTTTTCCTACAACATTGTATAAACATTGATTTTATCAGAATGTAATTCAACCAAACACACACGAGCACGTACACACTTAAGCTGTAGCCCGTATATTTCAAAAGCTACTTGTGTCACATTTAACTTATCTTAGATCAAATTCGACGTGACTTTAGGGTTTTTTAAGTGACGTCTTTTCAAAATGACATTAAACTTAAAGATGTTTGTTTACCAAACCGAAAAAAAACTTTAGTCTTTTTTATAAAAAAAAATTGTAGCCTGAAGATTACTTAAATCTCACGAAACGTTGTTTGATTTTAAATTAAAAAACGAAGTAGTGTGTTTCAAAATGTAACAGCTTTTATGGAAATATCGTGGTAGTTTAGCACGCGTTAGGTGGTCGTGGACAGTAGATGTCCGTTCTGCGCTATTTATCTAAATCTAAAGGAAAAACTAAGACCGGAATCGGGACTCAAACTTGAGTCTGGACGGCGTCGCGCCGTGTGCTCTACCACTAAGCTACATCGGTCCTTGCAATTCCTTTGTATTTTCCGCGTACTTATATTATTCTTGAGCCGCCACACTAGGTACTTCCCTTTCCAGAGGCGTCATTCGTTTGGATACTTTGAGTGTGCTTGGGTTGCGGGCTGCGTTGATCGCCTTCCTCTCCCAGCTAGGGCAACAATATCAGGCACGTAACCACAGGGGGCCTAGGGTGGCCTGGCCCTTCTACAAAACCAATGATTAAGATATTCGATGGATAAGAGATAACATTTATCAAATTTTGAGTTTGAATTGTCTAGAATTAACTCATAACTCCTCGCTATTATTTTACGCGAGGCCGTAGCTCCTTGCACTTAGTCTGGTTTTTTTAAAGACAGTAAAGGAATCTACTTCTAATGCGTTGAGAAAATTCATTCTTTTCTCCGTCCGTAGCCTCTACATGCAGGATCCTTTTGCACACCTGTAATTTCTATAGAATGTAGGATTTTTAAACAAGGTTTTCTTTATTAACCCCTCTTTGCTTGGAAATCAGCTGCAGGCATCTCTGTCTGTGTCGCTTCATAGTTCAGCAAACAGTAATCCAACAAATTGGTAAAGAAGCAGTAAGTTGAAAATTGCATTAGACGCAACCCGAGTAGTACTTCACTTTGGAGGCGTTTTTCTTAGTATTTTGCTTACTAACACCCTGTACATTTTTACAGAATTTGATTTCTTATAAAATTATAGTTCATTATGATGTAGGTGTTGCAGGTATAAGTCGAATCGTTCTCGAGATATGGTCACTTCAAAGCTGTATTAGACGCAACGCGAGTAGTACTTCACTTTCGAGGCGTTTTTCATAGTATTTTGCTTCGTAACACCCTGTATATTTTTAGTGCATTTGATTTCTTATAAAATTATAGTTCACCGCCTCTTTCCGCACGATTTAAAAATTTACCCAAAAACCGCCCGCAACCTCTTCGAACCAGTAGACTTCACTTTTAGATCCAAGAGGGCCTTTTAACGTGGTAAATCAGTAAAGTAAGTTTATGTATATGGATTATGATGTAAGATGTTGTAGGTATAACTCGAATCGTTTTCGAGATATGGTTAGGGCTGGAAATTTTATTGATATTATCGAGTAACAATATTTGAAAAACAAGTATCGTTTTATCGATATATCTATCGATATTTCGATATATCGATAATATTGATACTTTTTTAATTATCTATGATTTCGATAGTTTTTTAATATCGCCCAGCCCTAGTCTGGGCTGCGTCTCTGTTCTTAAGGTCCGGGAGCCATCTCGTGCGCTAAAACCCTTTCCAAAGATTTCTCACATAATAACACCAGCCTAATGATGGGCCTGTGGTTTTTTACTTGTCATTAATCTCCCTTATAAATATTTATGAGCGTTCAGATGCGCTTAGCTAGATTAAAACAAATCCAAGTCCATTGATAAATAAACAATAACTATTACGAATTACTTCTCTTTTGTAATAATTATATAGATACGCTAATCTAATTATTACAATTTATTAATTTCATTAATATACGGGGGTTTCAAAAATGTTAAATTGTATAGCAGCTCGGCTACTGTACAGATATAACAGGAACTCACCATAGGGTACAGGGGATAATAACTAAAGTCAAAAACAAATTGCAATTTTTAATAATTTAAACTATAAATAAATGTATGGTAAATTAACTATAATTGAACGAAACGTATGCAAGGTCGCGAGTAGATCTGATATCGACGCTTCCACTAACTTGGGGTTAGATAATATCTTGAACACGGCAAAAAAAATTTACTAACATTAGAATGTGAACACGGAAAAAACATTTAGAAGAGGCAAAATTTAAAGATAAAAAAAGGTGTAGTTCACAAAATTTAAAGATCGAAAACAAGGGAAGTCTCAGGGACCACCGAACTACCCCAGAGATAACGTATAAAAGATGCTGATTTGGTCAGTTCGGAGATAGAAACATTTAGGAAGTCCACAATCATTAGTACTATTATTTTATAATAATTGTTTGCACTAATGACTGATTGATATTTTGTACATGGTTATTATTTTATAATTATGTGGACTAAATTACATTTTATGCAAACAGTAAAAAGTCGTAATCAGTATGTAGCTGACTTTCAAACAGGAAAGTTAAGATGAAGATATTTAATTTTTTAATATTTGGATGGTTCGCTCACGGTATAATTAGTCAAGACCTACTTTCAAAGGTTTGTTTCATTCTTTATATTAAGTAAACACGATCGACAGAAATAGTAATTATTTCAAGTTTCACCAAAACCAATATAAAATCAAGGACTTTCGAGGAGAATTGGTCGATTTTAACAAAGAATTTGTTAATAAAATAACTCTAGTTACGTATAAATACAATCGGACTACACCCGCTGTAAACGCATCTTTTAATTTCAAGATAGACTTGGAGGATAAAATGGAAGTAAGAAAATCAAATTTTTGCATGCAATTTTATCCTAATTTTTTCTAATTAGTTCATCACACAAGCGTATAAGTTTGCAAGCAATGAATATCGTCTGTTTCCTATGCGTTTTCAACTTAATGCTCAAAAAGCTTTGGACGCAAACGTTGCAGGATTACAAGAACTTGTGGGGTGTGGAAATGTAAAGGACTTCCGTTTTTTGAAGGTTTGCTCATTCCAAATTAGTCTGGTGGCCTCAAAATAAAATTTGTTTTTCTAACAGAATGTCACTTATTACACGTGTAACTATATTGTGGACGAAACTAAACTACCACCGCTATTGCCAACTGGACGGTATAAGGTGTTTTTCAGTTTCCTATACTTGGGGCATAATTTGTATAATGCGAATGCTTATTTCGAAGTGTATGTACCAATAAAATATCCTAAAAGGAAGTAAGAACCAGTTGTGGATTTCCAAACTTTGGGTCATTGATAAATAAACAATAATTATAATGGACTATTTTTTCTTTTGTAATAATTACCTACATACGCTAATCGACTTATAACAATGTATTAGTTCCATAAAAATATGACATGAGTTTCAAAATATCAGTTAAATTTTATATCAGCTCATCTATTGCACAGAGATAACAGGAACTCACCATGAGTTACTGGAGATAATAATTAGAATTAAAAAAAATTAAGATTTTTAATTTAACAGTAATAAATTAATTAATTAAACGAATCGTGGGCAAGGTCGCGAGTAGACCTCACATCGACTCTTGCACTAACTTGGGGTTGGATAAAATCTTGAACATGACAAAAAATATTAAATTTTAATTAGAATACGGAAAAAATATTTAGGAGACAAGTTTTGCAGATCAAAAAGTGTGTAACTAACCAAGGGAAGTCTCAGTGGGCACCGAACTACCCCAGAGATGACGTATAAGAAATGCTGATTTTGTCAGTTCGGAGATTTAAGAAACATTTAAGAAGTCCACAATTATTAGTAATATTTTTATAATAATTGTTTGCACTAATAGACCAGGGTCGATACCTTTGAAAACGGCAAAAAGTGAAAAGAAATTATAGTAGGATGAAACCCATTGGAAAAGGTAGAGAATATACCAAAAATGTAAGAAAAGATAAATTACGGGCGATCTGAGGTGGGGAAGGGGACGGGGGTGAGTTTTTAAGGGTAAAAAACGGTTTATCTCCATTACCCACAAAACTTCAAGTCCTATGAAAAAAAGTTAAATCGCAAAGTTGTAGGTAATTAAAAGGTCTACAACTTTTGTTTTTACACTTTTTTCACATAACCTCACAATTTATGTGAAAAATTCAAATAACCAAGTTTGTGGTTTTTTATTTGTATCTTGTGCAAAAATTTTTATTTTTGCACAAAATTTGATGAAAAGTTACCTTTTTATGTCCCAAACACACAGTAATTTTTTTGATTTAAAATATTCATTGTTTCACCTTATTTTGACATAATATCGAAAAAGCGCCCCAATTTTCAATCGAAAATTCTCACGTCAAAATATCTGCTTTTTTAAAAAAGTCGGTGAGCTTTTTGTTCCTTGAATTCTCTACTTTCTGTTGGTATAAAAAAATATATACATTACTATGGTAAATGTTCTCAGAAAATGCAAATAAAGAAAAAAACTCGAATCCGAAAATTTGTTTTTGAATCATTATGTACAATTTTGAGCTATTAGATAAAATTTACACTTTAATTACTCGAAAAACGTAAGATTTCATGTTACATTGATAAACAAAAAAATTACAAATCCATAAAACATAAAGATTGCAAAAAACATGCGAAAATAGTAGTTCTAAATATTAAAAATAGGATTTAAAGGGGATTTCATCTAAAAAATGTGACTGCTGCAATTTTTTTCAGTAATAAAGTTGATTTATTAAATTCTAATTACTACATTTATGCATAGAAAATCTCATAATACAGTGTGTCCCCGGTTGACTTCGCTATAGGTGTGATCGACAAAAAATTTTGGAATATCGTTTTAATATTTTGGGATCCCGCTCTGCTTGGTCTGAAAAGTATTGCGAGCAGATTTTTAATTTTAAAAAATCAAGTTGGTCATGACAATTGAGAAAAAAACATTTTCTGTTTAGGTAAAGTGCCCTTTTGGTTATCGATATTACAAAATATTATTAGGAAAAGTTGTTCAGAATATGAAATTATGACTCGTCGCAACATTTCAAAAACATTGGTTCACCTTGAGAAATTTTCTCAATTGTCATGACCACCTTGATTTTTTGAAATCAAAAATCTTATCGGTAAACTTTTCAGATTAAGCAGGGCGAGATTCCAAAATATCAAAACGATATTCCAAAATTTTTAGTCGATCACACCTATTAGTCCGTTCTCAAATGTACATCCGTGGGATCCTAGATGAAGCAAGTGTGGCATTGATCTCAATCTCTTTATTTGAACTTGGAGAAACATAATTTCGATGTTGGCACTCTCGAAAATTATGCGTTTGACTGCTGCGCGTGAAGAACAAAGTGGCTAACGTAGCAAACACTTTTTCCAATTTATCTGAGTAACCATTGGTGTTTCGAAGAAAGTTTAATATACAAAATATTGCTACAATAATTATACACAAAAAAGGTTATTACCAATTTTTATGTAGGACTAACTGTTTTCTCAGAAAGCTTACAGCCCCCTTGTAATTGTACAAAACCAGGCTCCCGTCGGAACCTTGATGAAGCAAGTATGTTATTGATCTCAATTTCTTTGTTTGACGTCGGAGATACATAATTTTGATGTTGGCACTCTCAAAAATGATGCGTTTGAGGGCAGCACTCGAGAAAAAAATGGCCGACATCGCAAACACAAAAATTATCGACCCTGGTCTATAATGACATTGATATTTTGTACATGATTAACATTTTATAATTACGTACACCAAATGACATTTTATGCAAACATTATCGCAATCAGTATGTAGCTGACTTAAAAAAGGAAAGTAAAAATGAAAATATTTATTTTTTTAATATTTGGGTCGCTCGCTCGCGATATAATTAGTCAAGACCTACTTTCAAAGGTTTGTTTCATTCTTTTTACTGTATAAACACGATGACATCAATAGTAATTTTTTCAAGTTTCACCAAAACCAATATAAAATCAAAGACTTTCGAGGAGAATTGGTTAATTTTAACAAAGAATTTGTTAATAAAATAACTCTAGTTACGTATAAATATAATCGTTCCACACCCGCTGTAAACGGGTCCGTGAAGTTAGCCCCCCAACTTGACTTTGCCCTTTTGCCACAAATTAGTAACTAATTTGTAACTATTTGTAACCATAAAATCAAAATTTGTAACTGAACCGTTACGCCTCTAAAAAAATAAAACGTTTTGGGGGTCAGCTTCTCGGGGGCCTCCAAACTATTACTTTTCCAAAAAATTTGGGGGTCAAAAATTAGTAACAAATTTGTAACTATTTGTAACCTAAAAATTACAATTTGTAAGTTTTGTCTCGTGGAGTTAGCTCGTGTCAAATTTTGGGGTTCGTGAAGTTAGCCCCCAAAGTTTAGTTTTTTGAAGTGCGTTTTTGCGAAGAAGCAGTAAGTTGAAAATTGCATTAGACGCAACCCGAGTAGTACTTCACTTTGGAGGCGTTTTTCATAGTATTTTGCTTCGTAACACCCTGTATATTTTTAGTGCATTTGATTTCTTATAAAATTATAGTTCACCGCCTCTTTCCGCACAATTTAAAAATTTACCCAAAAACCGCCCGCAACCTCTTCGAACCAGTAGACTTCACTTTTAGATCCAAGAGGGCCTTTTAACGTGGTAAATCAGTAAAGTAAGTTTATGTATATGGATTATGATGTAAGATGTTGTAGGTATAACTCGAATCGTTTTCGAGATATGGTTAGGGCTGGAAATTTTATTCGATATTATCGAGTAACAATATTTGAAAAACAAGTATCGTTTTATCGATATATCAATCGATATTTCGATATATCGATAATATTGATACTTTTTTAAATATCTATGATTTTGATAGTTTTTTAATTGTAGTAGTATTTTTTTATTTGTAGTAATTTTAGTGCTCTACAAAAAAGAATACCACAACTTTTTCGATAAAACCAATTGATGAAGAGATATTCAGCAATTTCTGGTCGAAGCCGTAAATTTTTGTAGTTTCTTCAGTGCTACGGAGCTAGCGGAGGTGCGACGAGGTCGAAAACTTGGGATTTTAAACAAGGGATACATATATACAACATATCAAAAAATCAGAACTACCCGACCTTTTGCAGGATAAAGCCGATTTTTATCCTAATTCGACTGGACTGAAATACTAAGAGGTTCAACAAGGTTTTGGAAGTTTTTTCAAATGGTAAAAACCCTGTTACAATTAATTATCGTACTACCCTTAGGTAGTGAAAATAACAAAACAATTGTTTTAGTATGTAATCAATAAAAATACGTCCGTTAACTCCGATACTTTTTTGGATCCAAAGCTCAACATTGAGGTATTGACGCATAAGACCAACTGTTCAACCACGTACTTCGGCGCAACTACTCAAAGATATGGTCATTCGAGCCGGATCAGTACAAAATTTGGACTACACAGCGTAATCGTATTAAAAATTTGAAACAAATTCCAAAATATTGTTCCGCCACCGGTCATCACTCATCTCGTCTCTTTCTATTCGTAAGGGCACTGCTCGTCTCGTCTCTCTACACGTCACGTCTACTACCTCGTCAGGTGTCAGTTACAAAGGCTCTTGTACTCGTATCCCGCAACCTTCACGTCTTCACAAAATAACAATCCCCATCAACCGCCAATTTTATCTTATGGCTTGCGACACCCAGTATTTACTACTTAAAAGTTAAACAAACGACATTTAATTAGGTAAAAAAAGTTTTTTTTTGCTTGTAAAAAGCTTACTAACCCGAAAAAGTATTAATTTAATTACGAGACGGTGTTCATTTAGAAAGAAACGAGGAAAGGTCTTAAATTAAAACGTAGGAATAAAATATATTTTTTTAAACGTTAAAGTAGTATTTTTATAGATATTTAAAGGGAAGATACGATAGTTGCGGTTTAATTTAGCGGAAATTGAGATAAGTTTGAAAATTAATCGTTTTCAGTCAGGCTACTCTGTTAATTCCGCTTTCGTTTCTTGTAAGAAAATTAAGTAATTGTAAAAAGTAAAAAGTAAAATTTTTGTTTTATTTTTCGTGGTCTTAATGAAACTAATTCACACTTAAATTAAATTAAGTTGCTATATTAAGTACCTACTACAGTAACCCCTTTACAATGAAATTGTTCGCTTAAATGTTTCACGGTTTATAACTTCCTGACGTACAATATCTTCCTAGTTTCACATTCTGGATCGAATCCGAAAGCAAGAGTAATTTTCAGTTTAAAGTAGAACTTGCATTGTTTCTCTCTCGAGACTATTTGCTCCGTTCTTAATATCGTTTGGGTATAATTTTTGAACGAAAGGAGCAGGTTGGGTAAACTTAATTTTGTACAATTTGGCAGTTAGAGGAAACCAATATGTAAAACAAACGAAAATATCGGACCGGAGCAGGGCAATTTCGAGTTTGTTTAGGAAAATGTAAGACAAATAAAATTTAGATTGTCTCGACGTTATTCAAACCAAAGTTTTCAACACGAAAATAACGAAAATGTAAATTTTTTTAAAAGGCCCGTTGAAAAGAAAGTGACAAAAAAGCGATTGATCAATTTTTTTTTATATAAAATAGCTCCGGGATAATATTTTTTTATACGAGATTGTTTGGTGATTGATATTGTGAAACTGTCATAAAATCTTAAGTTGTAACTTGTAACCAGCCTCTCGATGTATTCACAGGCCACGGTTTAGATTTTTAAGATTGACTTTCTGTCGATGTCAGCGGATACTTAAAAGTGTCGTTGCGTTTATTGGCCATAAACTGACTCGAGTAATGTCAGTGTTGTAAGTTGTGAGACGTAGCTCTATCTCTTCTGCGGTAAGTTGCAGTCGTGGTTGTGTTGTTGTGGCTCTTTAGAAGTTCTCCATAAGGATTTATTTCTCTAGTGTTACTCGACGAGCTCAAATTTTAATCTGCTGGCCCTATTATCCGAGCTGCACAATCATTTCAAGTTCAGGTCTCTAGCTCTTATAGTTGTGTCGTAAAATTTGTCTACAGACGAACAGAGCAAGTTTCGCACTTCGTCGTTTTAGTAATTTTACTTGACGAAGTCAAGAAAAAAGTGATGTTGTAATAGAGTTTCCCCCCTATACTTCCTCTACGCTTTCACTAACAGCCCTAAACTTAAAACAAACTGCCATTGTAGCGATCCATTGGGAAATCGCTTGATTACCCAATTACGTAATCCACACCAGGTATACCCACTAAAACTACATTTACATACATTTAAAGGAGTAGGTACTCAAAACGAACACGTCGTCTGTAGGCAATAAACTTAACTATTAACTAAAATGGCAGATTTGATAAAGAAAATTAAATGGAATTTTTCTCCAGAAAAATAATAACATAAATTTATTTCACGCCCTTTCAGTTAAGTATAGAGCTGCAAATTGAAACTCAATTTTCCCTAATTTGAAAAGTATTTAACCTATAGAGTCGTAATAATTGGTGGGTAGCGATTAAATCCGGTGGGTGCGTTTATTTCGTCCCAAATTAAGCGTTCCTAAAATCAAGTAATAATGTAATAATTAATAAGTCAACGTAATAATGTGCCCAAAATCGATGATAATTACGTGCGAACAAAAACCGACCAAAATAATTAAACTATGTGTGTAACATCCAAGGAAAACCCAATAAAATCATTTGAACAACCGCAAACTGAAACCGTATGGAAACGATCCATAATCTAGAGTCTAGAGCTATTTGTAAAGCAGTCACAAGCACAAATTTCCCCCACATTTATTACCCAAAATAATTATGTACAATTTAAACTGAGTAGTAAATGTGTATTTTTTGCAAATCGTGATTTTCTTTTGTGTTTCTACTTCAGCAATCAAAGAATTGAAGAAAAAATATAAAAATTTAACCCAAAAGTAATTTTAAATTTTAAATTAACGGTTAATTTAACACTAAACTTAACCACTCGATTGAATTGAATGTTTGAATTCGTTTTTATTTTTAGTAGAAAACTACAGAAGGTTCCCTTTCATCTTAGGAAAAGGAATGTCTTCGAAACGAGACTTTAATAAATTTAAGTCGACCAGTGAAACAAAAAATAATTT
The DNA here is from genome assembly GCA_950108345.1 of Malthinus flaveolus. Classification (NCBI taxonomy): domain Eukaryota; kingdom Metazoa; phylum Arthropoda; class Insecta; order Coleoptera; family Cantharidae; genus Malthinus; species Malthinus flaveolus. The sequence goes on along the minus strand of OX467287.1, from coordinate 16,189,023 downwards.
TGTTCAAGCGGGGATTCCCACCCGTTCGAGATCTCGAGTTCTATCAAAACTTGGTATAAAGGCTCGTGTCCACTAGCAAGCAACTTGTGATAGATTTTTCAGACACTGCTTGCGTAGCCGTGTACACACAATTTACGTTTTTATCGAATTTACTCTACACAAATTACTATAGCAAGTAGCTTTTGTGGTTTCAAGTGTACACGTCTTTATTGAAATATCTCCGGCTATAGAAAGGAGCAGGTAGTATACCTACCATAAAACTCATCGATTTACAAAGAGCTTTGGAAATTATCTTTTAAATTTTGGGAAGACATTTATTTAATCCCCTACAATCCATTTGCACACAAATTTTGTATAGGTGTATGTCAATTTACTAAGAATTACCAAATTTAAATTTGAAAATAAAGTTGAAGTCAAATTGGAATGAGTTTTAGTTGTGTTGGATAATTCGTATCATACGTATCAACTACAGCTTCTAAGTGATTTTTGGTTTTTATGTGCTACTTTTCTTTCAAACAAATCAGTCTTTATTAAGACTATATAGTGTATATTATTTACTTTTGAGCAGTAAGTTAAAAAAATTTATATTTTTTAAATCATAACCGTGCATTTCCACTACGTATATTATTTGTTTCTACACATCGTGTAAAAAAAGAAACGCACGGTGAAAATTTTAATTTAGTCCGTAATAATTAGTATACATATTTTGATGTTACTAATATACTTACACATTGTTTTTAATTGTGGAGTAAACGAAATTGATTTGCAGATCAAGTTTTTGATGAAAGCAAAAGTTTTTTTTTGTTATCGACCACTTTGTTTGTCGAAATACCGACTTCAAAGCTTGTCGTAAATCATTATGTATTTAGGTACCTACTTTTGACTACAAAAGAGGACCAAATGAAAGTGAATCATAAGTACATCAAAATATTCCCAAGAATACGTAACTCGTCTGTCTTTTGGCCACTTTTACTTTTTTGAATTTTCTTTCATTCCTGGTTTATCTATTTCCTTAAAATTATGTAATCTCCGTTGAATCTCAGTCCTTTCGAACAGTTGCGCTAATTTCACCAATGTGGCTTATTTTTTTATTTGTTTTTTGCTTGGGATACAATTCAAAAGTTTCATTTATCAAATAAGTATCTTTTGCTCGCTCAAAGACGTTTTTCTTTCATCTTGTATATCAGTAATTTGTACGCTTGCTAAAAACTTTCGGGACTGTTCCGAAAGTTTTGCTTTATTCGGTTTTGGCAAAACGCCCATGAACACTTGCAAATTAGGGGTCGACCAAATTTGTACCTCTCACACCGAAAAGATTTATTTACTTGCGAAAATTTTTGTCGAGAACTGTCAATCATTCCAAAGTTGCTTCGTATTTTACTACCTGAGGGTAGTAATAAGGGTTTACAATTTTAAGATATATGGACGCAGTTGACCAGTCCAGTAATGCTTAAAAGAATAGCACAGCACTTCTAAAAAATTGTTTGGTCAACTTTCGTTGTGACAGTAAAGTCTTCCGTCCTTCTTATAAATAATTTGAAAACTTGTTGTCTAACCATTGGAACAGCTCCGAAAGTATTTGCCCGAGTCGGTCTTGCCAAGTCGCACGTGTACACTAGCAAATCGTGCGATTGTATACTTGCAGCAGTTTTACTCTATGTGCCGTGTACACGTGGTTTATACAGTATGCACCTGTTCTCAGACCTAACTTGTGAAACTTTTACTTGCTAGTGGACACGAGCCTTAAAGGTCATGTGCTCGCTTTGTAGCAATATAGCGCTGCAAAATAAAATGGATTTCTCTAGATTGTTTAGGGGGGGAGAGCTCCCTGCAGTTAGGCCACTTTGGACCAATTATACTTCCTCCAGACGCAGTGATTATCAGATCTCGAGTCAGCTTACTTGTAGGATCAACTCCAGAATTCTGGTGGGAGGGGAGGTGCTTATTCTGGCCATGTCAAGCCAGAAGTCTCTCAACACGGACCTTCTTGTCGACGTTTTCAACTGAACAGTGGCAAAGCACATGCTCAACTTGTTTCGTCTTCTAGTTTCTAGTTTGCATCCACTGGGTATAGGATTATCTACTAAATTCAGTGTGTGGAGTGCTAATGTAGTCGACAGTATCCCGTGAGTTTGTCTGCAATTATCTGTAGATTAGTTTGGGACAGCTGTAGACACTATTTTGCCAACTTTTTAGAAGGAGCCGGTATCCGGTATGGTTCTTTTGCTCTGAAGACAGCTTGCGTTGCTTGCATTGATGGATGTTATTCTTACTTATTGTAACAGTAGTTACAACTGGCTTTAGGATTGACTCAGGGCCACAAAGAAGGCTGTTTGAACCTTTCCTTGGTCAGCTCGTTGCCCTCATTTCTTTAATTCCTTTAACTCAACAGAATATAAGAACATTGTCCTTAAATACCTGATTCAGTAGCTCCATCCACTCTAAGAAGAGGCCAGAGGCTACTTTGTAGGTGTTTAAGGCTTGCAGGGCAGCGATATCAGTTTTTTTTCTGTAATATCCCCATAAGTTCAGTTTGAAGCACTGAGGCATATTATACACTGAGGCTGATGAGTGTGCAGTGTGCACATCTGCTCCAGTTCCGTTTTGTTTTATATCTATTCGTAAAAACAGTTATGTCTACTCCGATGTTCTCAGTTGAATCCACTAGAGTTTGGAAGTCTCTGTTGAACGTATATTTTGGGGAGATACGGTACCTCTTCAAGAGAAGCTTCTTGGAGCAGTCCTTGATGAATTTGGACCGTAGTCCCCATCCTTACTGTCAAAGGGCTGTTTTTGTTTTCATATCCTCCACAATCGATCCAGTTGAAAATGGAGAGACTCCTACCATCTAGAGATCTCGACTTCTATTAATACTTAGTGTTGTAAAGGTCATGGTACCTGCTTTGTAGTAATAGCTCTGCAATTTAGAACGGATTTCTGAGGATTGTTTAGAGAGGAAGAGATAGTTCCCTGCACTTAGACGGTTTTATCAGACCTATATTGTACTTCCTCTAAGCACCGTGATTATTAGAATGAACTTCAGAATTCTGGCGAGAGAGGTGGTGATAATTCTGGCCATGTGCAGCCAAAAGTTCTCCAACACTGATCTTCTTGTCGACATTTTGAGCTGGGAAGTGGTAAGCACATCTTCAACTGTTCCATCTTCTAGTTCGCATCCAGGGTATCTGGGATTATCTACTATATCCAATGTGTGGAAATGCCTTTCTTGGCCAGCTCGTTACCCCAATTTCTTTGAGTACTTTGACCCGACAGAATATAAAAACATTGTCCTTCAATACCTATTCAGTAGCTATATGTACTCCAAGTGTTTAAGGCTTGCAGGGCAGCTTCGCTGCCCGTCGATATCACTTTTTTTCTGTTTAGGCTTACATTGCCACTGTGTATAATCCCCATAAGTTTCGTTTGAAGCACTGAGGCATATTATACACTGAGACAGATGAAGAGATGAGTATGCAATGTGCACACCTGCTCCAAATCCCTTTTGATTTTTAGATCCATCCGTAAAGACAGTCATGTCTTCTTAGATGTTCTCAGTTAAATCCATTAAAGTTTGGAAATCTCTGTTGAACGTATATCTCCAAGAGAAGTTTCCCGGAGCAGTTCTCGATGATTTTGGACCGTAATCCCCATCCTTACTGTCAAAAAGTTGATTTTGTTACCATCTCCTCCACAATAGATTTTGGCTGGCGCCCACCGGTACATCTCTCTGTTTGTAGGTTTTAAAGCATTTACCCTACCCAACTCTTCGGTCTGAGCTAGACACTTCAAGGCCCTGCTGCTGTGAGCGGCGCGAGAGTTAAAACGCCAAGGTTCCTCCTATTTTTACCGTAAACGTTCTGGACGTCAACCGATATTCAGCGCGTTTCAAGGCAACGTGGTTATAGGTTGGTGAACAGTTCAGTTGACAAATTAACAAGAGGGGACTGCTACCATCTGGAGATCTCGAGTTTTACTAATACTTGGTGTTGTAAAGGTCACGGTGCCTACTTTGTAGCAATGCTACAAATTAAAATAATTGGCAGGACTGTTTCCGCTGTGGTAGATGTCTCTAGTACTTATTTACGCAGGTACAGCGTTAAGAAAAAATAAAAATTGGGAAAATGAGCTGGTCAACCTTATCGACGTATTTTAGAGACTACGCAGTACATGTAACGAACACAAAATAACTTTACGAGAAAACACATTATTTAAATTTATGCCAATAAATCAAAATTTTATCAAAAGTGTCATCGTACGTTAGTCAAAATTTCAATAGGATGCGGATATAGTTATTGTCTATGTCAGTATGTCCTATAAATTGTGATTCAATAAAGTTATACAGTACAAAACTTTAGCTTCCTGAACGAGGTAAACAATTTAAACTCGAAACGGCATCGAATTTACACAATGATGATGTACCAAGTAATCCCAATACGACGTGCAACACTGCCCGATAAAAATCTGTACAAATTGAGTGATAAATCCTAGCAGAGCTAGGGATAATGAAGAAATATGTGATCCAAATTTATTATGAGGCTTGCTGGTATTCTAAAGATTATAAGGGTACGTTATAAGGCGCACCTAAAACTCAGTCAGCGTTTTTGATTTTGATAAATTTTTGTTAAAGTTTTAAAGACCCGATGTTACGTAAAAGCTTATAGGTTTCAATACCTCTTTGTATTCAATCTGTGTTTAAGTTGACGAACTACTTATACTATTAAAACGCTGAGAAATTGATGGAATTTAAAGAGCTTAGAAGTTGAACACACGAAAATTACATTATTTGCATATTGTAGTATTATAATAGTGTAGCTCACGTATTTAGTTTGAATAACAATTGTAAATTTTGTGAATAAGTACTTCCTAAGAGGTCGGAGTAATAGGATGAGGGCACACAAATGTTATACTAACAACACAACGTTGCTAATGTTCGATTTTTTGTTCGTAACTTTATTAACAGGAAACTGTAGGGCTTTGTTTCTAAGAAGAAACTTACAACTTACAACGCGTATCGAAGAGCTTATCATTTTTTTACATTTTTTAAAATTTAGTAGGAAGTCTACAGGGTGAGTCAAGTCGAATCGTCTCAAAGTAGATCAATACTGTACTTCACTGTTGCCATGTATTTTAGTTCTGCGTATGTTTTACAAAAAACAATTTTTTTGAAAAGGCTTTTCTCCACACCTATAATAGGTAGCTCTTGCTAATTATATTAAGTTTAGAATGTTTTTTTTTCTGGCTTTTGGGGATTCCCCCAAGCACTGTCAATCGTTCGCATCAAAAATTAATTTTAAAATGCGGTGGCAGCCTAAAGCAATTGCTTTTAGATATCTCCCTCCACTTCTAGCGCAATTACCATTTTTTTCCCGCAGTATTTAATTTTAAACTGATGCCCAACAATTAAAAAATTAAGTAAACGCCGTAAGGTAAAATTTTATCCGTTATATTTATTTAATAATCGAAATGTTAATTTGAAATTTGCATTTTGATATTGAAAGTGATGGAATTCAAACGTAATATAGTTAACAAGCAAAATGAATATAACTCAAATTTTCATCTGAATCTCTCCACCGTATAACAATAATTTTAACCTCTATTTACATAAATATTATTGACGCTGTTTCCACTGATTCTCAATTTAAAAACGGCTGCAAAACATTGATAGCGGTGCTTCCCCAGTAGAGTATGCTCAAATACAATCTAGACTTTTTTAAATCGATGCAAACTACCCTTGCTTACACTACACATAAACATGGATCATGGATCGGAATGGATCCTAAGATTCACCTACCCTCCCCCCTGCACCCATCTTTAGCTATATTAGGGGTTAAAGAGGGCAGGCTGATTGGTATCTCTCACCCTTCAGGAAACCATTAGCCCCTGCGAAACCAACCTGATCAGAAATTTTTAGACGTCTGCCCGCAGTACCAGTTTTATCCCGACTGGTCACAGGTTCGGGGGTAGCTAATCCCCTTCCATCAGCATCTCCTTTATCGCCTCCGGATCATCCATTGCGACCTATTACAGACCAGTTACCATGATGACGGGCGCTCGGTGTCCCTCTATCGCACGCCAACAGCGGGGCCAAGCTACCATAATGGCGCACTCGTGAACACCTTGCCACCCACCAACAGCGGGGCTGTGTCTGCAACAGGGATTAGGTAGATAGCGGAGAGCCTAGACACGCACTGGTGGTGCCCACGTGCCTGAACATTTAGAGCATGTTTTACTATTGCGGAAGTACGAGAACTTCCTACCAGAACTCACGTCTTCCCGTTACTATTTAAAGTACAACTGCAGATAGACTAGTCCACAGCTCCTCTGGTGCAGAGACTGCAGCAGCCAATTGATCCTAAGTCCTAAGATCGCGTATGACTCCGCCGACCGCTCCGCTGTACCGGTATAGCGAGTATAGTGAAATTGACCATATACCGCATACGTGTCGACACTCTACCTCTCAATTTTATACGTCAGGACTTTTTCCCTTACCAACCCAATCAAGAGCGGGGCAGGGCTAAGCGTCTGTCGTTTTATGGGCTGGACCCTGAGGTACCAAACCAGCCCATACAGCCAGCACTACACATAGACAAACGGACGGACCTAGAAAAAATATATATGCTTAAATGGTGTTTCCCGCCACTAATGCCACGGAGAGCCGCGGTGGAAATTTTTCGCCATCGCTCTCATATCGATTAAGTTAAAGATTAAATAAAATGTAATGTAATGAATACTTCTAAGAGCACTTTCGTTTCGTTAATTAATTTAAAATGAAATTTATTTCGAATTAATTAACTTAAAGGCAATTTCAACAATCTGAAGAGAGCAAAATAAAGAGAGAGACGGAGATGAACACAAAAATAATTCAATTATTGCACTCGCTCTTTGTCATAATTTAAAAATCCACTTTTCGTTTCACACAACAATTTTATTTAAGTGCACATTTTAGCGCAAAATAATTTTTTTGGAATAGGAATTCCCCAAAGTTTTGAGTTATAATAACTTTGTAGATCACAAGAGACGCAATAAGTTATAAAACGTAGACGCCATCAATAAAATAATACCATTGGGACAATTTTGCGAGAAACGACAACTTGTTAGTTTTTGTTTTCAACAATTTTCATCGTCATTTAGTGAATTTTGTTTTGTGTTTATTTACAAATTTTTTTTTCAAAAGTGCCATCTTTGGCGTCCGAGTCCGTCAGTTTATATAATGGGTCAGCTCGTTGGCGAAATCGTTTTCTGAATCAGCAATATACGTGTAGGTTAGTCTCCAAGTTCGTAAGACACAATTTTGAAAGTTGTATTAATTTAAAAAATATGGGCGTGGTATTTTCCAACGTCACTTTTCTACGCAAAAACGTGGGTGTGAATTTCTAACTTGGACATAAAAATAAATTTAATTTGTGCGCGAGATGGCTGAAAAGCCAGTTTATCGGTTGCAAATTTGGCGCCGGAGCAGGGACTTTTTCAATAAAATTCTAATTGTCAGTAAAATTCAAATTATAATAGTATATAAAGAACCTTTTAAGAGATACAAATCATATCAAAGGAATTCTTACTAGAAAAAAAAATTTTGTTTTCATTAAAGAATCATCCTACGCCGCTCGCAACATTTAGTTATTTCTGCAATTAAAAGAATTTTAATAAAATGAATTTTTGGGCGTATAAATTTTTTGTTCGTATAAATCTGTTATTATATTATGTAGATAGGGTAAGGTATTACAGAAAACCTACAAAATTAAATCATAACTTCTTTTGAACTTTAAATTTGCTCATTTACATTATTTAATTAAATTTATAAAAAAAAGGGGTTCAGCTAAATTTATTGCCTGTCACCACTATTATTACTATATCTTTGCCTATTAAATTAAATTTAGGTATGCCTACAGCCTGGCTCAAATCCGAAATACTTAATATTAATTATCTGTGATACTGAATAACTGAATATCTACGTAGGTAGTACTAGGTAGTATCCAAAACCATCAAAGTTTATTAGTAGATCAAATATTAGGGATGTACTCGTATTAGGAGATGCGGTTGTATTATTTTGATGTTTGGAGGCTAAACAAGTGTGTTGCTCAAATTAAAAAATATTTAAATAAATGAAAATTGAGTATTATTATACTACGCCAAAGCATTAAACTCAAACATATGCATTGGCTGTAAAATTAAATTTTATAATAAAATTAATAATACTGTACGAGCACCAGTTACTAATAATATAATTAAGCCGAATATTTTCATATCGAAATGAATTAAAATTTTGTGTTTGCTAATCAAGCAGGTCAGTTAGTAAAGAGTTCTTTGGCGACATTGTGCGTCGCCCACAGACCTCGTGATTTTTCATCGGTGATCGGTGATCGTGGCAAACCGTGGTGATTGAACCTCATGTTGGACCGATGAAAAATCAAGAGGAAGGCTGTATACTAAACATATCAGGTTAGGACTGGACCGAACTCCCTCGAGTCTCGAGTGGATGGGTCTTTTACTTCTCCACGAACTTCCAAACTTAGTAGTCGGGGTCTTTTGAACCCCTACAACCAACAAGTCTCATAATATGTGTTGGAGTATAGCTCTAAAGCACCAAAATATTTTAAAATTCTGTCACGCTCTGCCAAAAAATTTAAACAAACTACTTTGACCATAGACAACATGAACATTCTCCAAAATATAAATATTTGACCAACATAACAATATCGTAATCCCTATTAATAATTTTAGAAACCAGGACTTTGGAAGTAGCCCTATAAGTTTTTTAGTCGCCCGATTATTATTCACCACCAAACAATTTCTTTAAGGTAGTAATATTGACTCGAACTCACAACTTCTCTAATCCGAGGCTTAGCGCGAATAGAACTGTATAAGTTGAAATTCGGTAGGCTTTGAAGTAATAGTCTGCTTGAGGTGGTTTAATTACTACTGCAGTCGTCTTCGCCGTCTCTCCTAAAATTTTCACATTTCTATTTGACTTTCAAATGAGCTCGTTCAATATTGCTAATAAATAATCAAATAAATCTAAATGGAGGTGTGATGTATTTCGACAAAATTTTAATTTAATTTAATACTTTTTTAATTCGTGCAAGGGGAAAAATTGTTTTCAGTTAAAAACTTTTTTTTTTAAATTAAAGTGTTCTACTTTAAAAATCCTTCTTTTTAAACTTGTTAGTTCGGTTCATACAGAACACGTACTAAGGGTGTTAAGTGGGATTTAACAATTAGGTTTGGTATTGTGGTTTATTGGATTTTTTTCCCTTAATTTATAACATTTATTTTCAGTTCGTTGGGCGAAAAAAATTTACAAATTATTATCTGACATTTTATATTTTCAAAAAATTGTGAATTTAGGCGGAAATTTGTCAAGTTTCAACCTAACCAACTTAACCTATTTTTACGACCCTCGTAATTGCGCGGTGTGATTTGGCGAATATTGTCCTGCATGGCTACCTACTTCATTGTTGCAGATGACAGTACTCTTTCTATCAATCTCTCTCTGCCTCTATCTGTCTCTTTTAATCCCCTTTTGCCTCTAGCTGCCCCTAGCTGCCTCTAGCTGCCTCTAGCTGCGTCTAGCTGCCTCTAGCTGCCTCTAGCTGCCTCTAGCTGCCTCTAGCTGCCTCTAGCTGCCTCTAGCTGCCTCTAGCTGCCTCTAGCTGCCTCTAGCTGCCTCTAGCTGCCTCTAGCTGCCTCTAGCTGCCTCTAGCTGCCTCTAGCTGCCTCTAGCTGCCTCTAGCTGCCTCTAGCTGCCTCTAGCTGCCTCTAGCTGCCTCTAGCTGCCTCTAGCTGCCTCTAGCTGCTTCTATTTGCCTTTATCTACTTCTATCTGCTTCTATATACCTCTATCTGTCTCTCGCTGTGTCTCTCTGTCTCTCTCGGTCTCTCTTTCTGTCTCTCTGTCTCTCTCTGTATCTCTGCCTCTCTCTGTCTTTCTCTCTGTACGTTATTAAAGGATCCCGGTTCCGGGCAAGTTTGAAACTTTCAGGGGTTTCCCCTAAATAGCCGATTTCTGTAGTTTGGTAGCTTGGCTGCTGCAGTCTCTTACCGGAGGAGCTGTAGGCTAGTCTATTTGCAGTTGTACTTTAAAAAATAGTAACGGGAAGACACGAGTCTGGCAGAAGTGTTTATTCTCCGTATAACAGCCATACTCTAAATAGTTAAGCAGGCTGTCCGCAATCTGTCCTATCCCTGTTGGGGGCTCAGGTCCCGCTCTTGGGACGTGCGTCCGATGGTTGGTACATCCGCTCTTGCGGTACTCGATTATGGTAATACCTGTCGAAAGACTCAGTCTCCGCTCTTAGAGTGTGCTCATGATAGTTAAGTCATGCACCCGCTCTCTCTGCACACCAGGATGGTAAACCTGGTTTGTTTCAGAGCGTAAAGGGTGACTCGGAAGCGGTTTAGTGGGTGACTGATGGTAGGTGAAAGACCCCGCTCCTCAGACCTAGTTCACAAGTATTCGTCAATGGTAACCTGAATCCAACCATTACCAATTACGGTCGAGTGAATACGGTTCTGCTCTCCATGCGTCCGGATGACGGTTAATTTAACTATACCCCCTCTTCCGGCTTGTAGCGACGGTCTTAAGCATGCTCGTTTTAATGTTGGTACTGCGGGAGTAATTACCTTTTAGTGAAGTTGGATTCACAGTGGCCCACGACTTTTCTAGGAAGTAGTATTAACCTACTCTCCAGTACCCCGGTATGGCGTGCTGGGTGCGGGGTGGGTCTAGTTCCTTTCATAACAATCAGATGTCTCTCTCTCTCCCTCTGCCCCCTCCCCTTAACCTCTTCCGACCCTATCTCTCTCTTTCGTAAATCTGTTTGGCTGTCGTTCTGTTGGCTTCGTCGGCTGTTCTGTTCGTATTTTAGACTTTCGAAGTTAAAAATACTAAAATAATTAAGCGTGAAATTTAAAAATACTAATTAATTAATTACTTTAAATTTTGAGGTTTCAAAACACAATCAAGGGAAACATTCATATTTGGTGTACAACTTTGTGAAAACTTGCTCAAAAGAAAGCAACTGCTAGGTTTCTCGTTTCTCTTTGATCCGCAATCTTTCCCCATAATCTGCGGATTAATTTTATTTACTCGTTATTACGAGTTCATTTCTGAAACTAAAGTTAACGTGCGGAAATATACGTCTTTATTACTTATCTGCTGGTCACCGCTTGTAAAAAGTTGAGCCAGTTATGACTCTTCATCAATTCAAAAAAATGTAACAACAACAATTTGCTAATTTGTGTCGTTTAAACAATCCATTTGTAACTTATACGAGTAGTAACTATTTAAAAGGGGGTAGTTTGTGTTAATTAACACTTCGGTCTCGGTCGACGGTTGATCAACACATCCGAGTAGCATGACTTATGATAATTTTTAACGGCGCTAATCTGGCAGACGTGATGTTTTACGGGCATCGTTCCATCCCCACTGTTTAAACACTCTCGTATAAAGCTCTGTATTTATATTCCACTTTATAAATTGTTTATTTGAATTTTATGTAAAAAGAAAATTTTAATTTTTCAAGTACAAATTACACATCACGGGAACGTAACTGTTTTAGAATTATTTGCACAAGCGTTGTAGTCGAAATTTAAAAAAGAGTTTATTGAACGAACCGTTAAAAAAAATTAAAATTAAAAGTTATATTTAACAAATTATTGAGGGTTGACCAAAAGACAGAAATTCGCGTAACCTTCGACTGACAGTTTTCCTAATTTTCTTCAATTATCACAGGAAATACTCTCCCGCAGTCTTTAAACCGTAATTGTTATAAAATCAAAAATTCAAAATACGAAAATAACCCGTATAAAAATTCTTTTCAAGTTGAATATCTCTTCCTGACCTCGGCGAACTGCAAACTTAAGCTTAAATTCTAAATCCAACATTTTTGTTCCTCTTTTACCAAATGCAACCTAAATATTATACACTATATCCAAGCTAAAGCTAAAATGATAGACTTTAACTGAAGAAAAACGTAAGCGAAGAATAAAAGTAAAAATCAGAATTGTAAAAAAGGTCAAATCTTTTTTGAAAGAATGCAAAGCTCCATCAACTTAGTTATGTTGTAAAAGTTCACCTTTGGTTTTCTAACTTTTTCGTATTGAAAATCCATTTTGTAACTTTAAAAAAAAAAGTTTTTTCCTTTCACGTTTGTTTTAACTATCAATGATGTTTTTCTACAAACTTTCAAGTTAAAAAAATTTTTTTATTGCAAAAACTTCCACGACCTTAAAGTAACGAGGGCGTTTAGTGACGGTGCTTGTGAAGTAATTTATTTTATTACGTTTAATAATGAAGAAAACGCAATTTTAACCATAAACAAAATACGTTGTCGTTTTGTCTACACATATTTCTATGTAGTTAATAATTTTATTACGTAACTTTTATAGCGACGGCCATTGGCGTTGCATTTTGCGAGATTTTCGCCAAATTGTCTTGAAAGTCGTAAAGTGATAACAATTTGTAACAAAAGCACTTTTGCTTTAACACAAAATAAAAATATGAACTTCAACCTTTAAGCTTATAGGTTATATGTTACAGAATTATTTACAAAAATTTTTGTTAAAAAGGATTTCGAGAACAACCCATCAGCACCCATTTGACACTATTTTTATAAAAATTGTATTGTTACTACAAATTAGATATTTTTCTCTAAAAACATGTTTAACAAAGCCAACAATTTCATAAGCCATTGTGTAAAAATATAAGTACACCAAAATCTCTTTTTAGTATATAAATTGGAATATTTAAAAATTGCAGCAGGTCTTCTGTGCCTTATATTAGTCTGGGAAGCATAGAGAGTACTTTTTATAAAGTACATATTTTTAACAGGGCAGGCTGAAAGAACATGGCTAGTGATTCAAAAACCGACAGTCTACCACTCCTAAGTGGCAACATTAACTTGAGGGTGGCTCAAGAAGTGTGGATTTTTTTAGTTTTTTAGTTTTTTTTTAGTTTTTAGCTTCCAACTCCAAAACTACGCCAGTTATGAGAAAAGTGATATTATAGAAAAATAAACTACATAAAATTTTCTACAAATTATATTTCTTATCTTTTTTACTTCAGACAAACGGTTTAAGCGCTAGAGCGCGTTAAAGTTTGACAAAAATTCCAGTTTGACCAAAAATTGTTTTATTGCTCATAACTAATCACACAATCAGCATTACTCATTGCACATGTTTTCGGTATATTGAGGCGGGAATCACAAATCTTTGACACGAAGCGGCAGAAAACATACCCAAAACCATTGAGCAGCAATCAATTCAACCTGGGAGGTCTCTCAAACCGGATATCAAATTTTCTTCAACTTCAAAGGCTCTGCCACCACGAAAGTTTTACTTAAAACCGTCTGCCCCAGCCGTGGCACATAAAGTGTCTAAAGTCCGTAGCTTTTGAATTATAAGCGATAAATTAAAAAAAACGTTTTTTGTCAGATTTTGGAACTGTTATCAAACTTTAATGTGCTCTAACGCCTAACTGTTTGTATAAGGAAAAAACTTAAGGAACCTAATTTGTAGAAAATTTGATGTCGTTAGTCTTCATATTAAAGAACTTTTCTTATAAAGTGCGTAGTTTTCAATTTATAGGCGATAAACCAAAAACAGTTTTTTGTCAAATTTTAGAATTCTCCTTCAACTTTTATTCGGTGTAGCTCCAAAACTCTTTGTATGAGGAAAAAACCTAAGAAACATAATTTATAGAAAATTTAATGCCGTTTATATTAATAATAAACAACTTTTTCCCTTAAACGCGTAGTTTTCAAGTTATAAGTGATAAACTAAAATGTTTGTCAAGTTTTGAAATTTTTCTTATATGTAGCGCTTAAACTGTTAGTATGAGGAAAAAACCTAAGAAACATAATTTATAGAAAATTTAATGCCTTTTATATTCATTTTAAGCAACTTTTCCCATAAAACGTGTAGTGTTTGAGTAATAGGCAATAAACCAAAAAAACAGTTTTTTGTTCAAATTTAGAATTTTTCTTAATCTTCAATACGCTGTAGCTCCTAAACTGTCTGCATGAGGAAAAAACCTAAGGAACATAATTTATAGAAAATTTAATGCGATTTATATTTATAAGAAACACTTTTTTAATAAAACGCGTAGTTTTTGAGTTATAAGCGATAAACAAAAAAAACAGTTTTTTGTCAGTTTTTGGTATTTTTCTCAAACTTTAATACGCTGTAGCTCCTAAACTGTCCGCATGAGGAAAAAACCTAAAAAACATAACTTGTTGAAAATTGAATGCCGTTTATATTCATTTTAAAGAACTTTTCTAATAAAATGCGTAGTTTTCGAGTTATAAGCAATAAACAAAAAAAACAGTTTTTGGTCAGATTTGAGAATTTTTGTCAAACTTTAATCCGCTCTAGCGTCTAAACCGTTTGCATGAGAATAAAAGCCAAAAAAGCATAATTTGTACAAAATTTAACGCCGTTTATATTCATATTGAATAACTTCTCTCATAAAATGCGTAGTTTTCGAGTTATAAGCGATAAACCAAAAGAAAACAGTTTTTTGTCAGATTGGGGAATTTTTGTCAAATTTTAATCCACTCTAGCGTCTAAACCGCTTGCATGAGATTAAAAGCCAAAAAAGCATAATTTGTACAAAATTTAACGCCGTTTATATTCATATTAAATAACTTCTCTCATAAAATGCGTAGTTTTCGAGTTATAAGCGATAAACCAAAAGAAAACAGTTTTTTGTCATATTGGGGAATTTTTGTCAAACTTTAATCCGCTCTAGCGCCTAAACCGTTTGCATGAGAATAAAAGCCAAAGAAGCATAATTTGTATAAAATTTAACGCCGTTTATATTCATATTGAATAGCTTCTCTCATAAAATGCGTCGTTTTTGAGTTATAAGCGATAAACCAAAAGAAAACAGTTTTTTGTCAGATTGGGAAGTTTTTGTCAAACTTTAATACGCTCTAGCGCCTAAACCGTTTGTATAAAAAGCTAAAAAAGCATAATTTGTATAAAATTTAACGCCATTTATATTCATATTAAATAACTTTTCTCATAAAATGCGTAGTTTTTGAGTTATAAGCGATAAACCAGAAAAACAGTTTTATTTTCAGATTTGCGAATTTTTGTCTAACTTTAATGAGCTCTAGCGCCTAAACTGTTTGTATGAGGAAAAAACCTACGTAACGTAATTTGCAGGAAATTTAGTGTAGTTTCTTTTCATAAAGAAACGTTTTGTGGTCAAGTACGTAATTTTTGAGTTATAAGTGAAAAATAGCGGAAAGCCACCCTTCTAGAGCTACCGTTTAAGTAAATACTGTCACTTAGGAGTGCATCGTTAAAAATTTAGTATTCTAATTCCGCTCCGTAAAGTTCTTTTTGACTTACGCCACCAGCAGAGATGTTCAATACAATCAATAGAAGAATAGAATAGAAAGAGATTATTCATTCGTTATTGTACCTCTCTGCTGGTGGTAAAGTTACCGACAACTTTACGGAGCGGGATTACTTTACTTTATCGTTTACTAAAAGTACTCGCTGTCTCCCAGACTACCTAATAATAGTTTTTTGTTTCTTATTTATTTGGTTATAATGTAGACTTTCCAATACATAAAAATTTTATACGTTTTCTGTTTAATATAAAAATCTTCAATAAATTTCATGAAAAGCATTTTTTCCCTTTTTGCTAATGATAAAGTAGAGAATAGATTGACCAATTTATATGCAATCATTAATCATATATAGGCCTCAATACAAATTGTATTGTTAAAAGGCATGAAATCGATTGACGTTTTGTATTTCACCTACCCAAAAATCTTTAATAGTTCTTACAGTTGACAAAAGAACCACACCAAATGAAATTCCTAAAGGAAATTGCTAAAATGCTAGTCTTCCGATGCTGCGCACGTTGAATTTCTACATTATTGTGATTGCTTCCTTGTTATGGAACTTCCATTAAATTTTCAAATTACTATCAGTAGCTTTATTAACTTTTAAATCGTCTTTTATTTTTTAGGTTGCTTAAGTTGAGGTTTTTACGAGTATTAAGGTCGTTTAAATAATAGCTCCTATTGCGGCGCAAAATAGAAAATTGTGTTGTTTTTGCATGTTTGTGTAGTAAAAGTAAATCTAAAAAACTATAAAACGAAAGGTATAAAAGTAAAGAAAGCAAGTTTGGTTTGGATAACGAGGGTGGATTGCCTTAAGCACCTGTGAACCGTTTTTTAAATTAGAAAGGAAGCCAGTAAAACCTAGATGTTGTTATCCCGATTTTAAAGAACACATGTTGCATACTTTTTTAACACAAATGTTATAATTTTTTATTACTTATTTATGCAAAAGCGACTCGAAATAATACTTTACAGTGTCGAAAATTTTTACGTAAAAATATATACCGCAGACGAAAAACCACGAGAGAAAATTTGATATATTATTTCGAAATTTCCATTAAATAACTCAAACTAAAAATTTAAAATGCACACGAAATAATTTATTACGTCATTAGTAAGAGGAATGAGGACTTCATAGCAACTGAAAACTGTATCAAGTTGCATAATATATTTTTGTTTTCTTTAAAGTAGTTCTTTTGTTTCCACAATATCTCTTAACGTCTCGTTCACGACTATTTTTCTTGTTCTTGGGGGGCACATTTACTTTAAAAAGTCATTTTTCGCTAGATCACAAATGATTTAGTGACTTTTATACAACTATTCTTCTCTAATGAGGCCTAACAAATAACATGAGCTGAAATTATAGTCGAGCCTATTGTGGTAATTATTGGAAAGGGGAACTTAAATGAGAAGCAGTAGAAGCTGATGAATAAGTAGTAAAAAATGTAAAAACATAATTATTCCTTTTAAGGTGCGGCTCCTTGAAAGTTTTTTTAAGGGCTAATGATTCTGGGTTAGACAGCAGCCCAGCCCAGCCCAGCAATGCAATGCAACCGAGGAAAAACAAAATTAAAGTAATCTGAATATTGAGGAGTTCATACTGGTAAGCGATTGCCCCGCTTCTGAGGCGCCATCCTCTACGTCTCTAACGTTCGTGAAGTTAATCTTCCGTTGCCTTATTCTGTTTGGTTTTTCTAAGAGCTTCCATCTATTAGTCGAGACTTTGAGTATCTCAATGCCGCAAAAGCATGGTTGGTTATAGTCCTCTTAGACTCCTATGGAACGTAGAACTTTAATTCCAGATATCATCTAACGTATCTTGATAAAATTGAGCAGTTTTGGTTTTCCCAGGACATGGACCCTTTTTTAAAGCCTCTTTAAGAGCCCTTTTGCAATGGTTCTTTCCATGAAACTGTAAGAATCTCAAGCGCAGCTGGAGGTGCTTTTAGAACCACTCACAGCTAGCCCGTGCATAATGTTGTTCCATCTAATTCTTAAGTCTCTTGAGGTGTCTTGGCTGGTTTGGTACTTCCAGGGTCCTGCCCATAAAACGGCAGATGCTTCTCTCTATCCCGCACTTGATTGGATGCGGGCAAAAAGAAAAGTTCTGACGAATAAAACTGGAAGTAGAGTGTCTCCACGTATGCGGTATATGGTCAATTTAACTATACCTGCTATGCCGGTACAGTGGAGCGCTCGAAAGAGTCATAAGTGATCTTTGTATCAATTGGCTGCTACAGTCTCTTCACCAAATGAGCTGTGAGCTAGTCTATCTGCAGTTGCACTTTAAATATTAACGGGAAGACGTGAGTTCTGGTAGGAAGTTCTCGTACTTCCGTAGTAGGCATGCTCTAAATGATTGGGCACGTAGGCACCACCAGTGCGTGTCTAGGCTCTCCGCTATCTACCTAATCCCTGTTCCAGACACAGCCCCGCTGTTGGTGGGTGGCAAGGTATTCACGAGCACGCCATCATGGTAGCTTGGCACCGCTGTTGGTGTGCGATAGAGGGACACTGAGCGTCCGCCCTCATGGTAACTGGTCTGAAATAGGTTCTAACGGATGATCCGGAGGCGATTAAGTATATGCTGGTGGAAGGGGATTAGCTACCCCCGAACCTGTGACCAGTCTGGTTAAAACTGGTACTGCGGGCAGACGTCTAAAGACTTCCGATGAGTTTGGATTTGCAGGGGCTAATGGTTTCCTGGGAGGTGAGACATACCAATCAGCCTGCTCTCTTTAACCCCTGGTATAGCGAAAGCTCGGTACAGGGGGGAAGGCAGGTGGATCCTAGATCCAAATCTCAACGTACAATGAGGTGTCACAGAACTGTGCAATGAAAAGGCTTGCTAGTTTTGTCACTGCTTCCTCATTATTAGAGCTTAAAAGAGCATGAAACAGCCTAATTGTCAGTATTCCACCCATTGCACCCTTTCCAATTCTTAATATCAAAAGTAGCAACACATTAAAAGCGGCACACACGTCTAGTTGGAAGCCCGTTGGGGAATTAGTTGGGAATGCTTCTCAAACGTGATGTAGCGGTAAATACCACGCTCACACTTTCTACAAATGAGGTAACTTTTAACGGGCCTCGACTTTGACCTAGTTCCATTTAGATATTTTTAATGCTAGCTTTAAGTTAAATTGTAACTTTAAGTATAATGGAAAGTTTTAAAAACTTCTTATTTAACTTTAAAACTTTGAAAAGTACACCAATGCCACCAAAAGATGCTGAAATCGTTTTTCGAAAACCTCATGTATAGTTGGTAGCCTGTAGTATGTAAGAGAGCTATACTTAAAGTTTTGAATTAAATTTTTTTAAATAATTTTAGTTTCCATAAAATGTTTGCTTTATAAATAAATGAGAATTGCACTCTTCTACGTCTTTCGCTATAATAACACTCTACAAGTGTCATTTTAATAACAGTAGTGCACCTACTACACACAACAGCGTAGTAAAACAGTAATTCAGTTTTGCATGAAAAAGTAAAATGTGGTACAAAAATAAGAATGGACGAGAGACTAAGAGTAATTATTATTATTGAAGGCCAGCTTGAATAAATTTAGACATTCAAATAGACTGGCCCCCTTACCAACTAGGCTTGAAAAACGACAACGTGCAGCTTTTTTGTAATCACCCTACTATTAATTTAGGATTATGTATTAACCTAAAAGAGTTTTATTAGCCTAAAGAGACTCTTGACACTTTTTTCTTTATTTTACAGCGTGTAGACAAATGGAATTTGGCGTTCAAGCTATATTTGGTCCTTCAGATCCTGTATTAGGGGCACACATACAAAGCATTTGCGAAGCACTCGATGTCCCACATTTGGAAGCAAGAATAGATTTCGAACCATTTTCAAAAGAATTGTCGATAAACTTACATCCTAGTCAAGAATATATGAATAAAGCATTTCGAGATTTAATGACGTATCTCAATTGGACCAAAGTGGCCATAATCTACGAAGAAGATTACGGTAAGGTGTTTGTTTTTACTAAATTTTTTTTAATTTTTTGCCAATTTAGTGACGTAGACTTGGTTAGACTCTTAGGTATCTTTTTGAAATGATGAATAAATCCACTTATGGCTTTAATTGAAAAAAGTTAAAAATAGGATTTCTTTGAGCACAGTAAACTCTCGTTGATCCGGATGTGTTTATTTGTGCATTTTTGTATAAGAATTTAACGTGGGAAAGTTGTTCGCTGAACTAGAATAGAAACAAACTATAATTGTAACAAACGGGGGGTGGGGTGTAAAGCCTTTTACGTAAAAATTTCAATTTGCACTTTTGAAGTTTGGCGCCAAATTATTTTTTTTTAAGTAGATAAGCTATGCGGGTTCTAGCTCAATTTACATAAGCATAATTTACTGGCAAAAATATGAAGTCTGGATTTGCCTTAATAGGCATCCATAATTGTAGAACTCTTTAAAATGGTCTTTTAATTAAGTAATCAAAATTTTACATTTTTACTCTCTTGTCGAGCCGAATCAACGAGAATTTGCTATCAGTAGTGTACTTTTAAGCCATACGTACTCTCCGGAAGGTCAAAAATTAATTATTGCTCTACATTCTTTATTTAGTCCACCTGCTAGGGAGTAAAGGTAGTTTTGTTATTTAAATTATTTTAATATCAAACAGTGTGATATAAATTGAAAGCTTAAAAAATTTAGATTTCATAAAAATGCATGAAATCACTTTGAATTAAAATTCTTAAAAATGGTACGTAGATAGAAGTTCAACTTAAAGCATGAAAATTTAAAGAAAATAATTTTTCAAGTACCCAACAATATAGGCATGCTTAAACTAACGATTACCAACGTAATGCTGGTCAGCTTAGAAACTAAATTTTGTTTTATGTTATACATATTTATATATTTATTTTTCACATTGGAGACTTAGTAGATGCCATTTGGAGAAGTTTATTTTAGGTCTTTTCAAGCTGCAAGAATTAGTAAAAGCTCCGGATACCACCAGAACGGAAATGTACATTCGTCAAGCAGGTCTTTCTTCGTATCGTCAAGTATTAAGAGAAGTTCGTCAGAAGGAAATTTACAAGCTTATTGTGGATACAAATCCGAGGCACATTCATCAATTTTTTAGAGCAGTAAGTAACATTCAATCATAATTCTCTTTCTTTCCTAATGAACCATCAAAAATATAAATTGATTGATTGACTTTTTGCGATATTTTTGAAAGAAAAAATATCGCTGTCGTAATTTCCCTTGCAATTATAAGAAAAGTCCGATTCGTTTAAGAATAAATTTGAGGGGCGAAACAAAGGGCCGAAAAAACACGCCACGTTTGAAAAATAAACAAGGGTCTCGTTACTTTAAGTCTTGCGATTCTCTAGAGGTGAAGTGAAACACGTACATTTTATTTTTAAACTAAAACCAAAATTAGATACAATTGCCGAGTTGTTTAGAAGGAAATACATTTACATATAAAATGAATAACACTCGACGTTAAACTTAAACTTATTGACGTGAAGAGGAAAAACAAAAGAAAGGTTACCGTGCACTAGCATTGAATTCGTGAAGGTGGGTCGAAGTGGAAGAAGTTGGCAAGGTATAGTATCCCGTTTTTGATCCCTTCGCTTCTCTTTTATCTCGATTTGGTTTTGATCCAAACGAATTCAAATACGAAGCTATAATGGAGGTAAATCTTCTTTATTAAATTAACTGAAGGAAATCGCTACATAATAGATTTTAATGTAATGAGACTTAGCTTAATTATTTTTGATATACAGGGTGTCCTCGTCGTCTAGCTTCTTGATACTAGAAGTAAATTAGTTACAAATTCTAAAAATGAACTGTTTGCGGTTTTCTTACTTCTTATTCACTATTTAAAATTATATATCTTGGAATACACATTGTTGTAAGATACAGGGTGAGATATTTTTGCGTTACTTTGACGGAGAAGCTTTCCCTCGTCGTAAAATTGCCTTGTAGGTTGTTAACACAGCCCTATTTATAGTCGAAGGTAGCAGAAACTGAGTGCTACCCTTGTTTGTTTTTAAATTGCCTTTTTTTAAGTATAGAGCAGGTCCTAAGTAGCTGACCAATCTGGCGTTTTACTTCAACTCGTTTTCGCATTTATAAAGAGACTTTAGACGTATATGATGGTTTGATTAGACAGCAGAAAAAGAATGATTTATTATGCTACAACTTTTTGAAGTCCATGGATCACCATTTAAAAAACATTTGCACGAGCATAATTTACATAACCGCTATACGGTTGTTTGTCATTTATGAAAATCCCAAAATATTGCAAATCGCCCTTGTTTAGTTATCATTAATATTTAATTAAACTAATATCTGGTAATGTCGTTTTAAAGTATCATTATTCAAATTAATGGTATGTACACTGTTTTCAATTAAAATTTAAAGTTTTACAATTTTCCATCGGCTGCATTCATATCTATTAATAAATTTAAATATTTTATTTTAATTTGAAGTAGTAAGCTTTTGAATCTCTATTAATTTGCATCAAATGGAGTTTATTTTTAGAGAACTTTTACAGACAAAAGTCGCCACTTTACTTTTCTCATTTAATGTCGTTAATTGAATCCACGATTTCATCATTTCTCCCCTTCTCAACCATTGACATTTGAGGTCCTGTTTGTGAGATATTTATTGTTAAACCTTGGATTCACTAGTGAGGAGACGCAATCAAACCTCCACAAAATCAAATTATAGCTCTGCGCCGCGTAACACCCTGTATATTTCCGATTGTCCTAAAGGGTTTATATATCTCTTCCTTCTGAGAGTTTACAGTCCGTTATTCGCTTACACTAACTTCTCGCACGTCACCCTCACTTCAAAATATGTCGTGCAAACTTTGGGTTTTCATGAAACTTTAGAGTTTAAAAATAACTTCACAATACCCTCAAAGCCCTGGTCAGATTACCCTTCCTAAATGCATGTCGTTGACTAGTCTGAAAGTCATATCTACACTCTACACTAGCCGCTTTTACAAAAACGCCGCTATTAAGTCAATAAACTTGATTAAAGAGGGGTTTCTAAAAAAAATTAAGAGTAAGTAAGATTTCAACCTCCAACAACAGTTTCAATTAAAACCTTCACTTTATTTGTTTTAACAGCAATTAATATTTAACGAGAAATGCAAACAAGAGCTGCAAGTTAGATTTATCGTTTTTTTTGTACGAAAAGATAATTCGAAAACCTCTCACTTGCGCGATTTTTCTAATTCCTTGTTACAACAAACGAAATCCTCCTTTAAGAAGATTTTTCACGCCTGAAAACACTTTGAGCTCCTTATGTTGCTTACAATAAAAACCAAACTCATCTCGTTGCGTATATTAACTTTCTACTCGCAAAAGTATAAATTTTCTACAAAACACTTTTTTTTGCAGATTTTACAACTTCAAATGAACGATTATCGTTACCATTACATGTTTACAACCTTCGTAAGTATTCGTTTTTCAAATATTAATTTATATTATAGTAATAGGGTCCATCAAATTTTGATGTGTTTTAATTTGGGCGAGAGTAGCACAAGTACTTGGTTTGTCAGCCGTCACTATAATGATGATAAGGGCGTTTTAACGTCAATTAGTGAAATGCACGTTTATGAATTATACCTGTATATGATTCCATAATGTTTTGGGCGTTTCAACAGGGGAATCTCTCAATTGTTACAGGACCGTACTAGTTACTATGTTAGGCAGTTCATTTTATTTCAAGAAAGTCACGAGAAAAATTGATAATTTATTCTTAACCAAGCAATATTTTAGCAAGAAATACTACAACAATCGCTAGATCAGTAAGGTGATTCAAAAAGTGTTCGCAATTGCAAACTACTACAGACCAGTCAAATAGTAGTTTGAACCAAAAATATAGAAGTTATCAATCGTTCTTGATGTATTTTTGGCTGCTGCGACTACTATCGACCTATCTGCGTTTTTTGTGCTTCTTGGCAGTTTTCCGAGAATGTTGGCCTCCTTGATCTCAAAAATCAGTATGAAATCAGTCGAAAAAATCAGCATAAGTGTCACAAATGCCTGCTAATGTCTATAACCATTTTACCACACTACATGGTGCAATATAAAACTCCGTGGACCACAAATCTGTAACTATACTTCAACGCGTTCTTTTAACCTGAACCCAACGTCTGACGTAAAACACATAGAAGACATAATTTGTAGAAATTTTAATGTGCTTTATTTTTGTATTGAAGTATTTGCCTCAAAAAAGTGCGTATTCTCCGAGTTATAAACGAACAACTAACAAACAGCTTTTTGTTCGATTTTGGAATTTTCGTCAAACTTTAACGCGCTTTGCGCCTAAACCGTTTGTTTGGCATAAAAATATTAGAATATATAATTTGTAGAGAATTTAATTTACTTTGCTTTTGTATAAGAGTACTTTTCTCTAAAAGTACGTAGTTTCCGAGTAATAAGCGAACAACTAACAAAACAGCTTTTTATCCGATTTTAGATTTTTTGTCAAACTTTAACGCGCTCTAGCGCCTAAACGGTTTTTCTAACCTAAAAAACAAGAAACATAATTTGTAGAAAATTGTATGTTTTATTTTTATTTGCAAGTACTTTTTTTTAAAACGCTCAGTTTTATCGTTATCAGCAAAAAACTGAAAATAAAGCGCGGTTTTCTGCAATTTTCTCAGAACGCAGTAAGTACTTATTTTACTCGATGACAAAGGTTAAATTCGGATTCAACATCCCAAAAATACATAAAGAACGATAGAGAATAATACTTCTATTTGTTTTTCCTAGATATGCCCCTTATTCTCTTCTAGTGACTGGACTAGCACCTATTTGTAGTAATGGAGAAAATATAACTTTTATTAGGTCTGCTGCGATGTTTTTGTAACTTTGACTTTTTTAACCCAAACTTAGCTCATTTAAGTCGATACGTTTAATAAACGCGCGAGTCATTAGGACTTTAGCAATCGATATGTTTCTTAGAAATATAAATCTAAAAAAACAATGATCTTTTGGCAAAGACAAGATGGATAAATATTTTTGAAAGAGATTCTCTAAAAGTTTGACGGTATATTATAAAAATCCTACCTAATACAAAACGAATGAGATTTGTTATTATTTTGTCAACCCTCATCTACGTTAAAGCAAGACAAATTATTATTAAATAAGCATTTGAGTTACATTATAATAAATAACAAGTCATAAATTTAACTCAAACAATATATTTATCCTGCACACGTATGACAAAATTAAAACCGTACACAAAAATACTCGAAAAGTTATACGCACACCTTGTTCGTTCGCCCTTTTTTATATAATATTACACCACACTGCACTATTTTGCATTTTTAGTAGAATTTTATTCATATTATTTACATCCACGTCACACCGAATTAAAATATAGAGTTTTGCAAAAACGTTATTTAAATTTTACACATTTTAACAAGAAAAACTTGTAACAAACTAACTTTGTGTGTTAAAAGCACTGCACCGAACAAATTTACGCTGTGAAAGCTCTTCAAAACTATTACAACTTTGAAAATTAATTTTGGGTCGTCTATTAGCGTCAAAAATTCGCTTTTTTTTTCAAGCGTAAACTATACTTAATTCGAAGACTAAAAAATGAAAATGCGATGGGTCAGTATGTAGTCAGCACAAATTGCTGAAAAAGGTTTGCGACTTAGCTAAAAAAAAAGTATCATGTGGCGTCCTCTATGGGTAAATCTACTTTACCGGCATTGTTTGAAAAGGTTGCAACTTGCCTAAAACTGCTTTATAATAAATTACGATTAAATAAATGGAAATACCGATTTTTGCTCTTTCTTCAAGCTACTTGATGATTTTGTGCCTGTACGACTATCATCAGAAGGCTTGCTACGTCACTCTATAAGCCTGTGGAGGTGGAGCTATCCTCCAAAAAACTTGACACTGTTCTATAGAACAGTGGCGGTTTTTCAGAGCAGGCTAGGGAGGCTCAGAGCCTCCCTAACAAAAAACAGAGCAAAAGAGAGAAAACAGAAAACTTATAGTGAGCAGTGTTATTTGAAATTAAAAGCCAACTTGCCTATTTCTACAAAAGCCAGTTAAATTAGGCCACGCCCTTTTTAAAGAATGGCCTCTTGCCCTCGCTCCGCTCGGCGATTTTTCTTAGCCTTCTTAATTTTGAAATTGATGGGCCGCCACTGCTATATAACAGAGAAAAGCAACCGTCATTGTTTTGAAGAGCAGCTCGATTCAGACGCAGTGTGTAATCAGTGTGTTTACAGTAGTTATGCTTTGCTACCTACTCTACATAAGTACTACGCTAATACGAGTACGTATAAATTAATTTTCAAAGTTACACTACCTAGTATATATTCAGTTAGTAACTTTCAACTTTCAACATACAAAGTTAGTTACTACTTGTTCTTCAAGTTGGAATAAAAAAATCTTAACTTGACGAAAGTTTCTTATAATGCCAAACTGATTAAAATGAACGGAAGTGAGGTAAATATTGTGAGTTTCTCTCTAATGCTATAGATATTCTTCAGTTTCTCACAATACTTTAGAGATGAACACACAACACAGTATGAGCGATGTTATTTTATTATTCTGAAAATCAAACAACAGCCGAATGTCTGTCGGTTACATAACCACTGGTCGTTCAGTATCCAGCAGTATCAGCAGGTATGTAAAGACTGTAGCCCCGAACTTCGTCAATGAGCTTCTCTGCGCACCAATCAGAGTGTATCCAGTGATGGCAATACCAGTGGGGTATTTCGATGGAATTTATCTAAATAGAGATGTAAAGAAAAATTCTTAGAGAGATCAAAATTTGGGAAGAATAATAATATTGGGACTAGATGCGCTGTTAAATGGGGACCACACGAATATGAATTATGATTAAGAGCGGGACTAATGACTGAAAAAACGATTAAGTAGGGGCTAGGTCGCAAATGAAATAAATTTAAAGAGAACCAAAATTTATTTACGATGGGGGTTTTAAAAATATACGGCAAGGCTTGTGTTAAATTGGATAGCAGCTCAGCTACTGTGCACAGATAACAGGAACTCACCATATATTACAAGAAATAATGACTAAAAGCCCAAAATACAAATTAACAATTTTAAATTAACTAAAGATGAAATTTAAATTGATTTAAATGCGTGCAAGGTCGCGAGTAAAGCTCGTATCGACTTGCACTTGGGGTTTGATATCTTGAACAGGGTGAAAGTTATTTAAATTTAAATTAGAATTTCAACACGGGAAAAAATGAAGAAGTGGACAAAATTTAGAGATCGAAAAGGTTTGGGTATTTAATAATTATTTACTTAACAAAAAAAAGAAAATCTCAGTGACTACCAAATTACCCCATAGATAGCGTATAAGCGGTGCTGATTTTGACAGTTTGGAGCCAGAATCTCAGGATTCATAGCTACTCCGAACGATAACAAAATCCACATCGTTACAAGACAACAGAAAACTACTCTAAAGCAACTGGTACTCAACAAATTTATGCAAATATCAAAATCTCCTTTTTTATTACGCTGGATCTGTTACCTATTTTTATCTTACATTTCTGTAATTGTGACGCACACTGTAATTTTTTGGTAATTTTGATTTTAGGATTTGGAAACGTTCGATTTAGAAGATTTCAAATACAATTCTGTAAATATAACAGCTTTTCGCATTGTTGACATCGAAAACACAAAAGTCAAAGAAACGCTGGATATTATGGAAAACTTTCAACCGATAGGACACGCCATTTTGAATAAAAGTGGAATAATTCAAGTAAATTGTATATTTAAATTGCGCGCAATATTAAATTAATCTTTTGTTATTTTAGGCAGAACCGGCCTTAATTTTTGATTCCGTATACGTTTTTGCGAAAGGTTTAGCAGCTTTAGAAACCGGCCATACAATTAGACCTGCCAATCTTTCTTGCGAATTAGAAAAACCTTGGGACGACGGACTGTCCCTATATAATTATCTAGACGCCGTCGTAAGTAATTTCTATTATAAAATAAAATATATAAAAATTAAAAAGATAAAAAGTAATAAACAATTCCAACTTTATTAAATTTAAAACTTTTCTTATCTTTTTTTGTAACTTCCATTCTTTGTCACTGATTTTATTGTGTTTCGGAAGACTTTTACACTTTTATTTATTCTTCGCTACTTTCTTGCTCATTGTATTTTGGAACGTGTTCAAAATTTAAAATTATCGATCTTTTCAATAATACGTACAAAACTTCATTTTTTGTGTATTCGCAAAAAGATTAATAAACTAATTGCAAAGACAAACAATTTAAAATATAAGAAAGTATTTTGTTGTTACACAAACAACCAATTAAGTTGAAAGCCTCCCTTAAAAACGCAAAGGAAAAGTTGAAAATTTCTATGGTAAAATGTGAAAGGCAGGAAAATTTTAATGGATTATGCAATTACTGCTACGCAAACTAATATTTAAAAGAAAAAAATTTCTCTCATTTTAAAGCTTTGACAGAAATCGAAATTTAAAAACCAGCTTTCCTGAAAATTAAAAAAGCGAATTAGATTTTTGTGAAAGATCTAAAAATTATTATATTTCAAATTTTTTAAGAATGCCCGAAAAATGGGTTTCATTTACTCAAGCAGTAGCATCCCATTTCAATCTCATTTGGTATCTTCGGCCGAGGAATGGCGCCGCGTGAAGTAAATCAAATCACGTGTGTGTGCCCGAGAGGTAGGAAATATAACACTATACCTATAATCTCGGTAATTAATTAGTAATTAATTTGCACTATACGACAAGCCTTAATTACTATTTTTACAAAAACAAGATTATAACTAACTAATAACGATATTTTTTATATTTTTACACATTTTTACTATTTCTGTCGCTTTTAATTAGCAAAAGTTAACATAGGAAACATAAAAGCATTTCTAACGGAAATTTATATTATGACAACAACTGTTAAAAGTTATGCACTTTTAATGCTTTTTATAACCACCTTCCCATTAAAAGAGTTTACGAAACTTGAGCTATTAAATTGCTCCTTCCAACTTCCGAAGCTTACATTATTTGAATGAGTCTGGATTTTAATAAAACAATAACGGCTACTGAAAACGTGAAGACATCGTGTTATTGTTCATAAAAGTTTAGCACCCATTGGTGTACGAATCTAGATGTACAAATAATGTACCTCGTACATAGTTAATAAACAGTCGCTCGTGACTCGATTTAGTTTGGAGCTAACTATGCTTGTTCATTTCCACGTCTGTGGTTTTGTTTAGAATAATTATTGGTGGGCATTTCGGTATGGAAACTTGCCTCTTTTTAAAGTTATACCAAGCACAGTAGTGGCTACTTGATAGTAGGGGGTATTTGTTAAAACATTTGAAAAAAATAATTGAATAGTGCTTTATTTACCCTTATCGTACAACCTATTTTTCTTACGTTAACTAGCAAATGGGGTGCGACGGCACCCCAACGATTTTAAGGCTTTAAAACCCAAAATTGTACGAACAAACTTTTTTTATTAATTAATTGGAATAACTAATTCAGAAAACTTGATTCGCCATTAAATTGCAACATTCTGCATAGTGCAATGTAGAGTAACAACGCATCTTTGCCTGGGGCGCGTTTGCACCCCGGTTGGTACGATGAGGGTTAAATTATTTTTTAATAACTAATAACTTTAAGCTCGAAACTGGAGTACTCAGGAGATTTATTAGGAGAGCTCTCTTGAACCTTCAGAGCGGTCATTCCGCCCCTAGGGCTATTGGAGGAGGGGGGACGCCACATTAGGGGACTCGACTTGGCAACTCAATTTGTTAGAAAAATATGAATGGGAAGACAAGGCAGAAATTAGGACGAGTAGAAAAAATTTGTTAAATTTAAGGGTCCCCATCATATGTATGGATAGCAATTTAATTCTTAAAATGTTTCTACTTTGTTTGTGTGAACACGTCTTTTTTGGAGACACTATCAATTGCTACTTCAATTCCTGAACTCCATTTGAAGCCACTTGACCTTGAACAATCTAAAGTTAGTTAATTTTATTAATTATTTTATTAATTAATTATTAATTAGTTAAATTTAAGGGTCCCCATAATATGTATGGATAGCAATTCAATTCTTAAAATGTTTCTACTATGTTTGTGTGAACCGTCTTTTTTGGAGACACTATCGATTGCTACTTCAATTCCTGAACTCCATTTGAAGCCACTTGACCTTGAACAATCTAGAGTTAGTTAATTTTATTAATTATTTTATTAATTAATTATTAATTAGTTAAATTTAAGGGTCCCCATGATATGTATGGATAGCAATTCAATTCTTAAAATGTTTCTACTATGTTTGTGTGAACCGTCTTTTTGGGAGACACTATCAATTGCTACTTCAATTCCTGAACTCCATTTGAAGCCAATTGACCTTGAACAATCTAGATTTAGGTATTTTATTAATTATTTTATTAATTAATTATTAATTAGTTAAATTTAAGGGTCCCCATAATATGTATGGATAGCAATTCAATTCTTAAAATGTTTCTACTATGTTTGTGTGAACCGTCTTTTTTGGAGACACTATCAATTGCTACTTCAATTCCTGAACTCCATTTGAAGCCACTTGACCTTAAACAATCTAGAGTTAGTTAATTTTATTAATTATTTTATTAATTAATTATTAATTAGTTAAATTTAAGGGTCCCCATGATATGTATGGATAGCAATTCAATTCTTAAAATGTTTCTACTATGTTTGTGTGAACCGTCTTTTTGGGAGACACTATCAATTGCTACTTCAATTCCTGAACTCCATTTGAAGCCACTTGACCTTGAACAATCTAGAGTTAGTTATTTTATTAATTATTTTATTAATTAATTATTAATTAGTTAAATTTAAGGGTCCCCATAATATGTATGGATAGCAATTCAATTCTTAAAATGTTTCTACTATGTTTGTGTGAACCGTCTTTTTTGGAGACACTATCAATTGCTACTTCAATTCCTGAACTCCATTTGAAGCCACTTGACCTTGAACAATCTAGAGTTAGTTAATTTTATTAATTATTTTATTAATTAATTATTAATTAGTTAAATTTAAGGGTCCCCATAATATGTATGGATAGCAATTCAATTCTTAAAATGTTTCTACTATGTTTGTGTGAACCGTCTTTTTTGGAGACACTATCAATTGCTACTTCAATTCCTGAACTCCATTTGAAGCCACTTGACCTTGAACAATCTAGAATTAGTTAATTTTATTAAATATTTTATTAATTAATTATTAATTAGTTAAATTTAAGGGTCCCCATAATATGTATGGATAGCAATTTAATTCTTAAAATGTTTCTACTATGTTTGTGTGAACCGTCTTTTTTGGAGACACTATCAATTGCTACTTCAATTTCTGAAC
Source organism: Malthinus flaveolus (assembly GCA_950108345.1). Taxonomy (NCBI): domain Eukaryota; kingdom Metazoa; phylum Arthropoda; class Insecta; order Coleoptera; family Cantharidae; genus Malthinus; species Malthinus flaveolus. Next base: position 16,158,325 of record OX467287.1, on the reverse strand, counting down.
TCCATTTGAAGCCACTTGACCTTGAACAATCTAGAGTTGTCGCCTGCGGCGCAATTTAATTTTTCCACTTCTCCCACTCATGATATTTAACCACTACTTTTAAGTATCTATGCCATTGACGGTGGTGTAGCGAGGAGGGAAGCAAGGGGGTATATCATTTTTTGGGCGCCAAACGCAAATGGGCGCTAAAGGGTCTCCAAGACAAACCAGATTTACCGGAAATTGTATTTTTCTGAGAAATGTGACAATGCGACAAAATACTAAAAAAAAAGCTCAGTATCTGTCAGGCGCGGACTGGCCAGGGGCGTTGAGCGCTACAGCTTCTCGGGCCCTAGAGTCGAAGCAAGCAGGGCTCCAAAGTTACCGCAAGTCCAGGCTCAGATTCAACTGAGATATACGACCGGGTGCGCAGAAGTAGTGGTAAATAGCTTTATCTCTCTCCAAACCACTACTATGTATCTTTCCCATCTGCGTAGCGTACAGTATCATATTATATCTTAGTTGTTGAGTCTGAGTGACTTGTATTAGAAATTCTTTCCCCACAGGCCTGGATTTACCATACTAGTCTAAAGACTAGAACCCCGGTTTAAAAGGGGCCCCGTTTATGCTACTAATATAAAAATTTAATTTTTAATTTTCTTACTTTGTCTGAAATTTCTTTTTTTGAGACACTATCAATCGCTACTAAAATTCCTGAACTTCATTTTAAGCCGTTTGTCCTTAAACAATCAAAACTTTTTGTCTGCGGATCTATTTCGGGTTTTAAAACTCAATATAGAAGTATATATTTAACAGGGACGCTGGAGGGGGCAAAAAGGTATCATGCTCCTGGCGCAGTTATGCTCGCTACGCCACTGGCCATTCTGGCCTAATCTAAAAGCTTTTTACGAATTCCTATAACATTTTAAGCCAAGGATCTCCTACAAAGTAAATCCGAGTCTGTCCACCCAGAAGGAAAAAAAAAGAAACCTCTTAGAGTGTCTGCCACGGAAGCAGACTTTTTCACTAAGTACCTCTCGATCAAGGTCCATGAGCCCAGAACCTTCTTACATTGATGACTTCACTGTTTTAACACTCGTCGATTGTCCTAAATCCTAAATCACTTGACAGAATGAGTGGTGTTAGTCTTAAAGTTTGTTGGTTTATTGGATTCGTTGTGGAATTGCTTGGCATTTGTTTATCCAGTCGTAACCAATCAGCCTAAATTGGCGATAAGGCGATACCTTTACTAATTTCCTAGTAGTGTCATCATTCTGGTGTCCCACTAAAGTTTGCACTGGGTTCTGCTTACATAAATCGTTTTTTATTTGTTCTCAAACGCTGTAAACACCACTATTATGTCGACCACCTGTGTATATCATAACCTAAAAATTTGTAATTTGTTTAGGTGCAAGTCGTAGTTTGTTTTATAGCGTAGTCACTATGGTGAACGTTTTTATGAGACTAAAAAGAGACGTTTTCAAATAAATTGGGTTTTTCTATTTTATTGTGTTTCGATATCAAAATGTCATCTTCCTTAAGAGGCGAAAATAAATTAAAAATAAAACAGTAAATTTTTGAAGTAGGAAATTTTGTATGCTCCCTGTATGTCGACTTACACAGACATTTCCTAATCTTTCTACAAACGTATATTTTCATCTTTAGCTTAAAAATTTAAAATTGGATCAAAATGGTTTGGAATAAAAGTAATCAATTTATAGCAGCAGAATACAATAATGAAAGAATTTTTATGGCTCAATAAACGTTTTTGGGGTGCCGCGAAACGACCTCGTTTCCACCACTGCACTAAATTCAATACACGCTAAAATTATATTTTTTATTAATTCAATTCGTTTTAAGGAAAAAAAATTGAAAAGCTTTTAAAAAATTACAAAAGTCGTAAATTTTTTTACAATTTCCCGTTCGAGTCGTCTAAAACAATTTTGATATAAATGATTTTGATTTCCAGTCAGGTCTTCAAGGATTGACCGGTAACATCGAATTTAACGAAGGCAAACGTTCCAACTTTAAACTAGATTTGCTTAAATTGAAAAAGGAAGAAATAAGAAAAGTGGGACATTGGACTCCGTCTGAAGGTATCAATATAACAGATCCTAACGCATTTTACGAACGACACACACCAAACATCACCCTCGTCGTTATGACTCGAGAGGTAAGGAAAAATTTATATTTTACAATAATTATGTTTGCGCCTTGCTCCTTTTTTCCTTTAATAGCATTATTGGTAAGGAAGAAAAATGAAAAATAAACATCGTGAAAAATAACCCACGAAGTGAACAAATGTTCACCCTTTGAATGCGTAAGGGACACTCGAATTATAAGCGGTAAATTAAAACTTGTTCGGGTAGGTGTGTACATAAATCTGATTAATTCTCAAATGTCTACTAATTAAATTTTACGCTTGTTCAATCAAGTTTGATTAAAAAAATACAGAAAAATAAAGGAAAATTTCACTTTTTCTCCGTTGGTAAATTTAAGCGAATACTTAATTTTCGGGGGGTTAAAAAATGAAAATTGCTTTTACGGAATAATCATTAATCAGAATTATTTTTGAAAGAAACCCGTCATCAATAATTAGCTTCTTCTATAATCTGATTTATTATTTTTATCTTATAAGTAACTTGATATTAGAAATAAATTGCTTCTTCGTTATTTAACAACGTTTTTAACAATCACTCAGTTTGCACAATCTAGACGTTTTGATTTATTGTTGCGCTTTAATTTAGTGTAGATACGGTTTCAATTACACACGAAAATAAACATAATTAATGATATTTTAGGAATTAAACACTAATTTACTTCAAAAGCTTTACGTTTCCTTAATTGATTTTGTTTTTTATCGTTCAAACGAGAGGAGATGTTTCTTACCATTATTTAGCATTTTCCGACTGATTCAATTATGGTTGAGTGTATTTCGAATTCCTTTTCTTAATCAAAATTGTACCTATAATACTCTTCGAGAGTGGCAGAGTGTGCTTTAGCGGATGGTGGAGTGCTAGAGTGTAGTGTAGAATGTAGAATAAGATTAATGTAAAGTAGGATTTGCTATTATAACAACTTAATCGACCATGGAACTTTCAATTATTGTAACGTTTACTCTAACGATTTTATTGGTTGTTTTCTCTTTCGAGACGATGGAAGCTCAACTGCCTTTTCTCTCTACTTCCCCACGTTGTTTAACTAAACCGTTATTTCGTAAACTGTAAGGTTGGAGAAAAATTTTATAGTAAATAATTAATGTATGTCTCATTTAGTTTTCCACACACGGCAAACTTTCAAGTTCGCCAAAAGTCTAGTCAAATAGTAGCTTGGTGGGGGAGGGGGGGGGATATAAAAGTGTTTTCTCTATCGTTCTTGCATACATGATAAGTCGGAAGTTCAACTTTGCCATCTCGTAAACGTGATGTGTTGTAAGAAAATTACGAAAAACTGCTCAAAAATGCTCATTTTTTAGTTTTTAAAAGTTTTAAGTGGTTCTAATTTTGTACAAAGTATGTTTTTTAGGTACTTTTCTTCAGACGGTTTAGCGCGTTAAAGTTTAAGAAAAATTCGAAAATCGGTCAAAATCTGATCTTTTTACTTTTTCGTTTATAAATCGGAAACTACGCACTTTCAGAGAAAAGTATTTCAATACAAAAATAAAGTTAATTCAATTTCCTATAACCTGTGTTTCTTAGGTTTTTTTTTTTCAGACAAACGGTTTAAGCGCTACAGCGCGTTACAGTTTAAGGAAAATTCCAAAATCGGTCAAAATCTGATCTTTTTACATTTTCGTTTATAAATCGGAAACTACGCACTTTCAGAGAAAAGTATTTCAATACAAAAATAAAGTTAATTCAATTTCCTATAACCTGTGTTTCTTAGGTTTTTTTTCTTCAGACAAACGGTTTAAGCGCTACAGCGCGTTACAGTTTAAGGAAAATTCCAAAATCGGTCAAAATCTGATCTTTTTACATTTTCGTTTATAAATCGGAAACTACGCACTTTCAGAGAAAAGTATTTCAATACAAAAATAAAGTTAATTCAATTTCCTATAACCTGTGTTTCTTAGGTTTTTTTTCTTCAGACAAACGGTTTAAGCGCTACAGCGCGTTACAGTTTAAGGAAAATTCCAAAATCGGTCAAAATCTGATCTTTTTACTTTTTCGTTTATAAATCGGAAACTACGCACTTTCAGAGAAAAGTATTTCAATACAAAAATAAAGTTAATTCAATTTCCTATAACCTGTGTTTCTTAGGTTTTTTTTCTTCAGACAAACGGTTTAAGCGCTACAGCGCGTTACAGTTTAAGGAAAATTCCAAAATCGGTCAAAATCTGATCTTTTTACTTTTTCGTTTATAAATCGGAAACTACGCACTTTCAGAGAAAAGTATTTCAATACAAAAATAAAGTTAATTCAATTTCCTATAACCTGTGTTTTTTAGGTTTTTTTTCTTCAGACAAACGGTTTAAGCGCTACAGCGCGTTACAGTTTAAGGAAAATTCCAAAATCGGTCAAAATCTGATCTTTTTACTTTTTCGTTTATAAATCGGAAACTACGCACTTTCAGAGAAAAGTATTTCAATACAAAAATAAAGTTAATTCAATTTCCTATAAACTGTGTCTCTTAGGTTTTTTTCTTTAGACAAACGGTTTAAGCGCTACAGCGCGTTACAGTTTAAGGAAAATTCCGAAGTCGGTCAAAAAACTTTTTTTTTTCTTTTTCGCTTATAACTCAGAAACTACGCACTTTCAGAGAAAAGTATTCCAATACAAAAATAAAACTAATTCAATTTCCTATAAACTGTGTATCTTAGGTTTTTTCTTCAGAAGAACGGTTTAAGCGCTACAGCGCGTTACAATTTAAGGAAAATTCCAAAATCGCTCAAAAAACTTATTTTTTTACTTTTTCGCTTATAGCTCAAAAACTACGCACTTTTAGAGAAAAGTATTTTTATACAAAAATAAAATAAACTCAATTTCCTACAAACTGTGTCTCTTGGCATTTTTAAGTCAAACTGGTCTTCTGGTCATCGTGGCAAGACTGTGTACGTGTGTACTTCTTCTAACTTATACTTCTTGAACTCAGCCTCCAAGAGTTTAGTTAATAATGACCAGAAGACCTATATCATCTCCCATAACTGTTTGCCATAAGCACTGGGTATTGGGAGTAGTCAAAAATTAAGTAAATCTACTTAGAATTAATTAAATGTGGACACCACGAGAAATGAGAGATGGATGTGTTGTTCTTCACTTATCCGCTACATCCCGGTATACTCGTACAATAAACTTCAACGCGTTCTAAACATAAAAACCTTGTAGACAAAATTTGTAAGAAATTTATGTACTTTATTTTTGTATAGGATGCCTTTTCTCTAAAGGTGCGTGGTTACCGAATCATAAGCGAAAAACTAAAAAGAGGCAGCTTTTTGGCCGATTTTGGTATTATCGTCAAACTTTAACGCGCTCTAGCGCCTAAACTGTTTGTTTGAAGGACAAAATGTAAGGAAAATAATTTGTAGAAATTTTAATGTACTTTATTTTTGTAAAAAAGTCATTTTCTCCAAAAGTGCGTGGTTTCCGAATTATAATCAAAAAACTAAAAAAAAGGCAGCTTTTTGGCCGATTTTGGTATTATCGTCAAACTTTAACGCGCTCTAGCGCCTAAACTGTTTGTCTGAAGGACAAACTGTAAAGAAAATAATTTGTAGAAATTTTAATGTACTTTATTTTTGTAAAAAAGTCATTTTCTCTAAAAGTGCGTGGTACTTGAATTATAAGCGAAAAACTAAAAAGAGGCAGTTTTTTGGCCGATTTTAGAACTATCGTCAAACTTTAACGCGCTCTAGCGCCTAAACTGTTTATCTTAAAGAAAAAACATAAGAAACATAATTTGTAGAACTTTTAATGTAGCTTAGTTTTGTATAGAAGCGTTTTTCCCAAAAAGTGTGTCATTTTCAAATTATAGGCGTGAAACTGATAAAAGAAAATTTTTAGCAATTTTTTGCAAATTGCTCAGAACGCATCATTTTTACAAGGTGGCAAAGTTGAAATTCGGATTTCAATATCCAAAAATACATAAAGAACAGAACTTTTATTTTTTTTTCTTGGATTTGCCTCTTCTTTTTCCTTAGTGACTGGACTACCAACTATAAAGGACTTAAATGACAGGCTCTCGCAGCAAGGCTGCGAAACGTTCACTCCCCGAGCGGAAGTAAAGGTGAACACACAAAAATTATAGGCAATGAGCAATAATATGTTATGTTAGGATATTTAATATCCTTTATAACATCATAAAACTCAGGACATGAAATTAAAATCCAAAACGACACTCAAACGAAGTTCGACCGCGGCAACATTTGATAAGCTAAAGTAGCTAACCCACATTTTACGAAGCAATATCCAAATATGTCTCAAACTAGTGCCAGAGACATCAGATTAGGTCCAGCATACTGACCGATATTTGACTTGCAGTTCACTGGGAAAGCTACGCTTTCTGCAGCAAGCTGTCGATAGAACTATTTTTCCTTTATTTTTCAGCTGTTGTCGATACGGAACTCGAGGCGCAATTTTAAAATACGTCAACTACATTTATGTTTATCTTGCATTATTTAAAACGAAACTGCGCCCCTTCCAAATTGCCTCTCTAAAAAATATTTTCACTTCATTCGCGCCGCTTCTGACACTATCTTTTAAAATTGCAGGAGAGACCGTACGTTATGGTGAAAAAAGATGCAAACTTAACCGGTAATGCTAGATTTGAGGGATTTTGTATAGACCTATTGGCGCAGATTGCTAGGCAAGTCGCATTCGATTACGTAATTCAACTAGTACCAGATCACACGTACGGCGTATACGATCCAGAAACTAAAGAATGGAACGGCATTGTTAAAGAATTGAAAGAAAAGGTGAGTGAGTTTATAAATATTACAATAAAAAAACTCTAAAATATTTCAGAGCTGAAAAAAATTATGAAAAATATGTTATAAATTATACTAACCCGTATTTTCTATTACTCTTATAGCGTGCAGACTTGGCAGTGGCTTCAATGACAATAAATTACGCCAGAGAGAGCGTAATAGATTTTACAAAACCATTTATGAACCTTGGCATAGGAATTTTATTTAAGGTAATTGCACCAAGATATATTCCACATTTTAACTAATAAAATTCAATTACTAATAGTAGAAAAAGCAAAAAGCCGACGCACGCAATAATAACGATACAATTCGGTTCGAAAATGTTCTCAAGTGAAACAAAATTGCCGCAGTAAAGAGTAAACTTGCTTTCAAATCTTCCGGAGTCTTTTTTTTTATATCAACTTGTAAATGTTCACGATCTTATTTTTCTTGGCTCTTTTATACACCGTGTTTCAAACACAATGGATGGTACATCCGTTTGTGACAGTTTCATGTTAGGTTGGCTTGGCACTTAAAACTGCTGGCAGAAGCATCAAATAGCAGCGTGCACCTGAACTCTGCAACGAAATACTTGGGAAGCTTCTAAACTTTAGTTGTTGGCGCTACGTATTTTTTATTAAAAAAATAGAAAGGAATAGGAAAATTGAAAGAGTCGGGTTAGTAGCTCTTTCTATCGCTATTCGTTCGGGCAGCCGTTGCTTTTACTTGGCACTGAAGCACTTGAGGAAGGAAACTTCTTGCGTACTTCGTTACGGGGATGCTACATTGGGTTGTTTTTAAATTTTTTCCGTGGCCCACTTTAATTAAACTTTTATTTAAAATTTGATCGCGTTTGAGAGCACCGTGTATAAAAATGGCTCAGCTATTATTTGAATCGAGTTCAAAACAAACTTCATCGCTGCACGAATAAATCTGCATAAAGAAATTCTCATATACCGCAATCAAATATTAAAGAACGTATTAACTTTTCTCCAACAGCCGTTCAGAAGGATCAATATAACGGACAAACAGTAAAAGAAAATTTTTATGTACGCACATTTTATATTTTGAGAATTGAGGACGTGAGTCGAAAGTAAAAATAACGAAAAAAAATTTTTTCAACAACTCAATACGAACAAACGTTTTATTTTGACGCCCTTTCGTCATTATAGGTTGTAAAAACAGGAAACATAAATAGAGCCATTATTTGAGTAAACTTAGTCAAATTATTATCCTCATTTACAACTAACTTTAACTTTAAGGATAGCTCCCTCAAGACATTCCTTTAATTATTTCTGAGCTTATTGTTAAGTGTACGGAGCAAAATTACGACAATATGTAGTTGGGAATTTATGTTCTTTTCCACGAGAATTTTTTTTTTGTAAATTACAAAAGGAAAATTTTATTCACGTTTCGCCTGCTCCCCTAGTGCCCGAAGGATGCAACAATCGATGGTCTGCATTACAATTGGTTTGGAATATATTCGCAAATTGTAATATCAAATAGTTCTAGAGGAATGATTCTTGTTTAAACATCGTTAATTTAAACAGTAGATGCAATTTCTAGATGTAATTGGTTGAATATTAATCGAGACGAGCGGCATATTACTGCAATGATTTATTAAAGTTTAGACAAGAGAAATTACTTTTATCATTTAATACTTATCTACAAACTTGAAAATTGCTTAGTTTCTTTTTTTATAATTATAATTGACGTTAAATTTCATAAGTTATGTCGGATCTAAGCGGGAGCTAATAGAGATGGGCGCTAAAGGACCAATTAAGTATGTAAGCTAACGTTTTTCGCTTCTAACTCAAAAACTACACACTTTTTAAGAAAAGTGCTTTTATATAAAAGTAAACTACATCGAATTTTCTACAAATTGTATCTGGTAGATTTTTTTCTCAGACAAACGGTTTAGGCTCTATAGCGAGTTAAGATTCTAAAATTGGTCTAAAAACTGTTCTTCTTTTGTTTATTACTTCTAACTCGAAAACTACACACTTTTTAAGAAAAGTGCTTTTATATAAAAGTAAACTACGTCGAATTTTTTACAAATTGTGTCTGGTAGATTTTTTTCTCAGACAAACGGTTTAGGCTCTATAGCGAGTTAAGATTCTAAAATTGGTCTAAAAACTGTTCTTCTTTTGTTTATTACTTCTAACTCAAAACCTACACATTTTTTAAGAAAAGTTTTTCTATATAAAAGTAAACTACATCAAATTTTCTACATTTTGTATCTGGTAGATTTTTTTCTCAGACAAACGGTTTAGGCTCTATAGCGAGTTAAGATACTAAAATTGGTCAAAAAACTGTTCTTCTTTTGTTTATTACTTCTAACTCGAAAACTACACACTTTTTAAGAAAAGTTTTTCTATATAAAAGTAAACTACATCGAATTTTCTACATTTTGTATCTGGTAGATTTTTTTCTCAGACAAACGGTTTAGGCTCTATAGCGAGTTAAGATACTAAAATTGGTCAAAAAACTGTTCTTCTTTTGTTTATTACTTCTAACTCGAAAACTACACACTTTTTAAGAAAAGTGCTTCTATATAAAAGTAAACTACATCGAATTTTCTACAAATTGTATCTGGTAGATTTTTTTCTCAGACAAACGGTTTAGGCGAGTTAAATTCTAAAATTGGTCTAAAAACTGTTCTTCTTTTGTTTATCACTCATAACTTAAAAACTACATACTTTTTAAGAAAAGTGCTTTTATATAAAAGTAAACTACGTCGAATTTTTTACAAATTGTGTCTCGTAGATTTTTTGCTCAGACTAACGGTTTGGGCTCTATATCGAGTTAAAATTCTAAAATTGTTCATAAAACTGTTCTTCTTTTGTTTATTACTTCTAACTCAAAAACTACACACTTTTTATGAAAAGTGCTTCTATATAAAAGTAAACTACATCGAATTTTCTACAAATTGTATCTGGTAGATTTTTTTCTCAGACAAACGGTTTAGGCTCTATAGCGAGTTAAAATTCTAAAATTGGTCTAAAAACTGTTCTTCTTTTGTTTATTACTCATAACTCAAAAAATACACACTTTTTAAGAAAAGTGCTTTTATATAAAAGTAAACTACGTCGAATTTTTTACAAATTGTGTCTCGTAGATTTTTTTCTCAGACCAACGGTTTGGGCTCTATAGCGAGTTAAAATTCTAAAATCGGATCTAAAAACTGTTCTTGTATTTATCACTTATAACTCGAAAACTACACACTTTTTAAGAAAAGGTAGGTCAGACAAACTAAACCGTTCAGTAACTACACGAAAAATTTATTTCCCAAAAAATGCATTGTTTGATAATTATAAATATCTTGTGACAGGCGGTTTTAAGTGCAGTCGTCATGGCCAATGAAGTCGAAAAAGGTCTAACGGATGCGGTGTAACTCAACGCACTCTAGCACCTAAACTGTTCGTTTCACGAAAAAAATCTAGGAGACATAATTTGTAGAAAATTAAATAGGAACTTCTTATGTTCAAACACTTTTCTATAAAAGTGCATAGTTTTTGCGTTATAAGCGATTAAACGGTTTTTCGGCCTCATTTGAATTTTTGTCAAACTTTAACGCGCGCCAGCGCCTAAACCATTTTATTTAAGGAAAAACCTTACAGATGTAAATTGTAGAAAATTTTATAGAGTGTATTTTCATACAGATAAACTTTTCTCATAAAGTGAGCAGTTTTTATGTTATAAGCAAAAAACAGAAACAATAACAATAATCACTTCCAAGTTAATGCTGCCACCTAGGAGTGGCAGACGGTCGATTTTATTGCAATTTTAATTTGATTTAGTTAATGGTATGCTATTTTACAGAACTTGATTACAACAAGACCATTAAGACAAAATTTAATTTAATATCTATTGCACAAAATTAATCAAGTGCATCTAATGGGATGTTACGATGTTACTACCATCTACTTTTGTTTTAACATTCACATCCCTTGATAGTTTTATTTAATTTACACATTACAAGTTACAATAGGGATGAGAATATCATTCTCAAGCAATTTCAATTATTACAACATACTTGGACTCTTGCATCTGTGCTCTGTGCTAGCCGACCCATTTAAGTTGTACGCTACGTGAAAATCGTCTCGTTTTAGCGATTATTAGCATCCCTTAAGTTACACTAAACTATCCTCAAAACGACATTACAACTAATTTATAAGTAGCCGTTTACGCCAAACTAACTTATTAGCTAAAAATAGGGACTTATTTAACTTTTAAAGATGGAATAGGTGCCCTAACCTTACATTTTCCTTCGCAAGATGGTAATTAAAGTTATAAGGGCGCCTCTAGAGTAATATTTTGCGTACAGGCGTCGAGAAAGTGTTAATAAATAATAAAGTGGTCAAATTTAATTATAAATTATGAAATGAGTGTAAAACAATAGAAATAATTAAAGGAGCGTTTATTGCTGAAGCAATGATTTGATTAAGTTCGTTTCTGCCAACAGTGTTGACATAAGGGTAACTGGCGAACTCTAAGAGTCAACACGGCTTATAAAACTTTATTGGCACGACTAAAAGTTTTTGATTGAATCTGTTTATTTCGTTTATTTATTTATTCAAAAACAAACTTTTTTCTGGTAAACACGTTGGTTAAGTTACTAATTTTGTTTAAAAGTCGGTAAACATTTTTATGGTAATTAATTAAAAGAAGCTTTTAGGTACCTACGAGTCAGCCGACGCGTTTATTTAGTTTTATGAATCCGCTTGCGATAGAAATATGGCTATACGTTTTAGCCGCCTACATGTTAGTTTCGTTTACTTTATTCGTTATGGCACGATTTTCACCCTATGAATGGAACAACCCCCATCCTTGTCATCAAGATTCAGACGTCGTTGAAAATCAATTCTCAGTTTCGAATAGTTTTTGGTTTATAACTGGCACTTTTTTACGCCAGGGATCAGGTTTAAATCCAAAGGTTAGATTTGGGATTTACGTTGTAAAGCATGTTGCATGGCAAACTTGATGCATCAAACTCAATAAAAACTTATTTCTTTTACTTTTGACTTTTCATTTTATTTCGTATTTTTTATTTTTTTTATTTTAAGGTGTCGAAAAGACTGCCCGGTAAATTATTTTCCTTTTTAAATCCGCTCGCAATCGACATTTGGTTTTATATGGTAATTGCGTGCGTTTTTGTGTCTTTAACAATGTGGATAGTCGGTCAATTTTCGCCGAGAGAATGGAAGGAACCCAAATTATGTGACGATTGTCTAACTGAGCAATATAATAGGCTATACAATAGTGGTGAAGAGCAAGAATGCGATCACGCAATTAACTCGTGTGCCTTACTTAAAATTAATACTGACGAAAGTGATTCCGAATACGAATTGGAAAATTTTTCACATTCTTGTTTGCAACACGAATACGATTACGGAAACCTGGAATGTCTCGAAAACGATTTTACTTTGCTCAATAGTTTTTGGTTTGCAATTGGTACTTTAATGCAACAAGGGACCGACTTATATCCAAAGGTACGGTATCTAAAGGGTGTTTAAGTGAATATTCAGTCGAGTTGGCTTACCATAAATTTCATTAATGTGAACGTGCGTCTTTTCTTTATTACTACACTTTATGTGGTGGGGAGGGAGGCTACTTACGGACCAATCAACTGCAATGCTGCTATACTGTTATATTACTATTACTAGTTAAGTACAGTGGCGGTCCATCAATTTCAAAACTGACGAGACTAAAGAAATACTGCCGAGCGTAGCGAGGCAATGAGGGCGCCGCAGACAAATTTTTTTAAAGGGGGCGTGGCCTAATTTAACTGGCTTATTAATAGTAAGGTTGGTTTTTAATTTGAAACAACACTCTGCTCACTGTAGATTTTCTGTTTTCTCTTTCTCCTGCTGTTTTTGGTTAGGGAGGCCGAGCCTCCCTAATCTCCTCTGAAAAGCCGCCACTAGTTGAGCAATGTAGTCTTCAACTAGCTCAGACGTACGTTTACGTTTCCTAACTTTGCAATTTACGTGAGTGCTTTCTTGGCTGATATTTCAGTAAAACGCTCGTTTAGATTAGTAGTACATTTAGGTAATCACCCCTCCCCCCCCCTTCATTACATAAAGCTAATTTCTGTTGTTTATATAAGTTTGTGAATTGGATAAAGAACGAGTGAGTCCAGGCACGTAACTACGGGGGCGGCCTGGAGTGGGCTGGCCCCTATAAAATGCCGTCTGGCTCCGGACTGGCCACTCCACTGGCCACTACAAAACCATAATAATTACAATATTCTATGGCTAAGATTTATCAAATTGAAGAAAGAATTTTGAGTTTTGAGTAATGCGTTGAGAAGATTCATAATTTTCTCGGCATAGTCCGCAGTCTCTACATGCAGGGTCCTTTTGGGCCCCTGTAGTGCCTATAGTATGAAGGATTTTGAGATGAAATTCTCTCTATAGATCCCTCAATGCGAGAAAATCTGCGGGAGGCATCTCTATATGTGTGTCGCTTCATAGTACAGCGAACACTAACCCAGTACATTGATAGAGGAGCAGTAACTATTTTTTAATGGTTTATCAATGGCATTCTCCCAACCTCTGAAAGTTTTTTAAAAGGGTTCAACCCCGTTGAGCTAGCCTCTTGTGGCCCCCCCAGTTTTCCGCGAGTTCTCCCGATGACTGATCCAGTTACGTGCCCGAATGAGTCTAACAGAAGTTTTTAGACATTGCAAACAAGTCGTTGAAAATACTTGCTAGGTAGAGCTCGTTGAAAACTTCACCGACCTGCGCAGAAAATTAAATTTCGTACAACATCGTTACCAAGGTTACACACTAACCTAAACACATGTGTTGGGCGTCTTTTTATACCGCTTTCTCACTTCCTCTTCTGCGCATCTAAGGTCGGTGAGGTTTTGAAAGATGTCTATCATTGAATGATGTATCTTAAATGTATTTAGACGAATTAAGAGCTCCTTCTTCCAAACAATTCTTAACGAAAATTGAGTAGATTTGATGCATCAAGAATTTTGGCACTTTTAGAATAAAAACTAATTAAGCATGCTATGGTAGAACTACTTTTTTTATTTTCCGTAAAAATTTAGTTGAGATTGGTTGTAACGATAAGAAAAGTTTGAATGCGACTCCAATTTATTTTTGTTTACCTATAGCTGCAACGATTTTCGAAATTTAAAGATCGAAATAAACAATCGTCGTTCGACGAAGACAATACAACTGTCTCTTTTTTGTGAAATAAAGTGAGATTAAACGAATCTCTTTGGTGCTGTTTAAAGAGTTTGATGGGAAATGCATTTGTCAATAGTGGATTTCCTCTCCACAGCAAAGAAAATGAAGAAAATAAAAATCTGTCGTTTAATTAAAATTCGAGATTCAAGTAAATTGTTCTTGATTTAAAACTCTCATTAAATTTTCAGTCGGTCACAATGGCGCTTTATTTGAAAAAAAAGGTATTTAACCCTGTATAAGTCGTAATTGACAGCAAAAAAAATTGATTAAGTTTTATATTTTAACTTTTAGTGGTTAAGAGGGGGTAGGCCAACTTAACAGCCTCACAGCCCACTATCGAAAGAACTTACGTAATATACGAGGGCTGGTTGATAAGTTTCAAGAATTGAAAAAGATGGCAGCAAAAACGAAATACTAATATGACAGTTGACAAGTATAATCTTTAAGTCGACTGCTCTCAAAATTTCAAATCTTGCCCGCTACACTCATTTGAAGGAAGGTATTTTATATTTTTTATTGAAATGGAAAAAGTTTAGTACCGTGCAGTGATTAAATATTTATTTTTGAAAGGCTTAGCACAACAAGAAATTTTTACTGAGCTCACTAATGTTTTGGCGACTCTGCTCTATCGAAATATATGATTTATTTTGGTTTGCTGAGTTTAGACGTGGTCGTACAAGCACAAATCATGTTGAACGTTCGGGTCGATCAAAAGAGGTTCCTACCGAAGAAATAATCGAAAAAATCCATGATATGGTATTAAAAGATTGTCGAGTGAAGTTGAGCGAGATTGCTGACATTGTGAGCATCTCATATAAATGCGTTTTCAACATCATACACGAACATTTGAAAATGAAAAAGCTATCGGCAAGATTGGTGCCGCGTTTGCTTAAACTCGATCAAAAACTCACTCGTTTGACAACTTTGTTTGGATTTTGGATTTGTTTCGGCGTAATCCTAATGAATTTTTGTAAAGATTCATAACTGTTGACGAAACATGGATTCATCACTATACACCCGAAACTAAAGAATGGATAGAAGATGGTGAAAGAGCCCCTAAGAACGCGAAGACGATTAAATCGCCATGAAGGGTTATGGCAACTGTTTTTTGGGATGCGCGTGACATAATATTGATTCTCTATCTTGAAACAAGAAAAACGATAACATGACAATACTATGCATTGTTATTAGATCGATTGAGTGACGAAATAAAGAAGAATCGACCACATTTAAGAAAGAAAACAGTCCAGTTTTATTATGAAAATGTACCGCCACATTCATCGAGATTGCGATGGCAAAATTGGTTGAACGACGTTTCGAATTTCTGGCAGATCCATCATATCTTTTAGATTGAACCACCTACTATTACTTTCTGTTTAAAAATCGTAAAAAATAGTTTGGTGAGCGGAAATTTGCTTCGAATGCTGAAGTAATCGATGCAACAAATGCCTATTTTGAAAGGTTTGACCAGATTTATTATTTGGATGACATCAAAAAGTTGGAGCATCACTGGAATAAGTGTATTGAGCTAGAAGGAGACTATGTCAAAAAATATAAAATAAAATTGGCAAAAATATGGCGCCTTCATTGTTTTTCCGGAAATATATCAATCCGCCCTCGTACACTTTCCTAACACCCCTACACTATACAGAGTCATAAAAACGCTGTGATAAGAAATTAAACTACTACTCATTTGGTATAAAATTGTTTTGGTTGTGTGCATGATCGATTAATCGATCACAATCGACTATTTCAAAAAATTTTCATAATATTCGTATTTTAGCCATTAGCACTTCCCACTCAAGCAGTTTTCATGTTGAAAAATTTAATAACTTCTCTAAAATGCTCATTATTAATTCTACGGAACAAAAAAGAACAAAACCCAACTTTGAGTAGATTAATATAACAAATTACTACAAAAAATAAACTTTTTAATCCTTACAACCAATTAAACAAGTTTTTTGTGTGCTTGCTTGTTAATTAAATTTGTAGGTAAACTTTTCTTTTCCGTAGTACCACATTGCTTGTGCTACTAGAGCAAACACGAAACAATTTTAAATTTTTTAATACTTTTTAGGCAACGTCGACAAGAATAGTAGGAGGAATATGGTGGTTTTTTACTTTAATTATAATCTCATCCTACACTGCCAATTTAGCTGCCTTCTTAACCGTAGAACGAATGATAACGCCAATCGAAACGGCGCAAGACCTCGCAGAACAAACGGAAATATCATACGGAACACTTTCAGGTGGAAGCACGATGACTTTTTTTAGAGTTAGTCGATTTCTTTGTCCGTTTCAAACGAACAAAATTTAATTTTTCTAATTTAAGGATTCAAAAATTGAAATTTATCAAAAAATGTGGAGAGTTATGGAAGGTCGCACTCCTTCTGTTTTTGTATCGGACTACGAGGAGGGAATACGTAAGGTTTTAGAAGGAGACTACGCGTTTTTAATGGAGTCGACTATGTTGGACTACGCCGTTCAAAGGGACTGTAATTTGACTCAAATTGGTGGTTTGCTCGATTCGAAAGGTTACGGCATCGCAACACCCAAAGGAAGTCCTTGGCGAGATAAAATATCGTTGGCAATACTCGAGCTACAAGAGAAGGGCGTCATACAAATTTTATACGATAGGTGGTGGAAAAATACCGGAGACGTGTGCACGCGCGACGACAAAAGCAAAGAATCAAAAGCAAACGCTCTTGGCGTCGAAAATATTGGTGCGTACACTACCGTTCATCTCAAATCCAAGTAGGTACTAATTGCTTAATTTTAATTTTCAGGGGGTGTGTTTGTGGTGCTTTTATGCGGTTTGGCACTAGCTATTTTGGTTGCAATTTTGGAATTTTGTTGGAATAGTAAGAAAAATGCGCAGACGGATAGACAGTCGTTGTGTTCAGAAATGGCCGAAGAGCTGAGATTTGCGGTGCGCTGCCACGGTTCGCGTCAAAGACCTGCTTTGAGAAGATCTTGCACTAGATGTAGCCCCGCGACTACTTACGTACCGGCAGCTTTAGATTTGCCCCACATTAACGGAGTAAGGATCCCAACAAAATAGACAAAGTTAAATTAAACAAAACAAGCAATTTTTACAGGATGGATTAATTTTGCCAATGACGGATCTGAAAAAATCACCTATAAATTACGAAACTGATACCTAGCGGAAGTCATATGCTGGAAGTCAACCTGTTGCTTGTACTTCCAGTTCTATCCGTGACTGTTGTGGGGGGCCTTCAAATCCAAAGTCACGTCGATCTGCTACTTTAAACTATAAACCGACACCACAGTGTCCTCTTCAATTTCCGTCCTTAAATAAAAGTGCAACACTAGGAAGGGAAATGATGTTAAGTGGTACATGTGATGTTGTGCAAAGTGGTTTAAAAGCGGACTCTCACGAAAGAATTTTGTGGCGGTTCGATTGTGATATTGGTAGTCCTATTAGTCCTAATAATCCCGACGTAGTTAATAGAACATTTCCCGATGCTATTGTAAGTAGGACCACAACTTTGTGATATCTAATTATTGTAAATTAAAATAAAGTTTGAACTGATCTTTGTACAAAATGTATTTTATTGAAATTTCGTTAAAAAAATATTTGTTTGTGGTTATACTAAATAAAAATGTTTTAAATATTTATTATTTTTACGTTTTATTTCCGTACAATTTATTTATATCTCTTCTCATATATATTAATCCTGTGTACATTGTATAATAGTACGTAAATTGGTAAATTTACAGAAAAGTATAAAACCAAACACTCAAAACCAATTATTTAAATTTTGTTTTTACATCGCGAAAATTATAAGTTTTTTTTTCTTTTTTATCATTTTATATAAATTCTAAATGAATACAATTTCAATGGATAAACTTTTCGACTTTATGATTTTAGTAGTGAAAACTGGCCGCATACAAACAATAAAACTAGGCAAATGGGCTAGTTTAATATAAACTGATGAAACTGATCTGAATCTGAGAGAATACCACCAAATGAGAATTTTCGGGTTTTTTAGTAAATTTATTTAAAAAATTTGTTCAGTTTATTTGTCAGCGCCGTTAAACCTATGATCTAGCACTTCAGATAAGCGAGATTCCCATGTTGCACAACGAATTCACCCGAATTCACACGAATCACCCAGTATGCTTCTACGATTTCTAGTTAGGTATCAATAACAAATAGTCGAGCATAGAAAAATTAACAAATCCATGTAATATCTCTCAACAGCAGTTTGTTGTAAATTGAAGCTTTACAGGCGTCGAGCACCAACAGCGCTTTTATTTTATTTAGTTGTGACATCACTTCCGATCTAGAACCCGCATAGAGATACTACTATTAAACTAAAGACAAAATTTTTTGATTATTCTGGGGTAGAACTTCGTAGCAACGAGAGGGGAAGAGAGAAGACAGTGCCGACAGTGCGACGCTATTTTTAGGGAGTTGCTAAACATAAAGGCTAGAATTAAGATTGAGAAACCCTGCACTAGAACACCACTAATATATTGAGTACCACTGTTATATTTTAGTTTCGGATTGTGTATAATGTTTAAATAAAACATTTATTTTGTGGACTGCTGTATATTTTCATAAGCGCCCGTAAATAGTTCTCGCTTCAGGCCCCAACGTTTCTTGATCCGGCTCTGGAGAAAGGTAAGTAAGTAAACTCGACTTGAGAAGTAATATCCTAGATCTGGGTTCCTCTGTGTATAGTTAGCCTACAGTAGTCGAAAAAAATATTAATTTATGATGTGCTAAAATCGAAAAATAAATATACAAAAAGATAGAACAGTTAGAAACCAATTTCAACAATGCCATGGGCGGGGCCGCTACAAACGTTGTAAACGAAACGCCTTCGTGTAAACATAAATTTTGCGCCTTATTAAACCGTAAATAAAAAAATATAAAGGGTGACAAAAAATTTAACCCACGCCTCGTTTTAATTGTTTTATTTAAAAATATGTAGAAAGCAGAAGTTTGCGACGTATTTTGCCTTTAGGAACAAGTAGAGGTATTGGATTTAGTCTCATCTACACAAATACGTAGTATACCTACAAAGTTTTTCATTTTTCAGTCAGGCGTCTTTCTTTACTTTTAACAGTCCAACATTTTCATATTATTCTATTTTCAATCGAGCTCGTCCAGTTCGTTTTTACAATACCTATAAAGCCAGACTACTGTTAATCTAGAAATAATCCAGATATTAAAGAAAAGGCTTCTAGATATGTGGTAATTTAATACGGTAGCAATTAAAATGCGATTTAAAAAGAATTACAAAGACAAAAATTGAAAAACCCGACTTTCAGTATTTTAATTCTCTTTTCTAATTTTTCTAATTTAAATTTGCGTTTTAAAAGAGATAAAAGAATTGATAATAAGAGCGTTCAAGAGAAGCTTAATCAATTACATCGGAAATCTTTTAGGAAGTTGACAGAGGTTATCCGAATGAATAATGACTATTTATAGTAAAAAGACACAATCTAAAAGTCAATTTTCTTTTAACATTGCTTTTGTTTCAACTTAGTTGATTTATTTATAACTTTTAATTCGATATACGAAGGACCTCTAAAAATTGTCTACTTTCAAAATGTGACTTTTTGTTTTAAGAGTCGATTTTGGGTTAAAAATTCGTAATTTTATTAAATAGTATCCTCTCCGTAGTATAGGCAACCCATCGTACACTAATGTATGCGTTCGACGGTAAATTTTTTTGATTTGTGGAACCCAAAAAATTGGTTTCTTTTGGCCATTTGTATTAAGTTTGGTGTTTATAAAATTAACCGCGATTCCAAATTTTGACAATTTATGAGAAATGTGGTTTGAAATGTGAATTCTGCTCACCGAATTTCATCAAATTTTCTCTTCACATATTATTTTAATTACTCTTATTAATTGCTCTTTTCTGTACTGCACTATGAATAGCTGTGCTAGGTACTAACTCTTTTTTTCTCAACACCAAAATTTTACGTTATTCAAATATTTCGTGTAACGTGAGTGAGGCGCAAAAGAAAACAAATAAATTTTGGAATTTCAAAAAGCTTGACGAAGTGTATAAGTATAATTTATATTATTTGAAGAAGAAGACCTTTGTTGTGCAAATGAAAAGTAACTGTAAGGGAAACTTAAATTTATATCACTATAAATTTGCACATCATAATGGAATTTATAAAATTTTTATTTAGCACTCGAATGAACACGAGGTACATAATTGTCATTTATGAAAAAAAATTTAGTAATTTCGTAAAATTGAAAATTAATTTTAAAAAAGTGTAAACGCAGTCCTATCAGTTTATTATAAAGTATTTTGAGTTGAAAAAAAAATAATTTGGTTAGGAAATTCCTAGAAAACTGTGTCATGAAGTTGTAAACTATGTTTTTCTATTTCGGTACTTTAATCCACTCCTTAACGTACTGTTTTGGTCTCAAAACAGTGCGTTAAGAAGCTCTCTTAACGTACTGTTTCTGGGGGATTTTCTTCTGCTAAGTTCGCGTCAAGTTGAACTGACGTTTAACAATGTCAAATATAATTTTTTTTAATGTTTATTTTTAGAGCTTATTAGAATTGAAATGTAATAAAGAATAATGGTTTTACATATTTCATTCATTTTTATTTGTTAAAATTTAAATTATACAGACAGAAGTAGGTGCATTATTTAGTTTTATAAAAATAAACTCTATGAATCTAGACATCTAGACATCTATGAATCATTGAACTAAATGATGTGACATCTCAGTCAGTGCCACCACAATTATTATAAAAAGAAAATCTCCATGATGTTAATTATTTAAATACTTTAACAAATTAATTTTATTAAAATGTGAAATAGAAAAAATAGTATAAATTACACGTTTCATAAGCCTTGTTAAGTACTCGTCCTTTTTAAAACTCGCCGCAAGCGGCTCATTTTCAAAACTTGGACTCGTACGTTAACAAGGTGCCTTATGAAACTTGTACTTTAATATACTATTTTATATTTTGCGTCTGTAATAAAGCTGTTACAGCACTCTTATAAGTGCTATAGTAGCTTTGCTAAAATTTGCTGCTTCGAAGTTGGCAGCAATATACAATTTGACATTTATGACAAATTTAGAAAAGATAAAACTACTATTTTATGAATTAATAGGCGTATTTTCTAACATAATAATTAAAATGAATTAACTAACGGATAATACAAACTACAAAACAATTTATTTGAGTTTTAAATTTCAAAATGTCACTTTGCAATTAGCCAATTGGTACTACCAACCGCTGCCAACCATCACAAAAATCACTAAATTTTTATATTCTTTTATATATATATATTTTATTTCTTTAAAAATGGGCTCAAAAGGTGCAAAATAAAACAATTTGTATAAAAAGTGAATATAGCACTCCTTCATTAAAACGCTCCCCGCTACGCGGGTACAATTTTAAACTTGGAGTCGTGATATAATATGTGGCTTATGGAATTCGTTCTTTAATATATCACCATCTTACAGCAAACATAATTTTAATGATATTTCTACATTTACATTTTAAAGTTTGACTAGGTATGTACATTTGTACATGTACGGTCAGCCCAAGAATTATTGGGCAGTGTCAGCCATTTTTGCCTAACTGGACTTTAAATAGCAACCCACCTTACACTTTCCCTACCGCATTCCAAGGTGCTAGAAGAGAGTTGCTTTTACCCTTTTCTACCTGGCCTCCGGTTTCAAGTTTTGTTATTTTACCTGAAAAACGCAGTTTTGAATGCAAAAAAGCAAATATTTTATTTGTAGTACTAAATGCACTAGAATTATTAGAATTCAAGCTTTACTTTAATTATTGTAGGTAATAAAAAATTTCTTATTAAAATATTTGGTTACATTGTTACATTTGACAATTTTTGCAATAATCCCTAGCAACTTTTGTGCTATTTAAATTTCAATTTGTAGTCCCAAAATGTTTTAAGCTCAAACTTATAATACCTACCGAGCTATTTATAATAGGACCTGTTTGCTATTCCTTTACAAAAGGAACCTCGTATTATTTTTTCAAAATCAAAAATTTTAAACAGTAAGTAGTTACTTTCAGAATTGCGATAAAATTGATAAAATTTTAGGTAAAATACATTTTGATTTATTGAATCGAATTTACTTATACAGTGGAAACTGAATCTTGATCATAGGATTTGACATGGAAAAACAAACTTCTGTAAATATTGGCTCCCCTAATTATTTTATAGCAAAGTACTAAATAACAATTTTTTAAAGAATAACAAGCTTCTTCTGATACAGTTATAAGATTTTTAATTGATTTAGCCGTTTTCGAGAAAGTAAAGAAAAATTATTCTGTTAATTAACAACTGTTTCTCGCGTTAGCCTTGTTAGTCCGTTAGCAGGAATGCATTGAGAATAATGGGCAGTATACAAGATACTAATATACTATAATTGTCCATTATTCTCAATTTAGATAAAAAAATTTAATTTGTTTTAATGTAATACAATATGCTTAAGACTAGAACAATATGAAACTCTATTATTTTTATAACTATCGCTCTCTTTTTAATTTATAAATAAAGATGTAATGCGTCGAGAACATACATTATTTCACCAACAATCTATAAGTGCAGTTGTATAGCCGGAAAACCTCTATTTCGAAATGACTTTTAAATCCCTTTTGTTAGGTATACAAAAGAGTTTGAGTTTACACGCAGCCATAAATAAAAACATTGGAAACTAGCTGGAAAAATGTTTTAAATGTTTTTATTTAAGGCTTTTTCTAAACCATTAAAATTTAAACTCTTTCGTATACCTCACAAAGGGGATTAAAAAGTTATTTCGAAATAAAGGTTTTCTGACTACACTAATAGATCGGGAGATAGCGACAGATTCTGGGCCACGATTTTATGCAGTACGCGAGTACGCCTATCAGAAAACATTATTCTACGTGTATTCTCATGATAATTATACATAAATCAAATAATCATTCTTTATGTTAATCTTTTGCTTTAAAGGATAAAAAATGCTCGGGCATGCGCAATCAGTATACCATCTTGGCGTAGGCACTTTTACAACAAGAACTTGTATCTTGTATGTTGTATACTTATCAGTGGCTGGCAGCCTGTTTAAAAACGCGGAAGTCCTTCTTTTTCAAACAGAAATTCGCGTTACTATGCCAGCCCTTTGGGCTCACCCTTACGGTATACCGATGGTTTTCCGAGAAATTTTTATTTTAAATTTCGTTACCAAACACATGGCAGCCTGATTAAAGTCGTACCAAAACACATTATTTTGTAGCAGAAGAATAAACATTTTTTAACATGAAGACATGAAGAGCACAAGATGATTTTTTTATTTATGTATTATTATCATGAGGATACACGTAGAATACTGTCTTCTGAAAGACATACTGCATAAAAGCGTGGCCCAAAATCTGTCACTATCTCTCCGGACTTGTATTTTACGAATCACAAGTTATCTGTGGATTCAATGCGTTGACGTCTGATTTGTAAAATGTAAAGGGAAAATTACATTAATATAACTGCACCAAAATCAAGGCTAACGCGAGAAACAGTTATTAACAGAATAATTTTTCTTTACTTTCTCGAAAACGGCTAAATCAATTAAAAATCTTATAACTGTATCAGAAGAAGCTTGTTATTCTTTAAAAAATTGTTATTTAGTACTTTGCTATAAAATAATTAGGGGAGCCAATATTTACAGAAGTTTGTTTTTCCATGTCAAATCCTATGATCAAGATTCAGTTTCCACTGTATAAGTAAATTCGATTCAATAAATCAAAATGTATTTTACCTAAAATTTTATCAATTTTATCGCAATTCTGAAAGTAACTACTTACTGTTTAAAATTTTTGATTTTGAAAAAATAATACGAGGTTCCTTTTGTAAAGGAATAGCAAACAGGTATTTACACCTATTATAAATAGCTCGGTAGGTATTATAAGTTTGAACTTAAAACATTTTGGGACTACAAATTGAAATTTAAATAGCACAAAAGTTGCTAGGGATTATTGCAAAAATTATCAAATGTAACAATGTAACCAAATATTTTAATAAGAAATTTTTTATTACCTACAATAATTAAAGTAAAGCTTGAATTCTAATAATTCTAGTGCATTTAGTACTACAAATAAAATATTTGCTTTTTTGCATTCAAAACTGCGTTTTTCAGGTAAAATAACAAAACTTGAAACCGGAGGCCAGGTAGAAAAGGGTAAAAGCAACTCTCTTCTAGCACCTTGGAATGCGGTAGGGAAAGTGTAAGGTGGGTTGCTATTTAAAGTCCAGTTAGGCAAAAATGGCTGACACTGCCCAATAATTCTTGGGCTGACCGTACCTATAATACGAATATTTTAAATTTTTCGTAAAACAAGGTGTTCAGAATCGGTTTGAAGTAGACATTTGAAAGCTTTTTAACAATTTAATAACTGCGTCTCGAATATAAGATAAATTTTATGGCAATATTTCAATACATTTAGTCAATATACTCTAATCCAAAGGATTTTGTTGAGTAAGACAAGTTCATCCTCAAGCCTATACATATTATTTATTATAGTTTCCTGCTAAATCGTGAGCAATTCTACTAAATATTATGTATATACTAAATAAATAATAGGCGCAATAAGATGCGCCCAAAAGTTGTTTATTATACATTGTGTGTAAATGTATAGTCCATTCAAATTCAACGTGCAGTGGGCATAAACAAATGTACGCAGGCTGCACGTGATAATGACGGGCACATGGAAGGGCTAGTAGATTGAACAGAGGCGGATTTAGGTAGTAGTGGGCTTTAGTATTACTAAAAAAACATTTCAAAAATTTTTTAACACATCTGAAAACTCTCACTCAATACGGCCATGTGAGAACTCGATATTTAGGGGGCGGGACTAATACCTGCAGCCAATTGCAATCGAGCACGATGCCAACATGAACTGATCACGCAATGATCACGGTTTTTATTTACTGCACCTTAAATTTGAATAGACAAATTATTTATTGAAGTGGGTACGGCGCTTAAAGTGTATGGTGCACATTACATTTGGCGTTTAGAGAAAAATCCTTTAGCGTAGATGACTCTTGGTTGGTTTGTGGATCCTTCTACACTCTTCACTGTCCCGTCTCTACCAATAGAGCTACAAGCCTGCTCACATGGATCTCGCACAGAAGCTCTCAGAGAGTATCTGCATCAGTGTTACCTTACCCGCAGTCTATACGTGTAAAGTCCTCTCGGGCACCTTTTATATTGTTTAGGGTTTAATTAAAGTGTAAGTGGCTCACCAGTGCGCCAGTAGGTCCATAGCAACCCTCGAATGAATCCTGATCGAGTTTGTAGAATATTTGGCCTTTCCATTTCGTCTAAACCCGTTGTCACGAACTACCACAACCAGCGCTACAACCGCAATCGCGGTGTGCGGGAGCCCTAATGAAAATTTAATTCCATCAATAATAATTTTCACTGCCCTAAAGAAGCTATTTACTACTTAAAAATTCTGTTTCGAGTTGAATTTCTCTTTGCAATAGAGGAAATGAATATTTTAAACAGTTTACCCGTCTTATTTTATTAAAATTGGCGAAACTCGCCAAAAAGTTAACTTTTCTTGCGAGGCCGGGCTAACAAATCTGAAACATTAAATATTTCAAAAACTTACCCAAACATTTCCACGAGGTTAATTTGAAAAAGAAAATGAATAAAATTGCTTTAAAATTGGCTTATTGTAACTCTGTTTTCTTTTATTTCAAATGCAAAATCGAATGGCATTAGCCATAATTGGATGGAAGAAAAAAGAGATGTTAGTTGTACGAGCAAATTCTCATATCATTTCAAGTTTATACGTATTACGGTTTGCTACATAAAACTTATTAATTCTTTTATATGCTTTATTTTTGAAAAAACGGAATACAAAATTGAAACGTTAAACGCCGCGATCTTTATTCATATCTTTATGTACATATTTCGTCTGTCAAAATGATATTGCTCTGCGACTTCTCCCTTATTTGTGCTCTTTTTCTCTCTCGTAAAATTAATTATCTTTGAAAGATATATTACTTAAAGTTGCCTTGGATTTAAAAAAGTTTTCATATCTTCTAAATTATATGTAAATTTTTACAATAAAAATTTTATGGATTCACTTCATATTAAATAATTATGGAAATTGTAAGTTCATTTTTGCGGAACAAACATTTTCAACGATCCTAAATTTAATTTTACAATATTGAAATTTTTTACTCGATATTGTAATATTCTAATAGCAATTTATTTTGAAAAGGCTGTACAATGCCATTCTTTTGTTTAAGAACGAGTGTACAGCGTGGCGCACTTCTGTTAGCCTGTAGCTTTCATATTTTACAGGCTTAGTTTTTAAATAATTGTGGCGATGCAATAAAAAAACACTTTTAAAATATTTATTCAATTTTTTTACAAATTTACTACGCGAAAAACAATAAAAACAGGGACGGCATTCAAAAGACTACATTGATTGATTGATTGTTGAGAAAACACAAAAGTTGACGCATCGAACATTTTTTTTACAAAAAAGACAAAAATATTATTAAGAATAATAATATAAAATAATAAATAAATGAAATAATTTAGTTTTATTTAAATTTAATTTGTCGACTTTTGAGTTTCCCTGATCCAAAACAGTAAAAAAGGACTAAAAAACTAAAAAAAGAAAAGAAAAAATCGGTCTGTGTGTCAGTGTGCATATAACGCCGTTAAACAAAAGCCATTAAAGCAATTTTGTTAACATTTAGTTTCAGGCACTTTAACAAAATTTCATCCACAATATTACTGTTTTTACACAAAATATAATATACAGGGTGGACCGAAATAAGAGAGTTATTTTGGTCGCATTTTGGAAAAGCTTAATCGACAATATTTATACGTATCTACTACTAGGGTGTTTCTCATAAGTGCGTCATAACTTTAGGGGCTATTACAAGAATTCAAAAGAAGTCATTTGACCCCAATTTTGTTATACCAAAAGTTCCCCCATTTAGAGTTACAGGGTGTTTTATCTGAAATTTTCAAATTTTTAAAAATTTATTGAGGCGAAACGAAAGCAGTTGAGAAAATAGTTTTTGTGGAGATGCCTTATGTATTTTTAAGTCTATGAGATAGGTGTGGTACTTTTGTTTTTCAACTGCCAATATGGCAGACTCAAGATGATCAATGGGATTGCAATAAAATTTTGGATACATGGGTTTTTTGAAAATTCGTCGACAAATCTGATATTAGAATTTCAAAATTAAAAAAAAAAGGCAAACGCGTAACCTGAGCGATAAAATTCTTTTTACCCAATTTGATGAAAATTACACTGTAGGTACGTAGGTACTTTCGAATATTGGCTTTCGAACTATCGAGCCAGAATTTCAAAATTTTATCTAGAAAAAAAATACAGCTATTTGAAGTAAATAATTTATAAATTTTAATATCAAGTGCCTACTTTATAAAATATTTCCTTCATTTGTACTGATATAAGTATGTTCAAATAGCTGTATTTTTATTTCTAGATAAAATTTTGAAAATCTGATTCTATAGTTCGAAAGCCAATATTCGAAAGTACCTAACAGTATAATTTATTTTAATAAAATTTAAAAAAAAAAATTTTTTGCTCAGGTTACGCATTTGTCATTTTTTTTTTTTAATTTTGAAATTTTAATATCAGATTTGTCGACGAATTTTTAAGAAACCCATATATCTAAAATTTTATTTCAATCTCATTAATATTTCGATGAGCGCCATCTTGAATCCGCCATATTGGCAGTTGAAAAACAAAAGTACCACATCTATCTCATAGACTTAAAAATACATAAGGCATCTCCACAAAAATTATTTTTTCGACTGCTTTCGTTTCGCCACAATAAATTTTTAAAAATTTGAAAATTTCAGCTAAAACACCCCGTAATGGAGGAACTTTCGGTATAAGAAAATTGGGGCCAAACGACTTCTTTTGAGTTCTTGTAACAGTCCCTGAAGTTATGACGCACTTATGGGAAACACCCTGTATAAGTTAGTACACATCAGCTCTAAATAAAAATATATTTTTTTAAATTTTTTAATTCAAAATGGCGGCCAGTATAACGATCGTCCCATTTTCTAGTTTTTTTGTTATAGCTTTGAAAATAATTATTATTTAAAAAATCAAAAAACAGGAATATATAAGCAAAAGATAGGGCTTTAGTTTTGATATAGTTGATTTTTAAACGAATTTTAGAATTGACTACTTTTAAAGAGCCAAAGTTGACTAAAATTTGAAAATGGAATTTCTCAAAATCGGTTTGGGTCATTTTGTCTATATTTTGTTATGTTGTAGATATCGAAGTTCTTATTTTTATCAACCGATTTTCACTTTTGGCTATCCGCTAGTTTCGAAGCTACGATTTTTTGAAAGTCAACATTTCAAAAGTTTATAATTTTTTTTAAGTTAAAATTTATAATTACTTACAAGTTGGCATAGATATTAATTTATTCCATAAATTTTTAATTTTTGTTACGACTTTGGATATAAAAACATTTCCTATTAAACTTATTCCTATTCCTATTCGAATTCCTATTCCTATTCTAATTCCTATTTCTATTCCTAATCTTATTCCTATTCCTATTATATTTTAAATATAACACCCTGTCTATTTTAATCGGTTGGGAAAATTATAAAATTATATATCTAGTGATACCAAACATTTAATTTTTTGACTTCCGGTACAACCGGAAATGAGATTCGTTTTCTATTTCTAATAGTTTTAGTTTTTTTTTAATGTGGGAGAGCTTCTGAACCGTTTTTACTATAATATTGTATTTTTCACTATAATTTAAAATAAATATTTTTCTAACACATTTTCAAATTTACTGTCGTATATTCTCATATTTTCCCAATGTCTATCAGAACACAATTTCTTGCTGAAAATTGATGTGGGGTTGAAATTGGGTTATAAAAGTATACTTACGTACAATAAGAGCTAATATAAGCTTAAAGCGTTATAAACAGATAATAAAAGTGAAAAATGCATTAAACGTAAAACTAAAAAAATCCTATTAGCTATAACCCAACCTACACGTTAACAAAATCATAATAAAATCTACGTTTTTCATTTTACTATACTCATCCAATTTTCTTTATAAGAGTCGTAAATTCTTAACTAATTTAATTCGTCACTTGTATAAATCTTTTTTTGCTATTTTTGCAATTTGTACTAACGTACTTTGGTATAGTCCCTTCTAAATTCTCATATAATTTAATTCTTGCTTAGCAAATCAGTTTTTTAACACATTTCTGGGGCCAATTAAAATAAATGAACTTAGGCCTGATGCATTTATAAACAATGAAAATATAGGATTTCGCAGAAGCTACTCAAATATTTTTTTCGAGGATTCAAGGCCGTAACCAAAGAGGGGATCAGCGGGTTACACTTGAAGTACTTTTCTGCATCTTGTCTCCATTACAAAGCTTAAAAAAAATATTAATAAAATAATTAAGTATTTGAATTAGGTCCTATCAGATCTGGATTTAGCCTTGGGTCTCTTAACTATTCCATAATGCTGTTTGTTTATTTAAAAGAATATAGTAAATGTTCTTAATTTTCATCCCCTGTTTTCATGAAACATTATTTTTGGAAACACTATCAATCACTATTAAAATTTATAAACTGCGTTTTAAGTCGTTTGACCTTGAACAATCAAAAAGTTGCCCTTCAAGCAATACCTAAGGTTTGTGATTTCTAGTTTTGTCAAAGACTAAAAAAATTTGGGCGCTGCTTAGGTAGGTACGTACTTAGGTACTATTTAAATTTTTTTTGTTCAAGTTTTGTTACTACGTGATTTCTGCGATTTTTAAAATGCGATTTTTGGACTCGTACAAAAAACGCATCATTTTAAGTTTATGTTAAAATCTTAAATACATATTACAATCACGTAGTTTCATCCTAACTGCATTCTGAAACTTCTAAACAAACAAATGGTTTATGCAAATATACCGTCATATTTCTTGAGCGGAATATAGGGACCAGTAATATCATTTGTCATATTTATTCATTTGTCAGAACCACATTACTTTATCTTACTTAAGTATTTATGAAAAGGATACGTTTTAAAGTGTTGCGTAGCACACGTAACACAATGTAATAATTAAGTACTCGACAAGAAGAATTAAATTGGATTTGCTCGAAGCTGCATTTTAGTAGACCTTTAAATTGCATTTAATGGATAAAGGTGACTGGGGGTTTTGTAATTAAAGTTAACGTTGTAACCACACTAACCACCATCACTTTGCTGATAAGTTGGTTAACAACAATTAGTGCAAACTGTTCTTCGAAGCTTCAATTTTTTAAAAATTAAAACTGAATAGCCAAATTAGGCTGAGTGAGTGTTTTTTAATAGGAAAATAATCTAAGAAGTTTTAACGTTTTAGCCCACAAAAAGGGAAAATTCGTTGGTCAACAAAAAAATAAATCTTACGTAATTACGAAGAAAATTGTGTAAACTCTAAACTCGATAGAATTTTACCGCACCAACGGTTTGGCAAAAGTTTGTCAACAAACTTGAAAAATATCGTCGATTTTAATTAATTTTTTAGTTGTAATTTTATTAAAAATGATTAAGTTAATGTTGACGTAATAAAAAATTTTAATTTGAATAATTATAAAAATTAATTAACCCGGGACAACGTCCACGAAATAAAATTATACGTACACGAAGTCGTGGGGCAGTCTTTCCTTTTACACTAATTACCTTAAACGAATTTTCAGGACCTTTTCCAAAGCATTTATTAAATTAACGTCGCAACTAAAAACGACAAAATAAACAAACTCGACTGTTTATGAAAGTTACGTTATTTAATTTAGTGTAAAATAATATTAGTGCTTTATTGATCTCTTTTCTATATGTATACGACAACGTCGTGCAGCTAAACTACAAACTTTAAAGCTACTGGAAATTTATTTGCAGATATTCAATATTTAATTGGCACTGAACAGCTAATTTATTTACATTACCACTCTTTTGTACGGCAATTTCCGATTTTAATTATCGCGCTTTGTTTTTAACTTCAAATACACGTAGAAAATGCTCAGTTTTGTAGCAAATAAGTAGAAATGCTAAATTCAAAAGTCTAAACTGGTTCAGGGTTCTCAATTTCACAACTCACTTTTACTCATATTTTAGTAATTAAAAGTTTATACGTAATTGAATTCCAGCTTATAAATAAAGTCCACTTCGAGGCAATAGTGCACATTTAATTAAAATTAAAACTTGAAAACATTAACTGATCGTTTGTAAAATGCACGTAACGTTCCAAAACCAAAAGAAGAACAGATTTCTTTTGTATAACGTTGTAACTTCGAACTTCGTCGATGAGCTATTATTCTGCCAGCGACTTATCTCAAAGTCGAAGACGTGCAGGGTTCGAAATAAAATATAGAAAAAACGATTAAGGACTAATGACTGAAAAAAAATTAAGGAGAGAGTAGGCGCAAATGAAATGAATTTAAAGAGAACCAAAATTTATTTATATCGAGGGTTTTAAAAATATACGGCAAGGCTTGGGTTAAATTGTATAGCAGCTCAGTTACTATGCACAGCTAACAGGAACTCACCATAGATTATAGAAAATAATGACTGAAAGCCCAAAAACAAATTAAAAAATTTTAAATTAACTAATAATAAAATTTAAATTGAGTTAAGTGCGTGTAAGGTCGCGAGTAAACCTCGTATCGACTTGCACTTGGGGTTAGATATCTTGAACAGGGTGGAAGTTATTTAAATTTAAATTAGAATTTGAACACGGGAAAAAATGAAAAAGAGGAAAAAATTTAGAGATCAAAAAGGTTTGAGTATTTAATAATTATTTAGCTAAACAAGAAAAATCTCAGTGACTACCGAATTACCCTAGAAATATCGTATAAACGGTGCTGATTTTGACAGTTCGAAGCCAGAATCTCAAGATTCATAACTACTCCAAACCATAACAAAATCCACATCGTTACAACATAGCCTCTTAGAATAAATAAAAATTTCTTTATTTGGGGTCGATTGTTGATATGGCGTAAGTATTTATATCAATCTTATACTACAGCAAGCCGCATCAAACGGAATTAAAGTTTGAAATAATATTATTTGTTAATACTAAAAACTCTGATGTGTTTATGTCAGATACATCAGGAAGGTACAGGAAAATAGTAACATGTAATACCTCTGAAATCAAAACACTCTCTTACGATTTTTATTTTTATTCGGTCGCGTAACATACAAGTGACAGACATCTTAACAATGTGTTGCAAATAAGTAAATTGAAATTACAAGTAGGTAGGTATAATAATTTTCAATAAAATTATAGAAGGTCTTTTCGCAATTGTAAGAGAAACATCAAAACAGATAAGCAAGCTCCCATGTGCTGAAAAATAATATTTGAAACAATTCTAATCAGGGTAGTATAAGTGTCATTTCTAAGACTACTTTTGAGCGACGTATAAGTACCTACTTATACGCCGACGTAGTATAAAACATTTTTGACTTTAACAATGTTATATGTTTCTATGGTAACAGCGGTAAGAGAAACTGAAAACGCGCAACCCGCGTCACTTAAAGTCTCACTTATACTTCTAATACAATAATAGGTAGTATTAGGAGGTTAGGAGTATAAATGAGACTTTATGTGGTAATGTATGGAAGATAAAATGCCGAGCGTAGCGAGGCGAATTACATCCATGCTACTCACATTAAAGTGACTTGTACTCCTAATACAATAAAATATATTATTTTAAAACTATTTATTGTGTTGCTCGGAATGTTAAAAAAAGAAAACCGGACTAAAAAGTTGCCTATTTTCAGTTTACTGGTTGCTGTTACGATAGAAACACAAAACATTTTAAAATCGACAATATTTTATACTCCTCTGGCGTATAAGTAGGTACCTATTCCTCGCAGAAGTTGTGTCATAAAAATGGCAGTAATGCCTTGTCAGCACAGTCACATAATGGTATATTAAAGAACGAATTTCATAAGTCACGTATTATAGCACGACTCCAAGTTTAAAATGCGACTGGCGTAGCCAGGAGCGTTTTAATGGAGGAGTGCTATAATCGCTATAATGACTTATGAAATGAGTTCTTTATACAATTTTTTCTATTTTGCGCCTTCTAAAGTCCATTTTAAAAGAAAAAAATCAAAATATAAAAATTTAAGGATTTTTGTGATGGTTGGCTGGTTGGCAGTACTAATTGCAAAGTGACATTTCGTAATTTACAATTCAAATAAATTGTTTTGTAGTTTGAATTGGTCGTTACTTAATTAATTTTAATTATTATGTTAAAAAATAGAACATGTTAATTACAAAAATTGTCGTTTTCTCTTTCCTCGATTTGACAAAATATGTCAAATTAAATATTACTACCAACTTCGATCATCAAATTTTACCAAAATTATTACAGCACGCTAAATCTCATTACGACACGCAAATGGATGCTATAATAGCGATCTTACAGACGCAAAATATAAAAAATATATTTTCGTACGACCGACTCTAAAAACATTCTTTACGCTTCGTGAAGTAACGCCTAAAGTCGGACATTTTGATCGAGTTTGTTTTACATACAAGTATATGATCGTAAAAATTATACATGGACAGGTATATAACCAATAAGGTACTTCTCGGTTATATACTTTTTGTTTGATTCTGTGAAATTTCAATTTTATTCCACTAGATGGCGCACTCTCATTAGACAAAATTCAAACTTTGAATAATTATTTAGACAATATTGAAGTCGTAAATTAATTACTTATTTAACAAAATGCAAAATTGTGAAAGTACCTATTAGTTGTACTTATAATTATAATACGAAAGATCAAAACTCAAAACAGTTATTTGCTGGAACAATTTTTAGAAACGTAATTTACGTAAAACATAACCTTACAAAATACAAAAGTTACTAATTTTATATTGCCGTCGTACGAAAAATTTTGTATGTATCTCGAGCAAAATGCGTTTTTGATGTTCGGTCGTCATTTAGCAGCTCAGCTCCGCTTCGCTGCTAAAAATTAGACCTCACATCAAAAACTCTCATTTTACGCTCTAGACACATAAATAACTATATAGATTGCATGACGTTTGTAAATAAAATACTATTATACCAAAGTCATAACAGACATGTTTAAATCATAACATCCGTGTGCAGTGAGAACAAATTTTTCATGTTTTATTTGAAGGAGAAAGGCGTATCGCTAAAAAAGTATTAGGGATTATTATGAAAATTTGTATTACAAAATAGTTCAAAATACTTTCAAAGCAAGCCTTTTGTTGATATACGGTAACGTTATTTCAGTTTCCACTCTCGCAACTCTTTTTGCCTACAACAAATATATACTTACCGATGGTTATTTCCACCACCGCCAGATCTAAATAAAATCAAATTTTATATTACCTGGTATATTAACATCTGGCAGATAGCTAGGTATGCAATAATTTCAACACTTGGAATGAGCAAAATTGTTATTCCTTGATACAGCTTCATATCATCGCTGTAGGAACACGCTACATAAATTCCCAAATCACCTACCAACACCAACGAAATATTGAGTAGCATCGGTAAATTGAAAACTTCACCAAATTCTTCTACTAAACGATACAATAGATTGTGAATTTTTTGCAAAAACATTTGCAAAGCATAAACGGATTCGTAATCATTCAGTTTGTAATTTTGAACATAATCGTTCAAAGTTTTCAATCTTTGAGAAGCAACAAATAAAATGCAAAAAGAAAAATAAAGAGTAAAAGCACAAACAAAACGTACACACCAATAATTTAAAAATTGTAAAATTATGTTTCTGCATCTAAAGGAACAATACGCGTCTTTTTGAATAACATCAATCATATCCAAAATGGGAAACATAACTATTAAGATAAAAACTGGACAAACAATGAAGAGCATGACGAATCCAACTATCTGCACTGATTTGTAATCAATTAGTAACTGACGTTCCTTAAATAATTCATCTATTATCTCGACAAGTTCCAAGCATCTTATAAAGTGTTTGTGCTTCAAAACAAAAACAACTATAATCGAGAATGTAGCCAATTGACCAACGACGAATATGGTTCCCAAAATCAAATCGATAAGACCGAGAGCTTTTTCATCTACTTCAGTTAGAATTCGCCAGCCTGATGTACAAATCATAAAGATTATTACACCTAAAATTGGTAATAATTATTATTTTTCAACTAAAAACTGAAACATTTCGAAATGAAACTTTCCCATCCCCAACTAAATAAAACATTTGAAAATTCTCACTCAGTACGACCATGTATGACCTCGATATTTAGAGAGCGGGAGACTAATAATACCTGCAGCCAATTGCAATTGAGCACAATGCTAACATGCAGTGATCGGATGATCACGCAATGATCACGGTTGTCATTTACTGCACCTTGAATTTGAATGGACTATTGTATACATTACCTCCATTTACTAGTAAATGGTGTAAACAAATAGGACGAGCTTTATAATAGTATCTTTTACAGCTTGAATCGAAATGTCGTTCAAATGGAGCCATTCCAACTATTTTGGCAGTAACATAAAAAACGCTTATTATTTCGTTTAAGCTCTTCAAGTATTTCGGCATGCTCGAGTTTGAAATTTAGACAACTCGAGTGTAGGAAATTTTTGAGAACACTAATACTATTTTATACATAAATTTTAGGTAATTAGGTATTATAAAATTGATTGTTATTGGAAATGTAATTTACTAAGAGAAAAAGAAGGAATATAATAAATTAACGAAACTATTGATTTGTTTGTGAACCGTCCTTTTTTAGCCTCAAAAGGTTACATTTCTTTGTACAGTTAAAAATTTTCTAAAAATGCTTGAACAACGTATTGTTTACGCGAGAAGGCATTAAGATTTGTTCTTGGAAACGAAGCATCAACACGAGACTCTGTTAACCCAAAAGAAATTGCCGCCTACTCCGGACTAAACAGGAAATCTAAACAGACCAGCGCATCATGTACGACCAAGCCTAGGTACAAAAAGAAGCTAATGAAATTTTCAAACATCCTCATAACTCATAACCTTTAACAAAGAGAAGGAGCAATACGTATCTACAAAACCTGGTTCCCAGTCTTAGCCAAAAACAAAACCCAGACAAGCTTTGTACATCAAAATCGACCACCCGACCACACACATCATCCACACATCATTCGCTTTTGAACTTTTGGTATGGTCACTTCGGCCATTACCACGCAGGATAAACCACCTCTGAGCATGTTTGTCACAACATAAAACAAAACGTTAGGCATCTCACCAACAACCTCTCCGCCACTACCCATTAGCCCAGTAACCACTCACACTAGAGACGTCAGCCGTGAAAGCCTAAATAATACTAATAGTTTTGATAATTTTATTAATCGTTTGAATAAATTTGAAAAAACGATATCCTTACTGTTAACTTGTCATTAATATATATTACTATTATCATCAAAGTCAAGTTCTAGCAATTAAAGATGTTCTTGTCGCAAACGTAGAAGAAACATCAAAACATTGAAAAACACTCCAATGTGCTGAAAAATAATTAAATTAATAACTTTAATTGTGCAAAAAAGAACCATCAAATTAAAAGGTAAGCCCAAAGGCGATTAAATGATTCACTGATATCACTGTGTTATCATAAACGTCCGGGAACTTTTATTTTAAATGTATTGCTCTTATAAATCTTTATACCGAAGTGACAACGGACATGTTTAATTTGTAGCATCCGTGTGCACTAAGGGCAAGCTTCAAAAAAAATATCTACCTCCCGAGCAAGAGTTTTGTGAATATACGGTAAGATTAGTAGAGCTTCGACTCTAGCCACTCGTTCTACCTAAAAAAAATTAACATACTATTATGGTTTTCTAATGCTGCTTTATAATAAAATTAATAAAGCGAATAATAGTTTT
The DNA here is from genome assembly GCA_950108345.1 of Malthinus flaveolus. Lineage (NCBI taxonomy): Eukaryota > Metazoa > Arthropoda > Insecta > Coleoptera > Cantharidae > Malthinus > Malthinus flaveolus. Next base: position 16,121,341 of record OX467287.1, on the reverse strand, counting down.
TGTTATTAAATTTTGTAAACGTTGTCTGTGAGAGCAAGTTGCGACCTACTCTACATTAATAACTCTTTAAAAATTCAACAATAATGTGCGTGATTTTTGACGATTTCCGTCTATGAAGCGTCGCGGTTAACGTCTTTTGTCGGGCGCAAACTCGCCAGTGATGGTATTCGTGTCTACTTTTCAGATTTTATGCAAAATTAAGCGAATGAGTACTGTAAAGGTCGTAACTCACCTATCAGCACAGCACCCGACAAGCATCGTCACAGCACCGCCGAGTGGTAAACTCGACGGTCGTGTGTACGTTCATCTAACGCCTCGGCACGGGATCAGCACCACCGCGGTACCCGACTCTAGGCTTCACATTCACATCTTTATTGCAGTTGCATTTTGTTCGATTTTGTTTGTAGAAGTAGGTAGATTCGTGTGACATAGAATATGTTCCGGTTTTCAAATTTAGAATTAGCTATGATTGCTCTATCATTAGATGAAGAAGGGAATGATAAACGCCGAAAAAAGAAGATATTGGATGCACCTGAGTTTAAAATTTTGTAAACAGGAAGGAGAATTTTTCACTTTATATGCGCATCTAATAAGTGATGAAGAAAAGTACTTTCGGATGTCGCAGACGCAATTTCAACACATGTTAATTAAAATTAAAAATTTTATTCAAAAACGTTTTTAAATAATTTTTTTTTCTCTTCAAACTCTAAATGCGTAAGAATTTAAATTTTAAATATTTGCAATTCCCAAAATTTGCGCCACAAGCCCGGGATCTTCAGGCTCCTGCATGAACTCCACTGATTGTAAATTGCAACTAAGCGAAATGTGCTGATAAGTGAGTGTACGACATCGGCACGGTATCAGCACATCACAAGCACGCCACCCGCAAAATATTCTCTCGGAGAAATGTGTCGTGGTTGAGGCGTTGACGTTCCTTGTCGGTGCTGTGCTGATGCTGTTAGATGGGCTCGCTTACATTTAAATACACGTAAAGAAATAAAATTTGCCGGTGACGATCAGTCGCTGTTCCTATGCTGTGCTGATACGTGAGTTACGGCCTTAAGCCTAAACTAAACGAGCGAGAAGTTTCTAGTAAGTAAGGGAGCAAAGTACTTTTAATTAAACTTTACCTGATACGTTAACGCCTGGCTGATAGTGAGTAGTACCATTAATTCAATACACGAAAAAATTAAAGCTGTCATTCCTTGATACAATTTTAAATCTTCGCTATAGTTATACAGTACACAAATTGTTATATTATCGAAAAATACCAACGAAATGAATAATAAGACCGATATATTAAAAACTTCAGAAATTTCTGTCACCAAATGGTATAGTAAATTGTGAATTTTCTTCAAAAATGATTGCAATATAAATTCGGGCTCGTAATCCTCAGGCGCGCAATTCTGAATATGATTTCAAACTTTTGAATCTTTGAGTCGCAATAAGTAGAACGGTCGAAAAAAAATAATAGAAAGAATAACGAGCAACACTAATAACTGACAAATTAAAAAACAGTACAATTAAGTTTGTGCACTCCAATGAACAATACGAGTCTTTTCGAATAATATCGATGACTTCCCAAACTGAAAACGCGACAATAAAGGAGTACAATGGAAAAATAATTAGAAATACCGAGATTCCAATTATTTGTACTAAATTTGAGTTGATCGATAGATGACGTTCTTCAAATAATTCGTCTATAGTTTCGATGAGTTCTAGGCATCTGACGGAGTGTTGGTGTTTTAACCCTCGCCGTCCCGAAACCGGGTCACGACTGACCCAAAGTCGATATTTTTTTGAATAACTTCTATGATAAATTTTTTTAAATAATTTCCTTCTGTGTATTCTCCTAAAATACTAAACTACGTAATATACTGCTGGAAAATATCAAAAAATGTATAATTTTAGAAAAACGTTAATAAAGAACACCCTGTATAAAAATCTGCAGGAATGAAACTATGAATATTAGATTTGAAACAAGCAAAAACTTTTATGAAGAGTAACATTTTTTGATAAAATCACTAATAAGCGAGATTAGATTGAAACCAAAATGTCCTTATTTCATTCGAAAACACAAAATAAAAAATGGGTCATCGATGACCCGGTTTTGGTAAACTATGATTGTAATTTATTTTGGGACAGCGAAGGTTAAAACAAAAATGAGAATGACGGAAATTGAAAACAATACAAGCATGACGTAGTTGACTCCCAGAACTAGCGTAATAACATCATCAAGAGGTCCAGTTTCGTTCAGAATTCGTAGAGCTGCTACGAAAACTATGTATAACATTACACCTAAAACGACAATTGCGTATTAATATTATTATAATGTAAAAAAATTAATAGCAAAGAATGGCTTTGATGTAACAATAGAAAATTTCTATTACCTCCATTTACCAAGAGATGGTGTACTCCAACAGGACGGGCTTTGTAATAAAATTTTTTGCGATTTCTGTCGAAGTGTCGTTCAAATGGAGCCATTCCACAAACTTTGGCAGGCAAATAAATAAAATCTAGGGTTTGGCTTAAACTTTTAAAGGCTTCCAGCATACTTGAAAGAAATCTAGGCTGATATTTCTTTAATTTTTTGGTAGGCTGCTTATTAGAGCGAAAATTAAGTTGAAAGGTTAAATCAATGCACTTAGCACGTAGCACTTACGAAAACGAAATTTTAAAAATTTAGAAATTTGGGAATTATTGGAAATGTAATTTATCATTAAAAATTAAATATCTGCGTAATTCCGTTATCTTACCAACTACTTTTAAATTGATGAAATTTGTAATTACACAATACATTTTTCTATTTTTTTGTAAATATGAACTTAATTCTTCTGATGTGGCCAAAATCATTTATGCAAAAGTAGAAGTTCTAGAGATATACTGAAAAAATTCTTTTGCTCACTTTTTTTGATTCTGTTGAATCATCAGTTCAAATTAATTACGAATTCTTAATTCCGGCGAGAATTCAGTTTGATCCCCGATCGCGGCACAAGTTTCTTCCTTGGATAATTAGCGTAGCCACAACCACCTAACGCGTGCCAAAGTGGCGACCCCGACGTGGTCAGTCAGCAGTGCTTTCACTCAACCACTGCCACCGCCTTTCGTCGAGTAAGTGGGAGAGAGCGGGCTCCAATCAACGATCGTAAGAACGGAAGGCACAGCCCGGACCCACTCACGGCTTTAGAAAGAGGAGTACTGTAGTGACTTCGGACTAACGTAAGCACGCGTGAAATACAAGGAAATTACAAAGACTGAGGTATTAGCTTAGTTGTAGAACACCAGGCAAAACTCCCGTTCGATCCCCGATCGCGGTGCAAGTTTCTCCTTTAGATAATCAGTTTAGCACAGACGTCTACAGTTCACAACTACCTAACGCGTGCCTAAGTGGTAACCCCGACGTAGTCATAGTCAGTCAGCAGTGCTTCCACTCAACTACTGCACACGCAGGTTTGCCGTTTTTTGTCGACTCAGCAGGGAAGGGGGAAGAGGGTCGACGGTGGTATGAACGGAAGATACAGCCCGGGCACATTCACGGTTTCTAGGCAAACGATGTCTCTGGAAAGGAGACTACTGTAGCGACTCCGGATTAAGGTGAGCACGCGTAAAATACAAGAACATATCAAGGGCCGAGGTAGCTTAGTTGTAGAGCATTCGGCTAGACTCCGGTTTGTCAAAAATTACAAATTTTGCCGCGTAGCAGGGACGTATGCAGTTCACAACCACCAAATCGGGCCAAAATAATAACTTTTCTAGTAGGTACTTCAACACTGTACGATAGATACCTAGTATTGACACAAAGTACACAAAAATTGCAACCTCCGGATCTTTGTCAAAAATCCGAGAACGACATTTTTCAGTTTCTGTCAATTTTGACCCCGAAGGGCTAATTTTGTCCTTTGTCAAAAATCCTAAGCTAAATTGTGTACTATATTTTTGGATTTTTGACCAAAGATCGGAGATACACCGAGGTCAAACACTTGGATTTATCAGTAGACCTTCATCATGCATAACATACCAACCCAAAAATCATAACTACCCAATTTAGTTAATGTAAGGTGAAAAATTAGGTGGCAAAATTACTGAAATATGTACTCGTTAACGGACCAAAGGGAGTCGCCACATCATTATCTTTTCCAACACGTCCAACGTACTCTTGAAATCTGAAAATTATTGTCGAATATAAATTGTAAGAAAAAATTATACTGCAATAATTATTGTAGTTTGGCAAGCATTCATTCACCATCTGAAGACATTGTGACGCCCTTCAAACTTCAGATATCTCATGGCATGGTTGTATATCGGAGACCATTAGGACTAAACAGGCCGTTTTGGTCTCAAATTGTAGAAAATTTAGTCTACTTTTATACAGTAGGTGCCTTTGGAGAGGTCCGTGAAGCTGGCCCCACTCATTTACGCACACTTTTTTTTTCTAGGCGTAAAAAATAGTGCAAAAAGTGTGCTTTCAAATGGTCTAATTAAAAAAAAGTGTGCGCTCATAATAGCCTCAAAATCTTAACTTCAAAATGGGTCAGCGAGCCCCACCCAGTTACGCACACTTTTTTTAACCTAGTGGAAAAAATAGTGCAAAAAGTGTGCTTTCGAATGGTATACTTTAAAAAAAGTGTGCGCTCTTCCTAAGCCCTTTTTTTCGATAATCTATTTTAGGGGTCAGCCCCATCCAGTGACGCAAACTTTTTCTAGCCTGGTGGAAAAAATAGTGCAAAAAGTGTGCTTTCGAATGGTATACTTTAAAACAAGTATGCGCTCTTCCTAAGCCCTTTTTTTCGATAATCTATTTTAGGGGCCAGCCCCACCCAGTGACGCACACTTTTTTTAACCTGGTGGAAAAAATACTGTGGAAATAAACAGTAATAAAGTATAAATAAAAATATTAATATAAAGTACGTAGTGGTGAAAAGTATGGAATATCAGGTGTCTTATAAAAAACGCCCCTCGTTATAACATACCTACAGGGTGAATCGGGAGGATTGGACCAAACTCTAAGAGCGTATTCTAATCGAAAAAAGGGGCTTAGGAAGAGCGCACAGTTTTTTTAAAGTATACTATTCGAAAACACACTTTTTGCACTAGGTTAAAAAAAGTGTGCGTAACTGGGTGGGGCTAGCGTGAAGCTGGCCCCACCCATTTTAAAATTAAGATCTTGAGGCTATTATGAGCGCACACTTTTTTTTAATTAGACCATTTGAAAGCACACTTTTTCCACTATTTTTTACGCCTAGCAAAAAAAGTGTCCTTTGGAGAACAATTAATCTTTCCGGATAAAAATTTACAGAAATTGAAAAAAGGTAAAAAATTTCGCAGTTTCTTGGATTTTTGTCAAAGATTCTCCGGAAGTTTATACCGAGGTCGAAAACTTGGATTTATCATTAGGCCTTCATTATATACAACGTAGCTAATTTGCTGTAAGGTAATCCCTTTTCAGGGTCAGCTCAAGTATGGTCGGCGCCCTCCAGCAAAAGTTTCTTTGTCGCGCCTAATACCTGATAGAATTGGTTTTAAATTGTGGAGGGAGAATTTGAAAAACAATTTTTTATTGTTTAAGGTCAAACGGCTTTAAAAGAAGTTTCGGAATTTTAGATTGATAGTTTTTCCAAAAAAGACTGTTTGCAGAACGTTGAGGTGTCAATTACGTTTAAGTTAACCAAATAGTAAACCTTCGGCGTATTTAATTAACCTTCGCTATCCCAAAATAAATTACAATCATTGGTTACCAAAACTGGGTCATCGATGACCCATTTTTTATTTTGTGTTTTCGGATGAAATAAGGACATTTTGGTTTCAATCTACTCTCGCTTATTAGTGATTTTATCAAAAAATGTTACTCTTCGTAAAAGTTTTTGCTTGTTTCAAATCTAGTATTCATAGTTTCATTTCTGCAGATTTTTATACAGGGTGTTCTTTATTAACGTTTCTCTAAAATTATCCATTTTTCAATATTTTCCAGCAGTATATTACTTATGTAGTTTAGTATTTTAGAAGAATACACAGAAGAAAATTATGTAAAAAAATTTATCACAGAAGTTATTCAAAAAAAATATCGACTTTGGGTCAGTCGTGACCTGTTTTCGGGACTGCGAAGGTTAATAAACTTAACCATCTTTCGTTCGTGAGACTATCAAACTCGCCGTTGCGCGACTCGCAAATTAAATCCTCATCTCACGAAAAAAACTGATGTTTCATCTTTGAGTCATTGTTGATCTCAGTTACCTTTTTATCAGAAACTGCGTTTGCCATATTTTGATTTTAACTAAAATGTCCTTCAAACTTGGAGCCTTCGGGCGCCGCCCGGCCTCACCTTCCTTTGGGCCGGCTTTTTTAGGTGACAAAATTACTGAACTAAGTTATAACAGGTTCTCAAATTATGACAGACATTTTTAAAACATCCTATAATAATCAAAATAAAGCAAAACTGCCAGGAAGAGTAAAAACATTAAATACAAAATAATTTATTATTAAAATTCCGCTAATTAACTTTTCTCGTGTTTTTGAGATTTTGCTTCCCTTCTTTTTGGTTAAATTATGCAAATGGTGCATTAGCATTTTTAATTTTCCTAGTAGATATTTACGATACAAAAAAAAATAAAACTACCTTAGCGCAATATTTCGCCTTATTTGTAATCACTATCATTTTTAACGTGTTCGTTATTTTTTTCACTCTGTTCGTCACTTCCTAACATAATTTTTAGGGCCCCATCACTCGTATCGTAGTGTAGCGATCGTTTTTTAAGGTTATCTTTGGGATACAGCCAATAAATACAGGGACTAATCAGATCTGGATCGACGTTAAGTTTTTTCTTATTTGTCATCCAGCTAATTGGAAGTCCAATTAGTAAAACTACCGCGGCTCCAATAAAAGAATAGTAGTAAAACGAAATTAAAAATATTGCAAGTGGTTGTTTCTCTTCACTTTCAGTCGCTAACCTAAAGAAATTATTCATTAGCTATTAGCGCATTTCCAATTATTTTGAAATAACTTACGTTGTGAACAAATTGGAACTTAAATTATCGGTGGCGTTACTATCAAAAAGGCATCCATCAATCGACGTGGGTTTATTCGGATGCTTAATAATCCCCTTAACGTTAGATAATTGAGTGCCAAAAACTAAAAAGCTAACGAAAAGTGTAGAAGCGATTCCACCACACAGAGCGCCCTTGAAAAAATTTATGAAAATTAAAGTTTGACAATAACGCAAAAATTACTAGCGCATTAGCGAATGGAAACAGCATTCCTAACGTAAATAAACCCAATAATGGTCCAACAGTAACGCCGTGGAAACTTAAAGAAACTTCAAGGATGCTTCCGAGTTTTTCTATCAAAAATACCATTCCTAGAGAGAGTAATCCTACGATTACGACAGTAATTTTCATCATTTTACTAGAAGATTTTCCAGTATTTGTTGCTTTCAATCTTGACTTAAGAAAGTCTTCGTAAATTGTTCCGGCTAATGTGTTGAGATTAGTTGACATCGTGCTACAATACATTAGGCAAGTTAGGCATTAGAAAAATCCTGCTGGGAAAGAAAATATCAATCGACATAGTCGCCTTGTAGACGGCACGAGCACGGCGAGCACATGAGAAGTCATAGTCATAGGTAGTGGAAAAGCTTATGAACCGTGACCTTGAGACTACCTAATAACTGACGTTCAAAGTCACGGTTCGTGAGATTCTCGACTACTTCTACTTTTATTGTACAAGTACCTTAATGCCGTGCAAAAAACGCCAGCTATAAACATTCCCGAAAGACCGGGTAAATGACCAGTGATATCCAAAACGTAAAAAGGTAACAGTTGATCGGCTCGTCTAATTTTTCCAGTTGATAAAGGATCGCAGTCGAAATATCTTGCGTATATAAGCAAACCCGAAAAACAGCTAATTGATTTAGTTAGAATTGTTCCCAATGAAAATATAAATACGGATCTGTAATTTAAAATAAAAGTTAACCAAAACGAGTTTGTATTTTTAAACTGTTACGTTCGAGCTGCTTTGAACGATGGCACTGATAAAAATCGTTGGATGGACGAAGGGTTTAGAGCTAAATTACCTATCCAGGTAGCCGTAACTCCTATGGCGACGGCCCAGAAAGTAGTTCTTTCGGTTGGATCTAAATTCATGCTAATAATCGACAATTAATTGTTTATACGCGATAACTTTGTCTTGCAACATACTTAAAGAATTCAATTCTTTGGCTATTTTCGGCTTTTTCCCAAATTTTTCCAAAGCCTCCGGCCGAATAAGTGCCTATTACAAGTACCGTCATCATGGTTATGAATGTGACGCTGAATTGTAACGCATCCGAGAGCACTACCGCTTTCAATCCTCCAATGGTAGTGTAGAAAATGCACACTACACAAATTATGGGACAAATTTTTGATAATTCTACTCCAGTCACTACGAGTAAAGTCGCTTTCAGTAATGGCAACGAAATCGGATGTTTCGATCAAATTTACCTTGGTTGAACGCCAAAGATGGAAGATATATGACTATCGGTATGTATAAGAGACTTCCAACAACGTATAAAATTGAAGCCAATTTTCGAACCCTATGATCGAACCTCAAGCTTAAATATTCGTAGCTACTAACCAACTGTAATTTAAAAAATACGGGTAAATAAATGTGCATAATAGTAAAATAAACTGCAATCGATGAGAGAACAAACATCCATAATTGTGTACCGTGGAAATATACTTCGGCAGGTATCCCTAATAGTGTTATACCCGAAAGATGGCTAAAATTTTAAACTCGATTAACCTACAACATAAACAAACTTGATTATTACCTTGCAACAAGCGACATGGCTATGGGAAAACTTCCCATCGATTTTCCCCCAAAATAATACTCGTTAGCGGTAGATTGTTTCGAACCAAAACATCCATAATATATTCCGATACAAGCGCTTATGCTTAACATAAAAGAAAATAACGCATAATCGATCCAAGTGAATAAAGTTACATTTGAGTTGATTATTGTAGAATTGTTTAAATCCATTTATTTAATAATTTTAATAATCGAAAACGTACAAACTGTACTATGTTTAAATAAACTCGAAAGACTTAACTGATAAATTACGCTACAAGAGTTTATTTAAATTACTTTGATAATCCGCTAAAATTTTTCCATACTCGACTTGTTAAAACTAGGTATGTAAAGTAAATATCATAAATATTTTGAATCGCGTCACTCTAATAAATCGTACATTAATTACATTATTTCCTGTTAACATCATATATCACTTTTTTGATTAATTAAATTTAAAACAACAATGAGTGAGTAATTTGAAACAATTAAAACGTTTATTTTTAAATTTTTCTTCTTGGAAAAAGTAAAGAAACGATAACTAGAACACGTAATTCAATTATTTTTATATCTATTGAATAACAATAATAAAAAATAGATACGTCTTTAGTCTTTACATAAGAAAACCGTTAGTTACGCCACTGATTGTTTTACAAAATCTGCCTTTTAAATTTGGTGTATTTCACGTGTTACTAAAATTTAATATTTCGGTTGGTATTAGCATCCAGTATCGAGTTTAAAACGTTTACGTTTAGTATTTGAGGTTATAATTTTGAATTAAAAGACATATTTATTTTTGAAGAATTTAACTGAACTATTTTTGAATAATGGAAGGTAAAAAAGGGTATATGGTAAGTAAGAATAATAAAAATTGATTTTTTATGACTTATAATGCGTTTCAGAATAACCTTCAAGCAGAACTTAGTCAATATCTTGGTGATGAATGCAGCGATGATGAGGTAAGATAACGTTCTTCCAAATGTTAATTAACTACAGATAAGAGTATTCTAACGCAAAAATTCTTGCCGTTTTCTATACTTTCCCGCCAAGTATTTTATGTGACAAAACATACTGGTCGCGTCACAAGACCTGAACCAGAGTTAGCGCATCCCGATAAGCGACGACGAATTCCAATTACAGATCATAAGCGTACTCTTTAACTCGGCTTTTGGGTTCGATGGCGATACTTAAACAGCTATTGCGCACCCAAGTCCCCTCTAGTTTTGGCTCATGTCCTGTGACGCGACCTGTACAATTCTGCACATTTTTTGTAAAATTGGCTTAAATAATAGTACGTGTAATTTTTTTTAGATTGACGTATTAAGTGACGGGTCCGTTTCCCTATCGGATGAAGAAAGTGTAGATTCTAATTCGTGGAAACAAGAAAACTTTTCCGAAAACATCACATCTCTATGCGAAAATTTATGTAAACTTACGACTGAAGAAAAAAACGTAATCGACAGCTGTAAAGACCCGGTACTGAAAAAAGCGCTTACTTTGAATAGACAAAAGGCCTTACAATGTCAAGAATTGATTAAAAAGATAAACATAGCCGAGATCGAAGTTGTCGAAAAATATAAACACGCAAAAGCCAAACGGATCATAGATAAAAATAAAGACAGTCCAAAATTCTTTTGGAAAATTGGAACGCCTTATTTTAAAGATGCATCGAAATTTACTCATTCTCAAAATGCCGATTATGAACGAAAAATTGCTAATCACGAATTAATTTACACGCACTTTAATGAAGGCAAAAGATGGATTCCAGAAGATCAGGCCGTTTTACATATGGCAGTTTGTGAAAGCTACCGGACTCATAGAATAAATACGTTATCACGAGAAATTAGAATAATGAAGGTCCAACTTGGAAAGGCGGGCACTACTTTAAAAATTGGACCAGACAAGGAGTCGCTCGAACAACCACACGATTTGAAAAAGGAGTTGAGTACTCTCGAATTGCAATTAAGACAGCTACGTAGAGAAAAGGAGCTTCAACCACCACCTTTGTACGATAGTTGTGGAGTCGATTGGCACAAGATTTCGCAGTTCAACTTAAGTGGTACTTTATAATTTTTAATTATTTTGTTTCGTATTCACTTAGTACGTACTTTTTAGGTAAACACTCGGTGGAAGAATGTAGAGCCTTCTGGAACATATATTTACATCCATCGATCAATAAGAAAAATTGGACGTCCGAAGAAAATGAAAAAATCTTAAAATTAGTGAGCAAGTACAAATGGCAAGATTGGGATTCCATGGCACTAGAACTAGGTACAAATAGAACCGGATTTATGGTCATCGTACATTACTATAGTAAATTATGCGATAAATTTAAACGAAACAAGTTTACCAAACAAGAAGATACAAAGCTGTTGGAGATTGTAGAGAAATGTCGTATAGGTCCGGTGATTCCTTGGCAGAGTGTGTCAAATTATTTCGAAGACCGCTCAAAGCACCAACTTTATCATAGGTACAAAATGAAATAAATTTAAGCAGTTACACTTCATAATTTATCATTTTAAACACCATTTTTAAAACCTTTAGGTATCAGTATTATTTGAGTCAAGATGATATCAAAAAAGGACTATTTACCGAAGCCGAAGACATTCTTATATTATACTTGTTTGAGAAGTTTGGTCGAAATTTCTCTAAAATATCCACATTTGTTCCAAATCGTACAACAATTCAAGTACGGAATCGTTATTCAAACTATTTAATGAAACAAGACATTAATTTTGGAAATTTCTCGATTGAAGATGACCTGAAACTATTGGAATTTGTTAAGGTAAAGTCGAGAATTTGTCTAAAAATTCATTTTGTTCCTTTTTCTAACCCCTCCCTTAACGTCATGTGCAAAGGACCCATGGGTTTCTGTTATTGTATCTGTGTGCAAATTTTCATTAACTTCCTATGTTTTTTTAGTGCAATGGTTTAAAGAAATGGGTCCAAATAGGTAGAGAGTTAAATAGAGGTCGCTCGCATGTACGACAACGTTATTACACTATAAAAAAATGGCGACAAAAAAATCCAAATTCTCCTCTCGAAAGTGTGCCAAAGAGAAATTTAAATGTTATAAATCGTTCTTACAATCAACGAATTAATTGTATGAGGGCTGTTCTACAGATGTTAAAGCCAAAAGTGAAAGGCGTCCCTACGTTAAGAACGATCGAAAGCTACATCAAGCAGTATTACAAAGCTAAAGAAGATGGCGAGAAAATGCCAGTTTGTAATAGAGCTGTTAAGAAAGGAACTAACTCGACCGACAGCAAGTTGATTCAATTTTTTACCAGTACTTGTAAAATCCCAAAATGTGCGGCACTTCCTAAAAACGACCGCTCGATTCAATCGGCCCAAAAAGTAATCAAGTTATTAGACTTGCTTGAAGCAAACACCAAATTAATTATTGATAAAATCGATGTTGACAAAATTTTACCAAAACATCAATTAGATGTTAAAGTATTAACACTTATGAAGAGCTCGTATCAAAGTATTTCTCCAAAGCCAAATATATTTAACCAGATGACACTTCCAAGTACTTCTGCCATGGATCGAGATGCATTAGAAATCCCTCCAGTTTTTGTTAAAGAAATTATACCTCCTACGATAAGTACTTGTATAGGCCTGAGAGGATTTATGATAAAGAGCAACCAATTTAAGTCCACACATAAAGTTTACTTATCTGAAATCAAAAATCAATTTACTTCGGACGAAATTCTTATTCATAATGTACCTTACGATGATAATTATATGTTCATTTGCAACCAACGAAAATCATTTTTTAATAGACTCTACGCTATGTTCAAATGGCCTTCTATAATATCGTTCGAAATGCCCAAAGAACAACTTTTAAAAATAGATACAGTTGTAGAGGAAATTGTGGATGAAATACTCATACCAGAAAACAACAATGACAAGGGTGGTCACTCTGGTAGGCCAAAAAAGAAGAAGAGCAATAAAATTGCTTTAATGACTGAAGGCCGAAAAAGAAAGCACGGTGCGAATGATGCATATCCAAAGATAGAGGAGAAACCATTGACTGAAAAAGTGTGCGACGTTGAAAAAGAAGTTACTTACTATCCGAGTCGAACGCGACACGCAGGCTATAGCAGAAACGGTATGTAACATTAATTTTACTTTTGAAAAAAATGTTTCAGTAGTGATACAGTTCCCTTTTTTTTTCACCCCATGCACGTGGCTTGTGAGGTATAATTTCCAGTATAATGTGACTGTAAAATTTGAGCCATCCACAATATTTTTTACTTTTCGTCTATCATTTTCAGCTAGTGATACTATTCTTGCTTCTAGAACTTCTTTGGGGTAGGTTAGCATAAAAAAACTTATTTTATTTAATTTTTCAGCGAAGTTGCTCGATAAGAGAACATCAGTGGAGTCCTTTGCACCCCTAGATGAGCTAGACGAAACGTCTGAAGACGACATTTGAAATTCAAAACGACGATTATACGTGAGCTAGGCCCAAAGTTGGTATACAGGGTGTAAATACTAAGTGGTTACACACGAAAATGGCAATTACAACTCATCGAAATAAACAACTCTTGTTAGTAGCAATTTTTTGTTTGGGAGCTTCAGTTCATAGTTATTGAACTTCTTAGATTTTTCTAACAATCGTCATAACTTTCTTATTTTAAGGACCTTTGGAAGTACATCTAACAATTGTTAGATGAGTTATATTTCGATGAGTTATAACTGCGATTTTTGGGTGTAACCACTTAATATTTACACCCTGTATAGAAAGTTGTATCATCATAGTTAATTCATAATTTTTGTATACTTTTTGAGAACCTGAAAAAATTAAATAAGGGGAAAATAGATAAATTTAATATTTTTGAACCCTGAATCAGTATTAAAAAGATATATTCAGGACCATGCAGGGTATCTAATGTAAAAGGAACTCAATGAGACAATTTCCCATATTTATATCAACTTTGAGCTAGAATAACGTCTGAAGACGCAAGACAATAATTATAATTCGAAATAATGATTAAGCATAAGCTAGCCCAACGTCCGAAGATACTGGCTAAACGTTTACAGTTATCAAAAAAATGGTTATTGGGATTATGGAATTAAGTTTGAATTGAACTTACTTTTAGTTCGTATTATTACTAGTATACCGGGTGTTGAATGGCTTACCCGTACATAGAACCGATAGAACTAAAATCACATTTTTATAATTTCTGCTTTTCTAATTGTTTTAGAGCGAAACTGAAAGAGGCAAAAATTATGCAAAATTCAAAATTGGAGGTGAGAAAGGTATTACATTTGATATTGCTTTTAGTGAAAGTGCAAATGTTGAAAAGTTGTTGAAATTTTCATTAATCAGGATATCAATGCAGTTATTGTATTGTTTCAACATCTTTTTAATAGTTTTATACTATTTTACTAAAGCCAAGATGAAAGTAATACCTTTATCATTTCTCATTTTTAATTCTGCATAATTTTTGTCTCTTTCTGTTTCGCTCTAAAACAATTAGAGAAGCAGAAAATTGTAAAAACGTGATTCTATAGGGTTATTTCCCTATGTACGGGTAAACGATTCAACAGGGGAGGGGGTATACTATATATTGATTATGTTGTGATATTTTTATTTTTGTTTTTTTTTATAAATGTACTATAATAAAAAGTTATTTGAAAAACTTTACTGAATCAACAAAAAAAATTGCATAATATAGTTTCATTATCATCAATTTTAATAAATATTTCATGTATTTATATCAAATATCGCATTTCATCAAAAAACTGAAAAGCTAACATACACTTACTTAACAAATTAAAGAATCAAAATCGAAGTTTGAGAAACAAGAAAATTCGTTGGCCAAATTTTTAACATGTTTTGGTTTAAAATTGCATTTTCTTACATCTAGTAGCCTTTGGATCAATTCGGTCATAACGTCACCTAAAATATAATACGTATGTGACTTTATTGAAACTTAAAGCACCAACAAAATTACCTGTACATATGACAATTTTGTTCCGTGTTAGAAATCTCACCGAAATGGCCACTTTGGCCAAACATTCATCTGATAAAAATGGTGGATCGGCTATTACAATATCGTAGCAGTTCGACAAATTTCTTGGAATATCTAATGGGGACTTATAATCATAAGGTATGAAGTCGTTTCCGTATATTGCAAAACGTTGATCGTATTCAAACAAAGTCACTGTAACATGAACAAATCAACGGTTATTTATTTAATGTAATTTTAAAAAAACTTCACCTTCGTTTGTTATTCCTTTTTCCTTCATCTTCCGATATAAAGTGGGGCACGATATTAAAGCAATTTTCGCATTTTTTTCAACAGCTTTTAATGTTGTTTCGACTAGTACATTTATCGTATTTTCATCGTACCAAAACTGACTCAATTGCTAATACAAAATATGCAATACTCGTTTAAGATTTATCTCAAGACGTTTCTTACCCAATTTTCGTCAATCGTAATATCATTATTATGTGGCGACGTTAATCTAGCTTCTCTTTCCGCTTGTTCATCGTAAAATTCTTGAAGTGCCGCGAACGTTTCAGCAGATAATTGTGGCAAATCTTCTTCACTGTCTAACATTACTAACTGATTGCTTTTAAATTAACACTCATATGTGATCATAAATCATAGTCATAAGTCGATGACATTTGAGGTTATAAAGTTACAAAATGAATTAAGTAAACACAGGTTTGCCACTGTTTACGAAATTTAACTAGCCGATCTTGGTGTGCCGAGCTACTGTGAACTTGAAAAAATGAAAAACATATCAAAAGTCCCCATAATAATATGACTAAAGAATTCTCAAAAATAAGCAGCAAACACTTTTCTACAAAAAAGATTTCGTTCGTTTCTTTCATACAGGTTGATCCTTATTCTTATTATATTATAACAATAATTTCTGCATTTGAAAAATTGCGCAGAAAATCAAAATCAAAAATGTGAGAAATGTTCTATAGGAAAGAAGGGAGTAATAAATCTAAGTTAATTGGAGTTTTTTTAAGTTTAATGTAGTCTCTTTATTCAACCTGCATTTTCGATAATTCGGAATCTTTTGCGGT
The DNA here is from genome assembly GCA_950108345.1 of Malthinus flaveolus. Lineage (NCBI taxonomy): Eukaryota > Metazoa > Arthropoda > Insecta > Coleoptera > Cantharidae > Malthinus > Malthinus flaveolus. The sequence continues at coordinate 16,105,469 of OX467287.1, read as the reverse complement.
TCCGTTTGGAATTAATATATTAGTACTAGATTTCAAGTGCTTCCTGGCAAGTTCCGATTTTTGACCGGCGGAGGGGGTGCAAAGAAAACGGTAGAAAGTTGAAAGTGAAATTTGGTAAAAAGTTTTATCGGTTTTTAAGACCTTCTTTCCCCGCTCCGTTTGCAGTTTCGGCTAATGGGAACGCGAGAGGTGAACTACAAAATTACGAAGAAATAATATTACGGTAATAATTGCTTCAATTAAGAGGACTTAAATTAAATTACTTTAATAAATGAATTTTATATTATTTCAAACTGCGAAGAATAACAAACTGAAGGTTACCCTGTACTACCATCTACCATGTATACCACCTACTCACAAGTGCAATATAATTAGTATCATTTATTATTAATATTAAACATGTACGAAGCTATGCGAAAAAGTCAAGATTAACGAATTAAGTCCGAGGGTCACGGTCATGGGTGATTTGAAGCTTGAAGCCCTTGAAGCTAAAGTTGAAGGGTCTATTAATCTAGATTGGTGTCAAATGTCAAATGATACGCTTGACCGTGCCTATCTTGGTCTGGGTCTATCGTCTATGTCTATCTAAAAAAATAATACACCATTATTAGAAACTAATTAAAAATTTGTAAAAAATCCCTTCATTTTATCGATTTTTTACAAAACCGACTCAACTATCCAACTATTATAATAATTTTAACAAAAGCCTGGGTCTGAGTTTTTACATGCTATTTAACAGAACTCGGTCATAAAACATACGATTTCATTTTTATTCACCTGGTTCAAAATTAAACGTAAAATAAATTACGTATTACAAAAATGTTAATTAAGTAAATTGTTTAACTCGCGAATTAAATTTAAAATCCACTACAATTATGACGTCATCGTCGAGCGATTCTAACATTAACGTTTCTCGTTTGTTGTCGTGTTCGCGCCCCCAAGCGGTTCTTCGCAACGAAGGAAGCGGTGCTTCAAGCGTATCCGTGTTTGTGTGTGGTTGGTCGGTTTTTCGTTGCAGAAGCTAAAGCAAAGCTTAAATTACAATCCACCATTTATAAATAAATGGTGTTATAATCTAAAATTTCGGTGAAGGATTTTAACAATTTGAAAATGATACCAATAAGATACACTCGCAATTTGTTTTTAAGAGCCTTATGTGTCGTATATCTTTTCTCTTTTATATCGTTTTACATTCAAATACCAGGTATACTATTTTATTTGTTGTAGGTAATTCGATTTTATTTTTATAATTATTGTAGGATTGTATGGAGATAATGGCATTCTTCCTGCGAGGTCTCTATTAGAGAACAATAAATATAAGAGTTGGTCGGCAAAAGTGCATTATCAGCCGACACTTCTATGGCTCGCACCATTTTTGGGACTCGACACACAATATGCACTCGACGTGCTGGCATTGTTGGGCAGCTTTTTAGCTTTCACAGGGTAACTTTCGACTTGTCAGATTTAACTTCTCAATAATACGATAAGTAACGTTGTAGATTTGTCTCGCAGAAGTTTTGTACAATTCCGTTATTTGCCGGTCTGTGGTCGTTGTACTTTTCGCTCTATCAAGTCGGGCAGGTTTTTGTTCAAACATCTTGGTAAGTTTTTAAAGTTACATAATTTACTTGAACTTGACAGATAATACATAAAAGCTATCAATAAACAAAATATAATTTATGTCCTCATTAGAAAATATTTTTAAATTAATTAAAATTGTTACTAAGTAAATTGTTTTGCATTTGTTTTTTCTTTAGTTGCATTAATTACATTCGAAATATAAATTAATTTTTTTCTTATCCTACAGTAACATAATATTTTTTGTTCTAGTTTAATTTTGTTTGTATTAGATATTTTTATCAATAGACATTGTATCCCTGATCCGATATTGTAATCGCTATCAAAAATGTTTTGATTTAATTAGAAAGAAAGTTGACTATTATTTCATTATTTGTGCAAGCGGCTCAATTTTTTCGTACAAACCATTAGTACGGAATTACATGACAAATATAAAAAACTAAGTTAATAGTAGAGTAGAATCGGGTTTTGTTAGTGCACTTAAAGATAGTAACAATCTTATTGTTGCAATGTGCTCGAGACAACCCCACAGTGTCTCCCATCTCATCCAACGTTTATCTTGCGTTTTTCGTCAATATCTCGGCTTCTATTGATCGGATTGTAGAAAAAAAAGTATCCGATAGTGTTGGGACTAAATTGTCTTTAAACCTGACCAGGCTGCATAATTTTGTGAGCACTGCATTTTTCAGAAAAAAATAAAATGTCCAAAAATTGCAAATTATAGCATTTTTTGGTAAAAATGCCCATTGACATTTAAAGATGTTAAAACTTGTTTATGCAGAAAAGACGCACTTCGAAACTTGCTATGATCTTTTTGTGCATTTAGATTTTTTTTATAATTCTACCATACATACTATAAAGCTATTAGTTACTATTTTTGTTTACGTTGATATGTTTTTTAACCCACAAAGCGCGTCCAAGCGAAATGGCGAGGTTTATGTTTCAGTAAGGTCACCTCACAAAAGTTGCACGTGTTGGGACTCAGGTTTCACATAGCCCAAGGACTTGAAGAATATACACCTAATATGAAATTAATTTGCTTTAAGGGATCATCTTTTATTAGAAGTTGGATTTTTGAGTTTGTTGGTAGCACCTTTATTACCAGGAAGGCGTGGTAGTTCTAAACGATTTCCAACGGCGCCCATAAGTTTTTGGTTGGTAAGATGGGTTTTGTTCCGAGTCATCTTTTCGACGGCTGTTAAAAAATTATTATCGTCCGAACCAAAATGGTGGGATTTAACAGGTAAACTTGCGATTTTTAAACAAAAGAGTTTTTGACCATGTTCTGTTGTAGTTTTGTATAGTTTCTTTGAAATTACCATACTGCCAAGTCCTTTAGCATGGTACGCACATCACTTGCCAGCTTTTATTTTGAAGATAGGCGCAGTAGCAACTATTATTATCGAAGTCTTTATGCCCTTTTTATTTTTCGCACCATTTAGAAGTGTTCGCATTAGTGGCTACTCGGTTCAAGTACGTTCTTACCTAATTGTAGTTTGTAACTTATTAATCCATACATTTTTAGCTTATATTGCAAATTATTCTGGTACTAACAGGAAATTACAATTTCCTGTCATTGCTTATTGTAACGATTCTTTTGTCTTTACTCGACGATAAACTTTTCTTTGGAAAATCACGCTTTGTTTCTGGAGTATGGTCGTCTATATTTGATCAAATTATTAACTTCATCGTACACGGAGCCGTCATTTATGGAGCCGTTATTTTATTCAATTTGAAGATAACGAACAATTCTCAAATTGATTCCCAAATTGGTTTGTTTTAAATTTAAGAGTCTTCAAACATATCTAAATTATTTTTTTTAGGATTTACGAAAGATCAATTTAATGAAGCCGTTAAATATGGCGTTCTAGTAGCTATGTACGTAGGTGTAGGCTCTTTAACTTTAACAATAACTAGAGCAATCGCTAATGTTTTAACCGAGACTTCTGGCGTTCTATCGAAATTGTTGTACTTTTTAGGAACTCTATTTTATTCTGCAATTGCTTTAGCTATATTTGTTACGAGTACTGTAAGTTTACTTAAAATTTAATGTAAATGCATTATTGAACGAATTGTTTTCAGGTACCTTTATCGACTCTTCATCCAGCTACCAACTCGTCGATTTCTCCGGTTCTTAAAACTATGTATAATCGACTTGGGAAATTGCACATCGTTAACAATTATGAATATTCTTTCAAGTTTGCGAACGAACGATCAGAAATCGTATTGGAAGGTTCAAACGACCTAGAAGGACCTTGGCAAGAATATAATTTCTTGTACAAACCTGGAAATGTTAATCACTCGTTACCGTTTGTAGGTAAGTAGTACAGAAAAAAACTGATAATTTCAGTTACCGTTCAACTTTCCTAAAAACAAAACAAAGCACCTTGTTTTTTTTTCTCTTTTTCTACTCACCTCACTTAAGCAGACCCAGTTTTAATGATTACGCCTTATTCGACACCTTCTATGGCATTCTAATTTGTTACTTAGAGTTTTAAATTATTTCCAGCCCCATATTCGCCTCGAGTCGATTGGCAGTTTGGATTAGCCGCTTATAGTAATTATAAAGATCAACCGTGGTTACTATCCTTTGTGCATCGTTTACTCCAAGGCAAGACCGAAGTGAATGTATTACTTGATAAAAATCATTCGCCTTTTCAAGATAAACCACCAAAATACATTCGTGGTATACTTTACAGCTATAAATTTACCAGCTGGAATGCGAGGTACTAAAATAACTTTGGAAGTAAATTAATTGTTTAAAATGTTGCATTTTTAGAACTCAACCGATGTGGTGGCGTCGCGAAAAAATTAACGAATACTTTCCTGCATACACAAAAGATTCGCCAGCTCTAGTCGATTATTTAAAGGCGCGCAATTTATTACCGACCGTATCGAAAGAAAGCATAAATGTTGTTTGGAAACAAATTTTGGATAAAATAAGATTCGTCACGTCGCATTTGGAAGCAACTCTCTTACTTTGGTCGGTGTTTACGGCAGGGTGTGCGATTATTACTACTAAAAGTAAATGAGGAGTTTGAAAATCATTTTGTGTGGCATTCAGGGTGAAAACAATATGCAACAAAAAAAATAACACTTTTCGATTCATGTTTTAATTATACGCTTAATTTTGCCCTCTTAATTAGAGTTAAGCATTTTTTTTATAACGTAATTTGCACTTTTGACTGAATTTTTATGATTAATATTCTTCTCCGAAGAATTAGTTGTAAAATTTAAATAATGTATCGAGCAATGGTGGGTTTAATGAGTAGTTAAAAAATGTAAATTAAATTCTTATCATTGTGTGTTGAGTAATTTTAACAAATTAAATCTAATTGAAATTTTAAATGTCCGATTTTTTTTCTATAACATTCGTGCATACAGTTAATTATTATTATTTTTAAAATACATTTATATTAAATTTGTAAAATTTTTGTGTGTTAATATACATTAAATAATGTATTTTTGTTTCATGTAAAATTAATCAGTTTTTTGACTCCTTGCAGCTCAATTTATCCCCATTGAGCATCCTTCATGTGCCCTCAGTTGCCACGACCAGCAGAATCTGAAATGTAGGGTTGTATTTCTTGTAATCTTCCTTAGACTTTTCCCTGAATATGCAGACAGGTTTAGTGTAGAGTTGAATGCCGGGTTGCAGAAATTTTAAGAACATCAATTAATAAACGACAAGTGATTATAAACTTTTTGTTTATTTTTAACATTTCCTACTTCCAAAGTAGTAAAAACATACAAACTAGAGTCGCTGATTTATAATGTTCTTAAATTTTAAGACAATTTAAGGTTGCATAAGTTATTAAATCAACGTAATTATTACATCTAATTAATATTAGGTAAATTATATTTTGCATCATTCACGGCCTTGAGCTCTTCTAGATTCATTTCTTTTACCATATGTTTCTTTATAAAGAACATAGGCACTGGCAGCTAAACCACCCACAACAAGAAGTCCAACACCTCCGGCAGCTACAGCTGCCACCGAACTGAGTGCTGCTTCGCCAGCTACAACTGAAGCTGCTCGTGCCGAGTATAAACTATTAGCGCCGTAAGTAACTGCAGCTGCACCTAATGTCATTCCAGCTCCATGCGCTACATATACGATTGTCTTCCTTCTCCTCAACTCTTGCTCTGCTACAACTTTGGTAATTAAAGCAGTTACTTTAGACTTCAATTTTCCCAAATTCTTTTTGTAGTTTTCCAAAATTAAATTTGCGTAAGGCTCTTCCAACAACCCAAAATCATCTAAACAGATTATCAGATGCAACTTTAAATAAAACTCTCCAATTATATTAACATTAAGATTATTCAGGGACGATACAATTTTATTTATTCTTGTCAAATCTTCCGTAATTTCAGATATTAATAGATTTTCTATTACATCTAATCCACTCTTTACATTTTCTAATTCATCATCATAGGAGGCAAATACATAATCTTCGATGTCAAAATAATTTATATGTGGAAAAATAATCGTGTTAACAGGTTGTTCGAATAACGATTGGTCAGTATATTCAGCAACTATTTCTAGCAAAAAGTTTGTCGTAGTGTCCGAAAGAGCTAAATTAATTTTACACTCATCAATTTGAGCTGATCGACAAGACTCTACAGCTTCTTTAATGTTAATAGCCAGGCCATCTGATTCAGTAATTTCGCCTTCTTTACAAGGCATTTTAAAAATACCAATCAGTTGTTTATTGTTTACAAAATTTTGAACTAACTCTTTATTGGCAACCAACTGGAGCTGTTGTAATATTTTGTCTTTAAGCAAATCTATTACATCCTCTTGAGTATAATCGAGATCATCTTTAGTGAATATGACGGCCAAAGACTGAGATAAATCTTGGTAATTGCTCACAACTTTACTTAATTGATTTAGCGACGATAAAAAATTACCAATATTGTCATTTACGATATCAGCAATATCGCAAACTAAAATAAACTTTATGCTAGCGGCAGAGTTTATTTGTTTGTTAAAAATAGCGCTCATAATTTGTTGTTCGATTCCACGATTGTCTTCAAATCCTGGAGCATCTACCATACCAATTTCAGCTGATAAAGGATATAGTACTGGCACGCTTGTACATGACGAACTTCCTTGACCGATTGTAGGGCCATTTTGATCGTCACATACAATTTTAAATATCCTACGTCTTAATTCTATGCCGTATAGCGTATGTGACATCAAATAATTACCCAAGGTACTTTTTCCACTTCTTGTAGTACCTAATAGCACTACAACATTCTTATTTTCGATTGTTCTTTTGAACGATGCAAAAACTTCTACGTTTGCTTTTAAAACGTCGATTACTCGAAGTACTTCTTCTCTTGAACTCATCTTTAAATCCTGAAAATAAAGAGTAAATTGCTTATTTAAAATATTTGACACATCTTTATTATTTAATTTTAACAAATATTTATGGAATGGTTCATAAAATAGAAAGGTAGTACCAAAAATAATAAAAAAGGGAGAAAATTATTTTATATACAGTATGTTCCCGGACTAAGTTACCCAAGGAAAAATTCCTTATTCTCAACTACAACTACAACTTTGGTTGCTATGTTACATCCGAATGATCTACTCAAAAACATTAACAAACAGTAGCTATCGAGATTAAGTAAACAGTAGATGATGAACAAAGTAATAATCCTTCTTACAGCTCTCTCCTGTATCGGGGATATACGGGGCACCTGCCACACTGCAGAAGAACTCGACCTCGACGCACTTTTTAGGGCTTTCATGACCGGATTCATTTGTATGAGACTTTCTGAGCTATTGCGCCGTGGTCTAAAGGTTCTGGATAAGAGAGACCTGACGTTTTGTTCACGATTCTCATAAGTATCTTCAGAGAAAGAAGTAAATTAAATCTTGTACAGTAGCAATAAGTGTGAGTACGAGTATACTGCTGGCTTAGGTAGTTGCCGTCATAGGCCTCTTTCCAAGAACCTTCCACCACCACAAAAATTTCTCATACTCAACCGATTTTGTTATTGTTACTTGGAACTTCAATAGTGATCCGCAACTCTTTCAAAATTCGTGGAAAAAACAAGTTAAAAATAATATAGAATTTATTCTCGTACTATCAATTATTGTGTTAATGCAAGCATTATCAAAGTATAATTAAATATTACAACCACAATTAAGTTTAGTTACAATTAGTTCTTTTACAGAATAAGAAAACTCTAATTAATTATCAAAAACCATTCGGGCGGAGCTCATCTCAGCAAACCCACGCTGAAAAGATGCAACTTGATGTAACCGGAGTAGTGAAGTCGGTATAAAATAAGACGCCAGCCGCTTAGTAAATGCTATTTCTTAAACAGATCATAAATAATCTAGAATAAAAACAGTACAGGACACATGACAAAAAGTAAAACGAAAGACATCAAGAAAAAATACTAAAAACTTGTCGGGTTAAAGTTCACTTCAAGATGTTCATAACTCATAACTGAGCACTATTATACCTTTACAAATTTTAAACTGAAGTTATTCACTTCCGACCTTGTTCTTCCCTCAGTTTTTGTCTTTGTATAACCGTTTGATAGTAATGCATTAGATATCCTCCAGCAACTGCTCCAATTCCAGTAACAGCGAGAGCACCAGCAACTTGAGGTAATTTTAGCATTTCGTACGAAAACTGTTCTAAATTGCAACCAAACATATCGAGTGCCGTCTTGACAGTAGGCAATATGACTGCGCTCGCAGCCAGCAACTTCTTCGCTACATCCGCTTGAATTGCGGCTGCCATTGCCTTAACCGTCTCATCCTCTCTAGCTCTTAATTCGGCCTCGATTTTATCAAACAACTTTACAATTTGGCGCTTTAAACTGCCCAGGGCACTTTTATAGTTCTTTATTAACGACTGCTTAACACAATGGTCCAGTAAAGACAATTCATCCATGAACTTGAGAAAAATTATTGAACTTTCCAGATTTTCGGATAAGCCTTGCCGAAGCAGATTTACAATGGACACGAAGAGATCTTCAACCGTTGCCAAATCTAAAGACTCTTCAATCTGAATTCGCTCAAATAAACTTCTTAATTGTTCTTTAGTAGTATTCAATTCTTCCTCGATGGAAGCAAACACATATTTATCGATCGAAAACCATTCTTTATAAGGTTGTTTAAGTTTATCGAGTACATCGTTGAAATCAATTTCCCAAACAATTTTGTTATAAAGAGATAATAAACAACATCGAGCACCATCGACCGTGTTAAACTTCCAAATAAATTTAGTTGAGCCGCTTGAATTTATAGCACCACGTATATTACAATTAATTTCATTCGTTAAGGCACCACTCCTAGTAGGCATACGAAATAGACCGATTTTCTCGATGTTTGCCACTAAATGTGTAATTAAGTTTCGATTAACAACGATTTGTGGCACATCCAAAATTTTTGCTTGAAGCATAGAAACAATATCTTCCACAGTATTCTCGTTCTTATCTTTGGTAAAAATAAGAGAAATTGAATTAAAATCCTGCACCGAACATTCCATAATCTTCATAACTTTAGTAAATTCACCGATGTTATCCCCTAGTATATCGTTTACACTGCAAACTACTACGAACCTCACAGAGTTTGCAAATTGCAACTGATTTAAAAAAATTGCATTGGTAATGTTATACAGTGAGCCTCGATTATCATCGAATCCAGGAAAATCGACAATTAAAGTGTTCGAATAATGGTTCGATTTCCAAATCGAAGGAGATCTCGTATGAGACACTGATCCGTGTTTTATACTCGGACCTTTGAAATTGTTCGCCTCGATTACAAAATGCCTAGAGCTTTCAACGCCGGCTAAATTATTTTCTAGAACGTAATTGATCAACGTACTTTTACCATTTCGGGTATTTCCAACAAAAGCGAGAACGTTCTTATTTGATATGTTGAGCTTGAATTCCGTAATTTGCTGATTAAAGCTTTTTAATTGAGTCACTAATGTATTTATTGTCAATTCTTCCATCTTTAGAAGATCCGATTTATCTGCAATAGGTAGTTTCAATTAGTATCAATGTCAATACTCAAATGTTTTAAAGAGTTGAGAGATTTCTTTTCCTCATAAATTACAGAAGGGTAATCTTTGCGTAGTAGAAAAGTACAAGTAACAACAATAATTGAAATCTGCTTCTTTTGATAAAATCTAAGGTATCCATTAATTCGAGTTTGCAATTATTGTAATAAACAAACAGATCGACTGATTGCCTCCATATGCGATACACTTACAAAATTAATTAAAATAAATTTAATTAGCTACTCCCCCCACCCAACCCTATGTTATTGTAGTGGTCCGGTGTCGCATTATTTAGCTTTAATCGACTAATTACACATAGTCCAATTGCAGTTTTATTTCCTTTGTATTACCAGTTTTACCAAGGTCTATCATTTTTGCAACTGGTTAGGAGTGGAAAATAGAATTAAATTAATTGTATAAATTTTGAACTGTATAACCTTGGTGTATAGGTACCTATCTATTTTTGGAGACCCAATTCATTGATAAGTGTAACTATATAACTACTACCTATAGGACTGAAAATCCTAGGACATTTATGAGATTTAAAGAAAATAAATAAATAACAATATTTTATTGCTCAAAAATGTTCACATCACTCTTAAGATAATTTTTTTAAATATTCGTCCAAAATAGTACTCTTGGCTAACAAACGCTTCTGTTGAAGTCTTACGTATGTTTTTGTAACATTTTTTCGTACACATTTCGTCTTCATATCTAAAATAGCAAATAGAACCAAGGAAACACCAAATGTGCCTACTTTAAAGTACGAAAATCCCAACATTCCGGCACAAACAAAAAATGTACCCAAAACAGATTTCTCTTTGGATGATAATTTTGAAAAGTAGTCATTTTTAGTTTCTTTTTCAATCACATTACTAAGAATCGACTCATTCTCCGCTAAACTTTTAATTATTGAAATCAATCTAGGCGTTTCAAGAGTTAGGTTTTGTTTGAACGCATGTCTCTTTAATATTTCCAGTTTAAAATATTCGCAGAGTTTCAATAAGCCTTCAAGCTGAAGTTTCATTTTTGACAATTCGTCAGATGTGGATGCAGAGAAATATTCCTGGTTAAGTTGTAACAAAACCCATTCACTTTCTAGTAGCTTGGGCACAATATTAGTAATTTCTTTTCTCATATCCATTTCATTTTTCACCATTACACAAATATTTACAGTTTCTTTTCGTAAATCGATTAAAGTTTCGTTGTAAAGCTTCAATATATTATTAGTCTTATAGCTCATATTTATTACAGATTCGATACATGCAACGTATTCTATTTTTCTCGATATATCTTCAATTGAATCTTCGTTTATAATGCCCATTTCATCGGCAGAAATAATATTTTTCAATTGCATTAAAATTAAGCGGAACTTTTCAATAAATAAGCTTCTTAGACCACTCGGAATATTTTCTACAAATCTGGAACTTTCGACTTCTTTAATATCATGTACAAACGAAAGAAGTAGTCGTTTTGATTTTTCCAATTCGCCGTCACGTAATAAAATTAAAAATTCTTCGCTCAAAAGCTCCTTTAATTGATTCAACGTTATTTTATTAAATTGGTTTAATTTTATTTCAATATTTTCGACCAACTCGTGAAACGAAAGGTAACTTTCGAGTAAAAAATTACAAGCACTCGTCGATATACCGTACTTTATTTCGAATACGTTCATTTTGATAGAGCCAGTTGTGAAAATTGCGTCTTTTATATTGTCGTCAATTTCGTTTCTCAGAACACCTTCGGCTGTCGGCATCTTAAATAAGCCGATTAATTCGATATGGTCCACTACATGTTTGATCAAACTTCTTTCGCATTTCAAATTGTCATCATCTAAAATTTTCTTTCTTAATATATCTGCAATTTCTTGTCTCGTGCAATTTTCATCATCTTTTGTAAATATTATAGCAACACCTTGCTTCACCCGATCGAAATTGGTTAAAATTGTTTGAACCGTTTGGACAAAACTCAAAAAATTGTTTATATTATCATTTTTGATGTTATTGACGTCACTAACGAGAACAAATTTTACTTCTATTGCGTATTTTATTTGGTTTATGTATAAGCAGTTCTCAATTTCTTGCAACACACCTCTATTATCTTCAAAACCGGGAGCGTCGATTAAAATTGTGTCCTTATCCCTATCCCACTCATAAACAGATGGAATCGTAGTGTGAGACACCGAACTATGTCCAATTTCGGAACTAGACGTTTCATCTTTGATTTTAAAAAAGTAATCTCGTTGAAAAGCCACCAATGGTCGATTTGTTAGATATTTAACTAATGTGGTTTTTCCACTTTTTGTAAGTCCAATGAAAATAAAGGCCCTTTTATTTTCGATTTGTTTACGAAAAGAATAAACCAGTTCATCAGATGTTCTCAAAACATTAATGATCTTTTCTTTTAAATCTTCTCTTTCTAAATCCATGATCTTTGGGAAATGATTCCTAGAAGATTTATAGTTTTAATAATTTTGTAAAATTAATATTTAGATTTATACAAATCATACTTAACGCTGTAATAGTTTTATTGATTATGGTTCTTCTACTTTCATTAAATCACAAATTAACCAAAAATTGGTACGGTGTTTCTGAAAAAAGTAGAAATACTATTTTCAGTTACTATTGGGACGTATTTATTCTTGGAGAAACTTGTTTGTCAACTAACTAACCGTCTTGGAGTAGCAATTTTTGTTAATCGTTAGAAATGAGGTGTTTTAATTATTCCGGTTATGAGGCTTATGCTAATTAGTAAGGGTCCAATATCAAAAAGGCTGTTAACATTTAAAGAATAGTAGGTACGGGTACGCAACAAAACAAAAATTTCTAAACTCCACTTCGAGGGCACATAACTTTCTTATTAGTGGGCTTTGAATTTTTTGTTAGAGGAACTCATCCTGCTATTTTCCAAAAAGGTCATGTGCCGCCATTTGTTCAAGACATCCGAACACCCTGTATACTTTAAAACCTCTCGAGTCGATTTTTTAAAGGAAATCGAATATGCACTAACTAAAAACAAGACTTTAATCTTGAAGAGATAAAGGGCGAAAAACATATCACTTCTACTATTTTTAAAGTTTACATAAAAATATAAATGATAAGTTATCTGAGCTTTTATTATTAATAACATAATAACGATCTAAAGTCGAACGTAACACTTCTTACTCATGAAGAGGAAAAAGATTACATAAATAAATTAAAATACATTTTGTAAACAACGATTTGATTAAGGTTTGAAAACTTCATTTTTTAAGTAAAGACAGAGAGAATATGACAATTTTTGGGGTAATGAAAACAGGAGTTTCGATGTATTAAAACAAAATATAATTTTCGTTAATTTGGATAAATAAATTCATAAATGAATGGGAGCAGGGTTAATCTAAAATTTACGAAACCCAATGCTCTACAATTTTCTACGTCAGAGCATTTTCTAACCTCTACAAGAAGAAGCAAGCAAGGTATGGCAGTATGGCGTATTTTCTGCCCGGCGATTAGGTATTTGTATTTGTAATATTGTAATTGTACCTTTTAGGTTTTGAAATTTCAATTCATCGAATTTGAAATACAAGCATAAACCGAGGCATAAACTATTGGCAAAATTGCGATTCATTTGATATCTATTAATAGCAACTAATAGATAGTAATATCAAAAAGAAATGCTTTTGTTCAATAATTTTTTCCTCACTAGCAGTTTATCGTTAATGAACGAATTAAATAATCGCCAATTAAAAATTAAAAGTGGATAATTAATTATACATGACAAGCATGTGATTTTTAAATTGCCAACAAAATTGGGTATTCCCCGACCTATGGTGGCCCCTAGCACTCGACCCTGTATTTTAAACAGCACTAATTTTGTATATTTGTCCTGCTCTTTCTGCTCAAATAAAATCACACTGATGACCGGAGCAGACAAATAAACAATATGGAATGCCGTTTTAGCATTTAATGCACCTATTTATGTTTTAAAAATTAATTCTGTTGCAACTCATTTTGCTTGTAAAAATTTTTAAAAGTGTCATTTTTATTGACTATCATAATAAATGGTCTCAAAAAAAATAACTGTTATGTTAAATGGCATCGAAATTTGTAAGTGTCATTTTAAATGACTAATATTTTAATGTAGAATTTAAATCTACAAATTAATGTTTTGAAAATAATAGAGTAACAAAATATAAAGTATGATAATAATTGACTTTAATAAAAAATAAATCTCAAAATAGGCAAAATTGCGAGTGTCATAAAAATTAACTCGAACGTATGTCTGCACTCATATTTCGGTATTAGCGTATTACATATTAATATTTATACCAACAGATGCCGCATGCTACCATCTCTTTCCCATTTATCATTTAAAATACAAAGAAACGAAATTTTTGAAGGTCAAAAATTTATTGGTCTATTTACTTCGAGAGATTTTAAATAATATACCCTCCTTGGCTCCTTGTTGCTACCTGCTTGTTAAAGGGACCTTGCAGAACCTTGTCTCTTTATGTCATAAACAATAAACATCTAGATCTGGGAATACTTTTAAAATATCGTTAATTATTATACCTACTTGTACGCATGTTTTGGCTCGATAATAATTAGATGAATTTTCAATTTCATTTTTGATCATAATAATTTTGTTATAATCATCTAAAAAATTTTCAAAATGGTATCATTGTTTTTCGCTTAACAACTTAACATTGATGAGATAAAAAAACAAGTAATTGGTAAAAATTAGAAGAGATCTGCTTATGTAAAAGTTCTTATGTTTGTGTATACAGCGTGTAGGTATACCGAAATTTTCAAAATCTTAATGAAACCTGAGTGAATCCGAAGTTCGTTCGTTCGCTATTCAAATAAATTTTAACACGACCAAACGAATTCGCTCTTTTGTAGTGTTTGATATAATAAATTTAAATGCATCATTGGATTTCTTTATGGAGCTTAAATCTTAAATTAACAGTTTATAATTATTATAGGGAACAATTTAGAAATTTTAAAGGACAGAATAAGAGCTACAGTGCGAGATATCAACGAGTTAACTTAAAAAATGCATTTCGTTATCAAAAGAGCAGAATATAGTCATAATTTGATATTGTAATATTGTATCGAGTCACCAAATCGTTATCAACAAATTAATTCGGAGTTAGGTTAAATGGGGTATCCTATCATTTATCACACAATTTTTCGAGTTAACTCATTCTCTATTTGAGTATAATACTAATAATTAGTATTTGAGTGACATCACATTCTTTCTATTATACAGGTTGAGTCTAAAATGTTAAAAAATGTAAAAATATTAAAGAAGAAGTAAATTGAAATTTGGCAACATGGTACGGATGTTAATAACCGATGACAGATAAAAACATAAGTGACATAAGTCATCATAAGGGTAGTTTCAAAACATCGTTGCCACATATTTTTTTAACAACTTGATACAGAAATTTCGATATTCAAAATTAATTTTACAGGATAATAAAATGTTATAGGAGCATTTGTTTTTGCCTAATAATTAAAAAACACGTGAATTACTAGAGGACATGATGAAAAGTTTCAAAATTTGGCAGAATTCGGAGTTGAGTTCTCAACTTAACTTTTTCATTTCTCAACAAATTAGCGGCTGGGAATGTTTTTAACATTTTTTCTTTACTTCAATTATTATTCCCTACAACGTACTGGAGAGCTTATCCGCCATTTTAGACTCACCCTGTATATGTTCGTTTTGTGAGCAAGCATTCGCATTTTTGCTGACTTTTGTCATATTATAGCTACCTTCAAGATTATTACGCTTATTATTTTGTTTTACCCCTTTCACAGTTGGGGGATACAGCGGAGGTGTCAAGTGTGTGGCGCCCTGAAACCACCTCGACCCACCATTGAGAAAGCCGGCAGCGTATTAATTTTGTGTTACGCTTCCGCAAATTTTATTTCGCAGATCACCCTGCGCGGGTGTAACGTAACAAATTCTTAAGAAAATTTGAAAACTAATTTGTATTCTACAATCTACAACTAACTGATTGATTTGATTATTTCGTAATTCGTTCAAAAGAAAGCCCCATTTCATTATTTAAAAGCAGAGTCTCAACACTAATTTTGCATTAATCGCTCATATTAGTATAAAGTACTATTTACTATTAGGTAATATTAGTGGTGCTCAAAATGAATAAGCAATTTAGCAGGTATATATTTAACAGAATGCAACTAATATTTTTCTCAAGTTTTTACGATTATATTTTAAAGGGTCACTTTATTATAGTACTGGTTGTAAATAGAAGAATGAAGAGTTCCATTTACAAGACAAATACGAAGTGACGAAGCCCAAAGTGGTTTGATGACACAAATTTCATTTCCACAATTGTGTCGCCAAAAAATTATTTTAGGCAATTAAAATATTAATTTTAATTTGAGCATAAGAAATTGATAATTGATAACTAATAATTACCCATACTCGTTAATTTTACGTCTGTACCAACATTATAATACATAGCTGTCCTTATGTTTTTATGCTCATTATGCTCAAGTACTAATAATAATTATTATTAATTATAATTAGAAGTATAAATTATGCAAAAATTAACTCTTTCACTTATTAGACTTATCGCCAAAAATAACAATCCCCATGCTGTCTAATAGCTGAACTAGCCCTTATTTCTTATTTTATACAACGGTTAAATTATAAAGTTTATTTCAGAATACAGAAACCTGTAATACCGAGTAACCTCTGAAGAAAGCTACGACATGCACGGACACGCGTTCTTTTTCATTTTTTATAACACTTGCCTTTTTTGAGACCATTGAGACTTATTTTTTATTAAAGTCAATTATTATGATACTTTATATTTTGTTAGTCTATTATTTTCAAAACATTAATTTGTAGATTTAAATTCTACATTAAAATATTAGTCATTTAAAATGACACTTGCAAATTTCGGTGACATTTAATTTAACAGTCATTTTTTTTAAAACCATTATTATGACAGTCAATTAAAATGACACTTTTAAAAATTTTTACATGCAAAATGAGTTGCACCAAAATATATTTTCTAACCGTAAATACGTTACATTAGTTGTAAAAGTCTCATAAAAATTGTGTGTTAAAAGAAATGAAAAATTTTTTAAATATGTTATATTTTTGTGTCTCAGAATTTTGACCTTGAAAATAATTCGACATTTTCCTACACTATTGAAAAAAATGTGCACCAAAACTCCAACTGTTATATTAATTCAGCTGTGCAACAGAGATACAAAGTACTCTCTTAAGGGACTTTGTATGTGTACGACTGAAATAACAGGCCTAAAGCGTCGCATTTTGCTCGTACGATATTTTAAATATCACATAAAAAAGGACTGTTATAATAATTCATTTTAATTTTAAATATATCATATTATTTCTTGTATTTCTTAAATTTTCTATTAAATTTAAAAGATTTAAAATAACACTCGCGCATTTACTGATTTTATTTCTAAACCGTAAATAGGTGCATTAAATGCTAAAACGGCATTCCATAAAACAAACCTACCGACAACATTTTTAAATTTAATTTAAAAGAAAAGTAAACAAGATCGCAATTTACAATAATTGCGATCCAAAACGACCGAATTTAATAAAAAATTATATAGTACTTCTGAACTTACCGAACTTGGTTGCAAGAGGACGAGAACTTTGCAAACTATGCTCCTTTGTTGTATACAAATATTTATGATATGCTTTTGGTTAAAATAATGCTTGTCAATCTCTGGTTTTGCCACAAATTCAATTGAACGTGACGTCCTTCAGATTCAGAAGTTCTGAACTCGCGTAAACTAATTTATATATTTATAATTAGAATCGCGATGAATCGCTCCGAGTCGGGTGCTTAAGTTAAGTATTTCAATTAATTTGAATAACGAATAAATGGAAACGAAATTACAATGTTCACGCCGTCTAACAAAATTTAGTTAAACTGAAGTGTAGTTGTACACATACATGTACTAGCGATTACTTTTTCAACCGTCGTTAGATGTCCTCATGGTCCCTCATATGTGATTGTCGTTTCGATTTGATCAGCTCAACAATTTAGGGTGCGTTCGGGGAGCTCGCTTTCACGCTATTAGCACCACACGCTATTATGACGTATTACTGTGCGTTCGGGGAGGCTTTTAGCGTTTGACCCATAAGTTTACGTACTGGAACAGTGACGTCACGAAAGCTTTCATAGCGTTGAAAGCGAGCTCCCCGAACGGCAAAATCGTGCTATTAGTACTAATAGCGAGCTCCCCGAACGCAGGGTTAAAATAAAATTTACAATATTTTGATAAAATATAATTTTTCAAATGGTATTATTCGAGAGTTATAAAATTTTTACCAACACAGACCGATTTTTCAAAAGTTGAGAAATTGGGGAAAGACCCTATTCTACGCGTTCTCAATTTCTTTTGCTTTGTTTACATACACTCGCTACTAAACATTTGAAACTGATCTCCTCGCGCCTATAATACAGAATAATTTGGCATAACAACCAACAGTCCACAGTAACCCACTTTAGTACCTACCTACCAGCACCCTGATCTCTGATACATATATAGGATAGAAATATAGGGTCAGAGAATTTTAACGCCTTTATTAATAAGCAGGTATATTGTACATTGTACAAATTAATTAAGTCACGTTAAGTCTAAATTATAACAATTTTCGACCTTGGTCTCTTCTAACTTCATTTCTTCTACGTATTTGTCTATATCTAAAATAAGCTACACCGCCCACGACCAAAAGACCGATACCACACACTGTAGCTGAACCGAGTACTACTGCACTAGCTAGAAGTGAAGGTGCCGAAAAAGCACTAGCAGCACCGAAAGCAGCCCCAGCCGCACCCACTCCTATTCCACCTACTCCTACTTTATAATACAAAAAGCTGCTCCTCCTCGATTCTTCCTCTGTTGAAATTTTTCTAATTAAAGTAGTAATTCGTGACTGCAATTTTGTCAAGCTCTGTTTGTAGTTTCCTAATATCCTGTTTCTAGAATCCTCTTCCAACAAGTCAAAGTCATCTAAGTTTATTATTAAAAGCAACTTTGAGTGAAACGTTTCATTTATGTTAACATTTAGTATATTTAAAGACGATTTAATCTGTTTTATTCTTGTTAAATCTTTGTCGATTTCAGATCCTAAACGACCTTTTATTACATATAATTCGCTCCTTACGTCTTCTAATTCATCGTCATAGGAAGCAAACACATAGTCTTCGACGTTAAAATAATTTTTATGTGGAATAATAATCATGTTAACAGGTTCTTCGAATAACGATCGGTCAGTATATTCGTTAATAATTTTTAGTAACAAGTTTCTTGCAGCCTCTGGAAGAGCCAAGTTAATTACACACTCATCAATAGGAGCTGATCGACATGACTCTATAGCTTCATCAATATTAACAGTGAGGTGATCCGAAGCAGTAATTTCGCCTTCTTTACAAGGCATTTTAAAAATACCAATCAGTTGCTTATTCTTTACAAAATTTTGGACTAACTCTTTATTCGCAACCAACTGGAGCTGTTGTAATATTTTGTCTTTAAACAAAACTATTACATCCTCTTGAGTGTAATCATGACGATCTTTAGTGAAGACGACGGCAAAAGACTGGGCTAAGTCTTGATAATTGCTCACAATTTTACTTAATTGATTTAGCGACGATAAAAAATTGCTGATGTTATCGTCTGTGATGTCGGCAATATCGCAAACTAAAATAAACTTTATGCTAGCGGCAGACTTTATTTGTTTGTTACAAATAGCATTCAAAATTTGTTGGTCAACTCCACGGTTGTCTTCAAATCCTGGAGCATCTACCATACCAATTTCAGCTGATAAAGGATACAGTACCGGCACGCTTGTACATGATGAACTTCCTTGGCCGATAGTAGGACCACTTTTATTCTTACATCCAATTTTAAATATTTTGTGTCTTTCTTTAATGCCATACAGTGTATTTTCCATCAAATAATTACCCAGAGTACTTTTTCCGCTTCTTGTACTACCTAATAGCACCACTAAATTCTTATTTTCGATTGTTTTTTTAAATGAAATAAATAAGTTTGCAGTGGATTTTAAAATTTCGATTACTCGAGATACTTCTTCTCTTGAAGTCATGTTTAAATTCTGAAAATAAGGAATAAGAGTTACTCTTGTAAAATGTTTCACTCATCTCGCTCATTCGTGTTTTGAAAAAATGACTCAAAAATTCAAAACTGGCGACAAATTAAAAAAAATAATACAAAAGTATAGTACACTTAAACAATGATTGGAGCAAAGCTGCAAAGGCACATATTTAAGCCAATTAAAAATCAACGTAGTACAAAGAGGTTTACAAGAGGTTAGTTTTTATAATCGCATCGAGAAATGTAAGTTTGAAAAAGTCTGTCTGTGTGACGCCAACAAAAACTACTAAAACGATTTTGATGAAATTTGGTTGGAGTCACTAACAAAATTTCATATTCACCAGAAGTTTCAATTCCTCTTTCCATAATAGAACTACATCTACGTAACAATACTAGTCCAAGACATTTAAAAGGTGTAAACGAAACAAATAATAAGTATCAAAATTTATTGCTCAAAAATGTTCATCACATCGCTTTAGACGCTCAGGCCCAAAACACACTGAAGGCAATGTTTTTAAATATTCATCCAAAATAGTACTTTTGGACATCAAACGCAATTGCAGTAATCTTTCATATTTATTAAAAGCTTTCTTCTTTGCTACACTTAAAAAGCTATTATTATTCTGGGCTTCTTTAATCGCATTATTAAGAATTAATTTGGTTTTACTTATTTGAGTTATCAAAACCAGTCGACACTTTTCAAGCATTAGGTTTTCAGTGAACATAGATCTCTTGGACATTTCCTGTATAAAATGTTCGCAGAGTGTCAATAAACCTTCAAGCTGAATTTTTATGGTTAATAATTCGTCGGATGTAGATGCGGAGAAATATTCTTGGTCCAATTGCAACAAAACCGCTTCACTTTCTAATAACTTGAGCACGATATTAGTAATTTCTTTTCTCATATCCATTTCATTTTGTACCATTCTACAAATAGTTGCCGTCTCTTTATATAACTCATTTAAAGTTTCATTGTAAAGCTTCAATATATTACTAGTCTTATAGCTCATATCTATTACAGATTCAATACATATAACGTATTCTATTTTTCTCGATATTTCTTCAATCGACTCTTCATTCACAATGTTTATTTCAACAACTGGATTACTTTCCAATTGCTTTAAAATTATGCACACTTCGTCAATAAATATGCTTTTTAGACCACTAGGAATATTTGCTACATTTCTGGAACTTTCAAATTGTTTAATATTACCTCGAAATGATTGGAGTATTCGTTCTGATTCTACCAATTTGCTGTTACTTACTGAAATTAAAAATTCTTCTCTCAAAATCTCCTTGAATCGATTCAATGTTATTTTATTAAAATCGTTTAATTTGGCTTCAATAGTTTCGACTAAGGCGTGAAAAGAAAGGTAACTTTCGAGTAAAAAATTATTGGCACTCGTCGATATACTGTATTTTATTTCGTATACGTTCAAGTTGATCGTGCCAGTTCTGAAAATTGCGTCCTTTATGTGGTCGTCAATTTCGTCTCTCAGAACACCTTCGACTGCCGGCATCTTAAATAAACCGATTAATTCGATATGGTCCACTATATGTTTGATCAAACTCTTTTCGCATTTTAAATTGTCGTCTTCCAAAATCTTCCATCTTAACATATCCGCAATTTCTTGTCTCGTGCAATTTTCTCCGTCTTTCGTAAATATTATAGCTACTCCTCGTTTTAACTGATCAAAATTGGTTAATATTGTTTGAACCGTTTGAACGAAATTCAGAAAATTATTTATATTATCATTTTTGATGTTATTGATGTCACTAACGAGAACAAATTTTACTTCTCGTGCGTACTTTATTTGGTTGATGTACAAAGAGTTTTCGATTTCTTGTAACACACCTCTATTATCTTCAAAACCGGGAGCATCGATAAAAATGGTGTCACTATCCCACTCGTAAACAGATGGGACCGTAGTGTGAGACACCGAACTATGTCCAATTTCGGAACTGGACGATTCGTCTTTGATTTTAAAATATTTTCCTTGTTGAAAAGCTGTCAATGATGGTCGATTTGTTAGATATTTAACTAATGTGGTTTTCCCACTTTTTGTAAGTCCGATAAAGATAACGGTTCGTTTATTTTCGATTTGTTTACGAAAAGAATAAACCAATTCGTCCGATGTTCTCAAAATGTTAATGATCTTTTCCTTTAACGTGTCGCTTTCTTGATCCATAATTTTGGAGAATTTCTTCCTTCAAGATACTTTTTTTAAAAATTTTTAATTTATTGATAGACAAATCATACTTACGCTGCTAGGGTAAGTTTTATACCGATTACGGTGCTCCAACTCCCATTAAATCACAAATTAACCCAAAATGTGTATACCTCCGTTTCTGAAAAAAGTAAAAATACTATTCTCAGTTTCAAGTTTTACCACCTAATCACTCGGCTTAACTATTAGAGCTGGTGTTGATCCTATTATTCATAGTTACTGCAATTTTAAATGTCAAATCCTAAGATTGTTCTTTTTCTGTATATTGCTCATCCTATACAAAGTCTTTATTACAACCTCCGATATTTAATATTTATTTTCATATTTTGTCATGTTTTGAGGCTTTACAAATTCAAAATTTTACCAGTCGTCTTAACAAAATCATCCTTGCAAGCCTATTTACTTAAATTGAAAAGTTCGATAAGTTATCTGATTATCTGGAGTCTCGATGATCATATTATTACTATTTACAATTGTAACTTGACCCTTCGTACTATAATGAGGAAAAAGAATCTGTAGATCGTAGAGACAGATAGAACTTGTTGGTGATATTATGGTGATTCAATTTAGACTGATTAATTAGAATTGGAACTTTTTTTGTGTATCTTCTTGATTGCAAACAAAAGAAATGCGCAAAAATAACCTTAAACTAAAATTTAAAATGCATGTACATTTGTGAAAAGATTCTTTTTGGGACGTTAATCCACATTGCCAAATTGCCAAATTTCAAGTAAAAATATTATTTAGAAATAACCCTAAACCCTAATATGTATTAAAACTCGTAGGTTTTCAGAAGTACTGTCATTTTTCAGGTAATAAAAAAAAGATCTTGACCATTTTTGGCCTCTTTTTCTTGGATTTACTCTTCTGGTCTAGTAATCCTTAGTAATCTACATGGTCTCTACCATCCCTACTTACCAAAGTTTGTGCAGGAAGACGAAAACTTTGCAAAATACGTAATTCTGTTATAATAAAAATATTTATGTAAACATTTGACGATTATATTCTTTTCAACGTCGACCTTCGAATTTAATTCGACATTCAATGATTCACAACTTCCTCTAAACCACAAACTCTCAAAATATAAACCGCTCATGCGCATATGCATAAACAATTGTTTATTTTGTTTATCGCGGGTATTTACAATTAGACTCGTGATAATGCGGCGCAGTTGTTTTGTTTCAAGCAGGCCCGGATTGGCCCACCGGGATATCGGGAAGTTCCCGGTAGGCCATAAGCCTATAGGGGGCCTGTGGCTGATTTCTTCGAATTTTTTATTAAAATTAAGATAAAAAAATGTCGCGCACGAAAGAATGATAAAATATCTGTAATCTGTGTATCGTTTTGCTTGTCTGAGTTTTTGAAAGTTTATCTTATCGCAATAGTACGAATGCGAATAGTACCTTTATTTTGTAATTTGAGTATTCTTTACAACGTCTGGATAAGGAACTCTGTAATTCACTTAATATTTTTAATATGCTTTTGCTTTTGTTTATCGTGTGAATCTGACTCGAAAAAATTTAATACTTAAGTATTTCATGATTTGATCATTTCAATTCAATTTTCTTTTCTAAGCTTATGTGGAAGTACAGTTGTATACTGTACTGTACAATATCGAAAATATCGATAATATCGATAATATCAAAAATATCGAAAATTACGATAATATCGAAAATATCGATAATTTGAACTTTTCGATATATTTTTTTTTAAATGACAGGCCTATCGACCGTATCGAAAGAAAGCATAAATGTTGTTTGGAAACAAATTTTAGATAAGATAAGATTCGTCACGTCGCATTTGGAAGCAAATGTAATAATAAAACTATTTGTTAGTTTAAGCATGTTTAAGTTAATAAGAAGTGGTAGAGAAATATTTTAAGTCTTTAGGTTATTTTTAGATTTTTATGTAAAAAAATGATAAGGTCCTACGAAGGTCAGAGGTTGAAGGGATCTTAACTCTCCAGCAGGCGCGTGTTATTTTGTTACACGAGTGGGCGCATGGATTACATACGTAATCCATTTTAAAGTTATATTTTTTGTGTAAACTATTATTTTTATAGTTACACGTAACACGACGATCTTTATAAAGTAAAAGAATATCGACAATTATTAAAGCGTTTAATCAAAAGAAACAATAAAGAATGAAGTTAACAAAATAATCCGAACAAGCAGTTAGATCTTTAAAGGGCCAACCAAGACTGAACTTAAAAATCTAAAAATCAAACATGGGTTATAATTATTATTTTCTAATTAATGTTGCCAGCTGCAGTGTGACGAAATGCTAATTCGCATTCCTTCGACTTGGGGTGGTTTCGGCCCCTTCAGAAGGTGAAGTGGTATCAGGTTACATTACAGATGGTTTCAGTACAGTTATGTTTACAGTCGGCTAACCTGACTTACTTCACGCCCCCGTGAAGGGTGCTTTTACTAAAACAGAAAAAAATATGTATAAGTAGTATTCTGTTCGAGTACAATTAATTATACAGGGTGAATATTTTTATTCATCCGCTGCATCGTCATTAGTGTTGCTCTGCGTAACAGCCGTAACAAAAACTATTCAAATGACAACTGCCCGTATAAGCACAGTCTTACAACGTCTTGACATACAGGGCGAATATTTCTATTCGTCCACTGCATCACTAGTATCGCTCTGCGTAACAGCCGTAACAAAAAGTTTCATTTTATCTGAAGGACAAATGCCCGTATAAGCAGTCCTACAACGTCTTGACCCTGGTAGTTCGTCAACTACGTACCGATCATTATCGAGTACTTTACTAACTACAAAGGGTCCTTTGTAACGAGGTTCAAGCTTTCGGCTTCGTCCGTCATTGGAGCCTTTATTTACTTGAAGCAACACATGTTGGCCAACCGTAAGTTTCGTCAATGGAGCATGCCTTTTATCGTAATACTCTTTTTGTAACTGCTGTCGTTCTTGGGTTACTCGTAACACATCATCTCTCAACGTCCCTAGGTCTTGCCGTTGCTCGCATACGACCTCTGACGTGAGAAACGAATCATTTACGCCACGAGGGCGATAACCAAAGAAAATTTCGTACGGAGATTTACCTGTGGTAGAATTTACCGTAGAGTTAATTCCCCACTTTACCTTACTTATGGATTCGTCTGATACTCCCGCCTTGCGATTGATTGTACTCAGGTGATTTGTCGTCACGCAACGTCGACAAATATTCTTCGTACAGGGCCTCGGGTACTACGTAACGACCCGCCCTCGCACCGTTTTGGATGGCCACGTTTGTTATGCCATCAATAACGCACGACACTGCGTTCCTACCGGATATTTGGCAGGTTCGCAGTAACTCCATTTTGTTAAAGTAGTATGTCGTCATTGTCTCGTTTCTCTGTTTTATTCGGTTCATCATTTTTCTCAACGCCATGGCGTAATCGACGTTTCCCGGAAAAGTTTTTGCAATTAACCCTTTCCATTCGGCCCACGAACTTGGATAGTTTGGTAAGCTGTGGTACCAAGTTCGTGTCATACCCGTTAATCGCGATTGCACCTGATAAATGGTGGTGATGTCGTCCCAATGATTTATCGCCTTAATTTGGTCGACTTTATCTAACCATTTAACCGATGACAAATTTTCATTTTCCGGGTCAAATTCGGAAATACAATCGCTTCTTACGGTTAAACGTCGACTATCCGGTTGCCCTCCATATCTAACAAAAACCTCCAATAATTGCTCCAGCCGTTCAACGCGTGATTGCACGGACGATGTAGAGTGCTGGACAGGAGAAGTTTGATCTGCTGGCTCTTCCTCTCGGGAATTACCACTAGCAGGCGGTGTCGTAACGTGTCTTCGTAACGACACTTCCGTCTGATGAGACGTACGTAACTGTCTCTCGGAATTGCTAGTGCTACGTGCCTTGTCACCCCTTTTCTTTTTGGAAGTTCTCGTAGCAAAAGATTCGTCTACCTTTCGCTTCTGACTCGTCTGCTGAGTGCCAGACGTTTTAGTTTTGTGTCTTTTAATCAAAGACCTATCTGACGCCGAACTACTCGAAGAATCAGTTGAATAATTTCGACGACCCATTTTAACTAATTCAAACTAGGATTTCTGTTAACTAAAACCGTAACACTGAGCACCAACACTAATTTGTTCACCCCACACCTGAACTGTAAACTATTATTTTTATAGTTACACGTAACACGACGATCTTTATAAAGTAAAAGAATATCGACAATTATTAAAGCGTTTAATCAAAAGAAACAATAAAGAATGAAGTTAACAAAATAATCCGAACAAGCAGTTAGATCTTTAAAGGACCAACCAAGACTGAACTTAAAAATCTAAAAATCAAACATGGGTTATAATTATTATTTTCTAATTAATGTTGCCAGCTGCAGTGTGACGAAATGCTAATTCGCATTCCTTCGACTTGGGGTGGTTTCGGCCCCTTCAGAAGGTGAAGTGGTATCAGGTTACATTACAGATGGTTTCAGTACAGTTATGTTTACATTTGTTATCAAAAATGATTTTTTTGTAAATTTTTTTTTATTAAAGTGTACTTTAGTATAAGGCTGTATCAAATTTCGTGTTAAGTACAGGGATCTCGCTTATTAGCGTAGATAGAGAGTTGGTTAAATGGATAAAAACGATCCTCGAGTTATGCCTACACTAAATCAAAAAACAAAATTTGCCCCTCTCTATAACGTTTCTGAAATATGGCGGAAAATAGCGAAATTTGCATTTTTAATTTTTAGCTCTAAAATCGTTATTTGTAAAAATTTTTAGAAACTGAAAAGACTTTTTCAAAGGAACTTTTTCTGCTCTTTCAGACGATGTCAACGAATTTTTGCTATCCTTATTACTTTACTGTATATTGATACCAACTTTTGTTTTTCATAAGGGAGCCATTTAAAAATTTTATGTCATCGGATAGAGAAAAAAATGCTGATTTCAAAAATGTATAACATGTCCATAAACTAACCACAAATAATAAATTCAAAATTAAAATAATAGAATATTTTATTTAAAACTGAATTTTAATTTATAAATAGCAATATCCGTGAAAAACAATTGAATATGTTTTATAAAAAACAATTTATATGTGCTTCATTTGTTTTCCTGCAAATGTTTATAGAAATTTACTTATAATTATTTGGGTTATTTTTGGTGATTTTTTTATCAAAAATTTTATAGACATATTATACAATTTTGAAATCAGCATTTTTTTCTCTATTCGATGACATAAATTTTTTAAATGGCTCCCATATGAAAAACAAAAGTTGGTATCAATATACAGTAAAGTAATAATGATAGCGAAAATTCGTTGACATCGTCTGAAAGAGCAGAAAAAGTTCCTTTGAGAAATTTTTTTCAGTTTCTAAAAATTTTTACAAATAACGATTTTAGAGCCAAAAATTAAAAATGCAAATTTCGCTATTTTCCGCCATATTTCAGAAACGTTATGGAGGGGTTAAATTTTGTTTTTTGATTTAGTGTAGGCATAACTCGAGGATCGTTTTTGTCCATTTAACCAACTTTCTATCTACGCTATTAAGCGAGATCCCTGTACTTAACACGAAATTTGATACAGCCTGTATACTTCAACTTGTAAAACGATTTTCGTGTCGATAAAATGGTTTATTAGACAGTAATAACCAAAATTCTAGGTTTGGCTAAAAAAAACACATTTACTTCTAGGTATAACGCCAATTTATAAAAATTCCCTTATGAAACGTTTTTTAGTTATTATTTTATTTAGAATAAGGTGCCTAAAACTACTACAAACATTAATTTTAACAAAAAAAACAAAAATTTAAACTAATACTACAAAAATGAATCGTCGGAAAAATACTATAAATTGCCCCACTGGTTTTCGGCGCAACGAACGCAAACATCCACAATATGGTCTTTGCACGTCCAATTATTGCAAGTAAACTATAAACGGTGTTTCACAGAAACGAACATAGAGCTACTAAAGCTAAATATAAAAAAAATAAATTCAAAAATACGTAAAAATTGTATTAGGTCTTTATTTCTTCGAGATTTCAAGTTGAACTTTCAAATGCAGTCTTGCTTTTTATATTTTTATTGCCCAACGAGTTTGTTTATTTTAATTTGAACACCCTATAGCACCGAGGCCAACACCCATCACTCCTCATATTTCTTGTACTAATATTACCGAATTATAACACGAAAAGCAACAATAATAACAAAATAACATTAATGCGTCTCAGTGTAAAAATTGTTACGCGAGTGGGCGCGTGGATTACGTATGTAATCCAGCCAAGTTAACGAATTTTTTCTGAAGCCCCCCAACATTACAATTTTTTTTTGATCAAGCAGTCATGTCGACTCATCCTTTTTAGGAAGGTACTGAAAATGCCGATTATGTATTTGAAGTAAAACCAAAATTGCATACAAAAAAATAGAAGCTGGATTACATATGTAATCCACGCGCCCACTGGAGAGTTAAGGGTGTGAATATTATGTAAAGGGGGAGTGGAGTTTCGTATTCCATACGGAGTGGTCTCTTTTATTTTTGGTTCTTTAATAATTCTTTTACATTTAAATAAACTTTATTAATAATTATTGTGTTGGTGTCTTTTATTTGATGAATATCTAATTAAATAAATTTTTACTATAACACAACTCTCTTACTTTGGTTATTTTTTTCGATTCGTGTTTTAATTGTACGCTTAATTTTGCTCTCTTAATTAGAGTTAAGTATTTTTTTATAACTTAATTTGCACTTTTGACTGAATTTTTATGATTAATATTCTTCTCCGAAGAATTAGAAAATTTGTTGTGAAACTTGAAACAAGTGAAAATCGTACGTCAACTTTTTTTTGTCTTATACGTGTAGAATACACTCTATAATAATATGATCTCTATGTGAACTCTACAGGGTGTATCAAATTTCGTGTTAAGTACAAGGATCTCGCTTATTAGCGTAGATAGGGAGTTGGTTAATCGGACAAAAACGATCCTTGACTTATGCCTACACTAAATCAAAAAACAAAATTTAGCCCCTCCATAACGTTTCTGAAATATGGCGGAAAATAACAAAATTGGCATTTTTAATTTTTGGCTTTAAAATCGTTATTTGTAAAAATTTTTAAAAACTGGAAAGACTTTCTCAAAGGAACTTTTTCTGTTCTTTCAGGCCATGTCAACGAATTTTCGTTATCATTATTACTTTACTGTATATTGATACCAACTTTTGTTTTTCATGGGGAGGCATTTAAAAATTTTATGTCATCGGATAGAGAAAAAAATGCTGATTCCAAAAATGTATAACTAATTGCCCTGAATATGAATGAATAGAAATGTCTCTATAATTACTACTTTTGTTCTTGTTCCTGTTACTTTTTTTCTTGTATATCTGTAATGTGCAAAATATTCGTTGAAAGAAAGGCAGAGCAAACAGAATTTTATTAAAATTAATATTTATTTTCTCATTGAACCAGAGATTGTGTACGTTAATTAAGTCAACCTCATTATTACATCTAAATAAGGTAAATTATTGTATTTTGGATCATTTACGGCCTTGAGCTTCTCTAGCTTCAATTCTTTTACCATATATTAGTTTATTATAATAATAGTGACCGCCAATTGCAGCCCCCGCAGCAACAAGTCCAGCTCCAGCTAGAGCACAGCCAGCTACAGTACCCAGAGTACCGCCAACTACAGTACCGCCCGCTGCCGCAGTTCCGCCAGCTGCCGCAGTACCGCCAGCTGCCACAGTACCGCCAGCTGCCGCAGTACCGCCAGCGGCCGCAGTACCAAAAGCTGCCGCAGTATCCAGGGCTGCTATAGAACCGCCAGTCACTGTTGCTACAGCTCCACCCCATCCTATTTGAGACAATGCTGAAAATACGATATTCTTGACTAATCTAAATTCTTGCTCTGCTACAACTTTTGTAATTAAAGCGGTTACTTTAGACATCAATTTTCCCAAATTCTTTTTGTAGTTTTCCAAAATTAAATTTGCGTAATGCTCTTCCAACAACCCAAAATCATCTAAACCAACTATCAGATGCAACGTTGAACGAAACTCTTCAACTATATTAACATGAAGATTATTGAGCGACGATACAGTTTCATTTATTCTTGTCAAATTTTTCTGGATTTCAGATTCTAAACGACCATTTATTACATTTAATTCGCTCGTTACATTTACTAATTCACCATCATGGGAAGCAAATACATAATCTTCGATGTCAAAAAAATTTATATATGGATTAATAATCGTGTTAATAGGTTGTTCGAATAACGATTGGTCAGTATATTTAGCAACTATTTCGCGCAAAAACTTTAACGCAGTGTCCGGAAGAGCTAAATTAATTTTACACTTATCAATTGGAGCTGATCGACAAGACTCTACAGCTTCTTTAATGTTAATAGCCAGGCGATCCGATTCAGTAATTTCGCCTTCTTTCCAAGGCATTTTAAAAATTCCAATCAGCCCCTTATTGTTTACAAAATTTTTGACCAACTTTTTATTGGCAACCAACTGCGGCTGTTGTAATATTGTGTCTTTAAGCAAATCTATTACATTCTCTTGAGTGTAATCGTGATCATCTTTAGTAAAGATGACAGCAAAAGACTGAGCTAAGTCTTGGTAATTGCTCACAACTTTACTTAATTGCTTTAGCGACGACAAAAAACTACCAATATTGTCATTTACGATATCGGCAATATCGCAAACTAAAATAAACTTTATGCTAGCGGCAGATTTTATTTGTTTGTTAAAAATAGCGTTCATAATTTGTTGTTCTATTCCACGGTTATCTTCAAATCCTGGAGTATCTACCACACCAATTTTAGACGATAGAGGATATAGTACAGGTGCGCTTGTACGTGATGTACTTCCTTGACCGATTATAGGTCCATTTTTATTCTTACATAAAATTTTAAATACTTTAGGTCTTACTTCTATGCCGTATAGCGTATGCGACATCAAATAATTAATCAAGGTACTTTTTCCGCCTCTTGTATTACCTAATAGCAGTACTACATCCTTATTTTCGATTGTTCTTTTGAACGACATAAAAGCTTCTACGTTTTCTTTTAAAACGTCGATTACTCGAAGTACTTCTTCTCTCAAAGTCATCTTTAAATCCTAAAAATAAAGAGTAAGTTGTTTATTTTAAATATTTGACACATCTTTATATTTAATTTTAATAAATATTTATCGAATGGTTCATTGTACTATACCAAAATTACAAAGTTATTTGGTAAATCGCTCAAAATAATAAAAAAAGAAAAAAATTATTGTATACCGGGTGTTGAATGGCGTACCCGTACATAGAACTAAAATCACATTTTTATAGTTTAGAATTGTTTAGTTCGAAAAACAGCAAATTTGACTATATTTATAACCGATGAAAAATGCCCCAAAATATACGATGCGATAAAAAAAGAAAGTTTTTGACTCTACATAATATAATTAATTGAGAAGACTCATGGTCCAAAATATGAAAAATCATTGGTAATGAGGTAAGGTAATTTTTTATGAGATATAAAGAAAATAAATAAATGACAATATTTTATTGCTCAAAAATGCTCACATCACTCTTAAGATAATTTTTTTTAATATTCACCAAAATAGTACTCTTGGCTAACAAACGCTTCTGTTGAAGTCTTACGTATGTTTTTGCAACATTCTTTCGTACACATTTCGTCTTCATATCTAAAATAGCAAACAGAACCAAGAAAACGCCAAATGCGCCTACTTTAAAGTACGTAAATCCCAACATTCCGGTACAAACAAAAAATGTACTCAAAACAGATTTCTCTTTGGATGATAATTTTGAAAAGTAGTCATTTTTAGTTTCTTTTTCAATCAACTCCTTCTCCGCTAAACTTTTAATTATTGAAATCAATTTAGGCGTTTTAAGAGTTAGGTTTTGTTTGAACGTATGTCTCTTTAATATTTCCAATTTAAAATATTCGCAGAGTTTCAATAAGCCTTCAAGCTGAAGTTTCATTTTTGACAATTCGTCAGATGTAGATGCAGAGAAATATTCGTGGTCAAGTTGTAACAAAACCCATTCACTTTCTAGTAGCTTGGGTACAATATTAGTAATTTCTTTTCTTATATCCATTTCATTTTTCACCATTACACAAATATTTACAGTTTCTTTTCGTAAATCGATTAAAGTTTCGTTGTAAAGCTTCAATATATTATTAGTCTTATAGCTCATATTTATTACAGATTCGATACATGCAACGTATTCTATTTTTCTCGATATATCTTCAATTGAATCTTCGTTTACAATGCTCATTTCACCGGCAGAAATGATATTTTTAAATTGCATTAAAATTAAGCGGAACTTTTCAATAAATAAGCTTCTTAGACCACTCGGAATATTTTCTACAAATCTGGAACTTTCGACTTCTTTAACATCAAGTACAAACGATAGAAGTAGTCGTTTCGATTTTTCCAATTCGCCGCCACGTAATAAAATTAAAAATTCTTCGCTCGAAAGCTCCTTTAATTGATTCAACGTTATTTTATTAAATTGATTTAATTTCACTTCAATATTTTCGACTAACTCCTAAAACGAAAGGTAACTTTCGAGTAAAAAATTATGAGCACTCGTTGATATACCGTATTTTATTTCATATACGTTCAAATTGATCGTGCCAGTTCTGAAAATTGCGTCCTTTATGTCGTCAATTTCGTTTCTCAGAACACCTTCGACTGCCGGCATCTTAAATAAACCGATTAATTCGATATGGTCCACTATATGTTTGATCAAACTCTTTTCACATTTCAAATTGTCGTCTTCCAAAATCTTCCAACTTAACATATCTGCAATTTCTTGTCTCGTGCAATTTTCTTCGTCTTTTGTAAATATTATAGCTACTCCATGTTTTAACTGATCAAAATTGGTTAAAATTGTTTGAACCGTTTGGACAAAACTCAGAAAGTTGTTTATATTATCATTTTTGATGTTATTGATGTCACTAACGAGAACAAATTTTACTTCTCGTGCGTATTTTATTTGGTTGATGTATAAGGAGTTCTCAATTTCTTGCAACACACCTCTATTATCTTCAAAACCGGGAGCGTCGATTAAAATTGTGTCCTTATCCCTATCCCACTCGTAAACAGATGGAATCGTAGTGTGAGACACCGAACTATGTCCAATTTCGGAACTGGACGATTCATCTTTGATTTTAAAAGATTTTCCTCGTTGAAAAGCTGTCAATGACGGTCGATTTGTTATGTATTTAACTAATGTGGTTTTCCCACTCTTAGTAAGTCCGATAAAAATAACGGTCCGTTTATTTTCGATTTGTTTACGAAAAGAATAAACCAATTCGTCCGATGTTCTCAAAATGTTAATGATCTTTTCTTTTAAATCGGCGCTTTCTTGATCTATAATTTCTTCCTTCAAGATACTTTTTTTTAAATTTTCAAACTTATTGATAGACAAATCATACTTACGCTGCAAGGGAAGTTTTATATTGATTACGATGCTCCTACTACTACCATTAAATCACAAATTAACCCAAATTGTGTATATACCTCCGTTTCTGAAAAAAGTAAAACACTATTTTCAGTTTCAAGTTTTACCGCCGAATCAATCGGCTTAACTATTAGGATTATTATTGAATCTATTATTCATAGATATGAATCTATAAATAATAATGATACCACGTTAGTTTGTACAAATAAGATGAACATAATACAACGGCCCCTCAAATCCTAAGATTGTTCCCTTTCTGTATATTATTGCTCATCCAATACAAAGTCTACCTCCGACATTTAATATTTATATTAATATTTTGTCATATTTTTCCCAACATATTTTGCTGTTTTGGAGCTTTGCGAAGTAAAAATTTTACGACAGTCGTCTTAATAAATTCATCGGTGCAAACCTAAATTACTTTAAATTGATAAGTTATCTGTGGTTATCTGGAGCCCCAATGATCATATTATTACTATTTACAATTATAACTTGACCCTTTGTACTATAATGAGGAAAAAAATTCTGTAGATCGTAGAGACAGATAGAACTTGTTTTCAAATTGATATTTCTAAACGCTTTATGCTATGGAACTACTAATATAATTCTTTCAAAAATACTCTTACTGCTCCCTACTACGAAATTCTTGGAACTTCTTTATGCGACTAAGTTTGTTCTTCGCCACGCGCTTCACGCTCTTCTCCGAATCAGCAGCGAAGAGTCACTAAAAAACGTGTGGCAATCATGCCCGGATAAGTTAAGAATTTCCGCCACGAATTTTTTTAAACCGATATTGCGGAATTCCGGAATTTGCATGCGGAAAACCGCATCATGTGAATTAATTCGGTAATACGTAATACTGAATAAAAGAGTAGTTAAAAGTGAAACCTTTACGAAACCAGGTGCTCTATAATTCTACGTCAGAGCATCTTTCTTAGCTTTACAAGAAGGGGAGGGTATGGCGTATTTTCTGCCCGGCGATTAAATATTTGTAATATTGTAATTGTACAATTACAATATTACAATTTGTAATTTACAATTGCGATCCAAGACGACCGAATTTAATTTTAAAAAATTATAATAACTTCTGAACTTACCAAACTTTATTGCGGGAAGACCAAAACTTTGCAAGCTAGGCTCCTTGTTGTAAACAAATAGTTATGATAATTTATGCTTTTGGTTAAAATAATGCTTTTCAATCTCCGGTTTTGATGCCAAATTCAACTAACATTGTCCAAACGTCCATACACCGTCTTTCTGTACCTGCCTGGTACCTGCGTAAACTTATTTATATAGTTTTAAAATTATTAGGAGTCGGCGTAGTAGGAGCGGCGAGGGATATATGTTGCGAAGGCTATAATAGCATTCTCCAACCGTAGTACACATACTATTTTTTCCATTACTAGCACCTCAAACTCCCAAAAAACGTTTTATTTACGATTAATTTAAGAAAATAAAAGAAATTCACAAATTTCAAGCAGCTTGGATTTTAAATCAAGTCGTTTATTCTTTTGTTTTTTCAATGACAGTTCTATAAATGTATTGTTGAACTGCATAAAATAAACGTAATCTAAGGTAATTAATATAATTAAATCCCCAAAATAATTTAATAAGTGCAAATAATTCATCTTAAATAGAATCGTCCCTTTGACCGTCCATCGATCGTCGCCTGGTTCTAAAATTAATCACGTTATCGATATTCGACACCCCATAATATGCGCATATGTGGCTTAAAGTATTGGAATCGCCTTCGCCCTCGGTAATTTCATTGTAATAACATTTTGTACTTCGTTGTTATGTGTAATGAAGGTAAAAGAAAACATGAACAGTCACAACCAGAGGCGTAGCGAGCATAACTGGCGCCCGGGGCACGATACCGTTTTGGCGCCCCCATCCCCGAAAATCGTAATATAAAATGTAGAATGTACTTTCTATAGTACAATACGTTCTCAAAAAAGAATACATAGCGCCGCAGGCAAAAATTTTGGTTTGTTCAAGGTCAAACGGCTTAAAATGAAATTCAGAAATTTTAGTAGCAATTTACCGTGTGTAAACGGATTGAGTTGCCAATAGGTGTAATAGACAATAAATTTTAGAATTTGATGTTGATATTTTGGAATGTCGCCCTGCTTGGCCAAAAAACAATTTTAAGCAGGTTCTCAGGGTGAAAAAATATAGTGGGCCGTGACAATTAAGAGAAAACTATTTTCTATTTAGGTAAAGTGCCTTTTAGGCCAATAATACGACAAAATTGTATTTCAACAAATTGCTCAGAATATGAAACTATGACCTTATGCCAAATTTCAAAGAAGTCGTGAATTAAGTTTTTTTTAACAGTCATTTCACGAATTTCGATTTGTGGCATCTACCTGTTTCCAAAACGCGTTTTTTCACTAAATGTCCGTTTTCGGTCTTGGGGCCTAACAGTTATATTAATTTGACATTGTAATATTGAATTAAAATTTGAAAATTGTATTAAACTCGTTATCATCTAATTAAAATTAAAATTTGCGATCTCTTTGAAATTTGGCATAACGCCATAATTTCATATTCTGAGCAATTTGGTTAAATACAATTTTGCCATATTATTGACCTAAAAGGCACTTTACCTAAATACAAAATAGTTTTTTCTTAATTGTCAAGGCCCACTGTATTTTTTCAAACTAAAAATCGGCTAAAAATTGTTTTTAGATCAAGCAGGGCGACATTCCAAAATATCAACACCAAATTCTAAAATTTATTGTCCATTACACCTATTGGCAATTCAATTGTGCTGTATTTTTGGAGAAACACAAATGTTTTTAACAGATGCAGTACGCATTGTAAATAGTTGTTTATAACGCGTTGAAAGCTTTCGGTCTAAACCTTGGTTATAGACCCTTTATCTATAAGTTATTAGTTGCCGACCAGGAAAAGACTGTAAAAAATAATAATAAACCCATCAAACTGATCGTTAAATTATTGGAAATATCATGCACATATTGCACATGCCGGTACCAACTACACATTTTAGACAATTATAAAAAGGACAATCTTCACCGTAGATATTTGATTAATTTAGGTACTGCATATTTTATCAGACAAATCAAGAAAGGAAATAATTATATTACAGTAATTATTAATTTAAAATATATTTCCCAGAAATCGATCAAAATAAAAATTAAAATTGTGAGGAAAATATTGTTTGTCTTAGGAACCATTTGGCGCCCCTCTGCAAGTGGCGCCCGGGGCATGATAGACCCCCTTGCCCCCCCCCTCGCTACGCCTCTGGTCACAACTAACTGCACTATTAATTATTACTGTAAATAAGATACCTGTTCCAAAGCTTTGGTTATCTGAATAAAGTTATTAATAATCATTTTCGTTAAGTAACCGTCGATTTTATTATTTTATACTGGATTTCCAAGTATAGAGTACAAACAAAAAATTAAATACTAATTATATAACCTAAAAACACGACTTGATCTCGAATGACAGTTTGAAAATTTTTACATTTTTACAACAGATCCATGATAGCCAACCTTGCAATAATTGCACTTCTGGTGTTCTGGCGCAAATAATTCGAATAGGACAAGCTCCAAATCATTAATATTATTGCGAAACACATTAAAACAATGAAAAACTTGGGCTGCACAAAAATGTATCATTTTTAGAAACATCAGCGAACATTCAAAGCACTGTTTTGCTGTTTTCAAATATAAAATGTGGGCGTGTCTATCGTCAATAACACTACTTAAGTTGCAATCCTGGAATTTGATTGACAGTATTTTTTATCTCCCTAGGTAAAATTTTATTATTTATTTTTAACCTAATGTGCAAGAGGGGGAGAAAAACAATTTCTCAAGTCAAATATCGGTAAATAATGACAGGTTTAGAGGCTAGTAGTGGAAAAAATACCGATTTTGCAAGGAGTACCAACTTTACTTACCGCACGGAGTTAGGTTATAACTTATAACAGCATTGTATTTTACTGGTCTCTGTGGAAACTATTAAGGTGTTGTAAATTTGATTTATACGGTCTATCAACAAGGCCTGTAAGTACGTTAAAATACACGATCGGGCGAAAACAATGTTAACGCCATCTAGCAAAATTTGATTAAACTGGTAAGTGTAGTAAGTTGTAGATGTGTTTCCTCTATGGTTGTAGGTAGACATCGTTCAAAACCTACAGACCTGCGCAAAAAAACAAATTTCGTACAACATCGTTACCAAGGTTACACACCAACCTGAACACACAGGTGGGCACTTTTTCTACCGCTTTCTCACTTCCGTGCACTTCCCCTTCTGCGCATCTATCTACTATCTATATCGGTCGGTGAGGTTTTGAGGTGCATACGTTTTCTATATTTTTTGTTTTTGCTTTGTTTACATACTCTCGCTACCGAACCTTAAGCCTCATTGACACGGTGATAGTATTTTATCAGAGTAAATATCATGAGAGTAAATATCATGAGAGTAAATCACGATAGTTACTGTCGTGAGAGCAACTTTAATTTCAATATACACGGTGATAGTATTTCTAGCGATCGTGAGAATTACTCGCAACTATCTAGCTTGACTAGATAGTTGAGAGTAACTATCATAATAGTGATAGTACGATAGTAGTCTATTTACACGATGATAATTTTGGTGAGATTTGCTATCATGATAGTAACTCTCACAAACTATCGCGAAAACTATCACCGTGTCAATGAGGCTTTAGAATCTCAACTATTAGATCTCCTCGCGCCGATAATACGGAATAGGCGCCAGGGGGGCCAGGGTGGTGCCCACCCTTTAAGTTGCGGTGCCCACCCGAGTGCCCACCCAAATATTGCACCAGCTACCAGTTACCAGTTTTCAAAGGCTTTCAGAAGTACTTTTATGTGGTTATAAAAAAAAAAAGATCTAGACCATTTTTGGCAACTTTTTTTTTATTTGCTCTTCTGCAGTGCTATTCTGTTTCTTTGGCTTCAAGCTGACACCCGGAATTTGTTCACACCGGTGTGAAGAGAAAAAGTGCGAAGAGATCACGCTTTTACACCGAATTGGTATTCTGTTTCTACTCGACGTGATCTCAAGACGCTTGTTCGTTCGATGTAAAAAAAGAGTCATTAAATCTAGGGGAAACGGTATTTTTTGTGGTAGTGACCATGTAGTAACCAATGTCACGTGGTGTATATTTTTTGACCTCGGGCCACTTTGACAGTTGTTTGTTTATATTCAGCTGTTTAGAGCGTGTTATTACTATGGAGACGATCGAAATTGTGGGGTTAGTAAAATAGTAATGTTTTTTTCATAAATGGAAATAAAATTAGAGTAAAGAATAATTTTGCTATTTTACTCTTTGTATTTTAGTGGGAAAAAATACTAGAGTTAATTGTCGGAAAGTACATGGAAGAGCACAGAAACTTCGCCTCTAGTAGGGAGAATGGCAATGGGCCCCCCGTTTCCGATTTGTGTAACATAAAGAATAAAGCCTCTGCCTCAGTGATAATGTAAAAATTTACAAACCTTATAAAATTATGATTCTAATAAAATTAATAGCTAAAAATAACCGAGTAAATTAAATTTAATAACCTCTAATATTACACAAGCCAAGATTTTCCCTAACCCTACATAAAAAATATTCTAAAAAATAAACCTCGCCCGAAAAGGGTTTACTAAACTCATTTTGTGCGTAATAGTGTCCAAAAAATTAAATTTAACTTAAAAAAAAGTCGTGGAATTGACCACTTCGCGCCAATTTTTTCCTTCACATCGCCTGCCGAGGCGATGTTAACATGACACCAATTCTTGACGATTTTGTTATGACGCTTATTTCGTTCACGCCCCTTATTTAAGAAACAGAATACCGATTTCGGTTTTTGGTGTCAGTATCACTCCATTCGACGATCACACCGGTGTCCAAAAGAAACAGAATAGCACCGCTGCACCGCTGGTCTAGTAGTCCCTACCATCCCTACTTACCAAAGTTTGTGCAGAAAGACTTTGCAAAATACGTTCTTCTGTTATAATACAAATATTTATGTAAACATTTAACGATCTATCTTTTCAACTTCGACCTTCGTGAATTCAATTCGCGACTGTTCACAACTTCCTGTAAACTGTAAACTGTAAACTCTCAAAATATGCGCTCATACGCATATTTATGCATAAACAATTGTTTATTTTGTTTTTGCGGGTCGCGGGTATTTATAATTAGACTCGCGATAATTCGCCGCAGTTGTTTTGTTTCACGTTCCATGTCCTGCCATCGCACGAAATTATGTTAAACTATTATGTCGTATGCAGTCAATTTCTGTTATTTCAACTCATCCATAAGATAAAGGCTATTACAAATAAATTATAATAAAAGTAAACATTTGGAAATGATGAGGGATGAGGAATCATAGAAATGATTAGCTCTAAAAATTTCATGACCGTACTTAGGAGTTGATCATTTTCCTCTTCATTCCCCTACGTGCTAATTAGAACAAACAATTTCAAAAAAACAAACTTATAATAGACTCTATTATTCCAGTTTCAATTTAGTAATAATAATAGTTAGTAGTACGTTAGGTACCTACAACAAAAAACGCTGCACTTTTTGATTGAGATGTGCCACTTTCTGTGGTCTTAATTGATGCCAAAAGGTAACTTTCCAGATAGGGAGCCACACTTGAAAATCCGTGTATAACACCATCATAACGGCCATTAAAGATTTGATGGCCCTCATTAGCCGAATAAATTTTTTGTATCTCAGCTAATAATAGTCCGATTACATTTATCTCTTTACCTTAAGAATTCTGCACAATTTTCAAAAATCTGAAAATTTAATTTTTCTCACGAGTTGCATTGATAAGTCCCTTATTAATTGTGCTCAATATCTCTTTTTACCCCACAACAAAGGGCTTATGTCTATGGGGTTCCGTATATGTCAAAAAATACTTTTTTCATACTCTGAGTTGACATCTCAAAATCTTATTAAGATGGCCTTGTTAAATATTAAAAAGTTGGTAGTTACCCAAAATTCCAACATTAATATCTCCAACTCTCTTCAGGGAACCACCTTCTAAGGGCTGTATCTCCCTTAGGAGACATCTTAGAGAAAAACTGTATTAAGCTTCTCGTCATTAATTGACTTGCTCTATACCCACTAAACCGTTGGGTACACATTTTAGAATCGCATTGTAGCAGAACGTTGATAAGGTTTTTTTGTATCGCGTTTTATTTTAATTTTTTCTTCGGAAATGAGCTCAAAAGGCGCAAAATAGAAAAAATTGTATAAAATTTATATTTCACACAATTTTTCCCAACTTTTTTTACCGCAACTTAAGTCAGAAGTCAGAACGCGTTTAGCTTCTCGACTCTGGGCTCTGGAGCTCGCCACCATCAACATTCCTGGCTTCCTGGACGTCTTTGATATGATGTACGAGATCAAACCTAAAAGACCACTTACTACTTCTTCACCAAAGAGTTGGAAAATTTTGCGGCCTCTTATAGATGCAATACAATTTTTTGATTTAGTTAAAATTTGATACCACCTCTTATTATTAACGTAACGTATTCAAAGGGTGATAAAAATTAGTCAGAATGGCTCTAAGGGCTCCAAAGTCGATAAAATGCACCATTTAGAAGTTATCAAACCCTATATCTGACTTATTAGGGTCATAAATAACAGTTTTCTGTGGTACAGTCGTATAGTATATGTAAATAACTTTCTTTTCCAAATGGAAGGTCTAATGGTTTATTTAACAATACACTTTTCTTTTCCTTAAGTAAACTTAATAAAAGATATGTAAATAATTATTATAGGCTTGTGTACATAATATTATGCCTACCAACAGTACCAGCACATCGTAAATTACCCAACAATCAAACAATAACTTTATACGACAATTAGGTGATCTTAAATGTTACATAATATTTAAATATTCATTAAGCAATTACTAAAACCAATAACGTTACAGTGCGTAAGTGAACTAGATATTAAATAATCGTGTACATACTCGTATAGGAAAATGTTATAAAAACTTAACTTGAAGGGTTTACTTTCTTCAAAACTAAAATTTTAGTTCAAGTATCATTAAGTTTCTTTTATTTTGTAATGTGGCATTTAAAATGCCCATTAGATAATCCCAATTTTTTCCACTCGACTTTAATATCTAATATTGAACAATTCATACACGCAATTTATCTTTAATGTGCTTTCTTTAGTTGATAATTACAGCAGTAGTGTATTAGCGTATACAGGGTGTTTCCCATAAGTGCGTCATAACTTCAGGGGCTGTTACAAGAACTCAAAAGAAGTTGTTTGACCCCAATTTTCTTATACCGAAAGTTCCCTCATTCAGAGTTACAGGGTGTTTTAGCTGAAATTTTCAAATTTTTGAAAATTTATTGTGGCGAAACGAAAGCAGATGAGAAAATAATTTTTGTGGAGATGCCTTATGTATTTTTAAGTCTATGAGATAGGTGTGGTACTTTTGTTTTTCAACTGCCAATATGGCGGATTCAAGATGGCGCTTATCGAAATATTAATGGGATTGCAATAAAATCTTGGATACATGGGTTTCTTAAAAATTCGTCGACAAATCTGATATTAGAATTTCAAAATTAAAAAAAAATGACAAACGCGTAACCTGAGCGAAAAAATTCTTTTTACCCAATTTGATGAAAATTACACTGTGGGTACTTTCGAATATTCGCTTTCGAACTATCCAGCCAGAATTTCAAAATTTCATCTAGAAAAAAAAATACAGCTATTTGAAAGTAATTAATTTATAAATTTTAAAATCAAGTGCCTACTTTATAAAATATTTTCCCTCTTAATCATTTATTTCGGTCGTGGTGGTTAATGATTGTACTCGGATTGTACTTGTTGGCGAAATAAATGATATTATTATTATTATTATTTGTATTTGTACTGATATAAGTATTTTCAATTAGCTGTATTTTTTTTTTCTAGATAAAATTTTAAAAATCTGACTCGATAGTTCGAAAGCCAATATTCGAAAGTACCTAACAGTATAATTTATTTTAATAAAATTTGAAAAAAAAAATTATTTTTCTCAGGTTCCGCGTTTGTCATTTTTTTTTAAATTTTAAAATTTTAATTTCAGATTTGTCGACGAATTTTCAAAAAATCTATGTATCTAAAATTTTATCCCATTAATATTTCGATTAGCGCCATCTTGAATCCGCCATATTGGCAGTTGAAAAACAAAAGTACCACATCTATCTCATAGAGTTAAAAATACATAAAGCATCGCCACAAAAATTATTTTCTCAACTGCTTTCGTTTCGCCACAATAAATTTTCAAAAATTTGAAAATTTCAGCTAAAACACCCTGTAACTCTGAATGGAGGAACTTTCGGTATAAGAAAATTGGGGTCAAACGACTTCTTTTGAGTTCTTGTAACAGCCCCTGAAGTTATGACGCACTTATGCGAAACACCCTGTATAACTACTATTTTCAGACAGGTTTTTAATAAGTAAACTGAAACTTATTAAATTAATTAGTTGCTAATTACTGTAATAGCATTAATAGTATGTTTGACGCACTTTGGAAATGTTTATTGCAATTTTTTTTTCCTTTGGTGCTTTTCTAAATATTTTTTTAGAAAATAGTACCAAATTTACTTTTAAACTGTTTTTTTATTTAAACGGTGTCATTTAAACGTTTCGCCTTACTTTTTTTTCGGTTTTTTTCAGTGGAATTATTAAATATTGTTCATACAGTGTGTGTCTGTAATAACGTGTCACGGCGAATATCTCGGCTATTGTAAGAATTTCAAAGAAATGTTATATAAAAAAGTTGTGTAACTTTTTATTTGCAATAATACGGCAAAATCAAAAAAACAATGAAACATAAAATTTTTGAAATATAGCTAATAAATTCAAAATTTTAAATAGAACATACCCATTGTTATTGCGTATTCTAAAACAGCCTAAAATTGTCTTTCTAACGATATATCATTCGTTATAATTATCTAATCAAATAAACGCATAAATCGATTATTGAATAGCGCATGAAACGCGCCTATTTGAAATAGGTACTGAAAACAGTAGGCGGCGAAACAATTGCCAGCGTATATTTGACAGTTGTTGCTTAGCTATTTAATTCCGCATTGTAAATTTTTTATCCGCAACCGTTATAATACACTTATTACATTTGACATTTTTGACAAGTAATGTGTGCCATAACCTGTCAGAATTCATAACTCACTTTTAAACCAGTTGACAGCCAACCACCTGTC
Source organism: Malthinus flaveolus (assembly GCA_950108345.1). NCBI lineage: Eukaryota > Metazoa > Arthropoda > Insecta > Coleoptera > Cantharidae > Malthinus > Malthinus flaveolus. Next base: position 16,061,846 of record OX467287.1, on the reverse strand, counting down.
AAATTAATTAAAATCCTGCTAAAATCAAATTAAATTCAGTACTAGCAACTTAAAATTTTTACAACACCACATTTTGACATTGATAAAAAATGTCAAATTAAAAAAATTAATTTAAATCATTTTAAACACATATAATGGTTGCCGATAAAGCATAGTATTCTACTTGACAGTAATGCTCATTATCCTCTCGTTGAATAATATACTAATTTTCTATTTTGCTTTGCGTTTGTTCTAGCCTTGTTTCGACACCGAAAGCAGTGCAGAAACAGATCCTGTTTCAACACTGTTATAGGGATTTTATTTTTAGGGTGGTTAAGTGCGTCAGTTATTATTTTGACAGATGTTTGTCAAAGTCCATTAGTTTTTACTGTTTTTAGGTTCCTGTGTTTAATTATGTTTATAAAATTATTTTTTCAAGAAGTTTTAGCTAGTTTTATTTAGGAAAAACGATATCAACACGATATTATGTATAACTATTTAAAAAATATTAAGAGGATTGATACATAACATCAAAATAACTTGAACATTGCTCTTTACTTACTAACTTTTAACTTTATATAAATGTCAGTGCTGACAACATAAATATGTTACCAAAAAGTTCCCTAGAGCGGTTTTAAATGTTTTTTAAGTGCAATAATTATTTATAATAATTTATTGCTAAATAGAAAAATAGTATAAAAAACTTGAATCACAAGAGTTTTTGGTAGCTTGTGACTCATGTTTTTAATACATCTACTATTACTTTATTTTATAATTTGAGTGTCTATTTCAAATAGGCGCGTTTTCAGCGCTCTGAGTGATACATCGCTGGAAAGACAATTTTAGGCAGTTTTAGAATATGTAATAACAATGGGTACGTTCCTTTTAAAATTTTGAATGTATTTGCTATATCTCAAAAATTTGATGCTCCATTGTTGCAACGTACAACCGCTCGTCCATTCGCCACAATAGCGTCAGCTTTCATGGTCGCTTAATGCAAATCGATTTCTTTTATTTATCAAAAATGGTGGTCAAGCTACAAAAATATACATAATTAATGTGGCGGAACTGTAACAATTCGGCGCAACTGTGAAAATACGGTGGAACAGTGACAATACGGCGTATGCGTCGTCCAGACTAGGGCTGCAGCAACGTGTAATGCAACATGCAACGTGCAACCAGTGTGGACGAGCGGTTTCACATTGCATTACACATTGCATCTCTAGTCTAGACGTCGCTTAAGATACAATATTAATATTAATACGCCGTATTTTCACAGTTCCACCGTATTGTTACAATCCCGCCACATTAATTATGTATATTTTTGTAGCTTGAACCATTTTTTAATAAAACCCCAAAAAAATTGCTTTGCATTAAATGGCCATGAAAGTTGAGGTTATTGTGGCGAGTTCATTCAAATTAAACAGCAAAGGTGTTTTTCCAGAAAAATTTATAAAATTGACTATTTTATTCATACATACATTATATAACAAACAACCAATTAAATTCAAGTATTTGAGGAAGGAAGGCGAAATTTCGGGATCAATTTTCAATTTTCGTTAAAATAAATATATCTGGAAAAATATTAGGTACTCGTCAAAACGCGAAATCACAAAGGAACTTTTTATTCGGTTTTCTTTCTAGATTATAGTGCTACTGCTTATATCCGCTAATTTTAAAACACCCTGTATAAAATGTAGAATTAACTTTGACCTCTTGTATTTTGTTAACCAACCATAGAACCTATAATAATGTTATTAATAAGCTGTCAAAGTTTTTTAAGCCCATTATATTATAAATCACCCTGTATATTATGATAAGCTAATAATTATATTAAACTAAAAAAAATTTTAAAAATTAAAAAAAAATTTTTTAAATAAACTTGAAGAATGTTCCAAATGTTACACAATAAATTTATGCTAAAACGTTATGCATAAAAATAATTGCTGAAATTAAACAATTAGTGTATTTACGAAATAATAAATAAGGAAAAGAAATTGGTAAATAATAAAATAATAATAAAACGGCACATACGTGTAAAGTGTAAGTGTCGTTTCCTGAAACAAACCTTGTCAATTCGAGCTTAGTTACGTAAGTTCTCCTACCTTCATCAAATTTTAAGTTTGTTGAGGTATGTAGACTGCCTTAAGAAAATCGCGAGTCTACCGCTAAAAAAGTTAGTAGTACTGTTGTGATAGTAACAGGTGAGTCTACCATTTTTATGGTATAAGCGTATAAGGGACGAATAAATATTTTAAAATAAATTTTCGTGACTCGTAACTGAAAAAAATTATAAAAAACTTAGTGTTGGGAAAGAAATTTTTTTTTTGGAAAATTTTTAAACATTTTGAAACTAGTGCGTCGTTTTTAAGCTGTGAGGCCTTTATACCACTCAAAATATAGTGTTCTTCGAGGTACACCACCTTTGCTTGGCTTTGTTTAGTTTAAATCGTTTGCAAATTTTATGCTTTCGTTGCAATTTTTACAATAACAAAAATTTGTTAGTTTTTAAAAGTTTGATTTGTGCATACGTGCATAGGGTAGCAATTATTTCAATTATGTGCCGTTTTAAAGTTCAATGGCAAGGTAATTTATCAGCGGCGTTGCGAAACTCGTTTGGGCCCCGTTAGTTTCTTCAAATTCTTCACACTCTTTCATTTCGGTACCAAAAAGTTGTAAATATTTAGGGAAAAATAAAAATGTAAAATACGGACAATTTGTATTTTCTAGTATCTAGAGTGCTTTCCACGAAAAGTTTTCACAAGTTCTTGTCGAAGGTGTGTTGACTCGAACTCTATTGATATCCTATTCACTGCGTTACATTATATTTTCTTTATTACTTTTCCGTATCGTTATACTTTGAAAAAGTGGCAGTATGTCAAAAAAGAATTTTTTTTAAATTTAATTGCTCGACGTTTTTGGTCTCCCTGAATCCAAAACAGTAAACAAAATTTGTTAGAAAAAGTATGTCTGTGCATAACGCCTTAGAACAACAACCACTGACGTGATTTCGATGAACTTTGGGTTCAGTGCAGCCACTTGAACAAAATTTCTTCGACAAAATAAACTTTTAATCAAAATCGACGCAGGGTTGTCCAAAATAAGAGGGTTAGTTTGGTCGCATTTCGGAAAATCTATGGCAGCCACCATAACGATTGTCCAATGTTTTAGTTTTCTTATTATAACTTTGCAGCAGGAATACATAATACCTAGATAAAATATAGAGCCTTAGTTTTGATATAGTCAATTTTTTAAATAATTTCAAAATTGACTACTACTTAAGAACCAAAGTTGACTAAAATCAAATAATGGATTTTCTCAAAATCCGCTCCGGCCGTTTTGTTTATACATATTTTGATATGTTGTGGATATCGAAGTTCCTAATTAAACACTGTTGTTTAGTTCATGTGCTCTGAGCAGAACCGGAGTTATCATTTTTTGAAGGACAAAATTTCAAAACTTAGAATTGTTATTGTAATTAAAATTTATAATTGCAAATTAGTACATTAATTTATTCTATGAATTTCTATTGTGTGTTACAATTTTAGTTTAAAAACAATTCCGGTTAAACCGGAAATTAGGCAGGTCAAAGAAGTTTTTGAAAACACCCTGTATATTTTATGATACATATTTTAAAATATTGTATATTTAATTCCTATTTAACCTGAAATGGGGTTAGTTTTTTTTATCTTAAATACAACACCCTATATATTTTTAGTAGTCTAGAGTCTAGAGTCTAGGTCTAGAGTCTAGAAGATTGTAAAATTATCTGTCTAGTAATACTAAACACTTTATATTTTAACTTTCGGTTCAGTCGGAAATACGATTAGCTTTCCTATTTTAAATACAAATACATATAGAATAATTTTTGTATAAATTTAGTTTTTTGAAATCAGGGGGTCAATTTCACTAACTCTGATTAAAGAATTTAATCACGGTTAATAGCAGTTAATCAATAAAATGCCTTGTCAGGAGACTCATGACATCTATTAAAGACGTTCCGAAGTGCAACTATCAAGTAGCCATGATTACAAAAGCAATGGTAGTGAGTAGTGATTCAGTGATTGCCATTTACGGCTGAAAAGCATTGATGAGAAGGAATCAATTATTCTTATTGATTATTCCGTTGATGTTTTTTATTTTGCTATTGACGGTAACAGCGGCCTCTTGCTCATGAAGAAAAACGGCTCAATCATGCCGTGGAGTTGTGCAGCTGTGATTTGACCCTGTTGGATTTTTTTGTGGGGAGTCCTTAAAGATAAGTGTTACGCTAACCATCCAAAGACGATTAATGCCTTAAAACGCGAAATAGAAGTTGCCATTAATGCGATTGGAGCCCAAACAATCGAAAATGTACCGAAAAGTTGGGTTGATCGGATGGGGTACTACTCATAATTTTGAAAAAATATTCATAATTGTTTTTTATAGTCGATTCAGTTTTCAAACGTTACATGACCCACCCTTTAGCTCTAAAACAAAAGAAGATGCCAAATTCCGGTTTTTGCCATTGAGTTCCTCTCAAAAAAAGAGAACGAGGATGAACCATCTATTCTTCCATTTATCTTATACTTTATAGTTATAGATTTCTCCATAAGGGCCAGCGAATTTTGTCCCCCTCCCCCCCTGTACAGGTAAAAAATTGAAAGCTAATATAAAGTTTTTTTTTCTATTCGAAATTTTAATCAAGTTAAAAAATTTTAAGTGCAAGCATGACTCATTTTTTCCAAGGTACCTATATTGGGTTTTAACATTGAACCTGGTGGAGCCAATGACCAAACGGGGCCCAAGTGTTTCATTAAGAAACACCCTGTAGATGTATACTAACGACTTTATCTACAAATTTACGACAATTCTATTTTGTTTAAGTTATAAAACGTCATTTTAAAACCGATTTTATATTATTATTAGATGTACCTACCAAACTTGCGAATTTCTATAGAAATGTTTTAAAAGGCTGACGTATAGGTAAACAAGTAAAGAGCAAGGCAATCTCCCTGATTTAAAAGTTTCAAAGGCACCGTAATCATTTCCTTTTGGTAATTTTGACCATATTGCACACCTACATTGAGAGAAATTATGAGCTTGTGAATCATTTTATCATTGAAATGAAATGTTATGCTCTTTTTATTATAAACTGATCTTAACCATGACCCAATACTGACACTTTATTATTTCCTATTACCCATCATTACTGCCGCGAGTCGAATCGCATAGTCTCGCACGCACTTTTTACATACGTAATTATTAAGTTTATACTTCCTGATTTAATAAGACCACAAGACGTGTTGTGATATTTTAGATATTTATTATCTAATGTTAAATATTGTAAAAATTCTTCAAACTAGTTGTGAAAATTGCGTTTATTCGCGAGCGAGGCTTACGTAAAGGAATAATTTTGGTATATGCCCAATGTGAAATAGTAAGTTTGAATGTCTATAGCGACAAATATGTAGGAAACCTTTGAAAATTGATGTTTATGATAGATTTTCCTCTTCGTTATTTATAAATAAACAATAAAATTTTCAATGTCAACAATAATAATATATAATATAATATAGGAAAGGTACTGCGTCTTTCAGTCTTTCCTTATAAAAAGCATATTAACTAATCTAATTAACATAATTTAGTTAAAAAACAGAGCATACATTAATAAGTAATAAGTGTGCGAAACGAAACCCATTATAAAGTATCAAGAACTGGATTGGTTGGGATTATTTTTTTAATTTGGCTATATTTGTCTATCATAAATTAATATTAATAATTGTATTAGTCAACTGTATTAAGTAGTGTGAGGCTGTTTGTTTGTCATCTGTCCGTCTGTCCGTCTGTGGGCCTGCCTGTCTGACTGGATGTATACACTTAACCGTTGACTGACTGTTTATCCGAGATAAGAGCTGTTTAGGCCTAGTTGTATAAACGAGCTAATCTGAGAGTCAAAGTTAACTTGACGATTAACCTAAATTCAACATAAATAACAACTAATTCTGAGTTAAATTGAAATATATTTGACTCTAGAAAATTGATGGGTTAACCCTAACCCTGGACCAAGTGCCTACGAGCTAACCTATTCTAATCTACGCTAAGATTTAACCTTATATTCAGATCGCGAAGTTAACTCTGACTCCACGATTATCTCGTTTATACAACTGGGCCTTATTGGTATATTCAATGATTTAACTACTAGCCCAGCCAAATTAGACAAATTAAGAGAAATAAATTCCAGAGTTTTGAAAATCAGTATGGTTGTTCGTTGGAACCTGCATATTAACATACTAAAAGTCATGGGTGGTGGGGGCGAGCGGTGGGAGGGGGCTGCTTAAAGACTATTTCTTGTTTGGGCTTATATCTCCGTAACTATGAATCCTACGAAAAATTTATATCTATACAAAATTAAAGTACACAAAATTTCCTACAAAAAGGCCTTATTCATTTTTCTCGTGCTGAGTAAAATCACCGAGGTTCCACAAAGACCTCAGTTGACATTAATTTCAGCGACGATATGACAATAAAACGTTCTGCAAGTGCGCTGCTTTAATATTGAGTTGATGCTCAATGATAGTATCAGCATCCCCCTCAGCTGTTGTTGTTTCAATATCCTTCCTATTCAATTTCTGAAACAGAAAATTAATGGACTTTAGTCTTGTTTCTCTCATTAGCGGGAGCTTCTTAGAGGTACGATAAATATTTCCTATATCACATTACATAGAATAAGGACGTAGTTAAAGATGTTTTAAAACAAATTTCTTATTGTACCTCCAAGTTGTGAATAAGAAACTTTTGAAGTTCAATAGCGTGCTCACTAATGTTACAATTTCGAGCAATTTTTTTTAACTTCTTCACAATGAGGACAAAACCTGGCGCCACCACAAAAACACCTTTTGTTTTAAAATATCTTTAACTACGCCCTTATTCTATCTGTTGCGATATAGAAAGTCTTTATCGTACCTTCAAGTTGTGAATATGAAGCTTCTGAAGTTTCATAGAGCGCTGACTAATTTTACAATTTCGAAAGTTTTTTTGTTAATTCTTTCACAATAGGAATAGGTGAGGACGAAACCTAACACGATTTTTGTTTGCAGAAATATTTAATTAAGTACATCTTTATTCTACCTTATGCAATGGTGTGGATAAGTTTGGTAGTTGATTAGTTTCATGAAATTGACGCGTCTAAAGTCCCCCCCACACGATCTGATTTGGTCAGGCGGTCGGGCCGATTTGGTCCGATCAGGTAGAATATCAGGTCGTGTGTAGGCTTGTCGTCTGACATTTATTGTGTCGGGTCGTCGGGAGTTGTCAGATAGCCCGTCCACCTGACTACCCAACCGCCTGACCAAATCAGGTCGTGTGGAGACGTGTCAGACGATTTAGCGTGTAGGCAACACCAGATTTGGTCGGACCGACTGTCGGGCCGACCGCGTCAGGTCGTGTGTAAGGGACTTTGTTGGGTCGTGTGTAGGCCACACCTGATTTGGTGTGTGGCGTCAGGTCGTGTGTAGGGGACTTTACTCCGCAGTTTGTACAGCGGTAATTAAATTCAGTAATGCCGCTTTATCCGCGCTATATCTCGAAAAGCATTAACTTGTGTGAAAAATAAATAGAATCAATCTTGTAGAAAATTCTATCTACTGCAATTTTGTATATAAATAAAATTTTGAGGGTTGATAGTTACGGAGATATAAGCAAAAAACCAGAAGGAGTCACTTATAAACAGCTCCCCTCGACCACGCTCGGCCCCCACTTTCCAGGACTTTTAGTATGTTGTACCGTAGGTTTCAACAAACAACCATACCAACTTTCAAAACTCTTGGATTTTTTCCTCTCAAATGCCATATTTTTGTCTAATTTGACTGGAATACCTACATGTTTAATACGATTGCAGCCGGATCTGGGTATGGACAACGCTCAAAAAATCAGTTAAACGAGAAAAAAAGCAAGGTCATTAATAAATATTAAAGAAAATGTAAACTTCGCCAAAATGTTATTTCCGCGTAATAATTTTGTTTGCGCTTAATTAATAATGCAATGTGCTTCTAATGGTAATGGACGTAAAACTGATTATCTTTTAATAATTTTTTTTCCGTTGACAATAATATCGTGCACTTTATTGAATTTTATTACATCAAATTTGAAAGTCGAAAATTGCACAATATTCACATGGCGGGCTAGATCGCTAAATAAAAGATTATAAGCCACAGTTGCATCAGTGCTTCCCCGATTGAAATGTAGAAACGTTAAAAATGTAGATATCTAAATACAAATGGAAGCTTATAAAATCGTTTCCCGTGTATTCCTGTAAGATGAAAATTAAGCACCTTTCTTCACTTTCTAAAAGCGTTAATTTTTGCGCGCTTCCTTCTCGCTTTACTAATTAACGTAACAAACATCTTCAAGTTGAAAGCCGATATTCGTCCTCTTTGAGATGATTTGCATTCGATCGTTTTACGACAGAAATGAAGAAACCCTTTCCATTAACTGTCCAAAAGACAAGTTCAATAGCATAATTTTTTTACAAGAACCCACCAGAGGAAATGCATTTTTGCCACAAATACTCGTTCTTCTTCTTTTTCATAAGAAAAGTCAACAATAATATGTCCTTTTTAATATAAAAGTGTTTCTTTGTTTGACGAGCAATAAATTTTCATTTGTGATGCGTAGCGCGCAGTGTAGCAGACCGAGTGAATTTCCATCCTTGGATTTTGAGTTTTTCCTTTTTACTTTTTACATACAGAAAGCACACATGTACAAAAATATAAAAAAACCTTAAATTTATTATTATTTATTCTTATACATTCATGCTTAACAAACTTGTTTCTTCACTTCTCTGATAATTAATAATCCTGTGAAAAGTTTATTAGTTATTTTATAGTAGGATGCACTCGACAAACTTAAAATTTTTAATTTGCAGAATTTTTGTGTTTTTTATGTCATTACTTAACTTAATTTTTAAATACAATTTTATCACCAAATCTTTTGCAACCGTATAAAGTTGTTAAATTAGTTTCTGTTTGTTTTTCTTACGTAAAAACTTTTAATTAGTCAAACAAAAGTTTATTCTAATTTCTAAATAATAGTTGTTCGTCGGCGATCGTTCCCCAACTAGACAACCTTAGAATGTCCAGCCATGTGAGTTGTGAGCTTATTATGCTGCAAGGTGCTCTTCCGACTAAGTAGTCTTGGTGCAAACGTATTTATGTTTCGATAAATAGAATCTCTAAGCCAGTGTGTAGCCGACCCCGAAGTATCATAAAATTGGGCTACCCAAAATCCCAGTCCTGTCGGAAATACAAAGAATTATTTTTTGTACCTATACCTTATACGTCCCGTCATATTCAAAAACCATTTTGCTGGTACCTTCCAAAGGCTTACAATCAAAAAACGTGCATCTAATGTTAGAATTGTAATTTTCCCCATTGCAATTTTTTCTAATTTTCCACGTGAATTGTCGGAGAAATACGAATAGTTGTGATATAACTTTTCCCAAAAATCCGCCTTATGTAACTTATCGATTACATATTGAATTACCATTAAATATAGAGTTCAATTAGGTACTAATAGCAAATAAAACCCAATTTGGATGATATAATAACTAATACTTGAGATGTGAAGGAGTCAGACATAGCTTTCACCAAATTATACACAAGTTGGGTACTTACATATGTTATGCAAATTTATGTGTTCTTTACATATTTCCTTAGAGTAGTAATTAAAATTTTATTAATTAATTTGCTGGAAAACGACAACCTTGCTCTTTAATGTTAACTCCACCATAGTACCATGACTTTGATTATTTTTATGCATTTTAAAAATTAGGTCACTTCTCGTTTGACCTCAGTTTCCTGATGTGGTAGGAGAACTTACGGCTTAAAAAGATTAACCTCTAAACTCACCTCTCAAATATAGCAATTCAAGACTCTCCGTCTTATTACCTTCCTCACTTCCACAAATTTGTATACTATAGACCTTAGATGCCCTAATTCTACTAAGTCCTTGGGTTATACTGTGTTTATACTCTTTTACAAGTCCACGATTCTATCGCTTTAAGCTAGCGTTAAAATTTTTGTTTTTTAGGAAAAAATGACGAGCGTACAATTAATAATCAATCACCATTGGAAAGAAAATTGTGAAAAAAAGACCCAAGAAGAAGATTACAATGAAAAACTTACAGACAAGGCGCTCGAAGTTGCTCTACTCGAGCTTAGAGAAAATTCAAACATACGCGAACAATCTTTAGCGCAGTTTCGCGAATGGATACGCCAAAATAAAGACATTGAAAACTGCATTATGGGTAATACTAACTCTTCTTTACTAAAAAATCAAAATTTAAAACGACTATTTTTAGACGACAGTTTTTTGTTACGTTTCTTACGCGTGAAAAAATTCAGCATTCACATGGCCCAACAAACTTTATTGAAATATTTGAATTTGAGAAGATGTTTCAAATATATTTTCGATAACATGGATTATCTCGATCCGAGAGTCAACGAAGTTATTAGCAGTGGGTAAGAAATTGAATTTTTTTCATTTAACGCGTGTTGTTTACGTTACCTTTTCAGATACATATTTGCAAGTCCGTTCAAAGACAAACATGGAAGGCGCGTTATCATTACAACTCCAAGTAAGTGCCCGATTTATTTTCGTAGGCTCCCGCCTCGCTTACGCGCAATGAAATAAATTAGAATGAGCCACTTTAGCAATTCACGAAAAAGTCCACGTCGACGAATGAAATCTTTTTTAATAGACCTCGTGCGAGACGTGGTGTGTAATCCTGCATTAATCCTTGAAGAGTCGTGCTCAAGAGGAAGGCTACGAGTGGACTTTTCATGACTTTAAGCGAGCTTGGGGCCTACCTCCAGCTATTTGATCCTACGCCCTTGGATCTGGTGATGAAAACAAACGAGTAGCAAAATTACTTGGAATTTCTTGAGTATTGGTTCCCCACATGGGCGTCGCCATAATGTAAATCAAATTCCAAGCTGTTAATTGTCCGATTTATAATTCGCGGGCGATGCGATCTGAAACGCACTTGCATTTGTTTTTGTGAAACATCTTTTTTGGAGACACTATCAATCGCTACTAAAATCTCTGAACTTCATTCAACCTAAGAGCCCCTCAAATGTTAATCCGACCCTACCTGAAATATTATTTTGCCCTCCCTGCGGAAAACGTCTTGGCGACGCTCTTGGTTTGCCTTCCAAAGGCCCACGCTATATAGAATAATTAAATTAAAATATTTTGCAGACAGATTCGATCCGTCAAGATTTAACAGCACCGACTTATCTCGAGCTCATTTAATAACGTACGAAACTTTAATCGAAGACGAAGAAACTCAAATTCTCGGCGTGACACATACCGGAGATGTGGCCGACGGGCCATTATCTATAATTTCCATGTGGTCTATAACAGAATTTGCAACTTTAGTTAAATGGGGAGAGGTAAAAATTTAGTAAGTCAATTCCAAAACGATAATTTGTAACCAATTTTAGCAATCGTTTCCAATGAGACATAAAGAAATTCACGTTATGAATATGCCCGTTACCCTGCAATATGTTTACGACTTTATGGCTTCGAGGATTAGCCAAAAATTAAGAGACCGCGTAAATGTAAATATTTCTAAACTAGACCCCTTTTTTTAAACAATTTTAATTGTTTATTTTAGTTATACAACAAAAAAGAAGACTTACATGCATCGTTAGATCCGTGCATACTACCAGCAGAGTACGGTGGCGTCATGCCGATGGCAGAAATGGTTGATTTGTGGAAAAAAGAGTTGGCACTTAAAAGAGATCGTCTGCTCTCTATCGATAAAATTAAATTATTGAGCGATAAAGGTATTATTTGTAGACGAAATAGAGGCGAACATAATATTGACAACATTAGTGGTAGTTTTAGAAAATTAGAAGTCGATTAGAATTATTGTACGAGGAGATAAATAAAAATTGAAATCCTCGGGCTGTTGAATGAATCGCTGATATTCTATTGGCCATCGTGCGTAATTGTGGGCAACTCGCATTGAACCGCCCAAGGACTTGAATTTTAAATTGATGACTCGTCTTTATTTTTCTTGTTAATTTAAAGCTTTTATATTTATTATTTTTAAGAAATATTATACGGTTCTTTTACACAAAGAGTAAGTTAGTCGTTCCTACCTATATAAATGTATCGCACACACAACAATTTTATATTTTTGTAAGGGCTGCTTATATTAGTCACTATTTAGAAATGATCAGGGTTTGTAGCTTTATATGTATAAGAAAATTAATGTTATGTTTATTATATAGTCTTAAGTCTTTCTGTTTCCGATTTTTCTTCGCGAGCAGCATACCACTAAAGCACACCACAAATTCGTTTCTTCTTGTAACGCAACACATATTTTGTGGAAAATATATTTTTAACAATAAACTGCTAAAATGAGTTATTATTTAGTGTTCGCCAACTTACATGAAGTGCCATAGCGCACTCGAGACTCGAGTGATATTTTGTCCAATATTAACGAAAATATTGCTCAGAAACAATAATTGCACCCCTAGTTCGTAACCCAGTATTGACTCGACTATTACATTTAATTTTACAAAAAGCTACATTTTTTGCAACTTACATAATATTCTAATAATAATAATAATATCGATATCGCTTTCCGCTTTATAAAAGCAGATACGATAATAAATGAATCATTTTACTGATTACACTTTAATTTTTCGAGTTTTCCTGGACGTTCGTAACAACACTTATTTTCATTATTGAAAATTAAAAATACTTATGGAACTGTTCTAGTTAGGGCATACTTTTGAATTTCTTGACTGGAACTGTCGTAACAGAATTATTTACCACTACTTTATATTTAACATGAAGAGAACCGTTAAATGAACGAATGGAAGCTTTTGTTACTCTTCTTAAGTTGGACGATTTGTAAACATCATTAGAAAAACCGTAACAATAAGTATTACCTGTATAAGTAATAGCCATTTCATTTTCACGCTGTAGGAAAAGCGCAATGTTCACTCTGTATGGCGATAATTCGTCTTTTCGTAAACCAATGTGATGAAATTCCCACTCACATTCTCTGGGTGTTTGCTTAAAAGTAACTCGAAAAAGTTTCCCTTCATGACTTAAAATGTTGTAAGTCGTAGAGTCAGAGTCATCCAAATCGTGGCAAATTAATTCGTTAGAACTAATCCAATTATTACTTCGATGTTCTTCGAGATGTGAAAGTTGATTTCTTAGCAGTCCACGCCACGTGCAACCGCTATAATTTTGAGGACAAACCACGCCAAAACGACAATCTTTTTCGTGTTGCATCACATGAGTGATCTTTCCAGTAGTTTTACAACCCTCCTCTTCGTATTTACAAGAATGTTCAATTTCGTTCGTTATTTCGTTCAATATCAGACTGATTTTTTCCAACGAGAAATTTCTGGTACCTCTCATATCTGCCTCACAAACGAAGCAAGTCTTAGAATTATGTACGCAGCTCGAGCAACCGCTATGCCCGTTTTGGCAAACAACTATTGGCGCCTTCATATAGTTAAAACAAACAGGGCACTCCAACTCTCGTAAAATGTCGTTCCAATTTTCCTTTAATTTCATACGTTTGGCTGCCGCTTCATCATCGCCATCAGTCGATCCTCGTCCTAGCACCCTTGAAGATAGGCCTTCGTCTTCTGTTAAGGTCAATGTGCAATTTATGTTAGTCGAATTCATACTATCTTTCAAAAATTTAAAATTAAATTTATTCGTTTCTATAATGTCTGCATTATAAGGTTCAATTTTGTGTTTGGTTTTCCACGAACTACGTTGAAGATCATCGCTAATTTCGATCTCGAATTCATCGATAGCAACGTTTGGATCTACCATTCTTAACCAATATCTTGCCATACCACTAACAGCGACTTTGAAGTAAATCAAATAGACTTTTAGTTTAATTTTTGCTAATAAAATTTTCTTGCCTTCTTCTAAAGATACCGAAATCTTGTTAGAATAAACAATCATATCTGAATGTTCGGTGTTGAAATGTTCAAAAAGTTTAGCTGGCAATCCTTTCCAGCTGCAGTTTGACCCTAGCATAGTCAACGTTGGACAATTTACTGGAACGAATTTACATACATCTTCATGTAATTTAACTTGTTGCCTAGTCGAAGAATATTCTCTGCATCCTCCTTCAAAATAACGACATGCAAATGATAGTAAACTTTTGCCAGAACCATCGGTACAACGCCCACAAGTCAATTTATTTTCCGCACTTTGGAGATATTCAATAGGAGGCACAGAAAGATAATATAAATTACACGTAGCGCATTTTAAGTTGTTTAAAATATTTTTTGGAACCGTAACATTTGTAGGTAACATTTTGCAGCGATAATTAATAGGTACTGAAATAATATACAATTTAAGGGAAATTGCTCGGTACATTTTCTAATTGGTAACTGATAAGATAAGAGTATTTTCCCCACTTTAGAAATAGTAAAATTTTAGATACAGATGGCGCGTGCATTTACTTCTTACAAGTAATCTAACATTTATGATTCCGTTTTCAATAAAGTAGGTATACCACGGAAAGTCCTATTTTGAATTGACTTTTCGTTTTTAATCCCCTTTTTTTGTAATAGTCCACGCATCCGCATCGGTATCGAAAACAGTTTTTCAAGAACACCTTTTTTCCAGCGCCACCCTAGGTCAAAAATAGTTATTACAAAAATTATAGAGAATGAACATTCTTGTAACTCTTGTAAGAAACATCTTTTGATCAGATGAATAGTGCACGAGTTACAGCGGAGTCAAGCTTGCCAAATTTCTACAATTCGTCACTTTAGCTCTGAAAAATGGTGGTAAGAGCGGAGGACGCTCCGAACACATCAAGGTATAAATTTTACTAGAGCATAATATCACCGATCACGGTTCCACCACGACGGGATTCCTTCGCATTGTGCTATAGTAGTCAGAAAGTTCCTCAATCCCTATTTCCTCGGCAGGTGCATTCAAATATACGATTCAATTCTTTGGCCACCCTATTTTTCGGACTCGTTTCCAGTGTTCACCACAAGGAAAAAAAAGTTGACACTTAGAGGTGAACATAATATTGACAACATTAGTGGTAATTTTAGAAAATTGGAAATCGATTAGAATTGTACAGAAACATGAAATTAAAATTAAAATTCTCGGGCTTTTAATTGAAGTGCTGATATTCTATTGGATACGTATTGTGGCCAACTCGCATTGAATCTCTCAAGGACTTAAGTTTTAAACATTAAAAAATCTTTATTGACTACATTTAATTTTACAAAAAGCTACATTTTTTGAAAATTACCTAATATTCTAATAATAATAATAATAATAATAATATCGATATCGCTTCGTAATATCTTCGAATAAATTAATCATCTTAGTCCGGTCAAGTTTGCCCAAAAAATTGGAGTAAGGTTACAATAATTCGTATAGAGATAAAAATTGGTACGAATGTTCGGAACACCATTATAAATAAAATGTGAAAAGTCCCCACCGATCCCACATGTGCAAAAAATGTATTCAAGGTCGAAGTATGCAAATATGGATTTCGGCGTTTTCAGCCAAACGGTAAGTTTTATCATAAAAAGAGTTTAGACAAAAATTGTAGATCATACAATAATCTACAAAAATTATTTTTATACTTATTCTTCTAAGAGTCGCCGTTTCTGAGATATAACGATTCAAAAAGTTAACAAAGTTGTGTTTTTCATAATATGACACGTTAAAATGGTACTATTGGAAATGATTAAAGCGGCGTGAATTCTACGAAATTGGGGAAAATTATTCGTCTGATTCATAATCATCTAATACTTCTGCTTCCTCTTATTTTTCTTGTTGTTCTTCTTCTTCTTTTTGTTCTTCTTCCTGCTGGGTGCAAGTAAATTGTTCTAACAGGGATGCATCAGATGTCTCCTCGCTGATGTCGACGCTGATGTACGAACCCTCTTCGCCTCTTCAGATGGCACCTCAACATTGGAGCACGACTGGCGAATGAATATATTTCCGACTGACGTTGAGCTTTCCCAGGTTTTAAAAAATAAATAACTTTGTCGGTTGGAGCTCGAGCAGTAAGTAATACCAGAAAATCAACGTTTCACCAACAACAATAGTTGTGAAGAGCACAAGTTTTTCAACCTTTTGAATCGTTATATCTCTGAAACGGCGACTCTTAAAAAAAAAAGAGTAAAGACAATTTTTATAGATCGTTGCATGATATACACTTTTGTTTGAGCTAGTTTTATGATTCAACTTACAGTTTGGCTGAAAAACGCAAAAACTCCATATTTGGGAACTTTGACCTTGAATAAATTCTTTTGCATACGTGGGATCGATGGGGACTTTTTACATTTAATTTATAATGGTTTTCCAAACATTCGAACCAATTTTTAGCTCTATGCGAATGTTACCTTTGACCGGACTATCTACTGATTACCTTTTAATTTTTCGAATTTTCCTGGATGTTTGTAACAACATTTTCATAATTGAAAATTTAAAATATTTATGAAGACTGTTCTAGTTAGGGCATACTTTTGAATTTCTTCGCTGGAACTGGCGTAACAGAATTATGTACTATCACTACTTTATATTTAACATGAAGAGAACCGTTATTTATAAATGAACGGATGGAAGCTTTCGTTACTCTTCTTAAGTTGAAGGGTTCGTAAAAATCATTAGAAAAACCGTAACAATTAGTACCTGTATAAGTAATAGCTACTTTATTTTCACCTTGTGGAAAAAGCGTAATATCCACTCTGTAGGGCGATAATTCGGTTTTTCGTAAACCAATATGATGAAATTTCCACTCACACTCTATGAGTGTTTGCTTAAAAGTAACTCGAAAAAGTTGCCCTTCATGGCTTAAAATATTGGAAATCGTAGACTCAGAGTCATCCAAATCGTGGCAAACTAATTCGTTAGAGTTAATCCAATTATTACTTCGATGTTCTTCGAGATGTGAAATTTGATTTTTTAGCAGTCCACGCCACGTGCAACCGCTATAATTTTGAGGACAAACCACGCCAAAACGACAATCTTTTTCGTGTTGCATCACGTAAGTGATCTTTCCAGTAGTTTTACAACCCCCTTCTTCGTATTTACAAGAATGTTCAATTTCGTTCGTTATTTCTTTCAATATCGGACTGATTTTTTCCAACGAGAAATTTCTGGTACCTTTCATAATATCTGCCTCACAAACGAAGCAAGTATTAGAATTACGTACGCAGCTCGAGCAACCGCTATGCCCGTTTTGGCAAACAACTATTGGCGCCTTCATATAGTTAAAACAAACAGGGCACTCCAACTCTCGTAAAATGTCGTTCCAATTTTTCTTTAGTTTTATACGGTTGGTTGTCGCTTCATCATTGCCATCAGTCAGTCCTCGTCCTAGCACCTTTGAAGATAGGCCTTTGTCTAGTATAAGATTTTCTGTAAAGGTCAATGTGCAATTTATGTTAGTCGAATTCATACAATCTTTCAAAAATTTAATATTAATTTTATTCGTTTCTGAAATGTCTGAATTATAAGGTTGAATTTTGTGTTTCGTTTTCCATGAACTACGTTGAAGATCATCGCTAATTTTGATCTCGAATTCACCTTTAGCAACGTTGGAATCTACCATTCTTACCAAAAATCTTGCCATACCACTATCGTCGACTTCAAAGTAAATCAAATAGACTTTTAGGTTAGTTTTAGCTAATAAAATACTCTTGCCTTCTTCTAAAGATACCAAAATCTTGTTAGAATAAACGATCCTATCTGAATGTTCGGTGTTGAAATGATCAAAAAGTTTAGCTGGCATTCCTTTCCATCTGCAGTTTGACTCTAGCATAGGGATAGTGAACATTGGACAATTGACTGGACCGAATTTACATACATCTTCATGTGATTTAACTTGTTCCCAAGTCAAAGAACTTTCTCTGCATCCTCCTTCAGAATAACGACATGGAAATGAAAATAAACTGGCAACTAATTCGTATGCTACATTTCTTTTTCTTTTGCCAGAACCATCGGTACAACGCCCACAAGTCAATTTATTTTCCGCACTTTGGTGATATTCAATAGGAGGCACAGAAAGATATAAATTACACGTAGCGCATTTTAAATTGTTCAAAATATTTTTTGGAATCGTAACATTTGTAGGTGACATTTCGCAGCGATAACTAGTACTGAAATAATATAGAATTTAAGAGAAATTGCTCGGTATATTTTCTAATTGGTAACTGATAACTGATAAGATAAGAGTTGTTCTCCACTTTAGAAATAGTAAAATTTTAGAATTCAGAAGGCGCGTGCATTTACTTATTGAACTGTAATCTAAAATTAAGATTCGGTTTTCAATAAAATAGGTCGGTATACTACGAAAACTCTTATTTCGAAATGACTTTTTAATTTCCTTTTTTTGTAACAGTCCAGGAAATGGGTAGGTTCTGACTTACAAAAGGTCAAGAAAAGTTGTAATTTAGTAGACTTGTACAGTCTGAATCCTAATTAATATTCCGAGTTTGCGACCATGAGCAACCGCCGCTCACGCCCCCATATTAAATAAATGGTACCGAAAACCAGTTTTTTTGAAAACATCTCTTTTCCAGCCCCACATAGGTCAAAAATAGCTATTACAAAAAATTATAGAGCATGAATTTTCTGGTAACTCTTGTAAGAAACATTTTTCAATCTGATGAATTGTACCCGAGTTACAGCGGAGTCAAGCTTGGCAAATTTCTACAATTGGTCACCTTAGCTCTGAAAAAATGTGGTAAGACAGGAGAACGCTGCCGAACACATCAAGGTATAAATTATTTTACTAAAGTATAACATCACCGACCACGGTTCCACTACGACGGGATTTCTTCGCATTGTGCGGCCGTAGTCAGAACCTTCCTTAACCTCAATTTCCTCGGCAGGTATATTCAAAGATACGATCCAATTCTTTGGACTCGTTTCCAGTGTTAAGCAAAAGGAAAAAAGAGTTGGCAGTTAAAAGAGATTAGAGATAAAGAAAATTAAATTATTGGGCGATAAAGGTATTATTTGCTGACGAAATAGAGACGAACTTGACAACATTAGTAGGTATTACTTATAGAAAATTAGAAGTCAGTTAGAATTATTGTACGGAGAGATGTATGTAAAATTGAAATCTCCGGGTTGAACGAATCGCTGATATTCTATTGGCCATCGTACGTAATTGTGGGCAACTCGCATTAAACCGCCAAGGACTTAAGTTTTAAACCAGTAAAAGACCTTTATTGACTACATTTAATTTCACAAAAAGCTACATTATTTGAAAATTGCATATTATGAATAAAAACATCGATATCGCTTCGTAATACCAGACACGATAATAAATAATTAATTATCTACTGATTACATTTTAATTATTCCAATTTTCCTGAGTGTTAGTAACAACACTTATCTTGATTATTGAAAATTTACAATATGTATGGAAACTGTTCTAGTTAGGGCTTACTTTTGAATTTCTTCGCTGGAACTGGCGCTACAGGATTATTTACTACTGTATATTTAACATAAAGAGAACCGTCATCAACAAATAGACGGATCGAAGTTTGTGTTATTTTTATTAAGTTGTAGGGTCCGTAACAATCATCGTAACCATAATCATTTTCATATTCAACTTCATCTGTATCTGAATCAACACAAACTTCTCGATTTTTGCCCTGTGGGAAAAGCGTAATGTTCACTTTGTAGGGGGCCAATTTGGGTTTTCGTAAACCAATATGATGAAATTTCCAACGACACCAACTGCTTTTTTGCTTAAAAGTAACTCGAAAAAGTTTCCCATCATGGCTTAAAATGTTGCAAATCGAAGACTCAGAGTTTTTCAAATCGTAGCAAACAAATTCGTTAGAAATAATCCAATTTTTACTTCGATGTTTTTTGAGATGTGAAAGTCGATTTCTTAGCAGTCCACGCCACGTGCAACCGCTATAATCTTGTGGACACACCGCCGCAAAACGACAAGATACTTCGTGTTCCTCCATATAAGTGATCCTTCCAATACTTTTACAACCATCTTCTTTGTATTTACAAGAATATTTAATAACTTCCTTCGTTATTTTTTTCACCATTGGACTGATTTTCCGCGAACTTTCCCCGATGTCGTTCGAATTTTCCTTTAATTTTATACGTTTGGTTGCCGCTTCATCATTGCCATCAGACGATCCTCGTCCTAGCACCTTTGAAGATATTAGGCCTTTGTCTAGTGTATGATTTTCTGTTAAGGTCAATGTGCAAGTTATGTTAGTCGACTTTATACTATCTTTTAAAAATTTAATATTAATTTTATTCGTTTCTGAATTGTCTGAATTATAAGGTTCAATTTTTTGTTTGGTTTTCCACGAATTACGTTGAAGGTCATCGCTAATTTCGATCTCGAATTCACCTATAGCAACGTTGGAATCTACCATTCTAACCCAAAATCTTGCCATATCACTATCGTCAACTTCAAAGTAAATCAAATAGACTTTTAGGTTAATTTTTGCTAATAAAATACTCTTGCCTTCTTCTAAAGATGCCAAAATCTTGTTAGAATAAGCGATCATATATGAATGTTCGGTGTTGAAATGTTCAAAAAGTTTAGCTGGCATTCCTTTCCAGCTGCAGTTTGACCCTAGCATAGTCAACGTTGGACAATTTACTGGACCGAATTTACATACATCTTCATGTGATTTAACTTGTTGCCAAGTCAAAGAACATTCTCGGCATCCTCCTTCAGAATAACTACATGGAAATGATAGTAAACTGGCAACTAATTCGTATGCTTCATTTCTTTTTCTTCCGCCAGAACCATCGGTACAACGCCCACAAGTCAATTTATTTCCCGCACTTTGGAGATATTCAATAGGAGGCACAGAAAGATATAAATTACACGTAGCGCATTTTAAGTTGTTCAAAATATTTTTAGGAATCGTAACATTTGTAGATAACATGTTGCAGCGATAACTAGTAGGTACCTACTGAAGTAATAATTTAAGTGAAATTGCTCCGTTTATTTTCTAATTGATAACTGATAAGATAAGAGTTGTTCTCCACTTTAGAAATAGTAAAATTTTAGAATTCAGAAGGCGCGTGCATTTACTTATTGAACTGTAATCTAAAATTAAGATTCGGTTTTCAATAAAATAGGTCGGTATACTACGAAAACTCCTATTTCGAAATTAGATTTTAATTCCCTTTTTTTTGTAAAAGTCCAGGCAATGGGTAGGTTCTAACTTACAAAAGGTCAAGAAAAGTTGTAATTTGGTAGAATTGTACAGTTTGGATCCTAATTAATATTTATTTTTGTAGTTCTAGATCTTTGTAAGTCATTAATAAAAAGAACAAGCAAGCAACACAAGCAACGCTTTATTAATTGTTACGTTTCGAATGCAAGGCATTCATCATCAATTGATGACTGGGTAAAAGGGGGTCCAGCTTGTCACGGGGCATGGTGGCTTCGGGAGCTATCTGAGAAGGTTCGGAGAAGATGAATGCCTTGCATTCGAAACGTAACAATTAATAAAGCGTTGCTTGTGTGTTTTTCTTTTTATTAATGACTCAAAGTCAAAAGAAAAGTCATCACGACCTAATTAATATTCCGAGTTTGCGACCTTGAGCGACCGCCGCCCGCGCCGCCATATATTGGAAAATGGTACCGAAAACCAGTTTTTGGAAAACATCTCTTTTCCAGCCCCACATAGGTCAAAAATAGCTATTACAAAAGATATAATAGAGCATGGAATTTCTGATAACTCTTGTAAGAAGCATACACGAGTTACAACGGAGTCAAGCTTGGTAAATTTCTACAATTCGTCACCTTAGCTCTGAAAAAGGTGGTAAGATCGGAGGACGCTGCCGAACACATCAAGGTAAAAATTTTACTAAGACTAAACATTACTGATTACGGTTCCACCACGACTTCCACGATGGGATTATTTCGCATTGTGCGGTCGTAGTCAGAAACTTCCTCAACCTCTATTTCCTCGGCAGATGGATTCAACGATAAGATCCTATGCTTTGGCCACCCTATTTTTTGGGCTCCCTTCCAGTTTTCAGCAAAAGGAAAAAAGAGTTGGCACTTAAAAGAGATCGTCTGCTCTCTATCGATAAAATTAAATTATTGAGCGATAAAAGTATTATTTGCAGACGAAATAGAGATGAACTTGACAATATTAGTGGTAGTTTTAGAAAATTAGAAGTCGATTAGAATTGTACAGGGATAATAAATTAAAATTTAAATCCTCGGGCTGTTGAATGAATCGCAGATATTCTATTGGCCATCGTACGTAATTGTGGGCAACTCGCATTGAACCGCCCAAGGACTTAAGTTTCAAACCAGTAAAAGACCTTTATTCACTACATTTAATTTTACAAAAAACTACATTATTTGAAAATTACGTGATAATATTCTCATAATAATAATAAAAACATCGATATCACTTCGTAATAGCAGATACGATAATAAATTAATTATCTACTGATTAGATTTTAAATATTCCAATTTTCCTGGGTGTTTGTAACAACACTTATGTTGATTATTAAAAATTTTAAATATTTATGGAAACTGTTCTAGTTAAGGCTTACTTTTGAATTTCTTCGCTGGATTATTTATTACTGTATATTTAACATGAAGAGAACCGTCATCAACAAATGGACGGATTGAAGTTTGTGTTATTTTTATTAAGTTGTAGGGTCCGTAACAACCATCGTAACCATAATTATCTTCAAATTCAATTTCATCTGTATCTGTATCTGTATCGGTGTATGATGTATCTGTATCTGTATCTGTGTATGATGTATCTGTATCTGCATCTGTATCAGTGTATGTTGCATCTGTATCTGTATCTGCATCTGTATCAGTGTATGTTGCATCTGTATCTGAATAAACCCAAACTTCTCGATTTTCATCCTGTTGGAAAAGCGTAATGTTCACTTTGTAGGGAGATAATTTGTTTTTTCGTAAACCAATATGATGAAATTTCCAATGACACCAACTGCTTCTATGCTTAAAAGTAACTCGAAAAAGTTTCCCATCATGGCTTAATATGTTGCAAATCGAAGACTCAGAGTTTTTCAAATCGTAGCAAACAAATTCGTTAGAAATAATCCAATTTTGACTTCGATGTTTTTTGAGATGTGAAAGTCGATTTCTTAGCAGTCCACGCCACGTGCAACCGCTATAATCTTGTGGACACACCGCCGCAAAACGACAAGATACTTCGTGTTCCTCCATATAAGTGATCCTTCCAATACTTTTACAACCATCTTCTTTGTATTTACAAGAATATTTAATAACTTCCTTCGTTATTTTTTTCACCATTGGACTGATTTTCCGCGAACTTTCCCCGATGTCGTTCGAATTTTCCTTTAATTTTATACGTTTGGTTGCCGCTTCATCATTGCCATCAGACGATCCTCGTCCTAGCACCTTTGAAGATATTAGGCCTTTGTCTAGTGTATGATTTTCTGTTAAGGTCAATGTGCAAGTTATGTTAGTCGACTTTATACTATCTTTTAAAAATTTAATATTAATTTTATTCGTTTCTGAATTGTCTGAATTATAAGGTTCAATTTTGTGTTTGGTTTTCCACGAATTACGTTGAAGATCATCGCTAATTTCGATCTCGAATTCACCTATAGCAACGTTGGAATCAACCATTCTAACCCAAAATCTTGCCATATCACTATCGTCAACTTCAAAGTAAATCAAATAGACTTTTAGGTTAATTTTTGCTAATAAAATACTCTTGCCTTCTTCTAAAGATGCCAAAATCTTGTTAGAATAAGCGATCATATATGAATGTTCGGTGTTGAAATGTTCAAAAAGTTTAGCTGGCATTCCTTTCCAGCTGCAGTTTGACCCTAGCATAGTCAACGTTGGACAATTTACTGGACCGAATTTACATACCTCTTCATGTGATTTAACTTGTTGCCAAGTCAAAGAACATTCTCTGCATCCTCCGTCAGAATAACAACATGGAAATAACAGTAAACTGGCAACTAATTCGTATGCTTCATTTCTTTTTCTTGTGCCAGAACCATTGGTACAACGCCCACAAGTCAATTTATTTTCCGCACTTTGGAGATATTGAATAGGAGGGACAGAAAGATATAAATTACACGTAGCGCATTTTAAGTTGTTCAAAATATTTATTGGAATCGTAGCATTTGTATTAGGTAACATTTTGCAACGATAACTACTACTACTAAATAATATAGAATTTAAGAGAAATTGTGTGGTATATTTTCTAATTGATAACTGATAAGATAAGAGTTTTCTCCACTTTAGAAATAGTAAAACTTTATAATTCAGAGAGCGCGTGCATTCATTTATTTAATTGTAATCTAAAATTTATGATTCCGTTTTCAATAAAGTAGGTAGGTTACCTACTGAATACAAATGGCAGTCATTTCAATGCCATTGTTTAAAATTTTTACCAAGAACTTTGACACAACGATTAGATTAGAGCAGTCAACCAGAAAGTGCCTCCCTAGAATAAGCATGTTCGCAGTCCTTTCGTCACCTGAGCTCTGAAAAAATGTGGTAAGGAAGGAGGACGCAGCCGAACACATCAATGTTTAAATTTTACTAGTGTATAACATCACCGATGATGGGATTCCTCCGCATTGTGCAGTCGTAGTCAGAAACTTCCTCGGACCTTGTTCTGTGACTGGGGTTGCTTACTACTGTAGGCTGGGTTTTGACTACAAGGGAGGAATCTCTCCAGTTAGGGAGATATTAATTTTTCCCTAATAATAACTATCCTTGTATGTTCATAAATCGAATGCAATCAAATTCACATGTTTGCATTTAGCCAAGTTTTTTTAAATTCAGGAATTTATCAGTTTGCTACCATAATAATATGGGTGGAAGTTTTAATTAGAGAGCACACTGCAAGGGATTCTTTCAATTACACTCAAATATCATCTAAGAACAGTTGTAGAAACTTGTAGTGCTATTTAGACCCATGGAATACAGGATGTAAATATACTAGTGCTATCTAAACATTATGTCCCTCCCGAGTTTCTCATAAAGGCAACTATTTGTTAGATTTTCTGCTTAATTTGCGAAATCCTTAGCTTGTCATGGCATTGCCACATTTTCAAACCTTGGCTTGTCCTTTCAAATCACCCTGTATCTGTATATATAGTTATATTTATCATTGAACCCCAGGCCCTCATGGAATCACGTACTACTGCTTGCCCAAGGAATATCCCAACATCTTGCGTACATCAAGTATTCTACATAATAAATTATACTCTAGTTTCTTTCATCACTCACCCTACAACAGTAAAAATATATATTCACAGAAACTAAAATCATCAAATTATTATAATAGTTTTTATACAAAATTTAATCAAATAATTTAGTTACTTCAAAATAATAAAAAAGTAAATAACAATATAAAATATCGTACACTTTTAAAATAATATTTATATATACAGAATGTACATATATTATACGAAGAATTAAGTACGTTAATGCTGTCGCCGCATTTTCCTTTCCATTTTCTTTTGTTTCTTTTCATCGGCTTCCGGTTGATTAGGTGCTTGTTGAAAAAAGTAAGGCGATAAAATATTTACCCAAATAATCCAAAAGCCTCGTATCGGTGCCAACAGCCATAATAACCAAAAATAATTCGAAATAAGCGAAGCGAGTAATTGACAACCCGACGTCAGTATAATAATATCTTTTACGTGTCTGAAATAAACTCAATAAAATTTTTTAATTAACAAAAATCGGTTACTTACTCTGCAATACCGCCTTGCATATTTAAGTCGACACCACTATCTAACAATGCCCCAGAATCTGAATATTTTGCTTTAGCCATATAAGCCATAAATTGATACGCAGAAATATATATTGCGCTCGAAAACAAATAAAATATCTACAAACACGATGAATTACATTTTTAAATTATTCTTATTTTGATTCAACTTACTGTATTAACGATACTACTATAAAAGCTAAATATAAAAAGCGATATTATACTACAACCCATTGCCATATTTCGATAAAAAGTAAGTGTCGAAACATTTTCTTCCACTATCTGTTTTGCACCTTTGGTACCCTGTTTACCTTTTTGGGGTGGCTAAAAAAATCAACACAGCCTATATTATAACTAATACTAATAAAATAATCCTAGGTTCATACATACCGCCATTACAATTTAAAATTTAGGTACTTAAACTAGAACTTCCACGTTGTAACCTAATTTTGCAAAAAGCGCCGAGCGTCATTTGACTTTGACAACTAAAAATCGATTGAACCACGGATATTGGACATTGCGCCGACATTACGGTAAATTAAAGAAGTGGAGTCTGCCACGCATTAAAAACGGACGTGTAGAAGAAAAGTGAACACTAAAAATCATTTATAAGTTATTAAATATTTTAAATTATTTATTTTATTGCTCAAGTTAGGCTTTTTACAACGAAATCAAATGTAATAACCAACGTTATTTTTACAAAATTTAGTTTAGTGTTTGGAGCCACAGCTTTGTGTGTTGACTGTTGACAGTCGGCAACGCTAGATGGCAGTAGTGAGGCGCCAACTTCATTCAAAACACAAGTCAATCGGCTCGCGTATTTAATTAAGCGTCGAGTAAAGGGAAATGGTAGTTTATTGTTTATTTTTTCAAAAACCCAAAAGTATGTAAGGTACTCCGCTATAATTTGCTCTCGACAATCAATATGAATTCAAAGTTACTTAACCAAAATGATTTTAATTCTTGAATTTTCGCCTAACCAAAAAATACTTAAACGTCAAAGGCCTCCTTAAAATTGGAAAAATGGATTATAACTATACGCCTTTTCGGAAAGAAATGGACTTACACAATAGATGTTGTGGTGGTATGGTGTGGTGTATTCGCGATATATGTGGAATTATTTGTGCTATTTTAACATGGTTTTTAATTTTGTACG
Organism: Malthinus flaveolus; assembly: GCA_950108345.1. Classification (NCBI taxonomy): domain Eukaryota; kingdom Metazoa; phylum Arthropoda; class Insecta; order Coleoptera; family Cantharidae; genus Malthinus; species Malthinus flaveolus. The sequence goes on along the minus strand of OX467287.1, from coordinate 16,034,951 downwards.
CAGAGTTTGTCGTTACTTTTGTGATACTTATTTCGAGCTCATACACTTTGTACGGTATATTTAATATGGTTGTATTTCAAACTTGTGCGTTTTTGGCGTTTACCTCACACTTAAAAACCATGTTCACAGATCCGGTAAGTTATAATTTAATTCTTTTGTGGAAATTTACAGAAATATTTTATAGGGTGCCGTGCCTAAAGGAAATGCTACTAAGGAAATGATCAAACAGATGGGTTTTAGAGAAGGACAAGTTATCTTTAAGTGCCCAAAGTGTTGTAGTATTAAACCCGAACGAGCCCATCATTGCTCTGTTTGCCAAAGGTATGTTATCTTTCTCAATTAGTGGAATCAAATGCGTTGTATCGAACTTTTAGGTGTATCCGCAAAATGGATCATCATTGTCCTTGGGTTAATAATTGTGTAGGCGAGAACAATCAAAAGTTTTTCGTTTTATTTACGGTAAATAGAGATTTTTATCTATGTTAGTATTACACAACAGTCCTTGATTTAATGAACTTGTTTATTTCCTTTTTTTGATAACAAGAACAGTTACTTTACTCTAATTTTAATACTTAAGAATATGATTTTTATGAAATAAATCCAGAATTTAATAACATCTCTTTTTGTTTTAGTTTTATATAGCGGTACTATCGCTGCATTCTCTTTTCTTGGCCATAAATCAATTCTTAACGTGCATAAGAAACGAATGGAAAGACTGTTCGTCTTATTCTCCACCAGCGACGGTAGTGCTTCTGTTATTTTTAATATTTGAAGCCTTGTTGTTTGCAATTTTTACCGTCGTAATGTTGGGAACACAAGTACAAGCTATTTGGTACGATGAAACTGGTATCGAACAGTTAAAAAAGGAAGAAGCGAGATGGGTAAAAAAGTCGAGATGGAAAAGTATACAAGCAGTTTTTGGGCGTTTCTCGATCGGATGGTTTTCGCCATTTGCTGGACCAACTCCCAAGACAAAATATGAAACTTATTTATATTCTGTTTAAGTTATTTATTAAATCGCTTGTGTTTTTCAATAGACATATCTTTTACAATTTTAACTAGACTTTTTTGGTTGCGCAAACTGACCTAACAATTATTTCTCTTTTTAAAAAAGGCCTTGTATGCTTCGGGAGATAAAACCATTCCTGGTACTGATGCTCCTGAAGGTCTTTTACTACCAGCTACCAAATGTACTTCGTACTTTTTAAGAACTTCCGTAAAAAATACAAATATAATAGTTTTTGCCAAAACTTCGCCTATGCATTGTCTTCGTCCTATAATAGTATAGTAAAATTCGTTATAAATTCTTAAAAGCGCAGATTGTTTTAAATACACTCGCCCTTATTTCACTAAGCGTATAACATTTACCTAGCCCAAAAGTAAGCAACGCTTCATTTGTAACTACTTTTCCGTCATTGTTTAAGAAACGCTCGGGTCGAAATACTTCCGGATCACCCCATATTTCTTTATCTCTACAAACTGAATATGTGTGCAGGAGAATCGTAGTATCCTAACATGATTTCAAATTAAATTTGATAAGCAAAAATGTTCATTCTTACTTTTGGTACATAATAACCATCTAGTAAGGCATCTTTTAGTGCTCTTCGAGGTCCCACAAAGGGCGCAACCGTGTAGTAACGTTCTACTTCCAATAGTATAGCTTCAATATATGGAACTCTATAAAAAAAGGAGTAGATTGTGATTAATAAATTTCTAATCGAGAGCTCACTTGACGCGATCGGAATAACCGAACAATTCGTGTTGGTCTAATACATGGTGAGCCTTTCTTTGAACTTCAGGATGGAGTAACATTGCTAAAAATGCGAAATCTAATGTGTTGCTCGTTGTTTGAGAGCCAGCGATAAAGAAGTCGACACAAACCATTAAGAGATGCTCGTCTAGAAAATGTCGTCTCGATCATTTAGGTTTTGCACGCAACTACTTACAGGTAAATGATGAAATTTGGTTTTGAGCGTTTTTGCGTTTAATTTCGGTAATATAATAATAAATCAAGTCGTCGTCTCTTTCGTCGAACCACGTGACATTGTGTTCCTCGATGATTTCCACAAAAAAGCTCGTGAATTTTTCGTTCAAATCTTTTATTAGATTATATCCAGTTTTTTCAGGCGCGAGATATCTCAACCAAGGTAGATGGTTTAACGCGCCTCCAAACATATCAAATAGTTTGGTCCTTTGTTTCATGAGATTTAAAAGCGTATTTAAACGTGGGTCATTTTTGGCTTTTTCCGTACTAGCTACGATATTCCACAAGACGTTCATCATCGAAAGCGATACTAACTTTCCAATTTCTACGTGACCACCAGCTAGTCTTATGGATTCTATCAAGTCTTTAGCTTCTGTTTGTATCTTTAGTTCGGTTTTATTTTTTCCTAAACCCAAATTTTGAAGATGGCGTAAAATAAATTTTTTTTGTTCTAACCAAACTGTTCCGTCGGTTCCAGTAATACCTAAAGTATAGTTTGTTAATTGGACAAATTGAGTGATGGAGATTGATTAATTTTTATAACCTTTTCTAGAGCCCAAACAACGTAATTTCATGAAGAAATTATCAGGTCTTCCGGTATAATTTTCGCTCATAAGTACAGATTTGATGAGTGGAAATGAAAAAACGACAATTATCTTGTTATATCCTAACTTTAAGCCCAATACGTTTGTGTTGTAATTTGAAGCCATTTTGGAAAACGCCAAATGTTGGCTTCCACATGTTTTTAATAATGCCTTTAATTGTGGAATGTTTCCCACTATAGGTAACCATTTTGGGCCTAAATTATAACAAGATATATCAAAGTGTAAGTAGCCCAAAAACCTAGAACAAATTGGTTGAATTTGCTGAATTTGCTGAAATGACCCTATAGTGGTAAGTGTGCAAATTTTCAGCTAACCGTAAATTTGTTTAAGGTAGAATCCTAAAATATCTGGGCTAATGGTAATTATTATAATTGGATTTGTGTGTAGGTGCTTACCTGGAGGATAATTTTTTAGCTTCGACGTGGATACAAAAATAAACAACAAGATCAGTAGTATTAAAACACTCAAAATTATTACTGAAAACATTATTAGATAATTATTGTGGTAAAAAATACATAAAATAATTTTTTAATTAGAACAAAATAAAACTGAAAATTAAAAACTCGTCAATCAACAACTAACGTTTTGTTTTTCTACAATAAAGTGACGGTAGTGAGATAATTTTATAATAATGTGATTGACGTTCTCTTTATATTAATTTTATTTTAATTAAACTGAGATGAAAAAACAGAGTGCTGTGGAAAGAAATTTTAAAGACGGCTGCTCATTTGTTCGTCTAATAAGCTTGACCAAAGCTTGCTGAGGCTATGAGTTTTTATTTTACCAAGTAAACCGCGAATAAGCTCATTTTAGCAAAACTCTGCTTCAGTGGAAATGTTCTCTCGGTTCTCAACTTAAAATTTTGAAATTCTAAAATACTCTCGACCTACCAGCTATTATAGCCATGAGCGCCGACAGAAAATTTTGCAAGGGGGTGCAAATTTCTTTTAAGAGACGGGCAAGGGGCGTGGCCTATTCAGAAGCGTGTTTATAGTTTTTGAAGCCCTCGGCGCTGCCAAATTTTGGGGTCTCTCGTTTGAAGAAAAGACTAAAATGATATAGCGCCGCAGGCGAAAATTTTTGATTTTTCAAGGTCAAACGGCTTAAAATGAAGTTTAGCAAATTTTAGGAGCGATTGATAGTGTCTCCAAAAAAAATGTTTCACGAAAACAAAGTAGGAAAATTATTTCAGGTAAACAAAAAATATTATTGGAGAATTCCGAGACTCCTTTTGACCTATGATAAATGGGGCCTGGGTTCCATTTTCTTATTAGGTATCAATTTTAATTTATAGTTTACATCTAAATGACAAACTCGGGTGAAAAAGCTCTTTTATACGCATTTTCCATTAACAATTAAAATGGGTAGAAAGTAGAAAGAAATTTTAATTGGACAATTCTTATAAAATGAGCTGTTTTGGGGCCCTTAAAAACACGGGGTCTATTTTATTAGGTATGTGACCCAGCGCCGAATTTAACGATGTTGTCGCTGTACGACATATTTATTATGTTATAGGTTATATTTATTAATAAATAAAAATGAAAGTCAAATTTAAAAAAGTTTTTCAAAAGCCAGGGGGGTGCAAGTGCACCTCCTTGCACCCTCCTGCCGGCGCCCATGATTATAGCATACTTACACGGTGGAAACTTGAATCTTGATCATAGGATTTAACATGGGAAAACAAACTTCTGTAAATATTGGCTTCCCTAACCATTTTACAGCAAAATACTACAGAACAATTTTTTAAAGAATAAGAAGCTTCTTCTAATACAGTTATAAGATTTGTAATCGAGTCAGCCGTTTTCGAGAAAATTAAGGAAAGTGATTCAGTTAATAACTATTTCTCGCGTAAGCCTTAATAATCTATTCCAAATTACTATTACAAAATTAATAACAAACAAATCTGACGTGCGTTAAAATCAAGGCTAACGCGAGAAACTGTTATTAACTGAATAATTTTCCTTCATTTTCTCCAAAAACGGCAGCATAAATTAAAAATCTTATAACTGTATTAGAAGAAGCTGTTTATTCTTTAAAAAATTGTTTTTTGGTACTTTGCTGTAAAATAGTTAGGGGAGCCAACATTTAAAAAAGTTTTTTTTCCCATGTTAAATCATATGATCAAGATTCAAGTCTCCACCATGTATATGACTTTACGGAATTTGCAATACGTCGTTTATAACTTGAGTAAATTTTGTGCCAATCATAAACTAATGATCATAAACACTGCCGACATTGAACGAAGTGGAGTGGGGAAAAGTTACACTTTCCAAAAGTTATATCTCGGCGATCATATCAGCCTATTTGACGGTCCAGGGAATAAAAATGGTAAAAAGCTTCAGACGAGTACCTTTAGCAATAACTAATCGCCACTAATTTTGTGTCGTAATTTTTTTTTAATTATTGCCAATTTTCTATATTTTGATCGTGTGTTTATATATTTATCCCACAAATTTCTATGTCCAGAAACTGGACGTCCATGAATATCCCTTTTAGGTGGAATGTAGTAGGAACTTTCGCTTTCTTCCTCAAAAATTTGGCATATTTCCTTTGATAAACGAATAAATCTTTCGCGCGAAATTCTACAAAACAAATGAAGAACTTTGTATTCTAAATTGTTGTACTATATCACAAACATTTACCGTTTATCTGGATCCTGCTCAAGCTCTTTGTTAATAATTAACTTCACCAAGAGTCTACGCTTTAATTCGCCATTAATTGTGTAGTGCGCAAGAATCTCTTTGCCCTCATTGGTGCTGTTTAAAAATTGAAGAAGTTCGCTCTGGCATAAACAAATAATAAAAAATGATGGATTAGCTATCAGTTGATAATGCAAAAAAATAAAAAACTTGCAAGACAAAATGGTACAAACTTCATAGTTGTTTCATTTTTTAAACTACTTAACAATAAATACATCAACCCTTCCTAATTTAAAATAATATTCACCTCTTGCTCTTTATAACTATCATCCAAGGTGATGGTATCTGATGTTAAAGTTTCGTTTAGCGTTTCTACAAGAATGGGATCTGTTGAAGATGAATAATTCGACGCTGCCGTATTTGATATATTATCGCTGCTTATACCATTCGTAGATTGTATAACCACAATTTCAGCGTTCTAAAATAGGTTTTTTCTATAAATTTATTAGCATGGGAAAACAAATTTCTCTAAATATTGGCTCCCCTAACTACTTTACGGCAAAATTATAGATAAAAAGTTTTTAAAGAATAAAAAGCTTCTTCTAATACAGTTATAAGATTTTTAATTCCTTCAGCCGTTTTCGAGAAAATGAAGGAAAATTATTCAGTTAATAACCGTTTCTCGCGTTAGGCTTGGAAATCTATTTCAAATTACTATTACAAAATAAATAACAAGAGAATCTGACGGGCGTTAACGTTAAAATCAAGGCTAACGCGAGAAACAGTTATAAACTGAATAATTCTCCTTAATTTTCTCGAAAACAGCTGAATCAATTAAAAATATTGTAACTGTATTACAAGAAGCTTTTCATTTTTTACAAACTCTTTACTTAGTATTTTACTGTAAAATAGTTAGGGGAGCCAATATTTACAGAAGTTTGTTTTCCCATGTTAAATCCTACGATCAAGATTCAAGTTTCCACCGTGTATGTATTAGAAAAAAAGTCATTAGAAATATTGTCATACGGCTACTAATGTATCCCTCCACCGTTGGATTAATTTTCTACGGGGTCCCAGTTGTGGCACCAACTCTGCAAAATCCTCCTCCCGGAGAAGCTTAAATGCTTCTAAATCAATAGAGTGATCTACAAGATATACAGAGTAGGTATGTTTTTATATTTGCGATGATTTGCAATAAATTTGTACCCAAATCTTAAAAAAACACTAAGATTTACCTACTTCGTAATGGGTAATGGGAAAGTAATTATGTTATTAAATTAATAAGTATTATAAAGGTAATACAGCAGAGTAAATAATAACTTTTTCAAAAGTAAAAAAAATTACATGTTGAATCCAAATTGCTGAATTTGTTTGTTCTGGGGCGACGTCGCCTTGCGAGGCCAATGATGATCTCATGTCAAAGCCAAAATTCTTACTGTATAGATTAATTACGTAAAGAATTCGTTTATTATTTGGGAATAATATAGTATAAAGTAGTATAGTCAAAACCAAAAACTTTTTTATAAGTTTGTTTTTACGTTGTGGGAATGCAACAGGATATTTTAATACGTCATTTTAGCTATGAGTCATAGGACACCGTCCTCTCCTGGTTTTTACTATTAAAAAATAAGTTTACCTACTTACCTAAAAAAATTTTTACTAGGTCTTCCAACTTCCACTCACGCAACAACTCTTCCATTTTAGATTCACTTTCACAATATTATCAAATTTCAACACGTGCTTCGACTTTTTTACTTCCTTACTTACTTTCACGTTGCACAAATAATAATCGCGATGTTTGCGCAAGTGCGCGTCATGCGCATGTACGATTAGAACTATGCACTCAAGCGACATCGCATACAGCTTCAGCATTATAATATAGGTCAATAGGTCTATAGATTATATTACTTAACATATGTAGTTGTATTACGTTATACAATTTTTTTAAATTCGGTAGTTGTAAGTAATACGACTACGATGTTTGTGAGAATAACACTGGATACGTATGGGATCGTGGTGGGAGTGGGGGTGGATTCCGTCTAATCTCGTGGCCTGCGGGGTCCGTACTCTCCGAAGGTAGACAAAAAGAAAAAAGCGAAGAAAAAGGCGGTGATAACAGTGGGCAAACGCAACAAAAAAACACTTACCTCCTGCAGGAACACGTCAATCCTCTAAACGGGCGACCGGGACACCGGTAACAAAGTAACGAAGCAAAGAAAAAAGAGAGCCGGGTCCCATTTAACTGCGGGAGTGTATATTAACAAAAAAAAACAAAGGAAACTAATAAAACTTTGACTATTGGTTTACACCTCACGATACGTCGACGTGCAACAATGGGCTCACCGTTATCACCCCCACGTTCCCGCGATCGTGGGGGGACAATCACATTTCGTTATTTTCCCGGTTATTCGGAAAAATAACGTAACATTTAAAATATCTACAATTTACTCGTAACCCCTCGCTAATGATGCAACGCCGTAGTTGCTTGCACTTAGTCTAGTCTTTTTAAAGACAGTAAAAGAAGCAGAACTCAGTGTAGACTTTCTCATTGCAGCAAAACCGGGCATATCCTTATAATGCGTTGAGAAGATTCATTCTTTACTCCGCAATTTTTCCATGTCCATGCAGAGTGCTTTTGGACACCTAGAGTCCATATACATGTTCATGTCCATGTCCTCGAGTCCAGAGTATATAAGATTTTGAGAGGAAGTTTCCTTTATGGAGCCCTGATTGCGGGAAAATAGAAAAGTTTTTACTTGTTCTATTATCATACGAGTCTCCAAAAAAAAATCATCCTAGAAGAGCCAGCCCCCCCCCCCCCACTACAGCTTTGATAAGGTTAAACTGAGCTTCTATGACAACTCGATACGAAGTTTAAATTTACTGGCATTTGGCATAAGTATATTTTGGTGGTCCACCCAGTACCTGACTAGCAGACGAAACAGCTGAAGATGTGCTTTGTCGCTGTCCAGCTCTAACGTCGACAAGAAAATCCGTGTTGGGGTACTTCTGGCTTGACATGGCCCGAATGAGCAACACCCTCCCGTCGTAATTCTGGAGTTTATCCTACAAGCAGGATGACTCGAGATCTGATGGGCACGAGGAGGCTACTTTAAGGAGGTACAATGAGCCCAATTGAGTAGCCTAAGTACCCTTCCCCCCCTCTCTCTCTCTGTCTGTCTCTAAACAATCCAGGTTCAGATGATAAATAGGTAATGCGTCCTCACCAAACTCTCTTTTGCTCCCCCATTCCCCTTTGTTTCATGGTCCACCCCCCAAATTTTAGACTTCTTTAATACCTAGTTGTTAGACCTCTGAAATAATTCATTTTGATAAAACGGTAAGGAGGGGGCCATTTTGTGGTCTCTTTTTAACAATCGTTACAGGAGCCGGAGGCACAAAAACCTGGCGCCACACCACTGCTCCTAACAATGTTTTAGGTATTTGTAAAATGTGACGTTCAATAAATTTCATTTTTTTACCTTGAACTTGTTACAAAAAAATTAATAATGTTAATGAATATTAGATGATTGTTTTAATTAGTTTCAACTTGTGACTAATAAGATTCACCGTTGATAGACTGATAGACATAATAAAAATGTAAAATGTGATCTTAAAAAGTCGTGTCGCGGCAAAAAGAACACTTACAACTAAAATTATTTTAAGAATTCTAAGAAGCCAACGTAGGAAATTACGAATGAACACTCCTTATTTAAATTGACAGAAAAAAATTTTCGTTTTGAAGGGGAAATTTTAGAAAAATACAATTAGGAACGTTATTTGTACAATGAGATTAAAATAATACTAATTTAGTTTAAATGCACTGGTTTGAATTTGAATTATTCTATTGGCTTGTGAAAATAAGATAAACTCAAGTTAGAAACAGCTCAGTTTTATCTTCACTTCACATGCAAATATAATATCATTTTATTTTAATGTGTTGTATCGTTTGTTAGGTACGAAAATTCCTCTACGAACAAAACTTTCGTCCAAATCATACACAATTTTCAATTAATCTAGATTGGTAATTTACGCCCCAATCACAGTAAGAACTTAACACTCGATACCGCTTTTTTCAGGAAGTATAGCGTAGATAGTATTAGCGCTAATTAGAAAAAATCGGCACAAATGGCGGACCCAAAATTAGTTAACCGTCTTATGGAAATGTTTCCGGAAATGTGTCCCACTTATTTACAAACCGTTTGTATGGGAAGAACTTTCTCAGACATTGAAGATGTGATTTTTGAAGTTTTGAATGGTAAGTTTCCGATTTTACCGGAAAAGAAACTAACGTTTTATAAACATGGGCATAGTAGTATTATGTTAGTCTCGGGATGAGCCTAGTCACGCCTCAATAGTTTTTTTAACATGCTCGCCATTTAATACCAATTGCGGCGGTAAAATAAAATGTGACCATTTACGTAAATTTTAGCCGAGAACTATCCGAAACGAATACGACTTGATGTTTAAATTTCGAAGAGCAGTTGGAATGGATGAAACAGGTACTTCCCGAAGCCGATTCCGATTTTCTAGAAATGAAGTGCGGCGAGTTAATCGATAGACCGAACCGACTTAAGAGAGTTTATGAATGAAGCTGTCGAAAAGGCAAATTACCCCTCCATGAAAGAGTACTTGAGGTGCGCAAATCTAACCAATATCCGAATCAATGACCAATTTTAATTTTACAGAAAACAACAAATTGTAGCTCAGGCAAAACAATACACTACCGACTTTAATGTTAAAAAGTGTTTGGAAGTCATACCCGATCCAGCCGACCACTTTCGAGAGCTCCATCTAAGAAATCCGGGCGTTGAAAGTCCAGAAGAGCACTACGGAATTATTTTCTTACGAAATCGCTATCGGCAAATTCCACTACTTACTGTTAAAGAATGTCATCGTCGACTAGGTAGCGTCTTGCTGGCATGCAACGAATTGGATCGAGTCCAGCCGGTATTGAAAGTGAAGAGACTCATTTGTACAATGCCTTCACTAACATTTCTAAGCATACCTTTCCTGCAAGAGGTAATTCAGTTAAAAACCAAACCAAATATAACTTTTTAGTTTACAGATAGCGTATATAGAACATTATGATGAAATAACGAAGTACATAGAAGAGCAGCAACTAAAAAAAGTGGAAGAAAGAAGACAATTCAAAGAAGGCGGTCTAATGGAAACGTGCGGATGTTGTTTTGACGACGAAATTATACCAATCGAAATATATTGTTGTCAACTTGGCTGTAAATTTTGCCAAGATTGCATTAAGCAAAGCGTCGAAATCGCGTTCTCGGAGAACCAGTTAGATTTTAAATGCTTGAAGCAATGTGTATCTCATTTCAGCTTAGAAACGTTACAGGTATACTTTTCAACTCGTTTCGATGGTGTGTTTTGCACTTACATTTTTAGGACGTTCTCTCCCATAAATTATTTTCGCGAATTGCTTCGCTGAAACAAGCCGATGAAGTTAAATCGGCGGGCATTGAAAATTTGGAAACGTGCTCTTTTGGTCACTTTGCTGCCATACCTGCTAAGGGAAAAAAGTTGTTTTGTTGTTTTAATCCAGAATGCATAAAAGAAACTTGCCGTTTGTGCAAAGAACCTTCGCACATACCTTTACGTTGTGAAGAAATCGAACGGGACGCCGACGTGAAAGTTCGGACGTTTGTAGAAAATAAAATGACGGAAGCGTTGTTGAGGTGAGATTGTTAATTTATCAAAAATGTATAAAAATTTGTGGATGCTTAAACAGGAAATGTTGATAGAAGTGCGGTATGAAGTTTATTAAAGCGGACGGTTGCAACAAAATGAAGTGTTCGTGTGGAGCTCAAATGTGTTACCTATGTCAATCTCCTGTAGTCGGCTACACACATTTTAACGGCCCAAGAGGAGATCGTTTGCATTTGTAAGTACGTTCGCATCGCTTAATTTAAGATTTTCAACTTTTCCGTTTTAGATGCTCATTTTACAGCGATACACACGAATTACACCAAACGGCAGTTATGGAAAGCGCGCAACAAGTCGAGGTGGGCAATTGAAAGTAGATCCAACTAACTACTGACGTTTAGAAGCATTACGATCAATTAAAGAGAAGAGACCATCGCCCAGAGTAGCTAGTCTATAGCTGTTGTGCAAGATGGGTGAGAAGATATGAGTTGAACTCGATTTAATTCAATCTTTATTTGTGTATAACCGTCGTTTAATTACTTTCTTTCAAGAAGCTAGAAACTTGCTCTAGACTAGCAATTAGGATCGTCCAAAGTACCTAATTTTAAATATGTAATATATTGAAGGTAATCAAAATTCAGTTTTGGTTAAAATACAACAAATACACGGCGAGAAAAACATTTTTGCTAACGTGGAAGTAAAAACTTGATTCCTCTTGATCGATCCATCCGGAGGGTCACTGTATATCGAAACTATAAAACCAAAATTACTCATTTAAATTATCAACTTCTGAATTATGTGATCAATGAAACTGAATTCTCATTATGTATATTTAAATTTTTTTAAATGTTTTTAAATGTTTTTTAATCGTTTTTAATGAAACAAAACTTTTTTTTAAACTGAATTACCTCTTGTAGGAAAGGTATGCTTAGATGTGTTAGTGAAGGCATGGCACAAATGAGTCTCTTGATTTTCAGGACCGGTTGGACTCGGTCCAATTCCTTGCATGCTAGCAAGACGCTACCTAGTCGACGATAACATTCTTTAACGGTAGGCAGTGGAATTTGCCGATAGCGATTTCATAAGAAAAGAATTCCGTAGTCCTCTTCTGGACTTTTAAAGCCCGGATTTCTCAGATGGGGGTCTCGAAAGTGCTCGGCTGGATCGGGTATGACTTCCAAAAACTTTTTAACATTAAAGTCGGTAGTGTATTGTTTTGCCTGAGCTACAATTTGTTGTTTTCTGTAAAACTAAAATTGGTCATTGATTCGGATATTGGTTAGATTTGCGCACCTCAAGTACTCTTTCATGGAGGGGTAATTTGCCTTTTGCCTCTTAATCAATCCATCCGGAGGGTCACTGTATATCGAAACTATAAAACCAAAATTACTCATTTAAATTATCAACTTCTGAATTATGTGATCAATGAAACTGAATTCTTATTATGTATATTTAAATTTTTTTAAATGTTTTTTAATCGTTTTTAATGAAACAAAACTTTTGTTTTTAACTGAATTACCTCTTGTAGGAAAGGTATGCTTAGATGTGTTAGTGAAGGCATGGCACAAATGAGTCTCTTGATTTTCAGGACCGGTTGGACTCGGTCCAATTCCTTGCATGCTAGCAAGACGCTACCTAGTCGACGATAACATTCTTTAACGGTAGGCAGTGGAATTTGCCGATAGCGATTTCATAAGAAAAGAATTCCGTAGTCCTCTTCTGGACTTTTAACGCCCGGATTTCTCAGATGGGGGTCTCGAAAGTGCTCGGCTGGATCGGGTATGACTTCCAAAAACTTTTTAACATTAAAGTCGGTAGTGTATTGTTTTGCCTGAGCTACAATTTGTTGTTTTCTGTAAAACTAAAATTGGTCATTGATTCGGATATTGGTTAGATTTGCGCACCTCAAGTACTCTTTCATGGAGGGGTAATTTGCCTTTTGCCTCTTAATCAATCCATCCGGAGGGTCACTGTATATCGAAACTATAAAACCAAAATTACTCATTTAAATTATCAACTTCTGAATTATTTGGACAATGAAACTGAATTCTGATTACCTATGTATATTTAAATTTTTTTAAATGTTTTTTAAATGTTTTTAAATGTTTTTTAATCGTTTTTAATGAAACAAAAGTTACCATGCTCTGGATAGATTAGTTTTCTATCTTAGAGAGACCAGTCTATTACAGAAGATGTGATATTTTGATCTGTGATAATTCCAAACTGTGATATTTTAAACTATTTATTCATTTATTTATTTTTAGTACTTATTTATTTATTTAACTTATTTTAACTATTTACTCGTTTGTGTATCTGTTTCACTTATTCGTTTTTTGTGATTGTTTGCAGAGTCTTAAGAATCTGCAGTTTGGCTAATGACCATAGCAGTCGATGCTAAATATTTATTTTAAAAAAAAAGTTACCAATTTGAGTTCTTTAAAGATCTCAGTTGAGAAGACATTTTCGTAATGTCTAATATCTCTGCATTAAATTCTTATTGTAATAATAATTTTAATATTAAAATTTATATTCGCTGAATAAATTATGTACCAACTTCTATAAATTATAACTATAATTAAACAAAATGTCCTTAAATTGTTTTAAATAAATAATATTTTAAATTGTTAAATTATCTTACTAATTTCCTGATGTAATTTATTCCTTCTTAAATTGTCAAAATTTTTCCATTTTCTATTGCTTAGCCGTTTGTCAGTTACTCAGCGTGACCAGGGACGTAGTCAGCTTTGGCGGGCCCCGGACAAACCTTATTTCCTTGGCCCTGGTCTACCGGGGGGTCTGGGAGGTATGGAATACCCCTCAACCAAGAGGGGGCAAATTTTTAAAATTACATACTAGGACATCACTTTTTACGCTATTTCAGCTCATAAAAACAGTATATAATTACTGTGACTTTCGTGAGGGTTATTTTCTTTATGTTTAGCGTTAGCCGGTTAACACAGGGAAAATTTCATTTATCAATTATCATTTCATATAAAATAAACATTTTAGGGTTTGTGGGGTCCGCTATCTAAACTTCATTCAAACTGAGCATTTTAAAATTTTTATAAGGCCAGGCCGGGCCCCTAAAAACAAGGCGTATGGCCGGGCCCCGAACAAATGACCCGAGAAAACCGGTCTGACTACGGGCCTGAGCGTGACCTCATCTTGGTCTTGATAAAACAAGATTAGCAGTTTATAGGTGTGAAAATTTAATATGCGAGCAGCAAACAAAATAGGACTGGGACGACTTAGCATTATTTGAAAATTCGCAAAGAGATGGGTCCTCATAAGTGGCATAAGTGCTGGAATCTAATCATCCAATATCCTATACACCCACAAGCTACACACAACAAGAGTTGTAGACTAACGGAGCACAAATATCAGACCAAGCCCTCTTATAAAATAGACTGGTTGACATAAACACAACCGCAGCCTAATTCGGGACAAAGCCACCTGTCGCCCCAAGTTTACGATGTGAGGCCATTCATCACTTGATATAGCCCCTCGTCCACAAACCGCTACAGCTCTTGTTTTCTCTCAAGAGTCTCCTAAACCAAACCAAGAAATTTGACCACAACCCAAGTGCATCGACACTGGCTGCCTCTATCAGCCTTGAGCCTTGATGTAGATCAGTACGCTCGCTATTTACGGCAATTAACTTTACAACAAAGCAAAACAAACACGAATCTAATCGCAAAATTTTAAATAAACGATGAAAATTATGAAAAAACGAAATTACAAAATTGTAACTACTTGTCTAACGTTAAACATGAAATGACCAAAATACATGCTAAAATAGTGGTTACAATAAATTGATATAATATGGACTAATGCAGTAGGCGGTTAATTGTGCCGCTGAGTGTAGATAAGTAATAGAAATTATCGATTTGAAAAGAAATTCGTGTTCAATGACGCCTACAAGTTATGCAGCCCACCTTACACGTACGCTACTGCTACAAAATATAAGCTCTCTTCCCGTGAACCGCAACTGTGAACCTATAAGAGTAACGTATAAAAACAATTATTTCGTTTTGTTTACGGACTTTTTATTATAATTTTTATACTTTATGTCTATTAGGTAATAATTAAGTTTCAACTTGAAAATGGCTTTCGTAGAATTAAAATAAGCTTTATTTCATTATTAACATTTTTCTTGTTCTCGTTTTGGGGTAGTATTGCTACCACCCTCTGCACCGGATTAAACGAATTTTTTGATGGCAACTAAAAGAGGACCCCTTTAGTAGTGTATATACTTAATTTTATATCTAAACTTTTTGCATCATGGAAGCTATGATTTTTTAACGGTAGGCGGGACGGGGGTGCACCACATTGTTATTTAAACAATTTCAGGTGCTTTCTGTAATAGTTAAATTGTGTACAGATATAAATAACTGCGTAAGCAGTTAATTTTGTCTTTTTAACACTATTTTTCAAGACGTAAAATATGTGTAAATGTTTAAAACTTTAAATTTGCATCCGGGGGGGGGGTGTTGACAAATTTGGCAAGGCGGTGTAATAGAGGGAGAATGTCCAATATCTATACCAAATTTCAAGAGGATAGTCCTATTAATAACGGAGATATTAATTTTTTAAATTTTCGTGTAGTTATTGCTGGTTAGTTATTGCTAAAGGTACTCGCCTAAAAGCTTCGCAAGGGTCTAACGAAATTTTCGCGAAAGCTCTTATTCTTGCGAACTTAACATTTTTGCTTTTCAATCTATTTTTTAAATGTGTACCAACAAATCAATAAAGCCCATGATATAGTACCTACTAATACCTTGCCCAATTTATTAAATTTAAAATCTTTTGATTAATTGTACAGCGTATTCTTGAGGTGACATAGTTATTCCAGGCACTGGCTTTTCTGATGGTATTGGGCTACCGGGACGCGAACAAATTTTATACTTCCTAAGGATTTCGGTAAAAAATATATAAATACAATTTCTAGCAAGAGAATCTCCCAAACATCTTCTTTTGCCTAAAATTGAAGGTAAATAAAATTTAATTTTTAATGTAAAAATGTCAATTTACCCAATCCAAAAGGAATTAATGCTTCCTTGTGTATTAATTCGTTATGTTCGTTTAAAAATCTTTCTGGACGAAATACATTTGGGTCGTCAAAGAATTCGGAACTTCTATTAACCGAGTTTAAATAGAGCAAAATGGTTGTTTCCTAAAAAAATTGTAAAAATTAAGAGTTAAAGAGGAAGAGCAGAATAACGTGCTCCAGAAATGTTAATAATAGTGCGAACATGGCAGCATTGAAATATTTCAGAAGGCAAACTAGACCAAATTCAAACTATACTGGGAGTCCCAAAATAGTGAGGAGCTTTTGTATAGTTTATAAGTATCAATATTCTTACTTCCGGTATTTTATATCCTTCCAAAACAGCTCCCTTTAATGACCTTCTAGGACCAATTATAGGTAAAATTGTATAATATCTTTGTACTTCCAACAGAACAGCTTCGATGTAAGGAACCCTAAAATGCAAAAAAATAGTAGTCATTGCCATAGTACTTTAACTAACCAACTAAACTAACTTGCACTTATCGGCATACTCCAAGAAGCCTTCTTTACCAAAAGTTCGATCTAAAACATTTTGCACATTTTCCTGAACTTCCGGATACAATATCATGGATAAAAATGCGAAATCTAACGTAGCGCTTGTAGTTGTTGAGCCAGCAATGAACAAATCGAGACATACCATGACCAACTGTTCATCTTAAAAATTAACCGAAATGTATCCATTATGTAACTACGATGAATTTGTGACTTACACGAAAATGTGGTCGCGTGTCCATTTGCTTGTTTAATTTCTGTAATGTAAGCGTAAATTAAATCGTCGTCTCTACCTTCGCTCCAAGACTTGATGTGCTCGGCGATAGTTTCCATTATCAATTCTTTAAGTTCCAAATTCAAACTTTTGATTAAATTGTATCCAGTTCGTTCTGGCGCAAAAAATCGCATCCATGGAAAATAATTTAATGTACTTCCAGATATGTCGAATGCTCGAGTTCTTTTCGATAAAATGTCTAGGAGTTTTATTAGTCGGGGATTATTACGGGTTATTTCGGTTCCCGCTGCGAGACACCATAATACGTTCAAAACCGAAGGCGATAACAAATCGTAAAATTTAACTTCTCCTTTATTCGATTCAATAATGTTTAATATTTCGTGTGCTTCGTTTCTTATTTTTGTGTCCATTATTTTTTTGCCGAAACCATTGTTGCGAAGATGTTTTATAACGAAGTTTCTTTGTATTAGCCAAAACTCGCCTTCTGTACAAGTTATTCCTACAAATATTTATCATTAGACTTAGACAACGCTATAGTGGTTTGTTTTAAGGAAGGGTCAGGTGCTATTTTCGCCCCCCCCTCCCCCATATAAAAACTTCAAAAAACTTGGTCTACAGGCCATTTGCGGATGGGTGAAGATTTTGGAAGAAAAAAACTTTTATCTAATTAGAAAAACGCAATCCACAATTGTGTATTGAAGACAAACTGATTATACCATATACTGTGACAAATGGAACACCTACTCCGAACAAAAAAATCAAAGTGGATGGAAGGGATGGTGGTTTTATAAAAATAAAAGATCCGATTTGTCACATCTAAACATTCCTAAGCCTTCTAGAAACAATATTATTCTGGTCGCAAAGTACTTATGATAAATAGGAAAATAGGACTTCAGTTTTTCAAACTGAACTGATGGGGATATTACACAGCGCCAATGTAATCCTAAACAACAAATTACTGATAATAACGGACAGTAAAAATGCCTTGCAAGCCGTAAACACTCTGCTGAGTTAAGGGGCGTCAAAGAAATAAGAAATGCAATGATAGAACAGACGAGGTGGCCAAGAAAGGCTCTATAACAACCTTTCTCGTGACCCTAAGCCAATCATAAAACCAACTGTAACTACTGTTAAATCCTCTTTAACAATAACACCCATCCATTATAGCCTGAAAAATGGACAAGCAACACAATCTGTCGTCAAAGCAAAAGAGATAAAGAGTCATACCCGGCTCCCTCTAAAAATCTTGCAAAAGATTGTCTACAGCTGTCTCCAAGTAATCTATGAGCAATTTCAGGGATATTCCCTCCCTACATTGGGTTTAGTACTAGTACTGGGTGAAAACTAGCAGTAGACACGTAACTACGAGGGTGCCTGGAGTGGCCTCGTCGCCCTGAAAATCCCGGACTGGCCAACCCACTACAAAACCTTAACGATTACAAAGTTCGACGGCTATGATTAATTAGATTGAAAAGGAAGTTTTAAGTTTGGTTCATTCCGATGTAATTTATGTTACGTAGTTTTTTTTCCAACTCGGTTACCATTCGGCAGGTGGTCGTCAGGGGACCTAGGCTAAACTCAGGAGAGGTGGTCGTGAGTTCAAAACGTTAATAAAGTTGGACGGCAAGCAACCGAGCCCTTGGGCCACCCAGCTGGTTGCTGAGCGCCGGGCGGTAACGGCAGCTTAATTATCATTTAAATGTACAATATAAATAAAACAAGTAAGCCGTGCGGCAGTAACAATCAATTTATAAAGACACCCCAACGGGATTCAGTGGCAAAATAACAGACTCTCTTACAAAAACAACGCCTCACTTCCAAAGACGGCCTCCCGTGGTGCGTGTTGGTGACCTGGATAATATGTATAAGAATATATGCTCGAGGCGGGGTGGATTCCGTCTAATCTCGTGGCCTGCGGGGTCCGTACTCTCCGAAGGTAGACAAAAAGAAAAAAGCGAAGAAAAAGGCGGTGATAAAAGTGGGCAAACGCAACAAAAAAACACTTACCTCCTGCAGGAACACGTCAATCCTCTAAACGGGCGACCGGGACACCGGTAACAAAGTAACGAAGCGAAGAAAAAAGGGAGCCGGGTCCCATTTAACTGCGGGAGTGTATATTAACAAAAAAAACAAAGGAAACTAATAAAACTTTGACTATTGGTTTACACCTCACGATACGTCGACGTGCAACAATGGGCTCACCGTTATCACCCCCACGTTCCCGCGATCGTGGCGGGGACAATCACATTTCGTTATTTTCCCGGTTATTCGGAAAAATAACGTAACATTTAAAATATCTACAATTTACTCGTAACCCCTCGCTAATGATGCAACGCCGTAGTTGCTTGCACTTAGTCTGGTCTTTTTAAAGACAGTAAGAGAAGCAGAACTCAGTGTAGACTTTCTCGATGCAGCAAAACTGGGCATATCCTTATAATGCGTTGAGAAGATTCATTCTTCACCCCGCAATTTTTCCATGTCCATACAGAGTGCTTTTGGATACCTAGAGTCCATTATACATGTTCATGTCCATGTCCTCGAGTCCAGAGTATATAAGATTTTGAGAGGAAGTTCCCTTTATGGAGCCCTGATTGCGGGAAAATAGAAAAGTTTTTACTTGTTCTATTATCATACGAGTCTCCAAAAAAAAATCATCCTAGAAGAGCCAGCCCCCCTCCCCCCCCCACTACAGCTTTGATAAGGTTAAACTGAGCTTCTATGACAACTCGATACGAAGTTTAAATTTACTGGCATTTAGCATAAGTATATTTTGGTGGTCCACCCAGTACTTGACTAGCAGACGAAACAGCTGAAGATGTGCTTTGTCGCTGTCCAGCTCTAACGTCGACAAGAAAATCCGTGTTGGGGTACTTCTGGCTTGACATGGCCCGAATGAGCAACACCCTCCCGTCGTAATTCTGGAGTTTATCCTACAAGCAGGATGACTCGAGATCTGATGGGCACGAGGAGGCTACTTTAAGGAGGTACAATGAGCCCAATTGAGTAGCCTAAGTACCCTTCCCCCTCTCTCTCTCTCTCTCTGTCTCTAAACAATCCAGGTTCAGATGATAAATAGGTAATGCGTCCTCACCAAACTCTCTTTTGCTCCCCCATTCCCCTTTGTTTCATGGTCCACCACCCAAATTTTAGACTTCTTTAATACCTAGTTGTTAGACCTCTGAAATAATTCATTTTGATAAAACGGTAAGGAGGGGGCCATTTTGTGGTCTCTTTTTAACAATCGTTACAGGAGCCGGAGGCACAAAAACCTGGCGCCACACCACTGCTCCTAACAATGTTTTAGGTATTTGTAAAATGTGACGTTCAATAAATTTCATTTTTTTACCTTGAACTTGTTACAAAAAAATTAATAATGTTAATGAATATTAGATGATTGTTTTAATTAGTTTCAACTTGTGACTAATAAGATTCACCGTTGATAGACTGATAGACATAATAAAAATGTAAAATGTGATCTTAAAAAGTCGTGTCGCGGCAAAAGGAACACTTACAACTAAAATTATTTTAAGAATTCTAAGAAGCCAACGTAGGAAATTACGAATGAACACTCCTTATTTAAATTGACAGAAAAAAATTTGCCGTTTCGAAAGGGAAATTTTAGAAAAATACAATTAGGAACGTACCTTTTTGGCTACCCATAGTACGAAGTTTCATGAAAAATGTATTTGGTCTCCCCGAATAATTTCCATCGAGTAATATCTGTTTAATAATTGGATAAGATGAAATTACTATCACTAGATCACCACCTAACTTTAAACCGAGCATATTTGTATTATAACACCTGGATAGTTCCGCAATTGCCAAACTTAAATCGCCACATTTTTTCACCATCCTCTTAAGTTGGGGTAAACTACCGACTATTGGATACCATTTTGGGCCTAAAGAATTAAACATACGTTAGATAAAAATTACGTAATAATAATTATGCATTACCTGGAGGATAATTTCTAGGTTTTCTCGTCGAATAAGTAATTAAAACTATAACACACAATATACTCAGCACAAAAAGTACAAACATAACTGTAACTTAAAGCGATACTCTCTTGCGTTGGTTTCAAAATATAAATATCTTTGGGAGCGATTTAGATAGACAATACATTGGCGGTGGTAATTAACTACACTATACTAAAATTAACGATGTCACACAATCGTATTGTATAACACGTTTCATTGATTTAAATTAAGCAACTTTATTTAAGTAATGGAGTTTAATCAGCGCTGCGCGCCGATCTAACCTCTAGTATGTTTAATTATTATTAATGAGGCGATAAACCTTTATGGAGTGTTGTTGTGTTGTAATTGATATTGTTTGAAATACTAAACTTAAAAAAGCTGCAAAAAATACTATTAGCGCTTCTCAGACTACACTATTTATTAACTCGTTGTTGTTACTGAAAATTGCTGTTTTAAACTATCATTGAGTTCCTTCAATAAGGGGCGGTAATTTGGGGATGTATTTTTTTCTTTGATAAGGAAAAGCGGCTACAAACTATTTAAGAATAAGCTATTTTCGAATTTCATCTCGTCAAAAGAAGTGATTGAATTTGGGCGTTACGAGGTAATCTCTTGTTTAGCAATTAATTAGTTTGAAAATATACTGAATTGAGCCACCAAAATATCGCCCAAATTTTAGGAAAAAAACTTACATAATCAACGCCGATAACGATAACTTTAAAACATCAAAAACAGTTCAAAGTGTAAATAGAAGAAGCTGAAATGTAGTATTGAAAAGTAAACTTATTCCATTAATTTTATACTGATTTTTACTTATTTACCATAAATTGGGGTTTTGTAGGGTTGTGGGGTTTGTCGTCAATCTGTAGAACAAAGGGTGTTTAAATGCAACTGTTTGTTCGCTTCAGATTGATTGGTTAAATAGGTATTTATTTTATTACAAACCATATTCAATTTATTCGCACTAACAACTAATTTATTTACATTAACACTACTTTTAGTTTATCGTTGACTTCGCGTCTACTTTAAAAACGACTGATGTGGCCATAACAACACTTAAAGCACTATATTCTGTCTATATATTCCTGTTTTTAGAATGTTTTAATAATAATTATCGGCAAAGTTATAACAAAAAAGCTAGAAAATGGGCCAATCGTTGTACTGGCCGCCATTTTGAATTAAAAAAATTTGAAAGGTATTTTTTTAACTACGACCGATGTGTACTAACTTATAAGCGAGTATAAATAATATAGGTCAAGATTTCCCACCCTGTATCGGCCAGGTTAAAAAGTTATTCGATTTAAACCGAAAATGGGGTTAGCTTTTCTATTTTAAATACAACACCCGGTATATTTTAATTGTTTTGGAATGATTGTAGAATTATCTATCTAGTGATACCAATCATTTAATATTTTGACTATAGTTTTATGAAATCATGGAGATTTTCTGCCTTTCCTGTCCAGGCAATGGGTAGATTCTGACTTGCAAATGCTCCAGGAGTGTTGTAATCTTGTAATTTGATACACTTGTACAGTTTGGTGTCCTAATTAATATTCTTATGGTACGTTTAGATACCGTCGTTTCGACGTCGTCGTTTCGACTGCGCGCAGCTATAACGTCAAAACGCCACAACGCCGGATTTTTGGTAACTATTTTCGACGTTTTTGCAGTGCAGCGTCATGGCGATGTATGCAGGCGGCAAATACAAATTCACTCGTGTGGATCTTTAAGTTAAGGAGTTAACAACTACTATAAACCTGTTAATATTTCCAGTAAAACATAGTTAAACAAAATGGATAAGTCTTCGTTATTAATTTGCGCTTATTTATATAAAAATTTAAAAAAACAAAAAAAACGAAAAGAAGAGTATGGGTGAAAAATAGAATAAAAATCGAAATAGTTCATAATCTTCTTTCGGAATTGAATATTGATAATAGTAACTTGAAAGATATTTAAAAAAGTTTAAAAGCAACAAACATAACCTCACAACGCTGAAACGACGACGTCGAAAGTTCAACCAGATGAACTGTTCGTCGTCAACGCAGCGTCGTGCTCACGCGGTCGTCCTTGAATATCTCAAATCGTATTCTGCGTTCTGATTGGTTAGTACAGAAAACGCCGTACTGCCGTACTGCCGAAACGACGGTATCTAAACGTAGCATTAGTTTTGGACCTTGAGCGACCGCCGCTAGCGCCGCCATATTGGAAAAATAGGCCCGAAAACAAGTTTTGGCCCCATTTTTCCAATACTTACCAAACTTTTTTTTTGGTTCCTGGCTATTTTCTTGTACAGGGTTGGCAAAATCCCATGGTTCTTATAGGTAAAGAAATCAATAACTAGAAGAGATGTGAAAAAAAGGATGGCGCATCCTAGTTCTCTTTTTTTAGACTCAGTGGCAAAAACTAGAATTCGCGATCTTCATTTGTTTTGGAACTATAAGCAAAAGTTCGATTTTTTAATTTTTCGCTAAATGTCGATATCTCGGTTATTGTAAAGTTACCCAAGAAAATATTAGCACGTTCCTCAGGCGCTTTTTTAATGGCAGTAGAATGAGCCGAAGGAATTTTAAATATCTTCGTTAGTTTTCGGTTTAAAAGAAAAATGTGGGGTTTTTGAAATACAAACCATATAGTTGGATATGACATATTTGAATAGCGTTTTTCTTCCTCTTTTCAATGATATGTAGCATGTGGGGTCAATTATTTCAATTTCATCCCATTTTATTCAAAATTGTTGAATAAAAAACAAAAAAATAAAAATAAAAAATTACAATAAGTACAATAAAAAATAAAAACATTAAAGCTATACAGGGTGTTTCCCATAAGTGCGTCATAACTTCAGGGGCTGTTTCAAGAACTCAAAAGAAGTCGTTTGACCCCAATTTTCTTATACCAAAAGTTCCCCCATTCAGAGTTACAGGGTGTTTTAGCTGAAATTTTCAAATTTTTAAAAATCTATTGTGGCGAAACGAAAGCAGTTGAGAAAATAAAAAGAAAAACAAAAGTGCCGCATCTATCTCATAGACTTAAAAATACATAAGACATCTCCACAAAAATTATTTTTTCAGCTGCTTTCGTTTCGCCACAATAAATTTTCAAAAATTTGAAAATTTCAGCTAAAACACCCTGTAACTCTGAATGGGGGCACTTTCGGTATAAGAAAATTGGAGTCAAACGTCTTCTTTTGAGTTCTTGTAACAGCCCCTGAAGTTATGACGCACTTATGGGAAACACCCTGTATAATGGTATAGTACAGGCTGTATCAAATTTCGTGTTAAGTAAAGGGATCTCGCTTATTAGCGTAGATAGAGAGATGGTTAAATGGACAAAAACGATCCTCGAGTTATGCCTACACTAAATCAAAAAACAAAATTTACCCCCTCCATAACGTTTCTGAAATATGGCGGAAAATAAAGAAATTTGCATTTTTAATTTTTGGCTCTAAAATCGTTATTTGTTTAAATTTTTAAAAACTGAAAAGACTTTCTCAAAGAAACTTTTTCTGTTCTTTCAGACGATATCAACGAATTTTCGTTATCATTATTACTTTACTGTATATTGATACCAACTTTTGTTTTTCATATGGGAGCCATTTAAAAATTTTATGTCATCGAATAGAGAAAAAAATGCTGATTTCAAAAATGTATCATATGTCTATAAAATTTTTGATAAAAAAATCACCAAAAATAACTCAAATAATTATAGGTAAATTTCTATAAACATTTGCAGAAAAACAAATGAAGCACATATAAATTGTTTTTTATAAAACAGATTCAATTGTTTTTCACGGATATTGCTATTTATAAATTAAAATTCAGTTTTAAATAAAATATCCTATTATTTTAATTTTGAATTTATTATTTGTGGTTAGTTTATGGACATGTTATACATTTTTGAAATCAGCATTTTTTCTCTATCCGATGACATAATTTTTTTAAATGGCTTCTATATGAAAAATAAAAGTTGGTATCAATATACAGTAAAGTAATAATGATAACAAAAATTCGTTGACATGGTCTAAAAGAACAGAAAAAGTTCCTTTGAGGAAATCTTTTCAGTTTTTAAAAATTTTTACAAATAACCATTTTAGAGCCAAAAATTAAAAATGCAAATTTCGTTATTTTCCGCCATATTTCAGAAACGTTATGGAGGGGGTAAATTTTGTTTTTTGATTTAGTGTAGGCATAACTCGGGGATCGTTTTTGTCCATTTAACCATCTCTCTATCTACGCTAATAAGCGAGATCTCTGTACTTAACACGAAATTTGATACAGCCTGTATATCATTGAAAGGAGAATGAAAAACGCTGCTAAAATAGGTATGTCACATTCAACTATGATTTCTATTTTAAAAAACACAATCCAGTCATATTAGTTTATTAGATGGTGTATAACTCGGAAAATATGACTCGCATAGCATAAATTCATATAATCATTCTTATTGGAAATTCGATATACTATCTTTTTATACTGCGGTATTTTTGCCTTAGGTGCACCCTATTAAAAGTATTAGTCAAAAAACAAATTTGGGGGTCCAGCTCGATTTATTAAAGGTAGTTTGATCCACGATTCAGAAGAAAACTTCTTTTATACCTAATCCTTTCTGATGCTCAAATTTTAAAACTATTCTATTTTTTCTCTAGAAATCGGCCTTATTCGAGATAATTTGACCGGACTATTAGTATTATTATTAATTAATTTCAACACGCTAATTAAACTTCACCAAAAAGGTTACCGGTGCTGTATGCAACTTAACGTTATCAGTTATCACAAACGAAGACCATTATTTTATTATATTAAAGTCATCTTCAAGTGTTTCAGATTTTATTATTATCCAGCTTAGAAGACGTAGTTGTAGACAAAAATTGAGACGCTTTACTGACCAGTTTTACTCTCGGCGGTTTGCTGTTACCTTCCGGGAGGTGACACCGTGTAGGTATCTGAGATTTCGAAAAAAATTTTTTTATTGTATTTATTTAGTTCAAACTGCAGAACTATTATATACCCTTTCTCTATGTATAACAATCTGACGATATTAGGTATTACGAGTATTAAGCCTAAAATAGCCGTTTGACAAAAGAGACCAGTGTCCAAAATGAATTGTTAATACGGCCAATTAAAGTGGCACAATGAACTGACTAAGCTTTGACTCCATTTCATTTTGACTTAGTTCATTCTCGTGACCATAACCTGTCGTTTGAGTCAAAATTTAGTTTAAATTATTTGAAACTCCGTAGGGGTTGAGACCGAATGGTAATAGGGGAAAAGTCAACCCGAAAAACCGTACCCATCAATCATCTAGAAAACTTAACAGGACTAGAGTTACTTTTTCTAAAAAACTCTTTTCTAAACTGTAATTGGAATGAATGATAGAATGAACTCACCCTAAAATACTCGAAAATTTCGAAAATTCTCGAAACATAAGCAACTACGGCACGTAAAGGCGCAAGGTGGATAAAAACGTTTTAAAACGGTTTTATACCAATCATTTGGTATTCCTCACTGCCTCACTCCCAGGTGGCTCATAAATTATTGATGATGAATCAAGTTTTTGGTAAAATACCGCATTCAAAATGATAAATAGCCAGACAGAATTTAATTTTTATTTTTTAATTTCGAACCAAAATCCAAAACAAAGTAGGTATGTACTTCTTTTTCAATTTCATTCGTCGTGCCTTGGTTCAAGGATAGCTCTAAAAGGTTTGGGCGAAAGCGTAACTCCGTCGTATCCTTCCAATAAAAGTTTTTCGCTAGGACGTTCTTTCTTTAAAATAAAATTATGCAAAACGGCGGTGAAAAAGATGAAATAATTCGTTTGCGCCAACGATTTTCCCAAACAACTTCTTTTTCCTAAAAGCAGCGCGAAAAGTAAAATGGAAATTTTATTTAAAATTATAACAAACCGTAACCGAAGGGAATGTAATAGTCTTCTGGAATAACAATTCTTCCATCTTGGTTTAGAAAACGTTCTGGTTTAAATGTTAAGGGGTCTTTCCACGATTCTTGATCCATGTGAACGCTGTAAAGGCTCGTTAAAATCGTAGTCCCTTCGGGTATTTCGTAACCAAAAAGAGTCGCATTGCGAGTTGCTCTGTGGGCGATACCTAAAGGGGGAACATTCACAATTCGTTGTATTTCCAGTAAAACTGCCTCGGTGTACGGTAAACTGAAATAAGCAATTGATTAAGAAATTGCTCTACATAAATCCGTCAATTTTTCGGCTCGCGAAGGCGAGGGAAAAGCCTTGTGGACTTACTTTATTTTATCCTGCATCGTCGGCCAACGATTTCGTCCAACTACTTCGTCAAGCTCTTTTTGGACCTTCTTTTGAACGTTCGGATATTCCAACATGTAGAGCATTGAAAAACTTAAGGTGTTGCTAGTAGTTTCAGAACCGGCCATTAATAAGTCGAGACATAATGATAACAATTGTTCGTCTGAAAAGTAATGAAATATAATGCGTTCCAACATGAATGTCCCTCACCTGTAAACGTTACACTTGAAACGTCGGTGACGTTCATTTCTTTAAGAAAGGCGTCTATTAGATCGCGAGAATGTGAATTACAATGCGATTTTTGGTGCTCAAAAACGGTTTCCTGAAACGATTCAATTTGGTTCAAACCGAAATGTCGCAGAACTAAATATTTACCCGTAAGAAAGTTTGAAGTTTATTTAAACTTTGCACAAGTCTCGAGTATCCAGAAACTTCAGGTAAGAAGTGCCTAACGAAGGGCATTTGATTTAATAAGCCGCCAGACATATCGAACAAACGAAAGAGTTCGTGTATGAGTTCGAGCAACTTTTTTAATCTGGCATCGTCTAAAGAGAATCTCTCTCCTGCCATCATAACCCATAACACGTTCAAAACGGATATGTCAAAAATATTGTGCATTTCGATATTTTGCGAGGCATTTTTGCGAAATCGCTCGATCAACTCGACCGACTCTTCTATAATTTTAGACTCCATTTCTCGTTTTCCGTACCCAAAATTTTTTAAATGTTGTAACGAAAATTTACGTTGCTTTTGCCACAATTGGCCTTCGGAAAATACGATTCCTAAAAAATCAAGTTGTTAGAATGAAGAAGTCTCGAAGTGGTTGTCGTATGGGATGGGTGTCCCGGGCTCTTTTTCGAGAGGTCGTTCGAGTTCAAATTTAAAGTATTTATAGGTGGGTTGTTTAGGGTAGGTAAGTACATAAACATATCAAACAAAAAGCAGGTTAAAGTAGTTTACAGAGCATAGGTCAGGATTTTAAATTAAACGACATTCCAAACAGGATTTTTGTTCATCATCATCAAGAGGATCCCTTAAAAACTGGTTAATTTAATACCTGTCGAGTCCTTTTATTTGATTTTTATAATAACAGGTCGATTGGAGAAACCGTATATTTTTACAAATTCCCAAGTGTGATATAAAAAAAATGCGATACCGTTACCTAATCTCTTTCCAAATGTTCTAATGCGAAAGAAAAAACCATCGGGGCGACCGTTGAATTCGTCTCTTGTAAGTACTTCTTTAACGGCTTCTACGCCGCTTACGCCGACTACTAAATTACGCCCTAAACGCAATCCAACAACGGATCCGTAAGTTTTTGAGAAACTTTCCCAAACCAAATGGTGGTACCCGAATATTGAGTACAGTTTGTGGTACTGGGAGAAATTTCCTATTATTGGAAACCATTTTGGACCTAAAATTGCACATTTGGAAAAATTTATTACGTCCTGCAATCGCAGTAAATTATAATTTATAATTGAAGAGCAATCAATTCCTGACTTCTAGGAGTCAGGATAATATGGTTGCGGTTAATACCGAGGAATAAAAGACGCCTCTCCCCACAACTATGTTTGGGGATCTCACTTTTTCATTTTTTATTTTCGTATCTTTATTTCGATGATAACAATGTCTCACTGTGCACTTTTAAACATTTCTTCTACATTCGAACTTTTCATTTATTTTATCTATTATATATTTAATTTATTAAACGTCCTATCATCATGAAAACAAGTATTAAGGGTGCTCAGTAGCTGGTAGCTCAGTACATTGTTATGGCAAACTGTTCCGCTAGGCTACTCGAACAAATTCCTCTTATTTCACTTGTTTATAATTTTAAAATATAATCTATGTATATCATCTATAAAATGAACGTTGAGTATAAAATTTTTTTTAATTCCAAAAATGTAGTATACGGTCTAAGTTTGAAGGTGATGATGGTGACGAGTATTTTGGTATTTTCATTCATTATCCATTTTCAAAATTTTGTCAAGCTCATCATCGAAGACAAACTTTCAAAAATGTTTAATATAAACTTGAAGAAAAGATCAAAAAATAATTAATTAAAATATGTAATTACCTGGTGGATAGCGTGGTGGTTTTTGAACATCCCAAACACATACAAATAGAACAAAAATAAAAACAATACTAATGATCGATAATATTAAAACCATATTTGCTTTTAAAAAAAATTATATATGTTTATCCGCCCTTGTTGATCAACAAACAACGTTTGGTTTTGGTACCGGTTCCTATATATACGGACTTAATTAGTCCGGAGTCCGGAGCTAAACTCATTACAATAAAAAAAGGCTTAAAAAATATATTTGACCCCCTAACGTGCCCTAGCTATAAATAGAAAAAATATATATTATTTAACATTTAAATTACATTCTTACTTTTGTCTTTTGTTAGAATTTTACATCAGCATACACCTATTATTCTTATATTAGCTGCTCTTCGTGACGTTCGTTGATTCGAAAATTGTAAAATGTAAGCTCATAAGTCATTGTAATCGTACATAAAAGTGTGCGTTAGTTGAATAATAGCATTCTAATACTTATTTATTTTATAACCCTTCATATACGGCGATAAAATACGGAGAAAATTAATTATTGTATCATTAGTGCCATGAGTACAAAACGGGTTTAATTTTTAATTTTACCTAGCCCTAGACTTAGAACTACTAGTTAAAACTAGAACTCGTTCTATTTTTATTTAAAATAACAAAATATCAATTCTTGCGTGGTTCTTGGTAAAAAACAAACATATTATTCTATTAGGGGCAGCAAAATAACTGATAATGAGTTATTCACTTAAAACCTCCAATCGGGAATTCGGAGTGATGAAGCTTCTTATGGAATTTAAATTCAGACGGTTTCTATGCCGTGGTCCTGTAGTGCTAAAGAAGTCGGGATTCATCAATAAATTATTGTCTTCGCTATTTTCTTCGTATTCGATTATTTTAAATTTAAATAGGCGCGCGTACATGTTTACTTCCTTGGACAATACAAGATGGCGCTGCATGCTCAACGTATGCCACGCGCAAACGCAGTTTATGTTACGTTTAGATTTTTAATAAAGTGAGGTTAAGTTCGTTTACTGTTTAAGTTTATTCCAATTTGCAATAGATATAAATTGCGTTTAATAATAATGGAAGCGATATATTCGCCAAAATTATTCGACTCCACAGATAATCTAAACTTGGAGAAATATTTTGCAGAACATTTACAAGCAACTACTATTAATGACAATTCCGAATTAGATGATAGATCAATTCATAATATTATTGCTACAACTCTAAAATTAAATCGAGCTCAAGAATCAAAATTGAGAACATCTATGAAATTGTATAGCCAATTCTATAATTTTACGGTAACCGAAAGAGTAATTTAAAATTTATTTTAGCGTCGATCATCTAATCGACGAAAATCCATCCGAGCCGATGTTAAAGGGAGACTCATTGAAGTTTATCAATCGTTTGCATAAATTTTCGTTTGGAGATGTGAAGAAAACTGAACCGAATCCGAATGAAATAGTAAGCGCTTTAAATTTTATAATTACGATGCTTAGTTGTAAATTTTAGATTAATATGTCCGAAAGTAAAGCAAACCTCTTAAGATCTAGTCAAGAATATGCCGTAGCAATAAGAGTGTATCTGCCGTTTGGATCGAACGATTCAAGTGCAAGCGAGTTATCGAAGAATTTCAAATTTAGTCATGAAATCGTTGTTCTCGGCTCCAATACGTTGGCCGATTTTCGGGATAAAATTATATGTCATAAAGATCAGGGAGTGTGTATCGAAATAGACCATATGGATTCTTCGAATGCGTCGTGTAATGTTAAGGAATTGTATCCTTCTGGATTTATTTTTATCGATGGTGTTTTCTATAATGATAGACGACACAGTGACAGCATCGATTATTCAAGGGTAATTCGTGAATGGGCCTTGAAAAAAAAAATTGGAGAATTTAAAACTGGACTTATGGAGAATGTAAGTAGTATCGGTTTGTCTCATATTGCTTTGAATCGTTATTATTTTAGACGAAAATTTCTGATCTAAAGCCAAGATTTGGATATCCGTACGTTTATCAACACCAAGCTAATTGTGAACACATAATAACATTCTCTGATAGTTGGTTATTAAACAGTCAAGATGTTTTAAATAGATCCGCTTATCCTTTATATTCTGAAATTCAACGTTTTTACAGTAAATTGTGCACCATATGTTACGTAACCAGTGCAACTTGGGTTTGTATGGAATCTGATCGTTTACCCCATCGTACTACGTTTTTATGTCAAGATTGTTTTACTTCTTATAGTTTTAAGAATAGTTCTAAAATAGGTGAATTCAAAGCGTATCCTTTTTATGATAGAAATCGAATTGTGAATTATCATAATTGATAATTAACTTTGACGTGATATCGCCAAAGTGGAGAAGAGACTGATTTACCTATTTGAAGCCATAATTGTGTTTTGTTTGACAATTGAAAATTTATAATAAAAAAATATTCATAAATGTATTTGTATTAGTTCATTAGTTGTCTGTATTAAAAGTTCGAAAGTCGGCAATAATAAATCGGTTTATCGAATCATAGCTCGATTGTCAAATATGGAGAAAGTTAAGATTGGATTTTGGTCAATTCCCGCAGTAAAAAAAGGTATTATTTAGTCAATATATTAAGCAGAAAATATTAATTTATTTCTCTTGTACTTTGAAAAAGACAAAAGAGGGAACTTTCCCGTGATGAAATTTTATTGGACTTTTAATAAATATGTTAACCCGACATCCAAAACGCAGGGTGTGACAAACCCCAGCGTCCGAAAATGATTCTAATTTTGCTCTAATAGATTGCAGGGTCTCATTAGCTTTTAATTATTATACATTATTCTACATATTACTCCAAAAATGCCAGTCAAGAGATTCGATATTGTTGATAACTTGAAAACTGAGTTAATTTTGTTATGAAAAGCCGTACTTACAGTAGAAAACTTATAATAATTGTAAAACCATTGCTTACGTACCTAGAATGACGAACTAGTAGTAATAATACCGATAAATCAAACTAATGCAAGAAAAGATGGGTTCTAAACAGCATAACTGAAAGTTTGTGAAACTGATAGTTTGAGTGGAAGAAAAATGGCTCAAATTTACATTTTGCAAATCTGTCAAATTATATTTTTCCCAAAGTTTCAATTTTCTTCAATAACATGTATATCAAATATTATAGAGCGTTTACAAATTCTTTTTTGTAGTGGAGTCCCACTAGACGATTTTAGTCAAATACAAAGTTTGATCCATTGAAGTATTAAAATAATTCTTAAAATTGCCAAAAAAATAACGCTGATCATTAGCTCCGTTATAGGTGCAAGTGGACGAAGAGATGAACTGTATGAGAATTAAACACACTTCGACTTCAAGATTCTACTATTAGTGTAGTAGAAAAATGTAACGATTAATAGTAATCCTGGAGGATTCTGAAGAAAAATAAGCAAGTTCTTTGTAAAATAATTTTATAATTCCTTATATGCATAAATAGAAGAAAACAAGTTTAGTTTCGTTTAAATGGTGAACATCGTGTTGCATTAATTGGACGCCCATCTTTCGAATAAATAATTTGCAAACACTATTCGACGTCGCTTTTATTCATATTTGTCAATAAGCTCAAAAATCGTACTTGTTGAGCATACACGACAATTTACTCTCTAATTTAGTGAACAAAGTAGCGTCTCATTTCCAGCATATGGTCATATGCACAGCAACAACCACATGAGGAGACTCAAATATATATTATTTATACAGCCTCAGTCAAGCGAAAAAGAAATTTAAATAACTACTTTATTAGCGAGTCGTACAAAAAATATCATAGACAAAACATTCATGTAATAACGAATTCGGCCGATATTAACGAATGTACACGAGCAATAAAGTCGCACTATTTAAAGGAACAAGTTTTATACAAAATCATTTTTAGTTTGTCTTATGTACAAGTAAAAAAATATACAGAGCCCCACCTCTTAG
Organism: Malthinus flaveolus; assembly: GCA_950108345.1. NCBI lineage: Eukaryota > Metazoa > Arthropoda > Insecta > Coleoptera > Cantharidae > Malthinus > Malthinus flaveolus. Next base: position 16,002,000 of record OX467287.1, on the reverse strand, counting down.
TTTATTTAAGTGCCGCATATACACGCTTTAATATCGTTCGATTGATAAAATTGCAACACAAATATTTTGTGCATAAACTTTTTTGATATTGCCGTCAATAAGAAACTATTTAATAACCGAAAACTGCCGATTTAGGCTGTATATAACAGAGGTAGCCTGTCCACACAAAATACAACAATCGATATTATTTACCACTTTAATTATTGTAACAACAACACAAAGGTAAGACCACAGTACCTTGCTCTCATATACAAGTAACATTTATATATATAATATAATATAAACATAATATATAATATACTAATAATTAAAAATAAAACTTAATATATCTATTAATAAAATGTATATTATCTAATTACAGAAAATTACATCGTTAGTCCATCACCACAGTTAAGCTAACAGGGTCGGATAGCCATTGGAATTAAAAAAAAGACCCCACAATGTACTAACATTATTTAACGATGAGGTGCAGTACAATCTTCGCCTTGCATGCCATACTCACATCGATTACCGCGCACAAGCTACGCTAAACGCTATGCTACACTAGGATGCCCTTGAATCCCTCCAGAGCAACAACATCTGGAATGTGTCATCAATGGTAGTAAAAACTCAAATCGATAACGTGATAAATAAAACAATCGGAACAGGGTGCTGTGGTCGAGCGCACTGCCATAGCGCCAGCCTCAACTATCTTATAAAAATATTTAGGTGGCACAAGTGCGCCGCCCTGGCTTTTTGTACTTCTTAAAAGGCATCAATGTCAACAACTAATAAGAGATTTCCACTTTTTTTTTTAATTTTATATACAAATTTAGCCTGTATTGCACACAGATATGGTAACAAAAATACAGGGCGGACATTCGTTATTTTCGTTTGGCATGCAACATTTCCATTAGTAATGTCTGTGTCGGTGCGCCACCGTTACAATGTTTATGGTACAAGTATTCTTCTCCTCTCGAAGCTATGGTGTGTATTTCTGGTAACAGCTGGTACAATTTGTGGAATTTATCCTAAAAAATTTAATTATTCGTTACAAGTCTTTAAAAATTATTGACAAAACTCACTTGTATTTGTGGATAACACTGCACGGTATACTCTAATAGGGCTTGTTGCACTTGCTCGTAACCCTCTTGTATGTACTTTCTATTCGTTATGCCTTTCACATCAACTGAAAAAGATATATCTTACATATGGTTCTTATCAGAAATTATCAGTGTTTCCCAGTCATTGTAGGATTGCTCGCTCAATAAATCGATAAAAGAGATCCATAAGAATGTGCGACGAACGTAACATTAAATGTTACTGAAAGAAAAAAAGACGTGATGGTTGAAATAAGATGAGAAACACTGATTTTAAAACGCACATTTATTTTATCATCAGAGAAAATAGTGGGGTCGGTAAGGGGCGAAACAACTGGGCCGACTTTCAACTTATCAGACTCGATTCGGTATGTTTCTTGATACTATTTGAAGCAGGACAGCATTAGTTATCAATATTTTTAGTAAATCAAAGTCTTTCAAAAACTTGTTGTAAGTGACTGTCCCCAATGAATTGTTTGTTGGGCTCGTTGCGCAAAATTGCTTCAAATTGTACCAGAAAGGTACGTATCGAGTTTTATAGCACCACAAGTGCAGTATCATTTTGTGTACCGACCGCACTAAAAGGCAATACTGCAGTAGTGAAGGTACCGGGCAAAAGTATCTAAATCGAACGACCAAGGTAGCATCGTATGAGTCTCGACGTTTGTTAGAAGCTTTAGAGACACGTTAAAATTTAAGATGTCACAACACCTTCAACGGAATTTCTGAAACTATCGAGAAGTATTTTTCACACTTTAGATAAGGCTATGTAGCTAAATACTCTCAAGTTCGAGAAACCCTTCCGGTGTCGAAATGAAAAGTTTGGTACTTCACTACCCAATTGATCAAGCATCAATTGACATAATATTCTGGCAATAAAATAAAGCAAAAAACATCCATTTTAGTAAGTTCAAATGACCAACTTCCTAAAACTGAACGTTTTGATGTAAAAAAATAGGAAAAAAAATTACCGTTAGTTTCAAAATTATTTAGGAATACATTACCCTCTCCGAATGGCCCATATTTAAATCTACACCCGGTGCATTTTCACAATGATCGCTCGACTTCAATTAAAAAACAAGTAAACTCACACGATGTCAAGTATTGTCTGTAATAGGCACGAAGTAACGAATTAAACAGTTAATTCAATTCAACCCTTATACGCGACAGCGAGGTGGTCGAAGTTAAAGTGGCGTTAAGCCACTCGAGACTTGATAAATTCCAATTACATTAAAACGGAATTAGCGCTCTTATTGAAAAAGTTACTTTAGAATAAAAGAAGGGAGAAATGAACTTGGAGGTGCCACCCCGAACGTGAAGGGGAGCGAGATGAAAGTTTGAACTAAAAATGTACAAACGATAAGACCACTTATACTGACCTGGATTAAGTAGCATCATAAATTTAAAACATATATAATCGTTAACATCAAATTTAATTTCTTGTAATTTTGCCGTTACGTCGTTGAAATGATCCGTTAAAGCTGGTACGCCAAGAAGTCCTAATCCGAGTAGATCGAATTTTTGACCATTATGTAATGTCATTTCATCTGGTAAATTATTATGCATACGTTGATGTATGTGATCTAATACGAGCATATCCGACCACGAATACTGAAGAAGTTTCATTTGGTCGTCAACCTGTTGGAGAAAAGAGTTTCAATTAGTATATTTGAAAAACCTTTTTAAATATAGTATCGACCTAAGTTTTACCCGTAAAAAATATCGCTAGTTCACTTAAAATTTTTATTTATACTAGAATTTCTCGCAAAGCCCCCCTTTGTGTCTAATTCGCCTAGATACGCTTAGACTAAATAAATAATTAATTAAAATTGAAAATTTTAATTATTACACAAGTAAATTATCTTGATAAAGTTTGTTGACCGCACCATGTGAAAATCATCGTCATGGGAGAAGATTTCTTAATTACGAAGAGGTGCATAAATTTAGTTTCTTTCAAATTAAAATGACAACCCTTCGAGAACCTCCCATTCTCTTTACATTTCTTGACTAATCTTAGGTAGTGGTTTCGATGACTCAAAAGTAACAGGTGTCTTTAATCCACTCGTTTTATCAGACCAAACCAATCATTTTTTATATTTGTTAGATTTAAAAATTTGGGGCAGATGTTGCAAATTTAACTTCAAACCACCGCGGTTTACTTCTAAGACAATCTGGGGTAGTTTCTCGCAATTAAACGAGAAGCTCCAGGATCTAGGCCTAGGCGACACGAAGGGGAATCCTTAGATAAGGCTTTATTTTCGCATTGCTTAAGACCCCATAATTATTGTAACAGGTGTAAACTTGAAGCTTTTATATGTCAGCCCTATAGTAATGATAAAAAGCCTTTACAGTCGTCAGTATGGGCGACTGCAGAATGCTACCATATTATTAGCTACTGTTGAGAATTCCAGTTAAAAACTAGTTAAATTGAAAATATAATTTTTGCATATTTATCCAACTTCAGAAACCTTTTAAAATGAGCACAACCCACAGATTAAAAAAAACTCGACTAAACGTTTTGATTTCCGAGACAAAAAATTGCCCGATCCTTTTCCTCGGAGACTCAGACCTATGAATTAAAATCCTTTTTAGCAAAAAAATTTCTAACCATCTACAATTAATTTCAACTACCATTAAGACATCTAAAGCAAATGGACAAGTAATAGGCACTACTTTCGTTAGAAGCATCGCTCTAGAATGAATGTAGGGTGGCTAACAGCATTTCTGCCACAGACTAGTGCTTCGAACGTCGTAAATTAAGACTTGGAATAATATTATAATAAATGTTGACTATATTTTTAATAGAGTCCTCACGTTGTGTAATTTTAAATTAAAATAATCCACTTACGACGAAGGCTGGAAAGTGGTTTGTAAGTAGACCCACTCAGATATGTACCAATAATAAAATACCCTACGCATAGAGAATTTCTTGCTAACATAATTCTTATAGTACTTACACCACTCAATAAACACACTTATATGAGATTGCTTTATCTATAATTTACCGACTTGACTGCTATACAGGGTGGGCTTCTTTTTAATTTTCTCTCGTTATCACGGTTATTATAACTATATTGGCGGAGGAAAGGTTTTAATTGGGTCAAAAAAATGAATGGCATTCTTTATCTAATCGTGGAAATCAAAAACCTATCGGCACGTATTTAGAATAAAAACTCTCTGGATCTGGACGCGTACTATAAACGCAGTCACCTCTTTGAAGACAATGGCAAACCACCAAATTTACTAGTAAAGCATTAAAAATTAGTGTGAACCAAAGTTCCTTAAGCCAACGATATCTAGCCTGAGTACGGCTCTGGATATCTAGAAGGAAAAAAAGAGGGAGAAATGCTTGTTAAATCAAAATCTATTCTTTCGTAGTTATACGTCAGTAATTGATAGTCCTCGAGACAATGGGTCGTTTCCTTTGAGGATATACATTCACTATTAATGGCTATTGCTAAAGTTTTAACATAATATTATAGAAATAATAAAATATGAAAATGTACGTCATTATAACAAAAATATGTAACGTCAAAGTATGAATCACACCCAATTAACTTTTCCATATCCTGAGCTCAATACTATTACAGGTAAAAACAATAATAGTTCGTGATAATAATTAAACAAACTTTGTAAAAATCAATTTTTCAAAACAAATTAGGTGGCACAAAATGATTACGATCATTAAAGAACTTGACATAAATAGTAGATTACCATTTTCTATTGCAAATCTTAAGAAATTAAAGTTAATTTGAAATTGCGTTTCAAAGCATCGACCTATTAAAGATAAATTTGCATTACCTAACGAGACTTTACGTTAAGAGAGAATGAAAACATACAGGGTGGTTGATTTTCATTTAACTGGCCTTTATTTTCGGTAAAATTGGTGTTGCAAGAAAAAGTTTCTGAATATCTACGACTGAAACGGAAACAATTGTAGTTTTTCACCTGGGATTCCCCCAATTCAAACTTGGATTTTGTAAATGGAGCCCCCTGAATATTTTTATCAAATTGACTTCCAACATTATTGTATGTCTCAAGACTCAGGACAAAAAATATACGGGCCGCTTGGGCGATCGAAGTAAGGTATTTTTTTCCCAAAACTACTATTATTATATAGGTCTTGAAAAATAAAATTATTATGCAGAGTAATAGGTACACCCGGCGTACGATTTAAAAAACTAGCCACACTATACACAAAATTTATTTAAAAAAATACCCATAAGTAAAACATGGTGGAGCTATTTCCCCCATCCTTTTTATTTATTGCAAATCACTGAACAAATAATTTAATTACTCAGTTGACTCGTAAAGCGACAAAAACTAATAAAAAAATTAGCAAAAAAAAGGATATGAATGAATCATCCATAAAATAATTAAGTAATAGAAAATTCAAATACAAGTTAAAATACCTGACGTTGTGAACTTGGCCTAAATAATCGCAAACCATAAGCACAAAGTTTCACTTTTATTATTTGTTCATTTTGCATAATCTCGCTAAATAATAAATTACGCTTAAACAAATTGAAAAGAAATCTCCCACAGTTCAATTAAAATTTTAACACTTATATATCTTTTAACGTCCTAATTGTGTATTATTATTATTATCTTATTGCGTAACAGACGTTCAATTGTGTTTTTTAAACAAAACTACACTTTTGAGCTAAAATTTGGCCCCAAAAAAAATTTTTTTTGTTAAGTTAAATCTTAATGGATATCTTTGTACTTAAAAACAATTAGCGAAATCAGTGGTGCCCATAAATAAACTTTTTGCGTAATTTTTTTAGTCGATTTGTTAATTACAAAATATTTGTTGTTTACGTTGTAAGCACCGGAAGTTGAGGTGATTTGTCTAGTAAACAACAAATGGCTGAAAATTTAAACAAATAATAGGTATACGAATACTTCAATGAATATAAAATAATGGGCCTAACACATACTATTTTTCTCAATTTCCTTTGTGTAGACACGCTACACGTACGTATATCGAATTATTGTTAATTTGCCACATCGATGTAAATATTTTGTTAACCGTCTTATCATGTAGGTACTACTTTTTGTTTTTGTTAAACAAGCGAAAGTCCAACCTGGACTATAACACTGGTCAGCTACTTAGAATCTCAAATATTTGCACGTTACGTTGCAAAATGTTTGACACCACAGTCGGCGACTTTCAAGCCTGAATCGTGAGGACCAAATGCACAATGAGCATGCGAGGAAGTCTCTAGGACTCCAGGACTATGATGCTATTTTTTAGGTTAGTTTTAGCTAGATGCACTAGATCCACGTAAAACATTTTGCTAGTTTCATCAAAAAGAGCAAATTAGAGCAAATTTGAGAAACAGTTAGAGCTCGTCTAAGGTAAACAGAGCCCTGTCAATCATTCTAATTCGCAGCGCTATTGGTTGAAGACATCACGCGACTTACAGGTCACAGAGCGCCGATAGGACGTCGGTTGGTGTGAGACCCCACCTCGAGACTGTTCCCAGTCTCTCGATTATTGTAAATCCGGTCCTGAATATAATCGATACCTACTCGAATACGTACACTGATAATTCAACAAGTAATAGCATGTAGGAGTGGAATAAGAAGCCGGTCGAGTGAGTATGCAAACGCCTGTAAAACGTCTGGCGCTCATTTTACCCATATAATATTACAGGAAGAGTCTCATTACAGCAGAAAGTCCATTACACAAAAATCCTGTTAATAAAAAACGTCTGTGGGGGCTTGCTCAAAATTTGTGAAGATGGAGCTGTTGTAAGAAAACAATCAGGGTTGGTTGTGCGTAGTGCGTTGAAATCTGCTGTGAAAACTGTCCTAGAAAATTTTTATTAATGTACAGCCAAGTACAAGAAGTGCGGTGTGACGATTCCAGAGTCGTATAAGTTACGGTGGAAAATTTTTCGAGCCGGTAAGACGTGTCTGACATTTCTGTCGCATCCGAAAACTTCAATGAAAATTTTTGAGGAGCGATAGGTATCGCCCCACAAGCGTTTACAAACGTCTCATCCTGAAAGGTGCAAACACCCGCATATTATTAGTTTTTTTTACACTATAATTGACCAATTTAAAACAAGACACGTCGGCAAAAAAATTCAAATAAAATATTTCAAGGTCTTTTATTTCATTATACCAAGTTTGAAACTAGCAACTAACTACTTCTATGCCGAAACACCTTAAATTGTTTATTAATTTACAAAAAAAAAACTTTTCGTTAAATTCGCTTTAGGCAAAAAAGGGAAATTAGTTTTAAAATACCTCAAACAACTTTCCCTATCAAATAAAAAATGTTGTTATTACGTAGTTTTTATCTAGAACACTTTCCATTTTTGTGATTGTGTGTGTGTGTGTGTCCAGAGTAATTTCGTAATACTTTTTTTTTATTTTTAAAAGAATGTACTTGGCCTACTGACAATGGCCTACTTGACAGATCTGCGGAAATGAGAAAGATAAACTTCTCCGCACGTTAGTTCGGTTAAGAGACAGGATATGAAAGATACGTGTATAAATTTATTGTAATTAAGTTAATTTGCATACATGTGTAGAAAATTATACGGTGTAAAAAATATTCCGAGACGTAAAGAATTCGGTATTTATAGGTAAAGGCGAATTGAGGCAGGTGGTTGTTTTAAACTAAAACCATTGTCGACTCTCAGATTTTTAAGACGGGCTCCACGCTGAACGTGTACGAGCTACATAGTAGGTCTTTGCGGTTTAGGGGGTTCCCAATTTTGGGTAACATGAAAAATAAACTAGGATAGTGTTGTCAGGGGCGTCAAGACTGGAAAAATAGCACAAACTTCGTTAAGAATGAGTAATGACTAATGACATACCTACTAAAAGTGATGCCTGGTACTACAAAAAATTGTAACACTGTAATATGGTTGTGTGCATCGAAACATTTACGTAAATAATGAGCGTTATTAAAAGAAACTACCCTCGACATTAAAACTTGGACGATCTCTCTCATTTATTGTTTATCGGAAATCTGAAACTTTTATCTCGGCATCTTCACATTATGTAGGCTTTGTGTGATGAAACAAAACGTAAGTACCACACAATGTATCCATTATTATTATATTCCATAATATCAAGTTGGCCTTATTATTTATAAATATGAACTTGATACTGTTTCCACGCCGCTTCTCGTTGAAATTTGCTTCAATTTTCCTTTAGATATAGGAAAGAGAACGACGCCCTTCTCCAGGAGTTCAGATGGAAATTTAACAATAACACCCCCACAAAAAATACACAAGTTTTGGTGAGCCACCACTAGTAAAAGAGTTGGTACTAAACTCAATTGTACTATTTGTACCAATGGGAGAGGAAAAATGTATTTTTTGCTCCAATTGAATCGAGTTAGTAACCAAGTATTTACCACAAACGCGAATAAATAGAAAATTCTAATTCTGATGCCACAAATGGGTACTATTCAGCTTCGATAATCTTCGCTGGGGGGCTTCAAATTCGACGTGGCGAAAATGAATACGTTGGTACTACCTTTCCAGTAGAATCCTAGAGTAGACTTCTTGCCAAATATTGGCGACCTTAGATCCGCAGAAGAGCAAGTGAGGTACAAAAAGACGCCAAATACGTGGTTTTAGGTTGATGTGTGCCTTGGTGCACAGGTTGGTAACATTTGGCAAGAAGTCTACATCATCAGTACATCCTCCACGTATAATAGCGGCTGGAGGACTTGCGGATCTAACAATACTGGAACGAAGACAAGAAACTGATGTAAGGATTTCGTGAAGTAGCAACAATTTGCCGAAACTGGGCGACCTTACAAGAACTTTTTCATCCCCTATAAAATTATAAACAATTTGAGTTTTCAAACTTGACCCACATACAAAATTTGCTTTAGTCCACAGAGCAGGCCCACTTAGGAAATTTGTGGTTATTTTTCAAAATTTCAAACGTACAGCACTAAAAAGTTAAAAAAAACCACATACACTAACAATCAAATATGCACAGAAAATAAATTCGATACGCAACTATGAATATTATTACACAATATCGGCGATGTTCAGCTTCGATAATCAACTGGGTTGTCGGCTACCATAATACCACTCGATTTTATTGTCGGTAAGTTTAGTATTTATAACGAACACACTATAGAAGAGAAAAGACATACGCGCACGTAAACTTGTTAAAGAGCCTGTGTGTGTGTTGGGGTCAATTACTGTCCTCAATGTGCAATTACAAGTAACATTTTGTTTCAATTAACATTTGGTTAATTGGCCATATAAATTCATCGATAAAAATTAAAAATATATTTCACAAATTCCAAAATTAATATTCATCGTAGGTACGCTCCCGTTTAAAATTGCCGTACTGGCGTACTGGTGGTGGTAAAAACAAGCCGAGCAATTTCCGAAATGTGACCAACAAAGGAGACTTTCTCCAAACCAAAATAATTGTACATTAAAATTGATTAATTCGACGCTGAAGATCTTTCTTTCGTTTGTAAATAAGTAGCTAGAAATTGAGTAAGAAACATTAATCCTACTTAAGAAATCGGTCTTTTAAGGTGTCTTAAGTGAAGTAACAATCTAAAAAAGGAGGTGCCCAATTTAAACGTAAGCAAACAGTTGCAAATACATTACAATTAAGTAATTTTTGGCCAAGTCGCGTCGTTAAATTAAACGATGCCAAAGAATTTTCCCGATAAGAATAAAAAGTAATTATTTTTGCTTCGCATCTCTCGCGTTAAATGAAGAAGAAAAACTGTTCGCCGGTTCGAGAACTAATCGAGTAGTTACGTACCTTGAGATCCTTAAAGAAAATTGAGTTTCTCGCCCAATCGACTTGCGAAAATAGATTTTGATCTAACACTTTGCACATAAGTTCGAATAAGTCTACTTCACATTGATTATACGTTTGATTTTGTAATAGATTATATAAAGAGTTCTGCCACTCGCGATCGTCGATACCTTGTATAAAGTCTCTAATAAGGGGCGATACTTTGTTCGAAGGTGGGCCACTACTACCAGGTAACACTGTTTCGAATTGAAACGCTTTCGGACTAAGAGAGTGTGGTGATGTTGTGGTCGAATTGGCGTTATTCCATAATTTACTATCCGAATTACCCATGGCGATCGAGGATTGTACACCCTGAACACCGACTATTTGTAAAGCAGGCTGATGACTCGATGTCGGTTGAATTAAGGCTGACGCGTTAACTTGTCCTAAAGCTACTGCGATCGGACTAGGCGAAGAATCTGGAGAAGACGTTAGAGAAGATACTTGGGGTATTTGGATTTCTTGTTTTATGTGAACATTGCCGAAAGACGATGTACCCGCCTGGTTGTTGTATACGCCGCCCTCGCCCAGTTGACCACGCTGAGCGAGGGTCTGTACTGCTAGCTGACGTTGTCTCATCATTTGTAGCTTTCTTGCTCTATCTCTTTTGTACATTGGACCAAATTTATTTCTACCGCCTCTCATACGATCCGCTCTCACGGCTGTAACAAAGAAAAACATTTTATTAGAAACGTTCGATTTTTGGGCCGTCAATTATCGTTCATTCGACTTGGACGGCTTCCGTGTTCAACAATAATAACACGCACGCACGTTTTAATAAGTTTCTCGACATATTATCGTCAAAAGTACGAGACTTAAGTGGATATAATTTAAAACAAATTAGACCTCGACGAGATATACAAATTATATAAAATTGAAACAGACTCAATTTCATTTCAGAAAATGGTTAATGAACCAACTCGCAATTTGTTATTATAAAAGCTTGTTGAGTTGCAATCAAAAATATCTGTAATTATCGGCTTGTTCACAAAACCCTTTTGGTTATTACTGCTCATTATAATACACATCCAACGCAATATATTTGTTCGCAATTAATTCGTATATCTTTCAGAGATAATAATGAAATGAAAAATGAGTAAAATATGTGAAATTTCTAGAAAAAGAGACGATCTAATATTTTTAATTTATTATTTATAGATGCTTAAGGAAGGTTTTGACAAAAAACTTCCTGTAGACCTGTAGAGAAGTTGAGCGACCTTTAATTTGTCTAAAACTAGAGTTTTTACTTTTCATGGCTAGTTAGACCCAACGCGATGATATAGCAACGGGGATGGCTATACCGATCAATTATAGACTGAACAGACAGACAGACATGCGACTGACAAACTGACTGACGGACATACAGACATATCGTAGTTTCAAACTTTCTTCACGAGCTGCCAAAATTTCAACGAAAAAAATTGAAAGTTTTGTATTTATTTATTGATAAATAATGTGCAAAGTCTACCATTTATAAATGAAAAATAATATGGGACAAAGGTCCACCAAGACCACGCATATTTAGACGTCAATTTTTTTATCAAAGTTTCCTATTACATTTTCGCATAATTGCGGCCCTATATCACCAATTACGCGTTGGATGTTGGCTTTCAAAGCTTCAATACATTGTGGATTATCAACGTAGACTTGATCTTTCACATAGCTACACAAGAAATAATCTAACGGCGTTAAATCACACAATCTAGGCGGCCATTGGACTGCAGAATTACGCGAAATTATTCGATCAAGAAATTTCGTTTGCAATTAATAAATTGTTTCAGTGGCTGATGTGGCATGTGGCGCCGTTCTGCTGAAACCTCTCATCACTCACATCCATGCCATCAATAATAAGCAAAAAAATGTCCGATAAAGCAATCCAAACAGTAACAGCGTTTCCAGCCTCATTTTCAATAAAATACGATCCAATCACTCCTTCAGACTAAAAATCGCACCAAACAGTAACATGGGCGGAATGTGAGGGCTTCTCAACAATCACTCTTGGAGTTTCTGAAGCCCAAATGTGGTACGTTTGCTTATTAACATAACCGAGCCTCGTCTGAAAAGATGAATTTTTTTAGAAAAACAAACACCTTGTTCAACGATGAAATCAGCGAATTGTCGACGAACAGCGAACAGCATAGTCAACTGGCGTTAATTCTTGCACGAACTGAACCTTACAAGGTCTTAGAGCCGAATCTTTAGCCAAAATTCGACATGTGGTGGTCTTGGATGGGCCTAATTGCTGAAAACGCCCGTCGAATTGATAAATTTGGATCTTTCCAAACACTTTCACTTACAGAAGCAATATTGTTAGCAGATCGACCCGGACGAGCACGTATTGTTGTTGGTATGTCACGTCCGAACCACTTGACTTAAATTTAACCACCAAATTTGTAAAAGCGGCCTCATAGTTATAAGAAAAATAAGCTACACCACCCTGTATAAATTCAATTTGCCAACATTTTTAGTAACTTGCTCGTTTGTATACGATTTTCAAACAAACGAATTGAAACCGATGTTGTGTAAATCGAACTCGAGACTCAAAGAGAAGTTTATAAATATCATTTAAGCCTTCGTGGCCAACTTCAAAAGTGCTCGTACAATCTTTGCCACCGAACGTTAAAAATAAGATAGTGGAACGACTAAAGATCTTGTAATCGTTCCGGAGCCTCACGCCTCACCAAAAACGTTACAATTTCTAGAAGAAAACAAAAATGTCGAAAATGATATAAATTTAATAAAATTACGTAGGCCGAACCATTGCTCAATTGCGGCGATGGATAAATCGATTTGTGCCTCCCAAAACGAAAGTTGGAATAAGACAAACTGGCAGTCGTAGTAAATAGTAAAAAGTCTTATCTTACGATTTCACTTTTGTTCATAACACTTGTGTGGGTTATTGCGAGACAGTGTTGTCGTACCTATTTGTGAACAAAAAGAATCAGAAGATAAATACCGGGACTATACAACTCAACAGACACATTCCCGCCTACGAAAGCAACAAAACGTGTTGTATGTTGTATACATACAAACACAATCGGGCAAAATCATCTAGAAAAGTAGTAGATAATGTGTGTGTAAATTATATTATTTATAACTTAAAGACCTTGAAGTTAAGAAGCTAAAATCTATAATTAGAGTACATATTATGCGATTCTACTACATATCGTAATTTTATTCCACTTCTCGAAAAGTTTGAAACCGCAAAAGAATGTCTGAAGACTTGAAGAGGATCTAATTTTGATGAGAAACGCGTATAAAACATCTGTCGTCGAACAACTACTTACTTAAGAGAGGGGCAGAATTCTATTGTGGTTTCAATTATTTAATTCACTGTCTGTTAAGTAGTATCAACGCGAGTCATCCACTCGGCAACTTTCACTGGCCTTGAAATGATTACATAAGGTGTTATCGACACAAAGAACTGCAAATTTGCCATTGAAATTATTTATAGTAACATGGATCAGTGTGCCAATAATGATACAAATAAAAATAGTGAGTAAAATTTAAATGTAAGCAAATTCGACAAATTTCCCGTTCAGTCTACCTCCACCCACACGATCTCGCCACGCCAGTTCAATTTAAATACTAGTATGTAGTGGAAAATCCTTCGGTTTAAAATAAATCGACCATCGGCTATTTTTTTGCAAAGTCCGACTTCCGTAAAAATTCCGAAAATAATGCGACGCAAGGCTAGACGCTGCGGTTCTGGCCCATCTCTCGATGTTTCGAGGATTTTAAATAATTCAAGAGTCGTTTCCTGATTGTGTAATGAACGCGTGCAATTTATGTACCTGACAACTGCTACTGTTAACAAAATGTGTCGTGCATACTCAATTTTTATTCATTTAGACACGGAAAAATTGAAGTCGTTCTTAACAAAAAGCGTCCGTCGGTGAGGTAAGTCACGACCTGGTTTTATATCAAGGTGCAAGTGTTTATACAAAGTGGTACGCAAAAAATGAGCGTAAGCCACAATTTCTTTGTCTTGTTGCCGGTAAAGCTAATAGAGACACTCGTATTAAACACTAATAAGATTGCTGGTGCTAATCGATCCAACGATTCAGGTAGTAAATGGTAAAAAATGGTGATTTTATGTGAAGTGGAAGACAAATATAAACTAACACATACTCAGAGGAGGGTTCAACATTCTCAAAGTGATGTCTCGATTTACAAAAAAAATCTCGAATTCACTCAAATTGACATGAATCTGAATTTTTATTTCCTGGCCCAACTATCCAAGTTTTATATTCGATTCAAATTTAAGCTTCTAGATTTTAGTTTGGGCCGAAAAATTTGTTCACGTATGCAGAGTAGAGATAGCTGAGATAATAAAAATAATTTGTCGAAAAAAAAGCGACATGCAACTTGCAAATGTCTTAAGTTCCTCTGCCCATACAATTTTGATCCGGTCTGCAGTTGAGTGGGATTCCAACCACTATAAGCTGGATAGGTGGATAGTCAGGGAGGCAGCGAACACTTTTAGTAAACCATAAAGAAGAAAATTTTTTACTAAGCAGGCTGAAAGAGCATTGCAAAATAAAACCGATGGCATGCCTATTAAAAAAGTGGCACTATTAACTAGGAGAGGCGCGAGAAGAGTGGATTTTGGCTCTTTTTTGTGGTTTTTCGTTTATAACACAAAAACTACGTACTTTTCGAAAAAATTTCTTCTATACAAAAATAAAGTATATCAAATTTTCTTCAAATTATATCTCTTGAGTTTTTTTCTTCAGATGAACGATTTAGGCGCTAGCGCGCGTTCAAATTAAAAAAATTTCCAAAATCGACCAAAAAATTATTTGATCGCTCAAACTCGAAAACTGCGCACTTTTGAGGGAAAGCGTTTCTATGGAAAAATAAGGTACATTCAATTTCTTACAAATTACGCCTCTTAATTTTTTTTCGTCAAACAAACAGTTAAGGTGGTAAAGTGCGTTAAAGTTTATAGTACATTGGACATAGCGTATCCTGGCGGCAGAATGACGAAATACAAAAATTTTAGTTTAACCGTTTAATCCATGAAGGCTGAATGAGCATTGCAAATGAGCAATAAAACCGACCGTTTGCTTCTTAAAAGTAGCAGTATTAATTTGAGGGTGGCTCGAAAAGGATGGGTTTTTGCTCTTTTCTTATTTTCTCGCTTTAACGTCAAAACTACACACTTTTGAAAAAAATGCATTTATGTAAAAGTAAACTAAATAAAATTTCCTACCAACTATATCCGAAAGGTTTTTTCCTCAGACTAACGGCTTAGGCGCTAGAATGCGTTAAAGTTTGATAAAAATGAAAATACACCGTTTTTTGTTTATCGCTTATAACTCGGAAACTACGCACTTTTAGTGAAAAGTGTTCCTATACAAAAATAAAGTACATCCAATTTCCTACAAATTATGTCTCTTACATTTTTTTCGTCAAACGAACAGTTTAAATTATAGAGCGCGTTGAAGTTTGTAAGGGTGGTTTTTGGGGAGGGGGGTAAAACTAAACCATAAGGGTATAGGGCATTAAAAAATTTTATATATTACTATAACATTGCTTTTTTATGTAATTATCTGCCTCTTAAAAATTGTAGTATTAACTTGGGGGCGGTTCGAGAAGGGTGGATTTTTGCTCTTTTCTCAGTTTTTCGCTCATAACTTCAAAAATACACCCTTTTTGAGAAAAATGCATCTATGTAAAAGTAAACTAGATAAAATTTCCTACAAACTATATTCAAAATGTTTTTTCCTCAGATGGACGGTTTAGGCGCTAGAGTGCGTTAAAGTTTAACAAAAATTCCCCAAAAAAACTTTTTTTGTTTATCGCTTATTTTTTTCTCTCTACCACCTCAACTATTTGTTTGACAAAAAAAATTTAAGAGACATAATTTGTAGAAAATTGAATGTATTTTATTGATGTTTAGGAACACTTTTCTCTGAAAGTGCGTAGTTTTCGAGTTATGAGCGATAAAAAATTTTTTGGGTGGATTGTGGAAGTTTTTTTTTAACTATAGGGCGCCCTCGCGCCTAAATCGTTCACCTGAAGAAAAAACTTAAAGAAATATAATTTATAGGAAATTGAATGTACTTTAATTTTGTATAAAAAAACTTTTTTCATAAAGTACGTAGTTTTCATGTTATAACTCAAAAATCTATAAGAGCCGAATTCCATCCTTCTCGAGCCTCCCCCAAGTCAATGCTGCCACTTTTAACTGGCAGACGGTCTTTTTGTACTTTTACTTTTGTACTTTACTAGATAATGCTACTTTTAGCAATTTGCCATTGCCTTCCGAACCTCGACGTCTACATAGCTTTGGTCTAATTCTAGGAGGCTCATATGCAAAAGTGGACTAACAACTAACAACCCATGTGAGAGTTCTAGCTGCTCGCGCCTCATTTAAATGACATTTCCGAGCAAAAATATTACAGCATCAGTAAACTATCCAGGGAGAGTACATAAAAAATCAGTAACTAAATGGTTGCCCGTTTACTTTCTTAATAAATTTATATTATACCAAAGTACAAAATAGAAAGTGGCATTTTGTGCAATACAATTCTAAATATTAAACAAAAGGTTACAAACACAAATATGTGGTAAATAAAATAGAAATCACAGTTTAGTATAGAGCAATTTCGATAGTCAATAACCTGTCGATAAAATGATTGATTGTAATCCCATACGAATTAAACAAAAACAAATTAATTGTAAATTATAAATGTGGACTCGCAAACGTTTTTATTCCCGACGAAATTATAAGTTTGGTAAGTATTAGGTGCTCGGTAGTAGTACTAAACAAGTTTAACTAATCCTCTTAATAATTTATTAACGTAACTAAAAGAGGTCGATAGTTAATTTTAGAATTAAACCAACAAATGTTTTATGACAATACCAAAAAAATTTCAACACAAAAATAAACAATGAAAGCTGCACGAAAGTAAAAGTTACGTAAATTAGAAATGGTACGCACAAAATTTATAATAATATGCAGCATTCGTTTCAATGACTGAAACTGAAATTGACCAATAAAATATTTAGCTCAATTCGGAGGTTCTCAAAAGTTGATCCTTCCAAATACAAAATGTGTATGCTTTGGATATACAAAAGTTCGTGTGTCCCTCGAGGTATTAGTTATTAGTTTCTCTCGTGGACACAAATTGGATAAAAGAAAATTTCTAAACGACAACAGAATTATATCGAATATATCACGAGACCCGAATAATAGCCCAAGGATCTAATTTTTAATCTGCCGGCTCTACTTTCAAGGGTAAGGATAATACAATCGTTTTAAATTTCAGCAGTCTGGCTCCAAATAGTATTGGAGCTGTAAACGTTGCCCACGGACTAAATTTTTATTGGCTCTGTAAGCTCTCTCCACTTTGATTACTTCGCAAAGGCTCTTGAGAGTTGGGTTGGGGTGGGTAGATTCTTGAATTTTTTAAAGATGTTGGAACTATAATCATTAATCATCAGTAAGCTCAAGGAAACACACAGGACATATAGAGCCCAAAAGTCCGAAACAGTCTCTCCTCCCCCAACGATCTTCAAGTGACCGCAAGCTTTGGGTTTTAATGAACTGTTGATAGTTCTCCACGGAAGACATACTAAATTTCCTAATTCGATTAAATTTCTTTCAACTTTAACCATTTCTAGAATGGCAAAATCCAAATATGGAAATCATGGAATTGAGGTAATAAATTATTTCAATAGAAATGCACATTTTAAATAATGGAAATTATAAAATGCAATCAAAATGAACAAGACATGAACAATACATAAATTAGTCCAAGCCAGAAGTTCTCAAACTGTCGCGCCAATTTATCTACGGCCAATTTGTCCCAATTGTCCGACGTTTGAGTTCTCAAGAAAAGATAATCCGACTAACTTTACAGGTTTCTGATGCGATTTAAAAAAAAAGTATTTACGTGCAATTTATTCCATTCAAATCGATCAATCAATCACCTATTGAGTACTACCACAAATACTATTAGCAGGCTCGGCTTTTTACATGTTAACATTTAATACAAAGAACGCCTTCTGTGTTGTATCACACAAATGATGAAACCCATCCGTCTAAATTATGCCTCTCTCATTATTTAGGTCACTTAAAGAACTAATGCCACGCTAATAATATTTTTAAAACAAACGAATTTGTAGGGTTGCTCCGCTTTAAGAGGTATTATTAAAATTGATTTCTTTCTTCGGGTATACACAAAAGAATCTGCACGTGGATTTAACAATCGGGTCAAAGTAGAGATTATTTCTAAACCAACACCTGCATAGTAAACCGATTGCGTTTTTGTCTGATTTTGCAAGATACCTAAAGGCGATTCAATTACACCTACAGATGGCGCTTTAATAACTTCTCACGCACATGCGAGCGATTCGAGTATGGGTCTACGTGTGCTGTACATAATGGTTAAAAATTGTGTTGGGCAACAGGTAATTGACGAAATTTGGTAGTAAATGACTACTGTGACTAAATAAATACGTTTCGAATTAAAGGTTACAAAACGAATTGAAAAAGTACTAGAAATTATGAAGAAATACACAATTTAAAGCATAGGAGAGGTCTTTTGGGAAAATTTGGGAAAAAAAGCGCCTAATTTCAATATTTATAATGAGAACGAGTCTTAAATAAAATAAATGTGTTGACCTAAAATTTAAATTAAAATAATTGTAATTTATAAGCGAAAAAAATTTAAAAATTCGTAATGGGTGTCGTACTAAACAATGTAATTCGAGCAGATTGCAAAAGGAGGAAAGTTGTTAACATAAATTTATTACTCGTATGAAACTTTAGCTATTAAAAACACAATTTAAATAAAATTGTAGATAATACGTTCTTATTGTTGAATGATTTTTAAAATTTTGTCAGGTAACAGGTAAAGTTTTAGTAATTAGCCTGCCAGTGGAAATAATCTCAACTTAACGATGCTCCTACAGAAAAAAGGTGAGTTGGTTGGGAGGCAGCGTGGAAATGGACAAAAACAATTGGTGTTTTACACAATTGTTTTTTTACAATGCAGGCTGAAAGAACATTGCAAATGAGTAACCAAACTGACCGCCTGCCACTCTCAAGTGGTAGCATTAATACGGTCGGGAATGGTGAGTTTGTGCTTTTTTCAGTTTTTCGCTTATAACTTGGAAACCACGAGCTTTATAAAAAAAATTATTTATGAAAATAAACTACATCAAATGATCTACGAAATATATATCTTAAGTTTTTTTCATCAGACGAACGGTTTAGGCGCTAGAGCGCATCAAAGTTTGGTAAAAATTGCAAAATGCAAAATGCAAAAGCAACCAAAAAACTAGTTTCTTCTAGTTTATCGCTTATAATTCGAAAACTACGCACTTTTAGAGAAAAGAGTTGCTATGAAAAATTAAAATGCATTAAATTTCTAGCAAATTAAATATCTTAGGTTATTTTCCTCAGACGTACGGTTTAGGCGCTAGAGCGCATCAAAGTTTGACAAAAGTTGCAAATGCACCAAAAAAATAGTTTCTTCTAGTTTATCGCTTATAACTGAAAAACTACGCACTTTTAGAGAAAAGTGTTACTCCGGAAAAATAAAGTGCATTAAATTTCCTATAAATTATATATCTTAGGTTTTTTCCTCAAACAAGCAGTTTAGGCGCTAGAGCGCATCAAAGTTTGGCAAAAATTGCAAATGCAACTAAAAAACTAGTTTCCTCTAGTTTATCGCTTATAACTCAAAAACCTCGCACTTTTAAAGAAAAGAGTTGCTATGAAAAACTAAAGTGCATTAAATTTCCTACAAATTATGTCGCTTAGGTTTTTCTGTCAGACGAGTCTAAATGAGTTAGCCTCGAGGGGCACACATTGAGAAATAGAAAGCAGGAACAAAAAAGATAATATTATAGGACTTCATTTTCGATGATCACAGAGCAATAGAAGGTTCTTAAAAAATCAGTCCGCTTATTTTCGTCAAAGGGTTTGGTGATGATTGAGAGTGTAAAAACTAATATTGAATTTCCTATGTTAACTTTTAAAATTCTACACCCGGTTTAACTAAAGCTCGAGATTGACACGCAATACGGTTTTACGAAAAACGAGAAATATGTCAACTTTGAGACTCTTAAAAGGTGACGAAGAAGCGAGGCCCAACTTTAGGCTACACGACCACAAACATTTTAAAGGAACACGCACAAGAAGTCGCGAACCAGTCGACCTTGAATACTAAATTTGCATCAAATAGGATTTTACAGTAATACTACCGCCTACCGTATCTTCGTATCCCAATTTAAAATCTTACGCTATAATGATAATGCACGAAAGATCAATTTAATGGCTCAAAAGAGCAAAACCATTTGGTTAATAATTTATTAAAGATCGATTATCATCGAAACGATGTTAAAAAATGTAATAAAAAGGTAAGTATATGAAGTAAACATTACATAATTATATATGGTTATCTGTACAATATCCTGCGGAACCAACGAATGTTGTAATTTAAACAAACAAGATTTCATCGCATGCAAGAGAAAGCAGTTACCATTTTTATTCATAAAATGTATTACAAAATATTAAAATGCCACCTGATGTTGAAGAACCTCTCGTATCAAACATATCGATCTACAGCTGAAAATTATTTTCGGTATTTCGATAAATTATTATCATTTTGTATTACAACTTCCTTTAATTAAATAATTAACCATTTTATCGTAACATCGTCACCATTATTACTTTTGTTTTTTTTAATTGAACGAAATATGGGCGAGTACCGCCGTGTAAAAATTACGTAACTAGTAGATGGTCCTCTTTTTTATAATCGAAAAAATAATTTTTAATTAAAATACTAGACGTTTTAACCCACGAAGCAATTTTTTATGACATCGATATAGGGTGGTCTAACTAATTTTAGATACGTTATACGTTTCTAAGCATTTTTCCGGAATCCGGCTTTCAGCGCCATCTATTGACTCGAGTTGCTGTAGGTGGTAGTCAATCTTAGGGTAGGTAAATAAAAATGGAAATTATGTCTTAAATCCTCAAATAACAATTTCAATGCATTTCTGTTAGATACCCAACCGTTAAAACTGAGAAAATTTCGATAAAACTATAGGTAATTCACCATTAACATATTGACATAATTGGCAGCTGATGCGTATTTCAGCAACTCAGGCCGTTAGAGGCGCCACTTATGCGTATTCTTGTTATTTGGTTAAGAGCCAATTTTACAATCGCGGTATATGCAAGGAATAATAGCTATTCTTGATATAAAATCCAAAATTATTGTTCAATCAGTTTCCTTACGTTTTATTTTGATTTCCGGTCTAGCCGGAAATGGGATTATCTGTCTTATTTTAATGGGTAATTTTCCATTTTTGAAATGAAGGTACTACGTATTTGCTGTATATGAATTTCTAAATAATTTGAGATCTCGTGGAATTAACACAAACGAAGAAGTTCCGTTGGGGCCACATTCGAGTTTCCTTTACCATTTTTTGATTTTTAAAATTAAAAAAACCCTTTCGAGTTATACCACCCACCATCCGCCCCTTCCAGCTAATGGTTATTTCTCACTGTCACCTTTCTGAACTTTGACGTCTGGATTTCGAGTTACGAATTAGCTCCCATGCACATAAGTCGTCTCTCGGACCCAAAGGAAGTCACCAGTTTTCGATGGGTCTCGGAGCTTGCTAATTCTGGGTCTCCATATCGATGGAGGGCATTTACAGGACAAGGGCATCTACGCTATGTCTTTCAATCTCGAGATGTGTAGTTGTTTGCCAATCTCGTCGAGTGAAGATCAGTCTCCAGATTTCAGGTTACTTAGAAAAGGACAAAACAACAAAGATGTAAGGGAGAGATTTGAAATAGTTAGTAGAATATTTATAAAATAAATTATTACGTATCGCTCTTGAGACAACTGGTATGGGTAAGAAGGTGAGAACTGAGCACAGTTAGGTTACATCATAGCCTCCCGCATTAAAATTCTTTTATTGGCGATGACTGCAACTCTATGGTGGTGAGTGGCAAGCCGGACCTGCTCACTTTTAGTAGTTTTGGATTTTCTATCCGTTCTAGTTCATTTGTTCAAAAATGTATTTTCTGAAATTCAACACGTACGCGTAATATTCACTTCTGGTACTCAGAATAATTAGAGTGCAATTTGCAATTTCAAAAAGATTCCATTAACAAATCTCGACAACTTGCTAATTCAATTTTCGTCAAAAGCTCAAGTTAATGCATTAAGCCGAATTTCTAAGGATCAAACAGTCACTACTCGCTACCTGTAATTAATTTACCTAAGTTATTAGATTAGTAATTCCATTTCAGAGGAGGAGCGCACTTCAGTCGTACAAAATAAAGATAAAATTAAACGGATTTTACAACAATTCATGGCAAGTTGGACGATTTATGAACTAACGATGCAACTACACCAATTATACGGGGTCTTTCAAAAAATGCTGCCATAACTTAAAGGATAAATTCCTCTACAAAAATATTTTGAATCGAAATACAACATAAGAACTCACTTTTGGCAACACCGAAAGATTTCAGGAAATCAATTCGTTAAAAATACTTCCGAGTGCCACCTAACCTTTTCCCATTATGCAAAAAAATTATTGAGCACTTCCTAAGTCAAATTTGGAGTGTTAGGGTAAAGAAAAGCACCCCATTGGAGGTCAAATATGTAAATTAATATAAAATTATTTCTTACCTCGGGACTAGGGCGTAATTAAACACACGAATAAAGAAACAAAACTAACTCGAGCGACGTCTTCTTCAAGAAGTGAGAGCATAGAGAGAGTTGACAACGTAATACCACACGTAACGATGCTAGTATACAACAGTACAATTTACTAAAAATAGGTCAATGTCAAGGCAAAACATTGATTACAAGTCGGAGAGAGTAGAGAGAGAGTAGACACTACAAGAGAGCAATGACTTGTTAAGATCACCATAACAAATTTTAATCTTCTGTAGTATAGTCAAAACGTCAAAACTATCACAAAAATGTTGTGTCTCTCGCTAATTAATTTTAGAAATTTGGTAAGTGTGGTGGTATTGTTTTAAAAGAATTTACCGCCCCCCTTTGGTGTCCTTAAATTGGATTCGAGTGAGAATTTTTCGGGCGAATACAGAAAAGGGTTACGTAACTCGCATGAATTAAAAAAATTACTTTACGTAGATGTAGAACAAAGATAGCATTAATTATCCTAAATTAACAATAATTATTAAAAAATGTAAAAAAGTGAACAAATTTCGAAACACACACAAATTGAATATTTATTTTATTGCAAGTTCATTGATTGTCAAATCGAGCTATAAAAATGTTAACAACTTTAAAGTTAAATATAAATTCTTACAAAACGAATTTTCGGACTGGTTTTCTATGACGTTACCTAATATAAATGTTGTAAAAAAAGAGTACTCCGACACAACCGGTTTTATTTAAAAACAAAAAAAGTGAGAAGCAAGCACATCAATGAAAAATAACAATTAAATTATAGCTTCGTTATTAACGAGAGAAAACTGTTCCTCTTGGTCGAACTAAAATTGTTGGATAAATAACTAAAATTCGCACCTTCCAATTTTTTATAAATTAATATTCATAACACAGCTTGGTTGTTAAATTTAATCCCTACAACAGACAAATGGACACGCGTAAAAAATTCTCGGGAAGTTACGTAACAGTAGGCAATTAATTTGCAGGAGAAAAGGTATAATTATGCTTTTCATCATACAAAGGTCGAAAAAAAGAAGTCAAATTCTCGCGCGGGTCCTTCGAGCCGGATGCGAGTTCAAATCAGTTAGATCATCTCGAACGATTTTCATAATGATGAGGTTTCGAGTGTTACGACTAAGCCACCTAAGCGGCGGTTTAATTTAATAAAAGAGTTCGTTCACCATCGCCCGATAATTGGAAAACTTGGCGTACCAATATAGCGTACTCAAGTGGGAAGGAGACTTCAGATTTCAGATCGTTCCCCAGCTCAGTGCTAGCGCTAGCATCCACACGAAAGAAGACGTAGAAATATTTACGAACACGTACCCATATGTGGCCTTTGGAGTGTGCTCGAAAAATGGACATCGAGCGGATGGCCGATGGTCTGCATGGCTTCGACCGCCTACACGATGACGTGAGACCCATGTCATTAGCATTAGGGTATTCACTATTCACTGTCTTGATACAAATAAGAGTGATCGTAATCATGGATAGAAACGAAAATGGAATTATTCCAAAATGTAATTCTTAATACCCCAACCCCACGAAGATTGTAAAGCGGTCCACACACTTCGTGATTTTTCATCGGCCGTCGTGACAAACATGAGGTTCAATCACGACGATTTCTGACGAGGTTTGTGGGTTCATCGGGCCTGAAAACCAATCAACACTGTTTGTATTGTCACGATCATCGACGAACAATCACGAGGTCTATGGGGGCCTTAAAAGGTCTTTGTAAGAACAATATCGGGTGTTGATACATAATTGAATATTAACCTATGATTCCTATTGACCTTGAACCAAAAAAAACTAGTCGAGATTGGTCTCGAGTCTCATCTCATCTCGTGTAATCCGTGTAATCTTTGTAATCCGCATTTGACGCGCGAGAAGAAACTCAGAGTGCACTCTTGCGTTCTCTCACGTAATACTAACTTAACTACACGATGAAAGTGCAATAAATAATAAAAATTTGCCCAACTGACTTAAAACAAGCAAATAATATGCGCAAATTAAACAAACGTGCAGCAAACTTGTTGACAATGCTTCGTAATTTAGCCCCAGGTTTAAAACCATTAGTGAGTCAACCTTACAACAACTAAGCTCGTCAATCACTTCGGTTAGTTAATTGCGCAAATTTTTGTAAATGTCTCACTCTACTTCTACACAAGACCAAAAACGCCCCTATTATTGTGTTCTTTTCCATCCACATACAAATTAATTGCGCATATTTTGATTTCGTAAAAAAACGTAATTTTCTCAAACTTTCCGATAGATCGTCGGTCGTTATAAAATTTAGAAATAACAATCAAAGCATAGATTAGTTTATTAGAAAAGAAAAGCGGTTTTTAATTCAAGGTTACGTTAAGAAATAAAAGTTTTAAAAAAAGCATCTTACAAAATGAAATTTTGTAATATTTGCGTAATGGTAATTTTGTATTCCGTCCGCTTTCAAATTAATTTATATCGATTGGGATACGAATTTGTAGGAGGCGATTTTACAGATTAGAATTTATTTGGAATAACAAGAAATTTTCATTCGGGAGTGTATGTTTAGAAACGTCCGTAGAACACTGCTGTTTGGCATTGGTGAAAAACCTTTTCACCGCGCTCTTCTGATTTTGACTCGAGAAGCAATTAAAAAGTAATTTTTCAAATAGCAACAGAGAGAGCCCACGTGGTACAATTAAACCCCAAAAAATTGACGTACTTAAAAGAGAAAAAAACATAGTTGCTAGTTGGAGTTGGCGAAAAACCATTTAAGTGCGCCTCCTTATAATGACATTTTTAACGTAAAAGTTGGAACTATTATATTAAATATTAAGAATTAAGGTCAGAAACATTTGGGGCAAAAGTTCCTCTATTATTTATTTCGAATTTCAAAACCAATAATTATCGTGATTAAAATTTATTAACGTACGCACGTGGAAATTACTAAGCACGTGTTGCTCAATTCTTCCTAACAACTCTGAGATTTGCAAAATACGTACATCGGTACAATTTACGCATTTTAAGAAAATCAAATTTATATAAAAGCCACGGGAGTCGTAAGTTTCATAAAATACTCAAAAACTCACCAACCGTAACAGTTGCGCTACAACTTTTCATGATAAATTAGCTTTACCTGAAACAAAAATTAAAAATTAAAATCTAATAAGTAATGAATAAATTAACTTATATCTTAAGAGAAAGGTGAAAAACGAGACCTGCATTAGTGCAAACGCATTAAAACGAAGTGTTTTAAAATATAGACAAGATATAAAAAGAAAGGTGTAGATCTAGTTTTAATATTTATTGTTGTGTCTCTCCACATAGCTATACTTCAAAAGTCGCTCTCGTAATGTGTGTAGCACACCGCCACTTTGCTCAATATTTGTAGAAAGTTTTCAATTAGTTTTACTGCCGTTAAAGTTTATGAGGAGTGAAAATTTAATTTATTTTAAGTTTTTAATTGAAAAATACACGGCGAGGGTTGTAAAGAGTCAACTTGAAGGAGAAGTTGAGTAATTGGCGTGATTAATTACAACAATTGTAATAATACGAGGAAGAAATCGTGGAATAGGGGCAAGTTTTTTGGGTAAATTGGTCTTTAGTCTCGTACAGACGATTTTAATTTCAATGTCGTCATCCAGAGTGAGTTTAGGGTCAGGTCGCTCGTAAGAATCATAACGCCGTGCATTATAAAATTATAAACAAATAAGAGGGACCCCCAAACGGTTTTAGTTACTTGTTCTATCAAGATAGCTAATTAGATCTCTGTAAGGCCCAGTTGTATAAACGAGCTAACCTGGGAGTCAGAGTTAACTCCGCGATTAACCTAAATTCAACATAAATAACAACTAATTCTGAGTTAAATTGAAATATATTTGACTCTAGAAAATTGATGGGTTAACCCTGGACCAAGTGCCTACGAGCTAACCTAATCTAATCTACGCTAACATTTAACCCTATATTCAGATCGTGCAGTTAACTCTGACTCCGCGATTATCTCGTTTATACAACTGGGCCTAAGAAAGCTGTTACAGAACCCATAATATTAGTGATACGATAATTTAGGTAAAATTTTCTGTTTCGAAGTTGGTAGCAATATTTAATTTGAATTATTATGTCAAACCGAGGAAAGATAAAACGACAATTTTTGGAATCAACAGGTTCTATTTTCTAAGATAATAATTAAAACGAATTAATTAACGAACAATACAAACTATAAAACAACATAATTGGATTTTTAGTTTCGAAATGTCACTTTGCAATTAGTACTGCCAACTTTCGCGAAAATCCCTAAATTAATGCTCCTCGCTACGCGAGTCGCATTTCAAACTTGGAGTCGTGCGATAATACGTGACTTATGAAATTCTTTCAACCAAACGTAGATCCAAAAATTTTTAGGGCTCACCCAGTAGGTTAGTCTAGAACTTCCCAAGTCAAAATAGATAAAATATACAGTCTCCCACTCGAACTTTTCTACGCGAAATAAACATAAATTTTTTATGCAATTTAACAAATATCAAATGATCACTCAAAGCTATGCTATGACGAAAATTTGAACTTTTCGTTTCTTTAGACATCTCGATTACAAGATAGGTATCCCGAACAGTTTAGAATGGTGTAAAATTTATTTATATAATTTAATTAGCGCATTCAATAAACTAACGCCTATAAAGCCAATTCGGAATATTAAACCACAAGAATATTTTCGTTCTGTAAATTATTTTAAGAACAAAATTGAGGTTTGAAAGCGTACAAATTAATTCATTGAATTACATAAGAGTATGTGAAGTGACCTACTTATTCCAACATAAAACAGCCAAGTTCTTCAAGGAGTAAATAACAATGATTAACATCACAATGAGGATGTCAAAAAAATGTAAAGTGCATCTACCAAGGTTTTTAAAAATAAATTAATTTCAATTAAACTGCGATTAATTCCTTAATTTATAATAATAAATTAATGCGTAAATAATAATCTATTTTCGATTCTTTTTTCTAATTGTCTTTGTATAAATAACACGGAGTTTTTATTTATCGTAAAAAGTTAATCAAAAATCGCCAGTTAATAAGCAATTGATTAAAAACGTATAGGTAAGTGGTCGAACAATGTTGCCACGTCACTTTATACCTAGGATATTACAATATTATTATTCGACGACCTCGTCCCACTTCACGGAACTTGGAGCCAGAACTACGCTAAAATAGGACTATTATTAACAAAAAAAAATTTGTTTCCGATCGTAAATACCTGTAATACAAAATTTTTTTTCTAAAACAATTGTAAACCAACAAAATCTTCCATTTTCAATTCGATTACAACTCGCGATAATATAATTTGTGTGTTGTTTACAACGAAATGATATTTTAAGGTAAGTTTTTACGTGGATGGTAGGCCATGCGTGACTATGGTATGTAATGGTTAATTAAAATAAATATTCTACGACTTTTGAACTGTCTTAAGCACCAATAACAACGAGTAATATGGAAAATCTCATAACGAGGCAATATTGTTCGGGGGTTCGGGCAGGGAAATAAGTCTCGACAAACAGTTACGCCCCATGAATATACGATAAAGGCCTCGCCACATAACACATGCCGTGCTATGCTATGTTATGTCAACGCACAGCGCATAACATAACGTAGCATGTGCTAAGCCACATAGCCTAGGCGTGGTGCGTGTACGTGCCATCATGCCATATCTGTGAAAGTGGTTGACAGTTGACTGGTTGACAACATAACCTTAAATTTGTTTGTTTCTTGTTTTCAATTAAGATAGAACTGTAATTACTGTTGTTGGTTTATTTTTTTATTACAATTACAATGGATGAAGTGGATGTTGGTGTAGGGTTGATTTTACTCCAGTGTTTGTTAAATATAAAAAAGGAAAAATTGCATTTAAAAAAAAAGAGGCAACGGCGTTGGTGGGTACGACCCATATATATGAGTAGGATTCGACAGGGACACTTCCACAACCTAGTGCAAGAAATGCGTTTAAACGATTGCGATAGTTTCTTTCAATTCACAAGAATGAATTACGAATTATACGAAGAGTTATGTAGATTGACGCACGAAGATCTTCGAAAAAAAAGTATTCGTCCATCAATTGAGTGTGGTCAACGTTTAATGATAACTCTTAGGTAAAATAGGTAAATTCAAATTATTTTCAAGGTTGAAACTTTGTTTCTTCAGGTATCTAGCTACTGGGGAATCTTTTCAGAGCTTAGCATTCAACTTTCGATGTGGAAGGTCGACTGTTGCTGGGATAGTGCACGAAACGTGTAAAGTTTTGTGGAACGTTTTAATGCCTACCTATTTAAATTTTCCATCTAAAATCGAAATGCAAGAAATATCTAAAGATTTTAATAGACTGTGGAATTACCCAAACTGTCTTGGAGCAATTGATGGTAAACATGTGACCATTGAATGTCCAAAAAACACAGGTGCGTAACCCAATTAACTTTGTATTAAGTAGGTATCTAATAAGGATTTTTTTACTAATAGGTAGTCAATTTTATAATTACAAAAAAACCTTTAGCTGTGTGTTAATGGCGATTTGTGATGCCCATTATAAATTTACTATGGTGGACATAGGTGCTATGGGTGTGCAAAGTGATGGAGGGATATTTGCTGCTTCTGAAATTGGTCAGCGATTGATGAACGGTTCTTTAATAATTCCCGACCCTCAACCTTTACCTGGAGAACTTGAAGAAATGCCATTCTGTTTTGTAGGAGATGAAGCTTTTCCATTGAAGCCTAATTTAATGAGACCATTTCCTGGCGGTCGACAAGAATTACCTCTATGTAAAAAAATTTTTAACTATCGCTTAAGTAGGGCTCGGCGAGTGATTGAAAATACATTTGGTATTTTGGTGGCCAGATGGAGAATATTTTTAACTCCTATCAAAACGTCGATAAATAATGTAGAAGGAATCATACAGGCCACCGTGGTTTTACACAATTTCTTACGTACCCATAATGCTGCTCAGTATTGTCCCCCAAGCTTTGTTGACAATAATAATGAACCAGGAATGTGGAGAAGAGAGGTAACTGTAGATAACACAGCTTTACGCCAACTTGGCCATGTTGGCTCTAATAATAGGAGTTTTAATGCTACGAATGTAAGAAACAAATTTATGGACTATTTTTGTTCAGACAATGGCTCTGTTCCGTGGCAGATAAACATTGTTCAGCGAGGTTTGCATAATCCCTAATATTTATACTTTTTTAATACTTTAATAATAAATAATACTTTTAGTGCTTAATTAATTTGTTTTAATTAATTTAAAATTACAATGTTTTACAAATATACGTCTTCCTCCTTATTTTTGTGTTTAAAAATTAGTTCACAAATTTTCCCTTTCACTTCATCCTTGTTTTTCATGTTTTTAAAAGTGCTTAATTCATAAGCAATCCATTTGCCAAAAGCTGCTTCGGTACTTTCTTCTATGATTTTATTTTTTTCTACAATACCCTTTTGCCAATTTACTATGCATTCTTTTACATTATTAATGCTGCTATCCAAATCGTCGTTGACTTTCCTTTTTGCATCTGTAAGATTATAGACTTAATTTACACAAATTATATACTTTTAAATTTACTGACTTTTTGGTGTGCTTAAAGAAGTGTTAATAGAACCTAAAGGAGAAACTGCTGGTGTAGTAACTGGTGGTGCGTCACTAAAAGAATTGCTGCTGCAACTTATTTCAATGAGCTCGATTTGGGGGGCAGGTTTTTCTACGGTAGCTACCGATAGTGTTTTCATATCATCTTCTTGTAAAACTTGGGAGCATTCACCTTCATCATACACTTGTGCTTCCGAATTATTTTCAAGGCTGCAACTCATGTTGCTAATTGTACTACAAAAAATTACCAATTTAACAATATTACCTATTTAAGTACCTAGTTATAGTATAAATAATTCACATTCACTTCGTAAGTTAACAAAAATTAATATGAGAAATTACACGTGGGGCACAAATTATGTAGGTACATGTTCACAATAAAAATAACATCGTACATGTCCAATCAATTTCAATAAATACATTAATTTTTGTTAAGTTACGTTAAGTGGATTTGAATAATTCTTATTTGACTTCAACAAAATTAATTTAATTACCTTCTCGATATGACATGTTCCTCCAAAAACCTCATCGACTCGTACATACACCATCGGGGTTTTCTTCCTCCTGCTGCACCACTTCTGGTCTCTTCCGTAATAGCCAGTTTTTCTCTAGAAAATCTCTGGCGCAAACTGTTCCACCGATTCTTCGCTTCGTCTTCTAAAATATCATTTTACTGTATTCAAATTTAAAAACAACTGAGGTTTACTTACTTGTTACACCTAACGTTGAAGCTATAAAACTCCACACGTTTTCTTTTTGGTGCACATCCCGATATTCTTTTAGTTTTTTATTATATATGCAAGGATGTGCGTTAATAACACTAATTAACAGCTCGTCGTTGAGGATATTTCCTTTTTTAAACATTTTTCAATAAAAACAAAAACAAGCACGATGCACGACTCACGTCTACAACTTGGAACTAACCTCACAATAATCAAATAAACGCAAGGGCACCAAATAACGTGTTTTGCGCACTAAAACGCACATGTACACGGCACAGAAGTCGAACCGAGTTCGACTTCTATGCTATGTAAAATTACTTCAGGGCCATGCGAAAATAGCATAGAAACATAACATCAACTGACATGGCCTATGTGACCATTGACAAGTAAATTCTATGTTTCTACTTCTGTGTTTTACATTGGCATAGCACGGCATGTGTTATGTGGCGAGGCCTTAATACAGTAGTAGTAGCAGCAAAGCCAGCAGATAGAGAGAGTATCGCATGGGGCCGCCATTTTTTATCCAATTAACCACTCTGTGCTAGAGCGAAACCGGGGAAAGAAGACCCCTACTAAAGCTACTACTACTTAGTGCTTGCGACTAATAACTCCACGGCACTATCTATGTTCATTTCTATTCAATTGCGGTACCCGGTACAAATCTACTTCTTGAACGGTAATCACGTGGTTTGCCAAAATTCTCGAGTTGATTCTCCGATAGTATTGGGAAACAATTCTCGGGACATGTCGCTTTTATTATACGAGATTCGATTTTGACCCTCAACTGTTTTAAAGTAATGATATATGACGTCACCGACATTTTTTCAAATGGATACCACTTATTTTCTTCTTAATTTGGTAGATTCTTCATCAATTACTGCCAAAGTGATACCATGGCATTTTGATGCCGCCACAGCTCTCCAGAGCCTACTAATTATTCTGATTGCTAATAATCATCATCATCAAAGCTAATCAAAGAACCAAAAATAAGGGTTACCATTAAAAAAAATCTGTGACGACATTGAAAATTTATTTTATATCAAATTGAGCATCTTTTTATAAAATAAAATCAACGTGTCCGAGGTTTCTTCTAAAAAATATTTGTTTGGATTTAAATAAATTTATGTCGTACTTGATGCTCACTGTGTATGTGTGTATTGCGGCGAAAACAGAAACGGGTCGGTTTGTTGAAAATAAAGAGACTAATCAAAATATAGAATCGAAAAAAAAATTGAATTCATTCTGGAGTACAAGTCATTATTAATGGGTCAAGGTCAATCACAGTAATATAAAAAAAATGTTCAAAAACTAATTTATGAGGTCACTATGCGGTTCGATGCACGGAGAACGGAGAATTGGAAAGAAACCCTTTGGACCAAAATCCTCTATGCCAACTTTGTTTCTTGAACCAGCTTTGGTAATTTTTTTAAAACTGTGCCTTCCGACAAAAATATGCAGTTTAATAGGGGTCTAGGTGCGTAATTAGTGGCATGCAGGACAAGCCACACGTAGAAACTTGAACAATTGAAAAAAAATAAAAAAAGACACCCAAATACAATTTTAGTTTCCTTTTGAATCACCAAATTTATATATTTTTTGTATCATATCCAGAGAGTAATCACGCTATGTTAAAAATGAGTTTTATAACCTTCAGATCTCGTCCCGCACAAAAAAATAGTGTTAACGTTCTGATTCTGAGAATTGCGAAATTTTTTTAACGCTTAAAAAATAAAACGAAAAGAAATTGTAAACGAACTCTCGAATTAATACCAAAAACGGTTAATTAACGAAAAAATAATTAAAAACTTGTACAACAATGGCCGATTAAAGACGACGTAACACATGTTTTCCCACAAAACTCGGCATTCTCCCCTCCCCAATAAAAGCCATTCTACAGGTAGATTTGTGTATTTTTATACCTAAAATTTCGACTGTAGCAATAGTCTGAATCGATTTCCTACGAATTTCATAAACAATACACAATCAAATCAGGTAAGAATCACGAAACCAGACGGAAATTCTTACGTAATCGCTTCGGTGAGCGTTCTAAAACTTGTTGTTTGGGCTTGTAACAATTGGCAGTAGTGCGCCATCATGGAAGAATTGGGCACTAAAAAAATAGATAATTGCGTTTAAGTAGTATGCTAATAAAATTTGGATAAAAGTGCTCGGCAAAAAAATGGCGTAAAAAACATTTTCTCACAGACAAACAAACCACATCTGGTCTAAATCAGAAATTAAAATAGATAGTGGCAAGAAGCGTAGTACAGAGTTTTAAGTTGTGGTAGGAGTCGTAGTTTGTTTTTCTTCATTAACAATTGTTTTTTTGGTAACGCCAATTTTGGAGTGTCAGCAAAGCCACCACTGAAAATTATGAAGTTTGATGACAGGTTATTTGGTGGAGAATTTATGGCCGAAAAACATACGGAGCGTTCTATCCAATAACAGAATCCAATTGAAAAACGTGGTGCTCTGGTTCTGTCATCTATTTCATGGTTAGGGCAATATCTACGCTTTTAGTGACACCCTGTATATTTAATCTAAATGTAGAAACCTTCACGTAAAGAAGTGTTTGTTTACCTAATAGAAAAACGTTTGACCTTGAACTTTAATGTGATTTGCAATAAGTGGTTTTAATGTAGACATTTATATTGATTTTATAGATAACAGGAAAATGACATCTTAAGAAAATTGCAGTACCAAAATTTAATAATACATTACAATTTTTATGGTACCTACTTTTTTAGGAATACTACCGCCAAAGGGCCATCTACTGGCACTATCACGCGTTAAAAAAAGTCAAACTAAACTGCGACCGGACAGCTACTTAGGAGCAGTCAGACAAAAAGGGATAACTAAAGAATAAATAAAGATGGTTGTTTGTGTAATAGGAACATGGCCAAGAAACAATTTATTAGATCAGATATAAAACCTGACTAGACACCAGTACATTCGATATCTTCGGCAAAATGAAAATTTCCATACCTAATCAGACGTGACACGATCATAACAATAATTGTGCATTAAAATGCCATTCAATTCTAAATCAATCGAGTTAATTTGATGAAATTTGCAAAGGTAATAAATAATGCCTCATTCATTAAAATCCGAGCGAGCCAATGCAAAATAACGAAAGAAGTCTTTAAAGATATTAAATTCGCTCTAGATCTGGGCATTATAAAATTAAAATGTTACAATTCATCATGTCTTACGTAAAAAAACGTAATAAAAAAAGTATCAAGTAATTGACCTGATCAGTTTCATATAAATCGTTTTTCAATAATTATCGACCATATTAGCAACATTAATACACCAACAAACGCTATTTTGCATGTGGCAATAGAAAATGAAAGCCATGTTTGTTTTAAATGTTATTTCTATAAAACATGTCCTAAATTAATTTTTAATGGGCAATTTATTACCCTAAACTTTAAAAAAAATAAATGGCAACTAAAAAATGCGTTTCCCAACTTTTATCGAATTAACCATCGATGGGAAAAAGGAAAATCTTATTAACCCCTTTGAAAATAACTTTCAAGCAAATCAAAGTTCATGAAAAATTTATGGTCTAGGATCTAGGCTAAAGTTCGGTTAAATTGGTTCCATCAAGGTTGGAACAAAAAAATTGTATCAAACGAGAATTAAATCAACAGATCGATATAAGTGTCATTGGGTCAAGTTTTAAATTGTTTTTTTAAGAGCAGCGAGAGCGAGAAGGCGAACTTTATTTTTGACGTGAAATGTAATACTGTAGAAAGATGCATCTCTTGCAAGGATTAGTGGCGTCTTCGAGGTTTTAAAAATTAGGTCTCGATCTCGACTTCGAGCATTCAACATAACCTTAAGGGTTGCTACAGGCGAGCGATTATTATGGGACGACTTTGTGTCGCGAAAAGCAGCAACTGATGGCAACTTGGCAGTTGACGCCGTTGCCTAAGATGCCTAAACAAAACTGTTTTCAACTGCCAAATTTATACCGGGTGTATAAATTACATGAGAGCCATGCTTATCACTTTTTTATCAATCAAAATAATGACCCATTGAGAATTCTAAATAACAAACGATTTCGAACGTTACGCTCTAATTAAGATTTGTACCACTTCCGTTTTAACCGGAAGTTACGTCAATTTGGGTTTTTTAAAATTAAACGCATTTTCAGTTTGTCATTAAAAAAAAAAGTTGTAAATTTAATTTTGCGTCTATCGGCACACGACCACCTCCTTGTAGTTTGTCGCCAGAACAGCTCGGTTCAGTAGGGTAGTCCATCTCTGGTAATTTCCTCTCGTACGTAAATGTACGCAATTACTTTAATCGAAGAATTTTTTAAATTCTTTCTTATTGGATTAATATGATACCTAGAAGTGTTGTAACAAATAGTTGAAACACCGATTTTTATCCGAGACACAAAAAGAAAAAATTAGCATTTAAATTATGATAATATTGATTTATATCCTCAATAACGAAATAAAAAATGTTAATCGATTCACTTTTAATTGGTGAATTAGTTTACAGGGACTAACTAGGCCCAATCGGTCGAAAATTACAATTCAATTTTCGAAGTTGTAAATTTCTTGTAAAATTAAAAAATAATTTACGTATAGAGCTTCGATTGTTTTTCAATTAACGGGTCAATTTCGTAATAATAGCGTATTGTACGGCAGGTCAAGGATTTGACAAACTGCTTTATGTAGTAATGTAGTAATAGTAAAACTCGAATGCATTCGGTAATTAATTATTATTGTTTACGTATAATTACAACACCGAACAAACAGTTCGTTGGCTCTATGCGCTTATGGCGAATTAATTATTTAAATAAACATTTTGAAAATTTAAAAAAAATATCGTAAAATTTCCAAACAGGAAAAATGACAACAATACCAAGTATGTAGTATATTTCCTGTTTAAAAATGCCTACTAGTAACAAAGAAAAATCGCTTACATGACAAGTTTTGAAAAATAATTGCGATGCAATTAAACTAAATGCAAAGCTTTTTTTCTAAGTACATAGACAGCAACTCAACTGACCTTCCTTAACGAATAACTGGTTGTGAAAGAGACTGAAAATTCAAGTAAACAAAACAGCCCTTGGCTATTTTTTGAAATATTGAAATACTTTTCACAATACAACAAAATTTGCCATTCCCACGAGACGCGAAAGTAGAGAACCCTTTTCGAAACTGTTGCGTTTGGAAAAACATCTGCCCTTTTAAACGAACTCCTTTTCTCGCCAATTAATAAATCGGATAAAATCATTAGCATAATTATTAAACTTACAATTTGTGCAATATCTAAGCGATAGCCAGTAGTTTAGTTGTGAGGGTGTTATAAAAGTAATTGGACAATAGATTCGTGGGCGATATTTCTACAGAGCTTAAATGGAACAATATGCTAAGAAGTCAATATATCATGTAAATTTACAATCTTGTCAAGTATTTAAAGCGTAGTTTTTTAGAAATGCAAAAAAAATTAGAACAATACGAGAAATTATTACATATGGAAGTGCTAAACTTATATGGGAAACTCGTCCTACTTTAAAAACCAATGAAAACTCGATGGAGCTCGTTTGCAGGGAGCTATCGCAAAATTTCACTTCGTGAAAATTTACTACGTTAAACAAAGTTTATTTTTAAAATTTTGTTATTAGAAGAATTTTTGCATTATACAATTCTCGAGATAGTAATTGTAATAGTAAAATAATTATTACCTGTTGCAGACTTACAAACAGTAAGTTGCTGCAAGCTGTGTATGTTTGTTCATAATACACACATAATTGTAATTTTAAGCAAATTTGATTAAATGTCAAGCGCGTTATTTACCAATATTCGTCACGGACTAATAAATAGCTCGGAGTAATATCAAATAACTGAATTAGAACAGAACGAATGAATTGGATTTTTTTCAAAATTTTTATCACTTTTTCGAAATTGAAAAAAATAAAAATTACGAGACCCACCTTAATCTACAAATTCACTAGGAATTCGCCCATATAAAGTGCAAAACAATCTCATAGTCGGTAAAGCACCAAGCATGAAAGTGAAAGGAGGTTGATGCCAGCAGTACGGTTTCGTTTTCAACATAATTTTATTATTTCGATAATAAATGACACGAAAAGCAAAAGTATGCATATACTATATTTTTTTCAATATGGATAATGCGAAATTATGCTCGCTTTTCAATCAAAATTTTAATTGAAATAAAGAAAAGTTGGGCGTTTTAATTTTATTTGTTAGGGCAAATCGAATCCACGAGACTAAACGTGTCGATTCCGTGCCGGACATGACATTACAGCTTGATAGATATGAAACAGAAGGACCTAGCCTCTTTGCCAGACACCCGACAAACTCTAGACTATTTTGGAAAAATCCACAATTCTGTTTTTCAAGCGAAACATCTTCTACTGTCTTTGTCCACACTGTATAAGCCATGAACCGCGATAACAAGAACGAACTGTTGAAATTTAAGAACTCAAGAAAGTAGAAAAATAGTACAAATTTAGGCACGAAGTCAACCGCTACAGATGGGGTTACAAAGAGGTGAAAATTTATTTTTGATTTTTCACAAAAATACACTCTTCATAAAAGTCCCTGCTTGTCTTGAAACTCTCGTGCCACCTTTGTAACCCCAAAGTTCGGGCAGGTGCTTATCAAGCAATTTTAACTCGAAATTACTTCAAGGCACGTCCTTTAAGGATCTCGAGTCATGGGACACCCTGTATTATGGATGTAGAGTAGTCAGTGCACTTCATTTCTAAAGCGTCGTCCAGACTGCAACGTTTGCTAACGTTGCATTCGCGTTGCAGCTGTAGTCTGGACGTCGCTTTAAACCGACAGATTATGACGAGTTCGGGGTTAAACCGTCCAATTTTTTTTCCAACAGAGCACCACCACCACTTAATTTTTTATTTTTTACCCACAAAAACAAATACAGCGGCTTCAAATTTTAAAGTACAGCATTACCCTTCTGACATTAGAAAAAAATTTACTAAGCAGTTATGCAACACTACAACATAATAGACTATACAGGGTGAGCCCGAATGAAAAGCCTGCTCTCAGCTCAAATTTGTAGACTTTGACAAGATTGTTATTTAGAAATTATTTGGAACGCAGAGCTAGAGCTGGATTTAAATTTTTTAACTTCCCTGTGTGTTGCCTCAAAGAAAAGATTTGTTTAGATTTCGTCTCTCGCATCCAATGCAAATTATAGGCATGGACTCATCTAGACTAATGACTGTTGTACCACTTGATTTTACGTTTGACTTTGGTTCCGGTACATTCGTATGAAAGTTAGGTTAAGTTTTCTTGGACGAACACCTTGTATATTGCAAAATATTATGTCGACGTTCCTCAAATAGTACGAATAACCGTCTCAATTGTAACTTAACGAATTCAGAAAAAAAATAAAAACGTGTTGATATTTATAAATAAATAAAACAATAAATATGTGCAAATTAAAACACTATAAATAATATAAACAATGCGATGTATTGTAAAAGTTAAGCAATTGGGATGATTTTAATTATTTATTATTTAAATTTAAAATGCCATGTAAATTGTGCAATTCATGCTTGCGGATTCCTACCACGCTAAATACCAGACCAAACGATAATAATTGGTCAAACAAACGTGCCATTAATGATAATTATTATTGTAATTGTGCATTAAATAAATTCAATATTTATTTCTGTAACTCTCTAACATAATCTTTCAACTCGAATTAAATTCATTTATGCGGAGGAAACAAAAGAAGATTTTTTCTATAAGTTTAATGAGATTTTTAACAAAAACTTACTTACCAATACAGGAAGTAGGTGATTTATTTTTGCTGCGCCCACTAAAAAGGACCTAAACGTCGATTACAGTCGATTTAATTTTTATTCCCTTATTAACGCTCCCTCCTATATTGGTACCTATAATACGAAGCTAATATTTTGCATCACCGATAGGTAATAGTGCAGAATAATTAACTCGTAGTTGATTAAATCTATTTAAGCAACCATTAAAGGTTGAAAGTTAACAACAAGTAATTAAACGATGATGTTATAGCAACAAAAATGGCAAAAACTCTTTTTATAAAACTACGGCGATTATTTATTTTATAAAATAATGTGAAGAATTTTAATCGAGCCCCAAATTAGTCGCCGTTCACGAACGCTTGTGCCCGATCTCGATTAACGCCTCTTTCAGACGAAGCGGGTTAGACGCACGTACGCGTCGAATTAGTAGTAGTAAGTTAGGCCACAATATTTGAAATTAAAAAAAAAATTCGAGTGGAAAAGAAACGCTTCAGCTATTATATTAATTGTCCATACCTTATAATGTTACAAAAGGCCCATAAATAAAAATAGTAAACAATTAAAAAGTACTAATGATACTAACAATAATTCAAGATGGTAAAACAAATGAAAGAAGGTCGATAACTTGCTTTTCAAGTTGTAAGTTGTTCTAATTCAATAAATTCAAGCGAATTTCTTAACTTTCAGGCACATAATCTCCCCATGGGCCTTTAATGTGTCGAGATTACGTTTTAATTTAACGAACGTTTTATTGCGTTTACCTCAACTTAAATTTAATAATTAATCGATTCTAAAATGAATAGTCAGGAAATGCCTTGCGTAGTTTTTTAAAAAGATTTGTTTACAGTCCAAAGTAACACACTTTATAATTAAACTATAATTTCGCTTAAAATATAAATAGATGTAATACACACTTGTGGATTTGTCTTTGTTACCGATACTTAAAAATAACACCTCTGTGATGGTTTGTTACTACTTTTAACAAAAATAAATTCAGAGTTACGAACCCGATTGGAGTAACGTTGTAACGTATATGAGATAAATTGGATCGCTTTGTGGTCCTTCGAGACCAATAAAGACTTCAATAAAGTATCGCAGATCGCAGAAAAATGTAAGGACTGTCGTACAGTATTTGGTATTAATTACCACGGTCTAATTCTACACGGTCCTATTCTAATATTAATAAATATTGGGAACAAATATGTTTGATTCTCGCGTAACGCCCGGCCTTGGCGGTTAATTAACAATATAGTAGTACTATAATGAGTATCTGGGAATTCTGAAAAAATTCGTACAGTATCCTAAGCTACTATGATGTATTTTCGATTCTAAATAAATATTTGAAATCCTCCATCCTCCTCAGGGTCAGGGTGTACTATTGATCGCAAAAATAAAAACCTATGATAATGCCCGTGTAGTTTTCTTCATGCTATATGCCTATTCTACGCAATAGTATTGTATGTTTCTCGTTTTTCCGAAACGACATCTTGATGCCTCTACTTACTGTAATCGGTAAATTAAACTTACAAAGCCACCTTAAGAATTTGGTCAAAATTTTACCTTTTTTTTTTTAATTTTGAACAAATGTCGATGGTGGCTTTGGAAGTTGAATATATGGCTCTCTTCACACGAATTATGGTACGGTAAGTAAAGGCAAGAAGGAATAATTTCGGAATAACCGTGTACAGGGTAGGCAAAATTCGATGGTTCTTATGGAGAAATCGATAACTAAAAAAGATATGGAAAAATGGATGTCGCATCCCGTTCTCTTTTTTCAATGACGAAAACCGGAATTCGCGATCTTCTATTGTTTTGGAGCTAAAAGCAAATAATGTTCGACTTTTCAATGTTTCGGTAAATGTTGATATTTCGCTTGTTGTGAAGTTACAGAAAAAATATTAGCACGTTCTTGGGGCACTTTTTTAAGAACAATAAAATGAGTTGAAACAATTTTTAATATCTTCCTTAGTTTCCGGTTTAAAAGGCAAAGTTGTGTTTTTTTAATAGCAACATGGATATGACATATTTATTTGAATAGCGTTTTTCATCCTCTTTTCAATGATATATAACATTACATATTTTTTATATTTTTATTTTTTATTGTATCGTTATTTTTTATTTTTCCTTTTTCGTTTATTATTTAACAATTTTTAATAAAATGGGATAAAATTGAAATGATGGACCCCACTTATTATATATCATTAAAAAGAGGATAAAAAACGCTATTCAATTATGTCGCATTCAACTATGGCTTATATTTTAAAAAACACAACTTTGTCTTATAAACCGGAAACTAACGAAGATATTAAAACTCCCTTCGGCTCACTTTATTTTCCTTAAAAAAGTGCCTGAAGAACGTGCCAATCACAACCGAGATATCGACATTTAGCGAAGACTTGAAAAAATCTAACTTTTGCTTATAGCTAAACAAAAGAAGATCGCGAATTCCGGTTTTCGCCATCGAGTTCTTCTCTAAAAAAGAGAACGAGGTTGCGCCATCCATTGACCCATTTTTCCATATATCTTATGGTTATCGACTTCTCCATAAAAACCATCGAATTTTGCCCACCCTGTACACAAAAAACGTAAAAACTAAAAGATCGTCGCTAATAAAAACGAAAGAGTTTTGGCGGACAATCCTAATTTGCTTCTATTAGTATCTCAAATTACTGTCCACTGCCCTTATAAATTAATATTTTTTACGGTATCAGTAACAGGTGGTTCACTAGCGGTACGGTACAGGCTCAAAAAATTTTTTTCCTTATAGGCAATAATTTTACGAATTTATGTAGGAATAATTATTAAATTTTTTTTTGGTATAGTTGCACCAGTGGCTCTGTTATTACCTCCATAATAGACCTAGAACTACAACATACAAAATTTCCCAGCTTTCTACACTTTATTTTCAAGATCCCCCATCCCCCAATAACAAAAATACACCCAAACCGATCTTAATTTTTTAACTACACATCACCCTAGTTGAACTTACAATGAGGGATGGTCCATTTTATTATACACCATGCCCATAAAAAGCAATAAATTGATCGAATTTTAACTTTTGTTGTTATAAAAGGTTCGACTTCATTTTTACCTGATAAAATTGACTTTCCCATGAAGCGCACGAAGCCAATAAAATTTAAATATGTGCATTGTACGTGTACAGTCGAGGAAATAATTATTGGCCACTATAGGGTTTTTTGGCGAATATTTATGTCCACAAATCCGCAATTTTTGCAATAAACTTTTAAAAATATATATGAAAACTAGAGCTAGATCGGCCCTTCGGGCCGATAGCTCTAGGTCGGCCCTGCGGGCCTTCACTCAGGCCCTCCGGGCCTTCGATCAGGCCCTCCGGCTCGGCCCTGCGGGCCTCGCGCGGGCCTACGGCCCATAACAAACGACTCGGCCCTGCGGGCCTCGCCTCGGGCCTACGGCCCTCGTTTGTCGGGCCTTCGGCCCTCAAGGCACAGAATACTGTATTCTATACTTGTTCTGTACGTCAAGCTTGCCAATTATCACCTAGAAATTAATATTCGATGTAGTCGGTATTTTTACGTCGTGAGTCTGCATAATACCTTTACACAGGGTGATTTATTAGTTCACAGACAAACTTTGTCATATGAGAGCTCGTATAGGTAATGTTAAGCAAAAATATCATTTGGACATTTGTCCGATTTCACGATTGTAAAACTTACTGCAAAACAGGCGAATGTAATAAATATCAACAAAAATAGGTGGCTTATAAGTTATAACAAACAAAAATACGCATGTCAGTTTGCTGTTACAGTGTTGTTGATTAAAACAGCTGCCCTTCCATTGCAACAACAGCAACAACAATCGACAAAAAGTACATCGGCATATTTTAGAGTGCTAAATTGTGTATTATTGGTTGTTCTTTGTTCTAAGCCCACTTTTTTTGATATTTGGTAAATTGTCTGTAGTAAACTTTGAAGCGATCCAATTTCCTAAATAAGTGAAATCGGGCATAGTATGCCCAAATAATTTTTTTGTCTTAAAATTACACAAACTTTCATATAGTAAAGTCGGTAAGCTAATAAATCACTCT
The DNA here is from genome assembly GCA_950108345.1 of Malthinus flaveolus. Lineage (NCBI taxonomy): Eukaryota > Metazoa > Arthropoda > Insecta > Coleoptera > Cantharidae > Malthinus > Malthinus flaveolus. Next base: position 15,959,249 of record OX467287.1, on the reverse strand, counting down.
GTATAAATCAGCTTTTAGGGTCTCCGGTTGACCATACGTGTACCCGTATGTCAATCTTAGCTTATCGTACCTATACCAATAGGTACTAACTTATTGATAGAGAAAAATATTCTAATTTAGATGTTTTTTAAAATCAATTGTTGATCAACTATTAATAATTGCACTGTGAATATAATTGAAGACACGAGTGGATGAAGGTGTTATGTAACATTAAAAAAAATGACTTCTTTTACTGAATGAAGGTGTTATGTACTCTTCTATCGCATGGTACCTTTCAAAATGTGTAAATATTACTGTAAGATTGAAAACTGCAGTGGATGAAGGAGCTATGCATATCTAAAATAACATTCTCAATGGAAGAAGGTGTTATGGGCACACATAACTCCTTTCTTACAATATGAATGCCATAAAAAGAATACAATTCTCGGTGTGAATGGAGGTGCTATGTAACGTAGATAGCACTTTCATTCATAATGATAATGTAAACTATTAATTGTCAGTGATAAAAGTTATTTTACGTTTTTCTTATTGTTTAACAACCTAAATCATACAAAAATCAAAGGTATTCAATTATTGGGTTAAATTAAATTAAAAAATATTAAATTTGCGCTTCTTCAGTGTTTATTTTATAGGCACCTTCCTAATCTAATCAGTATTGCAATGCACGTTTAAATAAATATATACAAAACTGTTTGATTCCCTTACTGAAAACTGATAAATATTTTTTTGTTTTAATTTTGAAACACCCAACTATAAATGAAGGTGTTATGTACCCCAATATAAATCACTCAGTAATTTATATCCCGAAAATACCCCAACATTACATCCTAAAGTAATCTGTGCACCTTACCGAACAACCTCATAAAAGACCGAGACGCAAAAAACTCGATTTAAATTACAATTTTACTACATCAAACAGATTAAATAGATCAAATAGAATAAAAAGCTATCGAATAAGTACAAATATGGAGTAATATACCACTTTAAAGCTATCCGATGGGTTAAAGATAGTTACCCGATTGAATCGAAGATCGAAGCCGTAAGATTGTTAAGATCCCATAAACAAAAATTTATAATTTGCTTTTTAGCACTACCTAAATTGAAACAGCCATTTGCATTAATTTTGTTACTTTTCTTGCTACAGTTGTGTTTCGATACACTATACTATCACTTTACTTAAAACACCATTTAATTCTAACGTTAATAATATTTGAAAAAGATCCAAAGCTTTTAAATTCGTTTACTTAGACACAAACATCACAACTTGATGATGTCGATAGCTTGAAAAAGAGTAACACTTCAATCTAAACTCCCTTTAAAACACCAGAATATAAAAATTTCAATTTTACCCACTAACTTTCCTTTCGACAAACTAAATCGAAATAGCCACTTGTACTAATGTTGTCGGTACGGTTGCCAATAGCTGTTACGATACACCATATCATCTTCCGAAGGGGTTTTTAACTATTCCAAAGACGATACAGTGGATCGTAGCGGCTGCCAACCATAAAACTGAAAATTTTAATGCAAATGGCTTTTTCAATTTAGTCGGTACAAAAATCAAACTCGATTTGCACACAGTAAACACGCCGAATCTATTAAGAATTTATTAATTGCGCCAAATTTATCTTCCATCGAGCAGTAAAGATGTCGAATTAACATCTCGACTGAAATGTCCCATTTTTAATTTAACACAAATAATTTTAATTTAACACTCTCCGATAACCTTATTTTCGAGTCGAAACGACCCATAACAAATTTTACTTGACTCGAAATAACACATACCACGTAACAAAGACAATAAATGTCTCGGACACATAGATCGTAGAGTTTCCAGATGCACAAAAAAAAATTATGTATGTCTCCAAATGCACTTCCCACCGATTCAGCACGACGTTTTGAATAATAATTTCGACTTAATATCATAATTTATCTCGATTAAATCGGCTAAATTCTAAGAACAATAATTTACATTTAATAAGCTGTCATAATATATTATAACCTTATTGTCAAGTCGGTATTACAGATTTCCACGTTATAAAATTAATGCGAAAAAAATGTCCCCTCGCGCGCAGAAAACTAAAAAAAAAGTACAAACGTGCGTTCACGAAACACGTCCCGTGGTCAAAAGAGCCGTATTAAATTTAAAAAGTGGTTTTTACTCCAAAAACGTGCAAACGCGAAATGTGAACGAACCTTCGAGTCTCGATAAAGTGAATGCTCCACAAATGAAATTTGATTGTTTTCGAAATTTACGTCAAAATTTGCAATATTTTCCGAGTTCGCATACTCTCGAAGTTCTCCGAGGTTTTCGAATAATTTTCCCGTGCGCACGAGCTCGATTAAGGCCCCCAGCCGCAATTCCAACGCCCAAAAAACTTTCCCCGATTTTTGCGAGTCGCTTGTGGCGCTCGGAGGTTTTTTTCCCACTTTTCGCTCTCCCCGGGCCCCCCGACCTCCGATCCGCCCCAAAAAATTATCCTATACTCGGCCGCCGGTCCCCGAATTTCCGAAAAAAAATTTTTCCCAAAATTCCACCCCCTTCACCCCAAACCGAAAAACCATTTTTTTGATCAACTCTTGCTTAATTAACGTTGTTAATCAGCTCTCGAGCTTTATAATATATCACTAGAGCTAGATCGGCCCTACGGGCCGATAGCTCTAGGTCGGCCCTGCGGGCCTCCGCTCGGCCCTACGGGCTCTCGCGCGGGCCTACGGCCCTTAACCCTGGGGCTCGGCCCTACGGGCCTCGCGTCGGTCCTTCGGACCTCAATTCTCGGCCCTACGGGCCTCGTTCGTCGGGCCTTCGGCCCTCCAGACACAGAATACCGTATTCTATACGTCAAACTTGCCAATTATCACCTAAAAATCAATATTCGATATAGTCAGCCTTTTTACGTCGTGAGTCTGTAAAATAGGGAGATTTATTAGTTCACAGACAAACGTTGTCATATGAAAGCTCGTGTAATGTTAAGGAAAAATATTATTTGGACATATGTCCGATTTCAGGACTTCAAAACTCACTGCAAAACAGGCGAATTTAATAAAAAATATCAACCTAAATGACAAAAAAAGGTGGCTTATAGTGTTGTTGATTAAAACAACTGCATTTCCATGTATCAATTTCTCTTCCAAAAACTCAGTTCAGTAGGTAAACTCTCGGGTGTGTGTGAAAAATCAAAACAACTATGAATTCGTTGCCGACGTTTCGGTATATGTATTTACACCATCATCAGGGCATCAAGATGAGGCCAAAACCTGATTTTGGTGTCTTTTCAGCCCTGATGATGATGTAAATACATAATTATATCGAAACGTCGGCAACGGATTCATGGTTGTTTTGATTTTCCACACACACCCAAGAGTTTACCTACTTAACTGCATTTCCATTGCGACAACAATACACAAAAAGTACATCGGCATATTTTAGAGTGCTAAATTGTGTATTTTTGGTTCTTCTCAGTCCAGTTTTTTTGATATTTATTAAATTGGCTGCAGTAAACTTTAAAGTTATCTAATTTCTTAAATAAGTGAAATCGGGCATATGTTCAAATTATTTTTTTGTCTTAAAATTACACAAACTTTTATATAGTAGTAAAGTTTGTCGGTAAGTTAATAAATCACCCTGTATAGGTCAGCTATTAGGGTCTTTGGTTGACCATACGTGTACCCGTATTTCAATCTTAGCTTATTGTAGTACCTATTATACCGATAGGTACCAACTTTTTAATAGAAAAAAATATTCTGATTTAGATGTTCCTTAAAATTGTCTACCAACTATTACACCTTGAATAAAATTCTTATAAAAGAAAACGAAGGAAAACACTTCGTAACCATAATTATTGTTTTGATAAGTTTGTTTAGACTTTAGACTTTAAAAAGGACCGTAAAGTCTATTTCAATCACCATTTTACACTATAGTACAGATTTGAAAATGGATCGAAGGTTTTTATATACGTTAACATAAACTGAAATGAGAATTTGATGGTGTCGAATGCATAAGAAAAAGAAACCGAACCGTATTTAATGGTGTTCACAGCTTGAACGAAAGTACCTCCAAACTAAATTCCATTAAGAACACCAATTTCTTTGTATCGTTCCTATTAAAAAAAGGATCTAAAGCTTTTAAATTCATTTACATGGACTAACGTAACAATTTGATAATGCGAACAGATTGACGAAGAGTACCCATAGACTAAATTCCTTATAAAACAGCATTTCTTTTTATCGTTCCTATTGGAAAAAAGATATAAAGCTTCTAATTTCATTTACACAGACTAACGTAACAATTTGATGGTGCGGACAGCTTGACGAAGAGTACCCATACACTAAATTCTTTATAAAACAGCATTTCTTTTTATCGTTCTTATTGGAAAAAAGATATAAAGCTTCTAATTTCATTTACACAGACTAACGTAACAATTTGATGGTGCGGACAGCTTGACGAAGAGTACCCACACACTAAATTCCTTATAAAACAGCATTTCTTTTTATCCTTCCTATTTGAAAAAGGATATAAAGCTTCTAAATTCATTTACATGGACTAAGGTAACAATTTGATGGTGCGGACAGCTTGACGAAGAGTACCCATAGACTAAATTCCTTTTAAAACAGCATTTCGTTTTATCGTTCCTATTGGAAAAAAGATCTAAAACTTCTAAATTCATTTACATGGACTAAGGTAACAATTTGATGGTGCGGACAGCTTGACGAAGAGTACCCATAGACTAAATTCCTTATAAAACAGCATTTCTTTTTATCGTTCCTATTGGAAAAAAGATCTAAAACTTCTAAATTCATTTACATGGACTAAGGTAACAATTTGATGGTGCGGACAGCTCGACGAAGAGTACCCATAGACTAAATTCCCTATAAAACAGCATTTCTTTTTATCGTTCCTATTTGAAAAAAAATATAAAGCTTCTAATTTCATTTACACAGACTAAGGTAACAATTTGATGGTGCGGACAGCTTGACGAAGAGTACCCACACACTAAATTCCTTATAAAACAGCATTTCTTTTAATCCTTCCTATTTGAAAAAGGATATAAAGCATCTAAATTCATTTACTTGGACTAAGGTAACAATTTGATGGTGCGGACAGCTTGACGAAGAGTACCCATAGACTAAATTCCTTTTAAAACAGCATTTCGTTTTATCGTTCCTATTGGAAAAAAGATCTAAAACTTCTAAATTCATTTACATGGACTAAGGTAACAATTTGATGGTGCGGACAGCTTGACGAAGAGTACCCATAGACTAAATTCCTTATAAAACAGCATTTCTTTTTATCGTTCCTATTGGAAAAAAGATCTAAAACTTCTAAATTCATTTACATGGACTAAGGTAACAATTTGATGGTGCGGACAGCTCGACGAAGAGTACCCATAGACTAAATTCCCTATAAAACAGCATTTCTTTTTATCGTTCCTATTTGAAAAAAAATATAAAGCTTCTAATTTCATTTACACAGACTAAGGTAACAATTTGATGGTGCGGACAGCTTGACGAAGAGTACCCACACACTAAATTCCTTATAAAACAGCATTTCTTTTAATCCTTCCTATTTGAAAAAGGATATAAAGCATCTAAATTCATTTACTTGGACTAAGGTAACAATTTGATGGTGCGGACAGCTTGACGAAGAGTACCCATACACTAAATTCCTTATAAAACAGCATTTCTTTTTATCGTTCTTATTGGAAAAAAGATATAAAGCTTCTAAATTCATTTACATGGACTAAGGTAACAATTTGATGGTGCGGACAGCTTGACGAAGAGTACCCATACACTAAATTCCTTATAAAACAGCATTTCTTTTTATCGTTCTTATTGGAAAAAAGATATAAAGCTTCTAAATTCATTTACATGGACTAAGGTAACAATTTGATGGTGCGGACAGCTTGACGAAGAGTACCCATACACTAAATTCCTTATAAAACAGCATTTCTTTTTATCGTTCTTATTGAAAAAAAGATATAAAGCTTCTAAATTCATTTACACAGACTAACGTAAGAATTTGATGGTGCGGACAGCTTGACGAAGAGTACCCATACACTAAATTCCTTTTAAAACAGCATTTCTTTTTATCGTTCTTATTGGAAAAAAGATCTAAAACTTCTAAATTCATTTTCATGGACTAACGTAACAATTTGATGGTGCGGACAGCTTGACGAAGAGTACCCATACACTAAATTCCTTATAAAACAGCATTTCTTTTTATCGTTCTTATTGGAAAAAAGATATAAAGCTTCTAAATTCATTTACATGGACTAAGGTAACAATTTGATGGTGCCGGCAGCTTGACGAAGAGCACCCGTAAACTAAATTCCTTTTAAAACAGCATTTCTAAAACAAAAAACTCGATTTAAATTACAATTTTACTACATCAAACAGATTAAATAAATAAATAGAATCAAGAGCTATCGAATGAGTACAAATATGAAGTAATATACCACTTCAAAGCCATCACCGAAAGATAGGTTAAAGGTAGTTTACCCGATAGAATCGAAACCGCGAGATTTTTAAAATCGTTTAAACAAAAAGCTATTAATTTCGTTTTTTGCACTACCTACATAACTTGAATTAGCCTTTTGCATTAATTTTGTTATTTTACTTGCTGCAGTAGTTTCGATATCACCTTCTCGAAATAACAATAGAACGAAAAAAGAAATCCAACGACATTTCAACACTAATCGTTACCTAAAAATTATCCTAAATTAGAGTTTTATTCCTTCGGACAGTTGAGGATAGAATCAAATGCTCTTCGAATAAGCCCAAATGTAATAACATACCAATGCAAAGTCACCGAGAGACTCGATTAAAGAAAGTAACCTCATCTAATCGAAGCCGCAGAAACTTTTCCTTCATCGACACTGAAGTTTACTAATTTCGCCAAATTTGTTTTCCGGCGGGCCGTCGAGATGTTAAATAAACAGTTGAACTTAAATAACATATTATCTCGTTAAAAACCGTCCAAATATCATCTAATTTGATTAAATTACCTTTCACAATTTCACAGCTGTCAGTAAATTAAATTTGACAGATGTGTAATTTTTAAATCGTAAAATCGTATTTACACACTCAGTCGGTTTTCCAATTACAGATACCTAACTCCAAAATAAAAAGTGCGCAAAAAAAAACGCCAAACGGGCGCAAAAGTAAAGAAAAAGTACAAACGCGCGTATATTAAACATTTTTCATTACCAAATGTGCCGAATTAAGCTTAAAAAGTCAAATTTGCCGCAAAAATGCACAAATGCGAAATGTGAACGAACCACCGAGTCGCGATAAAGCGAATCCGCCACAAATCCAAAAAACAACGGGATCCGAAATTTACGTCAAAATTGCAATATTTTCCGAGTTCGCATACTCTCGAAGTTCTCCGAGGTTTTCGAATAATTTTCCCGTGCGCACGAGCTCGATTAAGGCCTCCAGCCGCAATTCCAACGCCCAAAAAACTTTCCCCGATTTTTGCGAGTCGCTTGTGGCGCTCGTAGGTTTTTTTCCCTCATTTCGCTCTCCCCGGGCCCCCCGACCTCCGATCCGCCCCAAAAAATTATCGTAGCCTCTCCCGCCGGTCCCCGAATTTCCGAAAAAAAATTTTTCCCAAATTTCCACCTCCTTCACCCCAAACCGAAAAATCGTTTTTTTGATCAACTCTTGCTTAATTATCATCGGAAATCAGTTCTGGAGCTTTATAAATAGTAATAAGAAAGTGCCCACTAATTTTTTCTGTGACTGTACAGTAACAATAAAAACGAGCAAGTAAAATACCAAAAGTTGCAAAACGGAATCAACTTTCTTGAAGAAAATGCAATTAGTCGTTAATTATTAATAGTTTCTAAATATAACAAAGACATACCTAATGAATTTTTGATGGTTTAAAAAATGTCCCCAACTAATAATTTCGTATCGAAGTTGTTAACAATAATTTTGTGGAAAGTACACAGTTGTCGTCGTGATGTAAGGCAAAAGCTTAAAATTCAAATAAGGCAAAGCGTAATTTTTAATTTTCCCAGTTGGTCGCTCATATTAAGTACTTCGAAATATTATTACCCAACTAAGAAAGTAACATGCCGTGTACGTGCCTTACTACTCGTTTGATTTACAAAATAGGGTGGGCCGCAAAAATTTGTTCTTGTTTTAGCATAAATGTTTATTACGGGGCAAGAGTGTGCGAGAGCCGCCTTACAAACCTTTCGAACAAAACGCTTTTTACATAAAAAAAGATATAACTTGATTATTATACTAAACATATTCATTACATCAAACTAATAAGAACATTGTGTTTTATTCACATTGGAGATTGGGTAAGCTTGGTGTGTAACGAAATCCATCCACTTAACATTTGTAAACGCGTATTTAAAAGTGAGTGCTGCGCTGCGCTTGTGCCACAACAGAGAGAAGATAATTATGAAATTGACAGGATTTCCGAATGTGACCCAAATTCGGAAATTATAAATATGGCATAACAACTAAGAATCTTAAAAAAACATTTTTTGTTGCTCATAAACATTTTTATTACCACTATTTCAATTAAAAAAATTTTTTTTGAAATTGCCTCAAATTGCACCACAAGATCTTTTTATTATGGCTCGCGTAATTAAATTTGGATCATTCGATTTTTTGTAACATTTATTTTTTAAATATAAAAAGAAAGTCTAAAAACACGCAAGACTTAAGTATTCTTTTTACGTAACTCAAAGGAAAATATTTACCACATCATCTTTGTGTATGGACACTTCAAGTGCTTGAATAATTCCGTGTATTTATTTTAAAAATTAGCGTAAAATGCCACAGTATTGAAAGAGTATCGAGAGAAAGGATTTACGTGCGTCGTTACGATTTGAAAAACCAAATTGACACAAATCGAGTTGGAGCATCATCGCAGCGCAGGGGGCACAGAAGGCGAGCTTTTGAGAAGAAAACGGTTCCGAACTTAGATAAAAAGTAAAAAAATAACGGAAAATGACGAGGCTAACGTACGGTAGTACAATCTGAAAAACGTGCTAAAGTTCTTGCCATCGACGCCTTTCCCGTAAGAGCTCACTTCTGGAAAAAAGGAACTGCTACTTCAAATAATATAAGAATCAAGACCAATAAATAAACAATTAACTTAGTATCACCTGCCCCATCTCCGACTTTTACAAATGCGTTGCGGTTCCGTTCTCGTGCCGTCAAAAAATAAGCCAACAATCTAAATTTTTGCTAAAACGGTTCGGTTCAAGAGCTATACCGTACTTAGTGCCACGAACAGTTTGCCAAACAAATAATTCAGAGTCTGAATACAAATTAAAAAAAGAGAGGAATTCAAGAAAACATGTTTGATTTCGGGGGGAGGGGCAAAAGAGCCGATTATATAAAGTCCCAGTTTGATAAGAATCCTCTCATTCATTTCCAATACTCAAACTAACGATTAGGCCTAAGGGTCTAAGGACACCCCTTCCACACTCCGATTTTTACCGATATCTTGCGGTTACGTTCCCGTGTCGTTAGAAATGAATACGCCAAGTTTTCAAGTATTGCGCTGCGGTTGCTATTTTTCTTATCTCAAAAAAGATATTTTTGGAAATAAAACCCAAAAATAAATATTTTCGCTACAAAATTATATTTCAGAAATATCTTTCCCTACTTTGTACAGTTTGTGCCCACAATACGGCAAATAACAAGCTAATTGAACGATTAAAATATACAATAGATGGTGATCGAAATATCTCACCCTCGATTTCATAACCTATTTTCCCATTACATACAATCTTTGGCATGCTATTCCAGAAATAGAAGTGCACCAAGCACAACGGCTACACACTAATGTTTGAAATATGCTAGAAACAAAAACATTTTGAAAACACCTATGAATTACAAATATAGGACAGACGCAGCCATAACTAAGAAAATAATTTGTTATATTATTGTGAACCTGCCTTAAAAATGATTTGTCCATTTTTTCTATCTGTCTGAAGTTTACAACAATAAACTATTTTTATGTTTAAAAATTACACTCTTAGTTTTAGGTGCTTAGGTAATTGGCTCTCGGCGTTTTTCTCACGTAAATGTTACTGTTTGGAATGCTATATTTCAAACTTTATTTCAACTTTAGCTTTTTATGATATTTTTAACCCTATCAGAATAATTAAAATACACGGTTTTGACCGTCTCAAAGAAAAAAAAAATTTTTAATCGTTTGTTTTGATGATAATTTAATTCTACAATTTTTTCTTTCAAAACTTGATCAAATTTATTTTGCCAAAAACAGAAAAAAAAGGAAAATATTCTACTACAAAAACAAAAAAATTATTAACCATGAGAAAGCAATAAAATGACAATATAAACATTAAATTTATGGTATAACCCATTAAAAAACGGAAGCGACATTTCGTAATCCCTCTTTCTGTTTCTTCTATTTTATTCTGTTTTATGGATCTATGGCATATATTTTTAATATTTTATTAGAAGTCCACGAGACCGAGCTGGTTACGAACATAACCCTACTTCGTTTTGACTGGCTATAGGTAAGTACCTATCGAAAAAATAATATTGGATGAATCGTCTTGAACAGTTACGAGTTCCAGCCATACTACTATTCCGGCAGTTTCTAACGAATAAAAAATATCCCCCAAGTGAACAAACTTCAAGACAGATCCTGGGGACGCCTCAAATAAATGACTGAGAAAATTTCAATACGTTTAACAATAAGTTGCATAATGTTTAACGTTTTCTATTTAACAAAAAAAAACTAAATTAAATAATTCATATACAAATACAACAAACGCAAGAGAAATTTTTTTTGTCATTATTAAAAACAAAATGAGGTCATTGTCTCAATTTTACATTGAGTGCAATTATTGTGCAATATAAAATTAACAAATTACGGTGTTTACATTGTTTTTTATTAATACCCCTCCAAAAAAACGTTTTTTATCTCAAGTGACAAGTGATAAAATTCCACTTTGATTTACAACTTCCTTCCTAATTAATTTAATTATTGCACAAAATGCCCAAAATGTGTAAACGTAAAAGCGAAAAAAATTAGCGTGTTTCGAGATTAATTCGATTTGAATTACCTTGCTGTGACGTCACGAGCCCATTCAAGCGTTTATAGGCTAAATACTAGTATTGTCGTTATACTCGTACTTGAAGAATAATGTTCCCTGCGTTTTTTTGATCACCCAATATGTATCTTTGTAGTATCTATTGCACTTTTGTATTGTCTATACAACCATTTTAATTTCGCCCAGCAACAGTCGACTAAATTACCGTGTATAGCCCATTTCACGCCATTCCAAAACGACTTTCGGAACTTCGTCCATATAGAAAGTATTCTGTGAAAAATTTTTATGGCCACTGTTAAGTACTTTTTAGTTTTCTTTTTAAACAACTGCTGGAATAAATACTAAATACGAGAATACCGCGCACTTCTCTGGGCGCCATGTATACAGGGCGCTTTAACAATACAGTCAATATTTTTTTGAATAAAATAAAAGCAGTTGTAAATTTATTTGTTTCTATTTATAACTGTAATTTTGTAGATATGAGCTTATTTACAACAAAAAAAACAATAAATAAATATTTCAAAAATTTGACCTAATTCTTGTAAGTTAATACCAAATAAAACAGATGTAATCGTGGAATAATATATTATCGTAGCAAAAATGACAAATAGTCGTGGCTTTTAACTAATCAGTTGTGGTTTGATAACATAAAACGTGCTTACAGAACATCTTTTCTATCAGTAGCACTTTATTACTATTATTATTAAAAGAAAGAAAAACAATAGCAAAACAAAGAATGCGAACAAAACAAAATAGACGACTGTTGTCAATTATCAATTTAAAATTGTGAGTTTTATAAAAAAAATCGCATAAATTAAATGAAAACTAAGAGATAATGCGTTCCCCTTTTTAAATAACTCCAAGAATTTTTCGATAAGTCACAAAGTGGGTCGTTTAAAAGTGTAATCGTAAAATGACTACATAAATAATTGATCGAGAAAGTGCAAGTAGAAATAATAATAATAATCAATGATATAACGTGCATAACAATAATAATAAAATAGCAGCCTACTTGACTGAATACACTTATAATAGTTTTACATTTAATTTAAAACACTTTTCCTAGCACAGTTCGAGCAGCTCTCCGGTAATTTCAATTTGAATATCTTTTGCATTTGTAAAATTGGTTTGCAGCTAAAATAGGCTCAAAATTTTATGCTCGCGATTTTATGGATGTGCTAAATTAAAACATTTGAAACGCCCTGTATAAATACAGAAAGTGAGTACCTATAAATAACTTTAAGCCGACTGGTGAAAATCTAAAATGACATAACCTCACAAAGGTCAAATAATAAAAAAGTGAAGCACCTCCCCAAGGCACACTAAATATCCCACGTATAGTGTAATTTTAAAAAAATGGTCAATAGGTCAGTGTTAAAACTAAAACCGTGGTTAAAACAAAAGTTTCAATGATGACGAAATAAGTCGAAACTCGTTTTCTCGGTCTTAACGATCTCACCTTTTTCAACACAAAATCAAATTAAAGTACGACTTGTTTGAATTTTCAATAGTTTACAATAAATTTCAATTTAATGAATTGCCGTGTCTCCCATGCAATTAAAATTGGTAATTCATTGTAATTAAAGATTTTAATTAGTAGTGGTGAGTAACCTTTTCAATTAAAAAAAATTTTTTACTCGATAATATTATTGCAAAATTAATGCTTGTATTTCCGCCTAAAAGTTTCATGTTAATGCGTCGCCTTCCCAGTCTCAGAAAAATTTAAAATGTAGACAACATTTTGTGAGATTTAATTTTTTATTGGGCTGTCCTTGCAATTTCCAATAAACCAAGAGACATTAAGAAATAACTATAGCGATCAAAAGGAAGTTTAGAAGAGTCATACTGTTCCTCGAAAGGGAGACGAGGTACATAAAGGACCTTAAATGTTACAGTGTGTCCCCAAGAATTACAAATTAAATCTGCTTGGGCTAAAACCCTATTGAATGAATTAATGATCGAATTTGCACGCGTCAGGTGCGGCTTCCTCAGGGCCATCGATCATGAGGTTTGGAATTACCTCTTAGAAGAGTAAGTGAAAATCTGCGTAAGAGAATGATAGAATGAATTGCCCCAACGAGCAATAATAAAGTTGGCTTTTCACTTTTTATTACGCATCAGAAGATAAGAACTTTCCAGGAACCTTCTCGAATCTCTTTGTCTACTGTTTTAGTAAAGCAGGTTGTAATAGCGCTTTTAGTCTCAATAGTTTCCTTTGCCTTTCGACAGGTGCTACACATTAAATTTATTCCATTTTACGATAGGTAAGAAGCTGAGAAGTCGGTGCTCTATCCCGCACACCACGGGGCCACGCATTTAGTGTACAACTTATTTTCAAAATTTTCCTAAACCTGTACTGGAATTACAAAAATGCTTCAGTAGGTACTTAATTTAAACAAAACTTGTAATTAAGACATGACGTTGCAAAATTTTACCAGAACAACGGCGCACTTCGTTAACAACAAAGTAACGACCAGGTACTCGTTTCTAAAATTGTTATTAATCCAACAGTTTATCTGTTTGAATAATATTTTTTAGTGTCGAAACACACAAATTGGGGGGCAATTTTATCGTCCGCATAAACAAAATTCACAAAAAATCTTTAAAATGACTTGTTTTAGGTAAAAATTACTAATAGTAACAAGAAATTTTTGCCAAAATTTTTGTTTTTCCAAACATCCGTGAGATGATTAGTGCAAATTTGCCATTTTTGTCCCCACAAAAAACGTCAAATTTATAAACTTAAGCGAAATAACATTAATTAAACAGTTAACAATAAGTAGTGTCGAAAACGGATACTAGAAATTCATTTTTACTACTATTCCAACAAAGTGCGTCATAAACTGGTTGTTTGGGGGATAACCCATTCATTGCATGATTTTAGTGCATAATTTTAGTTAATGAAAACACTAACTACGAAACGTATATTCATTATCGTTTATTGGTAGATAGATACGGGGACTTGGCCTGGGCCAGGACCGACATAATAAGCTAAAAGTGCAATACTCATCGTTCATCAACCATAGAGTATATAAAACTGGCCAACTAACCAATGAAAGTGGATATTATTGAGCAACTGAAATCGGTTCGAAACTATCTGCGGTTCAGAATGGCTCATAGTCTCCAAATTTAGTCCATTGAATTGCTCAAAAACTTCTCGAGACGGGAAAGATAGTTCAGCTAAATGTTTGTGGCACTATAAAACGATTTATGTGTTTCCGAAAAACGAAAAAATCAACAAATCGGTTTCTCCAAATTGTCCACAGGCAGGAAATAAGGCCTTCCTCCTAAACTACGTTGAAGTGTACAAACTGCGAATTTTAAAAACACCGTGAAAGACACTAAAAAAACTTTCGTTGGGTGTTAGAGATAAGTAAAGATGAAATTGTTTGCTGATGGCGAAGAAAGTATTTGTGAGGTCCACGCGAAAGCTCAGTCTCAGTAATATAGTAGGTATACCAAAAGGTCACATAACAATCATTATTAAAAACCAATAGGGTTCACGGTTGTCCTAAACGACTTCTTGGCTTTATCTACGAGAAGCCAAGTTGAAAAGAGCCTTAAAAATAAACTTAAAACTCACTTAATGCATTTGCCAAAATTTTATAATTGTTCCAGGCTTTCAGGAAAAGGTTTGAACAAATGTATAAGGTGGCTTGGTAAGCTTTATTTAGTATTTAAGACCCTTTTCAAGCGGCTTCTCGTGAGTAAAGTCGAAAAATCGTTTCAGAATATCGCGACGAAATTATAAAAATCAAATACAGAAAGAGTTCCTCAATGGTGCACAGCCCCACAGCCATTTTGTCCCGTGAGCCGTCTGAAACATGAACATCAAGATTACAGTGACCACAAAAGTTAATTTGGCAAGATAAGGTCTGGAAGATTTGTCAATTTCGGTTAAACTTGGTTAAACGTTTACTACCTGTGGAACACCCGATGGGGGTACAAAAGCAGATGAACTTTAAAAATATTTTGATACATCCTGACCCGTGTATACAGTATACACAATTTCTGATAAATAGACTCGAAAAGCAACTTTCTTGTGGAATCAAGTGCTGGCCAAAAAAAATTTAAATGTGCCGTACCCCACACCTTTAAAAATAACTAACAATTAAACTCAATTTATACTTTTTTTGTTAACACCAGACGCCTATATTTGAACAATTGGTGCAATTCAGCTCACAAACCTTTTTTTAAACGCAACCGACCTTGCATGTTTTAGTACACCACAATTGACCTAATTTCGAGTTTTTTTTTGATATCTTTACGTAGTAAAAACAGTTTATGCTTTATCGATTTTATTTTTTTGCTTCTAGAAGTTGTGGTTTAATAATTAATAATTCGCCTACGAAAAGTCTGCAAAAAATTTCCAAAACAAAAATAGTCCCGAGAAAAATAAAATTGACGATACTAACTTTTCGCGCATCAATTAAATTTTACGGCACGCGAATCTCATATAAAAGATTGTAAACAAACGAATAATTGTAAAACAAAAAGTTGTTATAAGAGGGAACGGTCCGGGTGGGTGTACGAAACTGAACGTGTTTATTCTGTTTGTTCGCCTCTAATTTGTCTTCATCCCAGATTTCTCGCGGCAACGTATCAGCCCCAAATTTGACCTAATTCGCTCTTGTGTTTTTAACAACTTCAGATGCGTTTTACGTCCGTTGCAGAATAAAACTTATTATGCGCATTACGCTATTACGAATTCTAACGAATGTGCTACGGACCATAAACGTAATAAATAATGCGCGAATGAATGGGAATTGCAGCAGAAATTTCAGAACACGATCTTGATATTACTTAACCCATACCAAACTTGTAAAATTACGAAAGTTTTGTGTGTCAACATTTATATTGCGGTTGCTAAGATATACGCGCGCACTAAATTTTCGGATTAAAAATTACGCTAATTAAAGGTAGGTAATAAAATAAAAAAAAGACTCACCTTCGAGTTTCATTCCGACTTCCAGACACTTTTGAAAACGACAAAACGGACACCTCTTCCTTTGTGTTTTGTCAATATGACAGCTTCTTTCGGCCACACACGTGTACACCTTCTTATTTTGCACGGTCCGCTTGAAGAATCCCTTACAAGATTCACAAGTGAGTAGACCGTAATGGTAACCCGACACTTTATCTCCACACACGGGACACAACTCTTCTATTAAGTCTTTAGTATCCGGTATGTCGCCCTGAGACGCCGAATGAATTGGTAACGTGTAAGAATGGCCCATCTCCATCCCGACGATAGAACCACCGCCTGGAGAAAAGAAGTACGATGTATCCAAGTTATTCATATTGTAAGACATGTTATTTTGTTGTTCGTGTTGCGAATTCATATTTTGTTGGCAACTACTATTATAATTTACTCCTAAAGGAAGAGAACTGTACAGGGGGGGAGGCATTGGACTCGACGCTTGAGCGGCCGAAGTTACGGTAGAACCATCGGGGCTCATATTATAAGGATTAAGTGATAACAATGTGGAATGTTGTTCCATTTCCAATAACATTTCATACGAACGATTAATCCGTTCTTTAAAAAAGTCACGATCGTAAAAGAGGCGAACAGTTTTGTCGCTGCGAGTTTCGGTGCATTATCGAGAACGTAACTCAACAAGCATTAACGATTGCTAACGCGAAACTATAATGGCAATAACATAAGGTCATCTTAAGTACGGAGGTACACGCCACTTATGTACACAAAACATGCTAAAAAGCCGTACAATGTGTAAATCCAAAATTAAAGCGAACATGTGATAATCCAAATAATGCGATAGGGTAATCCAAAGAGACACAATAAACACACGCGCACACAATGAAGCACGTTACGAACGATGACACCTCTATTAACGCGAAGAACACGAAACCGACTGACCAGTGGTAAACAATTTAGAGACCGGAGCGGCAAACCCCCTACCGACGATAAGCAGCGTGCGGACAGTACGGGGCTACAATAGTAAATGATTAGGAGTCCATGTAATAAGTGAAAGTGACTCGGGACTGGTGACCCACTTTCCCATGAACCAGGTCTATGTTAGTGCTGTTGTGAAGTCATACATACACACTTACAACATCGCACACACTATCTGGGCAGGCGTTGGAGGGGCACCTGGTGGGGCTTAGTGGGGATAACCTACTAACCCAAATGTGAACGGCGCATCGCGTGTAGATGCGCGTAAGGGCACGTTCTACAGTCCTTTACCTGCCACAACCCTTGCACACGATAAATTCATCCCCATATGTTTTTCACTTGACGTGTTTTTCTTACAACCCCCGACTTTTTTACAATTCAAATTTGCAACCGTTGGTTCATTCAAAAAAATTATTACTTCGACACACTCAAAAAAAAATGTCAAGGATCTTTTTACGAAATTAATTAAAATACGTATCAAATTCAAAATTTTCCTAGGCCTTTTTAAACCGTTTTACATGACCGGCAAAAGTTAAATTTGTCAAATTAAAAAACGACCGACTCGACGGCTCGCAGAGGGTGCCCTTTTCAAAACTTTTATTGTCGAAATAAAATTAAAATCCCACGAGTGGCAGGTAAAGTAGCAAAAGAATTCCAAAGAACCGCCAAACTTATTAAAAGTCGCCTAGAAAGCTATTGGACATTTTGGAAAGTTTATAAGCCCTAAAGTAAATTTAGGTAGAAAATGTAATTATATTTTAAATCCACAAAAGTTGAAAGGCGACTTTTACAACGGACACTAAAAATTTCTAGATAAAAAAAATTCTTCCCCAAAAAATATTAGGCACTTATACAGTTATCGACTTTTCCGAAAATAACCAGCACGGTTTACTCAAATCTACATTGTGCTAGGACTCGCCTACCCCAACAAAAACACACACACCTCGCGTTTTTTTAAATGAAGCAATTTCGCAACGAATTAAAATAACCGACTCATCTTGTAATTGCATTATTAAGATGTTTATTGTGTAAATAAACATTTTTAGATTTGTTTAAGTAGCTTGTGCTTAAAAAAAGTGTAATCCGCCGAAAAAAAAGAGTAAAATAGGTCAGCAAATCTAAGACCACTGATGATTTAGGTCACCTCGTTTATGTTGCCAACATATAAGAATTATCCTTAAACATTCTCTGCCCGATGCCTTTTTTAAATTTGTTTATTTTTGACTAAAATAAAGAAAATAACGAGCGCAAATTTGAAGGAGAAGCGTATTTGGAGAATTATTCAAGCTGGTTTGTTTGTTTGGGAAAAGATAAGTCGACCGACGCAAGTGTGGTTGCAGTCCTTTTTGGAAATTTCAAAAAGAGCTTTTAGGTAAAAGAAGGGATAATACTCTTGGGCTCATAAAGACTAGATTAGAAGAAGCTCATTGTAGTTTTTGACGTTCTCAGCAAACAGAGAAAAGTACACATAAAAATCAAGATGTGCTCCGCCTCAATTGAAATTAATACTCGGGGAGTTATAGATCATTTCACGATCTTCCGAAATGACTTCTTGACTCTGTAGAACCATAAATTAAACGTACAAAGCCATTTGTTCAAAATTTGACTTCGAATGGATAGAAAAGGGGAAAAATTTTTAACAAATGTATAAGGTGGCTTTGTACGTTAATTAATGGTAGAGTCAAATATGTCATTCCGAAAGATCGTGAAAAGATCTATACCCTGCGAGCCCATCAAGGAAAGGACGTTCTGGCTTCTTATTGTACGTAACACCAAACATAGAACATCTTTCGATATTCTGTAAATCCTTAAAAAAAGAGTTTAAAATATCGCGAGGGTGAAGTTGGGGCCGCTTCAGTTCGATTGAGAATTTGAAGAGTGCCTACTCTTAATCAGATATAATATTTTGTCCCAAAAAAGCAAAGTTGTTTGGCTTGAAACATAAAGAGGCAGGTGGATCAGAATCAGAATCTCAGAATCTCCATTCCACTGTTTTAGAAAGAAATAATTAATGGCGAATATTAGCAGACACCAATCAGATTAACCGCATGGAAATGGGATGATAGAATGTTACGGAGTACCCACCAAAAGAGTTTTAACAAAGAAGAAATCACAATATTAGCCCAACAAGTTTGAATGCCATACCACGTGAAACCTACAAATTATATGCAAATTTTGCGAGATGAACCTGTTCAAAAATTTCAATGTTACCACGGCCAAACAGGTTCTGGACATCCCAAAGCAAAAGGAAAATGACGTCGAAAGCTATCCGACAAGATTCAATAAAGCAATAAACAAATTTACGTATTATTAGGCACTTCGGCTGTCACCTACAAGTAAATCGTGATAGCAAAAAGTCCCAGGTTCCCAAAACTTGTAAAATCATCACCTGCTGGTTTAAATTCTAGCTAACTATGAAGAAATGAGTCACCTGAAAGAGTGACTTTTTGTTAGCACCTGCAAGCCAGTTTAAACTGAAAAAGTTTACTAGGCAGGTAAAAACGTCACAGATAAACTGGCAAAGTAATGTAACGATAATAAAACAATATCGCAGAAGACCTACCACAATGTAATAAAATATTTTTTTAAATTACTATTATTTCCATTTCTAATGAAACTAAACAAAAAGTTCTCGTTAATTCGGATATTTTTTTATTGTCCGGATTAACCGATAATAAAACGAAGACATTAATAAAATGTTAGTAGTATCACTGTACTGTGTACAGGTCTGATTTAGTGACTAAAAAAGAACTAAATAAGAACTTTTTTTACTTAAAAAACGAAAAATATTATTAAGTGAAAAATTACAATTGCGTGGTCCTCCAATTAAATTGTAAAATAAGAGTATAAGATTAAAAATCTAGTTATAAAATTGGTCATTTACCAACAAACGTGTCTTCAGTTTTGTAATACCCAAATTAAATTAAGGTGTTCTACTTTCGTTTAAATGTTAAATTTTTTTTCTCTTCAAATACTATAATAAAATTCAAATAATAAAAAAAATTCGTACCAACAATTGTTTCGTTATTAAATAATACAAAATAACCACATGAAAAATTATTTTAAAACTAGCGTTAAAAAAGATATATAAAGTAGGCTGATTTAAAACGTAAAAAGGCAAGCTTTATTACGAAATTTCTTTTTTTTCATACAATAAAACAAAAGCGAATCTTAAAAAAAAAAGTTGTTTTAACTGTTGAGCAGGTAGACAGAGATAGGTATTTACTGTCGATTTTCGTTTGTTTCAGTAGTCAGTCAAATGTCCGACAGACAACTTGTTAAGTTTGTGATGTCATAACTCGTACTGAAGACCATGCGTGTTTTGATTACGTAACGGCATTTATGGCGGCTGACACCATTCTCACTTGTTTGTACCCCCACCTCGTAAAAAACATCCTATGCGCGACGCGATGACAAAAAAAGCATCTAAAGTTGAAGTAGAAAGCACAATGTGAAATAATTTGAAGTTATAAAAGCGTTTTGATAACGATGTATTACATTTTTGAATGTAAGAAAAATGACAGATATACAGGGTGTCAGTAAGTCGTTGTGAGTCTTGCATCCATATGTCATTTACTACACAAGCGATAGAAAAAATTGTTTTAATTAAAGTTATAGGTATGGGAACAAGTATAGTATGGTAAAATCGCTATGTAAAGTTCTTGGTGACTTACGCCACTAGCAGAGAGGTTACAATAGTGAATAGATGCATCCCTTGGAGAAGTCAAGTAGGTAGGTAATTGTTGAAATCTGATAAGAGCTTTTAAGGATTTTAATATTTACCTGCCTGACACCCCAGATGTTGTCTTTTCAAATACAATATTCAAATACAAGTTTTGTTGAAAAAAATTAAATTTGGTTGAGACCCGAACTTTCAATGCAGGTATACGCAGATTTCAACAATTACCTACCTACTTGACTTCTCTATGGGAGTCCTCTATTCTCTATTGTAACCTCTCTATGGGTGGCGTAAGTTAAAAAGAACTTTACAAAATAAACTGAGTAAACTATACCCTACAATTATTTTGAGTTATACAGGGTGTATGGTAATGGCATAGAACCACCAACTTTCGTTGTTCAAAAAAAGATTTCCAATATTTCAATTTCAAGAGAATCGTTCATTTTGGGAAGTCAAAACAATAAGATAAAACAAATATAATATCAAAAGCAGGTACCCCCTCTAAAATAGTGCCCAAAAATTGAAACGTTCGTATCTTACTGAGAAATGCAGGGAAAATGATCTCAAAACCACGTACCTACTACATAGATAAATGTGTTTTCTTGCCGGTGCTTCCCCGAGTTTTGGCACCACGTCTCTTTCGTAAACGCAGATAAAAGAAATTTTGAAGGGGATTATCTGTAAACTCTCCCAGTGAAATAACAAAGGATGAAAATATAATTAATCAGAAGACCGATTATTTAGAAACTGTTCCCAAAATATTTCTGCAATTTCAGTAATTAGGGGGCAGTTTAAAAATTATCTTCTCTAATTTCGTCTAAAGTAGAGCAGCAACTAGATTAACTGGTAAAATGCACCATCCATACGCAGATGCAATATGTAAATTATTTTAATAAAAGTGTTTGTTTAATAAAATAAGTTAACAATAACAAGAAGGGCAATAATAAATCATAAGACAACTCGCGCATACAAACACAAGCTAAATCAGCTCAAGTGTACTAGGTTTGTGGGTCAATGATGAGTAGCATATCGTACAATTTAATCTGCATAAAGCCATTATCACTATAATTAGTAACAATAACCATATTATCTAATAAAATAGAAAGTAATGTTCTATTACGTTTGTGTGATGCGCTTTTACTCTCTTTATTACGTTTGTTAACGCTAGTGAAAGTCTTTTTGTTTATTACCAGGTGCGCGTATAAGCAGAAGAAATTCGCGAGTTGCGATCGACGAAATTAAGGCACTTTTAAAGAAGGCTTATTTAAAAGTAAATTTCACTAATGCGGTTTGGGACCGAAAGTTGAAATTTGAAAAGAATTTAAAAGGTTTTTCGCCAGTATTCGCTAAAAAGGTTTTTCGCCAGTTTCGCACTTTTACACGAAAAACGCCCCTGAAATCATTTGAGCTAAATTTGACCGATTATATTTAAAATACGAAAAGGCTCTAAGGCGAAATAAATAATTTTTTATAAATTTGCAATTAATAGTCGACATTACTACTAGTTTTACAAGTTCTCCCTCTCTATCAAAACAAACGTTAGTAGTAGAACAAATACAAAATTAGTTAAGTGTGTCAAGGACGTTATTTTAAAATTAATTATTAGATGATTTTTGGAGATTTGTTGTTAACTAATAATAAATAAATGTAACTACGTTAGCAACTGCATGTATATTGTATATGTATTCAAAATGATGATAATAAAAAATGTAGTTCATTCATAAATAGGTTAATGGTTATTTATTGATTGAGCATATACGTAAAGCTAAATGTGAGTCATAACGATAAGTGAGGTACTTGAATAGTTCGATTCAAGAAAATATCTATGAAGACTGAAGACTTAAACTAACGATGGAATTCGCGTAGTACTGCAAATGAAACAACAGTTGTTGGAATTGAAAATTGTTAGAGAAAGAAACAAAAATTTATGTCATAAAAAACGTGATAACGTTTTAGGAAAAATCGAGGCGTAACTGTTGTGGGACGTTTTTTAGACTTGAAAAACTCACGAGGAACAATTTGATACTTTTGCAAAATTAATACCGATAGCTGATACTGATCGAAATTTGTCAAAATAAATTTTTATTACAGAAAATTCAATGCAAAAGACGAAAAATAACAACGAAATGGAGAGGAGAAGGCGAACGAGACGAAGAAAGTACGTCAGTTAATTAGCCTCTCGATTCGCCTAATTAATATAGGAATGAAGAGAAGCGCACCACCTGAACAAATTAATTCAGAGCCCTAATGGCCGAAAAACACGCACATAATTACTAGAAATGTATGGACTAGTCGATATGATCAAATAAAAAATTGTTATACCGATTAATTCGATATTATGGATAATTCGCACTAGATAAGAGTAGACAAATAATTTTAAAAAGACAAGAAAATTATATTAACGCCAACATAGTAATTATTAAGACAATACATAAAATATTACGTACTTAGATAATAACATTAATGATTAAATGTCTCTCAAATTCATACCTGACTATTTTTTATTTCCCAATGTACGCAAATTGGGGAAAAGCCACCCAAATTTCTAATTTTCCTCGTGACACCATTAAACTTCGTAACTTTACCTTTGATCCACTTCCAAATACTGTCTATATTCTATATATGTAACACTACAAGCTAACTCTTTGTAATGGCTACTGTAACCTACTAATAAATTTATCAATTTAGGTCATTTCTCAAACGAACTTTATATAAAAACCTCTATTTAAACTTCCGATATTGTGGTTAACGTTTTTCACACAAATAATTCTGTTACTTCCTTAAAAAATTTTAAAATATTTCTACACAATTATTATTCGTGTCAAGTCACAAAACAAATAAGTAGCCACCCTAATAGTACAAGATTTCGCATAGTCGAGAAATCAGACGGCACTAACTTGGATACGTGTATTAAACTGACCTAATTTACAATTATGCTCATGAGCTCATGACGCTTACAGATCCATAAAAAAATGCCGAAATAAATTTATCGTCTTATCAGTTCCGAATTAAAATTTAGAAGATAAGATTTACGCTTTACTAATTAACCAAACACAAAATACTAATAGAAGTTGGATTAAACACAAAGACGTGGGCCGTTTGGAATTTAATAAAACTGCCATGTGGCATGTAATAAAGAATTGATTTACGTACGAACGTACGAAATAAATCGGGATTAAAAGTGTGTGATGCAACTGTGAGATGTGGGTTGCAGCCCTTACATGTTTAGTTAACTGGACAATTTTAGGTATTCGCGTTATAACTCAAAATCTATGCATAGGAGCGAAAAATACGATGTATACTTTTATTTTCTAAATTACACGGCGAAAAGAATGGGACCCTTAATGACTTTCTAGCACAAATGGAACAAGAGATAGCTTGGGTGAAAAGTATGGAATATATTTTTAGCCAGTACGCATGGATTTTGAGTTATAATGCGAAAATCGTAAAATTGTTATTTGAGTAACTACTTATTGGGGTCGCCTTAAAATATTTTTTGAAAACCCTAAGGTTGCCCAAAACCAGAAACTCCAAGCAAATCACTTGACCAATGATGGCCTATTAATTAATTAGGCTCAAGTCTGGACGCCGCTTTAGAACGCCATCGGTATCTTCGCTACCAATGAAATAAAAGCTAATAGTCCAGAAAACCGAACATGGGCTTCACCTGCAAAAAAATCCGATAGTTTTGAAACTTTGCATACTCATTTGCAGGTGTCTAGTGATGAATATTCAAAAAGTCCTGATGAATCAGAGCTGAGTTTTAGCGGTGGTAGCCGAAGACATGTCACTTATTGTCTCGGGTTTTCGTAAATATCTCGAAAACTATGGGTTGGAGCTGAAACGTGACCTTATACAAAATTAAAGCTGAGCAAATTTGCTACAAAATTGAACTTATGCATGCTTTTGGTATTTCTAAAATTTTCCAAGTTATAAGCCGTTGAAAATTGGTGTTTTTTGTCAAAATCGCCAATGCAAGAGCGCTAACGAGATTTTGGTAAAAAACACCAATTTTCAACGCTTTATAACTTGGTAAACTTTAGAAATACAAAAAATATGCATACGTTCAATTTTGTAGCAAATTTGCCCAGCTTTAATTTGGTATAAGGTCACGTTCCAGCTCCAACCCATACTTTTCGAGATATTTACGAAAAACTGAAACAATAAGTGACATGTCTTCGGCTACCACCGCTAAAACTCACATCCGATTCATCAAACTTTTAGGATACTCATCACTATTACCCGCCTACAAAAATGAGTAATATGTGAAGTTTCAAATTTATTGGACTTTTTTGAAAGTGAAACCCTTAAATAATTGAGCGGTCCTTAACAATAAAAATGGACACCATTATAATAATCAAAACAGATTTCAAAACAACAAATTTCAATTATTGATCAATTCGATTTGAACTCGGCCTGTCGAAGTTAAAAACTCGATGAGATTTTAAAAAATTGTTCAAATTGGAGCAAACCACAAGTCGAAAGCAGGCAAGCGCTCAACATATTTTTGACGTTTAATTGTGTCACGCGTTGCAATCAGTCACGGTACATGGATGTCCTTGCAATACCACCGACAAAATATAAAAAAAATTTCAAAATAGGTACACAATTTTCAATAAACGCCGACAATTTATTTTCTCTACAAACAATTTGTGCGTTTGTGGAAGAAAAGTTTCAAGAAATCAAAAGACATAAATTTATGCGTGAAGTCGAGTTTAATTTTGTTCGGTCTTAACTTTATACACTTAACAGGTATTTCGTTCAATTTGACTTTATTTGTTAACGCTTTCTCCTCATAATTTTCTTAAATTTTACGACACCTTAGTTTAAATCAACTGTTGACAGGTAAGCAATAAGAGTCAATTTTTGTTTGCAAAACAAACCAGCGGGCGTTTTCTACATTTTCGACATACGTTTTCAATCCCTCATTGTGTCTATTGTTAGAAAAATCGCTTTCAGTATAAATCACGTATACACAGGTAAATAATTGGACGTTTAAATGAAAACATAAATTGTGCTAATGGCTTCACGCGAATCTTAAAATTGCCAAAATAACCCAAACAGCCCTCTTCACTTCTGAGTGGAAAGATTTGAATTTTCAGCCTTAGCATGGAGTACTCAAACGATAAGCCTATACAGAGGTGAAGACTATGCCGAATTGGTGATCTAAATACACCAAGAAAATCGCCAAGTTGAAGAAAAGAGGAATTTTGAACCAACGCATTTAGAGTTGAGTAAATTGCAATGAAACTCTAAAAAATATGTGTCTGACTCTGTGAGATCGAACTTTTTAAAAACTGAATAAATCGAAGCCAGCTCAAACCTAAAATCCTTGAAGATAGAAAGCCGCAAATTGAAAATTTAACTTAAGATTGTTAAAAGAACCAATTAAAACTTCTTAATTACTTGTAAATTAATAACCATCAACAATTTAAGCACAAAATGTGTAACGAAACGAAAAACAAATCAGAAATGCATCAAGTCTAGACGTCCGCTAAATACTTTGCGATTTTCTTTGTGTAATTTACCAAAAAAACGTCCGCTCAATTTCTCATTTTAATAGTTTAAAAATTTTACTTCGTTGCACCACACTTCATGCTCGTGGTAGACATAAGAAGTTTTACGACTCGTTACGCATTTTGGCGATCCAAAATATTCTTCTGGGAAAAGCGGTGTGAAATTGTACACCACAAAAAGAAGTTTCGTATTTTTTATGTGCCTTAGTGACAAACACGTGCGTCTTCCGCTTTTTCCTTAATTTAATGTACACGACCTCATTCTCATAGACGTACAATTTTGATTGTTTTCTTACCGACGAAAGAGTGTACTTAAAACATTCGTTTATTATTCATCAGTTGTGTATGTAATCTGTCGTGGAATTGAAATTAACTTTGGATTGCGTCAACTAATTGAATTTTTTGTATGTTTAAATCCGAACACATATTTAAATCGTTTGTGAATTTTCATACCCATTAATTACATCTTTATACCAAGTTCTGCTAATATAGCTGTGGCGAGCTGGCAGACAGACCATCGGGGAGACTACTAACCTAAAAATGGGCTCTTCACAAAAAAAACTTTGGTAGAAGACACCTTAACGTACTATTTATACCAGTATTTTTCACGTCTCCACAGGACAATTTCAGAAGAGTCCCAGATTCTACTTTCTTGTTTCCAGCACGTATTTAAACCAGAACTTTTGGTCCATCCGTCCATTTGCTCCAGAAGTTAGATATAGCAGGAAATGGCGGTAAAAACTTCTATTTTTGCAAGCATTTTTGGATTCTTCCCACCCCGGCAACGATATTATTTACGAAAACTCTTTCCAGCCCCTAATTTCTAAAAGAACGAGCTCAATTTTGAACTCCAAACTTCAGCTAGGAACTTTGCTGCTGAACAGACTAATTTTTCACACAATGAAATGAATGGGCACGCCGATCTCCATATACGTCTCCCTAATGCAAAATAACACAAATGACGTATTGAATTAACCCATTAACCGCCAAAGGTGCGTAAACGAAACCTTTAGATTTAATTTTTTTTAGCCAATCAAGGGCCCTAATGTAATCTTTTTTTTGACGATAATTTGTTGTAAATAGTTCAAACAATGTAACAATAATTTTTATTTCCTGAAAATATCGTTTCTTATACACTTAAAAAATTATCCAATATGGCATAATTTAACGAATTACGACTACTCCCAATAAACTATTTTTTTGACTAACTAATTTTGAAACAATAATGACTTTTTTATGCTAAACATTTAGAAAATACATAAGTTTCACACACTAACTTAAGGTTTTGGGTTATTTTTTGAAAATAGATGGTTATAATTGCATGTTTATCTAAAGGGTGCGTATACGCACCTTTGGCCAATAATGGTATAGAAATTTTTTTTCTTGTTTGTGAAAATAAGCGTGAATTCAGAACTCAGTAAATGTTAGTGGAGTACTACATTGTACAATTTTTTTATTGAACCTAGTTTTCTTTTTTATCGTTTTATTTTCGATATCCAAAAATCAGCCAATTTTTGGGATAGGAGCTGAAAAGACCACTAACCATCAACGAATTGATATCTATATCAGAAGAAGATCCTCATTGCAGCAATATTCCATTGATGTTATTTATGTGCCATCAAAAACGGATCAAGTTACCGATGAAGAAGACATCGATGATAACGTTATTGGAGAAGGAACGCTGGAAACTGGAAGCGGATATTGCAGGAACACATGTAGACAATTAGATATAGAAAATGATGATGTACGGATGACAATTCGGACGATGACACTCTTTTGAGAGAGCTAGCAACACTGTATAAGGAGGAGTGGACCATCGCAGTGACGGTGCCAGGGTTTTTAAAATGGGTGGGCACAATATTTTCGTGATGGACATATACATTTTTAGAGAAATAGGATAAATATAAAAAGCGTCAGATCGTAGCAAAAAAAAAATGGGGGGGGGGGGGGGGGGTGCAAGCAGATTTGGTCAATTTGGCATTATTTTACACATAGTTTGATTTTGATTTTAATATTCTTCTTAAGCTTTCTTTTAGAAATTAAAGACAAGATGCAGAAAAGTACTTAAAGTGGAAATTATTTCGCATTTTTTAAACCTCTGAAAACTGGTAACTGGTGCAATATTTGGGTGGGCACCGCAACTTAAAGGGTGGGCACGTGCCCATCCTGCCCCCCCCCCCTCTCCCTGGTGCCGTCACATGATCGATAGTGTTGTAATAAATAGCTGGAAGATTTACAAAATAACTAATAAATCCCGTATTCCACAACTAGACGTTCGTTCGCAATTAGTGCTAAGTTTGTTAAAGTTTAGTGGAGAAGCAGGGGCTCCTGAAGCCGAGGACAATGTTTAGTGTCTTCCTTACCATACCATATGCCGTAAGATCAAACGAGAAGAAGCTTGTGCAAAGAAACGCTGATTTTGCAAAAACTACATATTTGTGTAAAGTTTTGACAATTTTCATATAGAAAAATAGTTTATTTTGTTAAATTATACAATTATCGTACTTTTGTAAATTTAAAACTTTTATACTGGATTCCGCCAAAGGTGCGTATACGCACCCTAGCGTTTCTCCTTCCCTGTAATAATTTTTTTTTAAATTAATGCAAATATTGTCTTAGTTGAAGTGTTTTGAACATATTTCAAAAAAAAAATTATTGAATTTGCAATTTTTTCTTGCCTTGGCCGTTAATGGGTTAAGTTCTTTACTGTGTGCCTAAGTATTCGTGTTTTTCTGCTAGAGAAAAACTTAAATATGTAATTAAAACATGGAGAAGCACGGACCACACCTCTTACCGCACATAACATGTTTTCTCCATCTTAAGCTATTGGAATTTATTGGAAAAAATTCACTACAGGGCGAATAAAATTGATCGGTCACGTTTAAATTATAATTTTTTAGACAAAAAAAGCCTAGTACCTTGGAATTTAAAATCAATAAAATGATATTTGTAAATATTGAACTATGATCTACCCATTAATTGATATTTTCTATACTCTCAAGTGCTTGTTGCAATTTTCACACAATGGAATCATCAATCTTTTAAAAAAATTAAGTAAACGAATAATAAAAAAAATGTTAATAACAACCTGTTAAAAAGCATTTAAAACAAATCTTATAGATAAAACAATAAAGACCTTGCATGACGCTCTCACTTTCCAACTCAGTTGAGCTGTACAGAGTTGCCTAGTAATGCCTACTCAATAAATGTGTGTCAAGGACAAGACATACTGTAAATCTCAGGTAATTGCTTAAAACTAGGTAGTTGTTACATCGTAAAATTTTACTTTAAAAACTAAAAGTGTAGGTAATAGATGTTACCTTTCTAAGGGGGCATATATCGGGAACGAATCGCTTCTTCTAAAAATCGAAATTTATGACTTTATTACAGGTGTTATTATCGTAAATGCGTTTGAGAAAAAAGAAAAGTAAAACGTTTTGACAAATATTTTGACTTTTATTTTTGTTATGCGGAATACGTCCACCTGATGACCCGCTGTGAATTTTGGCACAGTTGAGTTTTTACAGAAAAACCGTTGTAGTAGTTGTAAGTCAACTTAAATTTATTGGTACGTTTGATACGGATATTTTTACTATTTGGGCCACAAGCTTTGTTGGCTTCTTCGGAGCTCGTCTAGAAATTTCAGACAAAACGACGAATAGAATGCAATGTTTCCAAAAATTCCACTTGCCATCTAAGCACTCTCATTACATCGCTTTCCTTAATACGACAAGCAAAAATATTCATGGGCTAAGCAAACTGGAGAAAATGTTTCAAATTGGTCTTGAATCGTAACTCTTACAGTGTATCAGCCATGGGTAGCCAGCGTTCATGAAATTTCCCATAAAATGAGAAAATGGAATGACAGCTCCTTGAATAACATATTCGGCTTATTTCTAGCCGTCCAAAGCACCAGTAGGTATTTTAAAATTGAAATGGATTAGGAGCAGATTGGGCAAACTATAGCTCCTCTACGTATACAAGGTGATTCTAAAATGTGTACCCAACAGTTTAGTGGATATAGAGCAAGTCAATTAATGACGAAAAGCTTAATAAAGTTTTTCTCTAAAATATCTCCTAAGGGAGATACAGCTCTTAGAAGGTGGTTCCCCGAAGACAGTTTTTATTTAATATCTCCCAAACCGTTGGAGATATTAATGTTAAAATTTGGCAGAGCTACCAACTTTTCATGCGTAACAGGACCACCTTATTAAGATTTTGAGATGTCAACTCAGAGTAGATGAAATCAGGAGGGGAGGTGCTAATAGCCTCCCTAACTTATTTGTGCGTAGGTTTCTTTTGTTTTTGACACGAAATTATTAAATTTCATTGTTATTTGTAAGAAAAAGGTACTCTTGTCAAAAATCTTTAAGACCCACCGTTTTACTGGTAAATTGCTTAAAATGATTTTTGAAAGTTAATTTTTAAGCATAAACAGCCGTCTTAGGTCAAATTTTGGTTCTTTTATTCAATTTCAAAAATAACAGTATGTTTACGCATAAAAATCAACTTACCAAAATTTTTTAAACCAATTTTACTCGAAAACGGTGGATCCTATCGATGTCTGACAAGGGTACCTTTTCTCCGTAAATAACTATGAAATTTTATAATTTCATGTCAAAAACAAAAGAAACCTAAGTACAAATAAGTTAGGGCGACTATTACCACCTCCCCTCCAGATTTAACCTACTCTGAGTTGACATCTCAAAATCTTAATAAAGTGGTCCTGTTAAGCATGAAAAGTTGGTAGTTATGCCACATTTTAACCTTAATATCTCCAACGGTTTGGGAGATATTAAATAAAAACTCTCTTCAGGGAACCACCTTATAAGGGCTGTATCTCCCTTAGAAGACATTTTAGAGAAAAACTTTATTAAGCTTTTCGTCATTAATTGACTTGCTCTATATCCACTAAACGGTTGGGTACACATTTTAGAATCACCTTGTATAATATTAGAAAATGACATGGTCGATAGTTTGCAATTGCCTTCCCAGAGGTGACGGCGTTTAGAAAATTTTAATTATAAACTTTGAATTGATTATTTAAATTCTGGGACCACAACCCGAGAATTCTAGCTGAAAAGTATTAGACACTCTATACGCTCAATACAAGCTAATTAATGAGTAATGATACAAACAGCCCTTTTAGTTATAGTAGAAAATTACTCAGAACACAAGAGTATGCCTTCGCATATTGGGAAAGCGAGTCTTTACGGATAACAAACAATCAATCTCGACTCAATTTTGCGCAACCATTACTACACACACACACAAAGAGAGATTTGAAAAGAAAAATATTTCTCTTCTATATGATAAGTGCCACCTATACCTATACCTATAAGAAATACAATTTTGTACACTTTCACTACGCCAGAAATTTTTTTGTTTAAGGTCACGTCGTAATTACTTAATTAAATTATTAAATATCACGATTAGTACATGCAACAAATTAGGAAAAAAATTTCTTTTACTAAATCGTACATTACAAAGAAATCTATAAATAAACCTCAATGAGTGTATAACTTTCGTTCAATTAAAGGAGTTGTCTGGTGTTTCGTAATAAATTAATACTAATACGGGCCAGATTTTTTCCCATGTTAATTTATACGCTCGTACGTATCGATAATTCTCTTAAAACTACACGAGAATAATTAAACGTTACGAATAATAGTATAAAAGTATACAAACGAAGAAAGAAATATGGATGATATCATTAGATACATGCAGGATATGCTTCAGTGCGAACGCGAAGCAACTAACAACCATCATTTCCGGCGCAGCTCGTCTGAAGCGTTGTTAAACAATGTAATTATGCGAAAGAGTTTTATAAATTCCGTTACGTAGAAAACAAGACGTATGAGAATGAGAAGATGTATAGAAAATGCGTCGTTGATAACCAAACTAGTAAGTTGAAAAAGTTGCTCGAGACGGTTGGAGCTCGGAGCTTCTTTTTGAAGTAATTATAGGGCGATAATTATATTTATGTAATGCATAGGAACCACCTATAATATAGATCTGGATTTGAAGATGAATTAGGCACTGCAATTTAATTTATGGGCGAGTGTAAGTCTGAACTCCAAAGGAAACGATTGGTACGCGACTGGTATTTGTGGTAACGAACACACCATATATGCTTTAATGACCTAAAAATTTAATCAATAAATAATTAAGGGAGGCCGGGTCAGGCTGGTCGAATTCAGGAATGGATGGTCTTAGATCGAACCGGCAGACACCACTAGATGCGTTGGTTCGTGTGATTCAGAACCCACCTAAAGCTGTAGTAGGTCCCTGTCCCCTGTCTATAAACAATCTTAGCAGTTGAATCTGGCGTAAAAAACACAAAAAATAAAAGGGAGCCAAAAGCAATATTTGCGAGTGTTTAATTTTACGTGAGAAAATCGTATGTCTCGGTTTCGGATAACACATGCGGCATACGATAAAGTAAACGAACTTGAGATTCAAATTTTCACTTTCCCGTACAATAGTGCGGGAACAACGTTTTTCGGCGTCCTAATAAATTTTTTAATGAAAGCAAATAAACCTGCTTCATGTTAGAAAAAAGTCAATTACACAAGACGCTTAACTACTAAGAAGTGCGTTTTTTGCATCCTGATTATCCCACACATTTAATTTTACTAATAATTATCTCCTAAATTTAGAAATAATTACCATATTGTCTATATCTAAAAAAATGGCAATAATTAAAATAATTTGCAATCCCACATACCTTGATCTAATTTGTCGACAATATGATATAAATAATCTACGCTAAACGAGCACAAAGAAGCCATCTATAGACAACTCGATGAAGTTTATTCGATTTCTTTAAAATCGTGTGTGTCGAAATAGAAAAACACGACGGGAAACTTACACAATTCAACATTTAATTCGACTTGTTCTCAATGCGTGAATAAATACCAAAATTGTAAATTCAGTTACGTGTTCAAAAGTCTTTTTTTAACTCAAATGTTCGAATCGTCTGTCTATGTCATAACGTGTAAGTTGTTTCACGATTGGACGACGATTTATTTTAACCCCAGCTTGCTGGGGACGCTGCAGGAAAATTTTAAAAAAAATTTAAGCCGCTACGCGCGTAGGAGAAAAATTAAAAATGTATTTTGGAAGTGTTGAGAGCCCACTTAACGAAATAAATGCAAATTTTAAGAATAAAAACACTAAAATAGGTTTTTTAACCCATTCCAAAATGGATACGTGTTTTTAATTAATAATTAACAGCGCTATTGTTTCGGGTAATTTACACACAGAGTAATTATAATTAATGCGCAATTACAATCAGACGTAGTTAAAAAAATCAATTCAAAAATAAGCCTTGTTTTAAACTTTTAATGCCTTCCTGTAATTATTTTATAAACCGCACAAAAACTAATTTTCTCCCCCAAAAAAGAGCTATTAAAACTAATTATCCACTTAACATAAACGACGAATTTATTACTCGCAAATCAAGTGTAGGGTGTGTAGGCCTCAAAAAATCAAATTCGTACAAATTTCATTTCGCGTGATTCATAAACTTTTTTTTTCTTTAATAATTCCAAATAAGCGCACACGTAACCGCTCTTGTGTGTGTAAAAAAAGTAGGCGGAGAAAATTTATTTGAGATGCAAAAATCCAAGGTTGCGTAATAATCAAAATGAGTTCAACCAAATTTGACCAAAGGCGCAGTATTATAACTCGTTGTTTATTGTAGAGGCCATTGCGTTCCATATACCTACTGCACTAGACCTAGTTTAGACGCCACCGACGCTGCTGGTGGCGGTGGTGGTGGTGCTGTCCAGGGACGCTCGATACGCGAGCGTGATATTTATAAATTTGCTCCAAATAACTTTAAAAAACGCAAAAAAATCGAGATTGTTTAAGAGATAGAAGTTAAACAAACTTAAAAAGTGTAATAATTGCGAATTGATGAATACTTAAGCAAAAAAAAACAGTCGTGATTGGGATCACTTTAAATAACGTAATTCGTATTAAAGACTATAAATTATACAATGAAACTATTTTAAAAATTGTTGTAAGTGGGTTGATGTAGTTAAAGATTAATTGAAATTATAGGTTCAAGTTAAACCCTTATTTTATTACACTCGCTGCTTACTTTAGATTAAGTGTGGTTAAATAGCTCTCGAGACTACTAAAAAATGTGCTAGAGGCTTTAAAATATTCATGGACGTACAACAAGAAGACGCCTGGGGATCGCTATTATAAGTAAAAGAATTTACTTTATTAGTATGGAAGTCAAAAGTATAAAAATAGAGCGTGTGCGTAGGCAATGAAATATTATGATTATCAAAACGAATGTTTGGTGTTTCAAACCATCTCTGAGGCAGAAGTTCAAGCAATAAGTTTAGGAGCCTATAGACTAAAAACAACTAATAAGCAACTCAAAAGTATCAAACGTGATAGTTATGCAGCTCTAAAAGCTCCAAATGCCCATTTCATCTCAGTTTTTAGCACATAAGTGGTAACTCGATAAAATGAGATGTTTGCAGCGCGCAGCGCCTGAGTTGGTTGAGAGGAGGCAGCGTGCAAATACTATACTAAATCAATTAGCAAAAAATTTGTTGACAAAGCAAGTTGAAATACCATTGCAAATTAATAATAAAATCAACCGTCTGCCACTCCTGCGTGGCAGCATTAACTGGAGAAAACCTGAGAAAAATGGGTTTTTGCTCTTTTTCAGTTTCTCGCTTATAACTCGAAAACTACGCATTTTTCCAGAAAAGTGCTTCGATATAAAAGCAAACTACATCAATTTTCCTACAAATTATATCTCTTAGGTTTTCTCTTCAGACGAACGGTTTAGACGCTAGAGTGCGTTGAAATTTGAAAATCCAAAAACGGCCAAAGAACTGCAAATGATTTTAGTTTATCGCTTATAACTCAAAAACAACGCATTTCTCGAGAAAAGTGTTCCTATACAAAAATAAAGTGCATCAAATTTGACACAAATCATATCTCTTTGGTTTTTCTTCAGACGGACGGTTTAGATGCTAGTGCGCGTTAAAGTTTAACATTCCAAAAACGGCCTAAAAACTGCATTTTTTTTAATTTCTCGCTTATAACTCAAAAACTACTCACTTTTTGAAAAAGGTGCTTCTATATAAAAATTAAGGACCGGGGTGGTGTAGCGCCTTACATCGTGGCATGCGGATGGAAAGGTCGCTGGTTCAAAGCCGACTCGGCCGACTGACACCTCTGGAGTGTTTCTATGTGTCAAATGCCCCTGGTCCTGGTGGTTCGGAACCCACCTAAAGCTGTAGGTCCCGTCTGCTAATAACCATAGTAGTTGATGCGGACGTAAAATACCACATTAAATATATATATATATAAATTAATTGCTTAAAGTTCCCTACAAATTATATCTCTTAGGTTTTTTCTTCAGACGAACGGTTTAGACGCCAGAGCGCGTTAAAGTTTGAAAATCGAAAACGGCCAAAAAAACTGCATTTTTTTAGTTTATCGCTTATAACTCGAAAACTACGCACTTTTCGAGAAAAGCGTTTCAATACAAAAATAAAGTGCATTTAATTTCCTACAAATTATGTCTTCTATGTTTTTTTGCCAGACGAACGGAATGGAAAATACTTTTTAATAAAAATAACAAATCAAGTGGTATAATGTTTGCTAGCTCTTGGACTGCTATTCTGCAATTTTTTGATGCATACAGAATGGCAGAATAAAAGAAAAATTAAACTTGCGATGTTACTCTTGACGAATCACCAATATAAAGACACTGGAAAACACTTTTGCCCCAGTTAACATTTTTCCAAGTATCGAATAACACGAACTGAACCAAAACTTCGCAGTTATTTTCCGCAGATAAGAAAACCTAATTTTAAAATTTATTGCCAGTTTTAAACATTTACTACGAATTAACTAGTAGATAGGGGCAATTTTCTACATACCCATGATTGCCACAAGTAACCACTTTTTAATCACAAATTGGCATTTTTTAAAAAAACATACGGTAGGCGTAAAGTGACGTTCTTTAACTATTTAACAAGTTAGTGTTTGTGGTTTGTGGCACACCCTATATTTATAAATCAAGCTTTGTGGTCAGGCATTTCTAACATACTAGGTAGTGTAATCTGACAAGTTGAACTTTAAAAAATGCCGGAAAATGCAGTTTACAAAAAAAACAAATTCAAAAATCTCCGCATTAGTTACATAATGAAAACTCGCTTAAATCGCTCATTTAGAAATTTAACCACAATAAAGCTTCATTATACATTAGTCGTCAACCTGCAGTCGGACATAATAATTTTCATATTCATTGAACGCATGACTAATTACTATAAGTGCATAATCGTGTTGGCCTAGATAAAGTTGCATTAATAAAAATGATACCATTAACTTAATATTAAGTAAATTCAGATCGTAAATCAATGGCCGTTAAAATATTATCGTATGCAAGGGACGTCTTGATTAGGTTTAAACGAGTACGATAAAATATAAGTTACGTAATCGCTTCGCGTATAAATTGGACGAGAAAGAAACATGGTACCCACTTCCGTGACGTCACGCGAGCAAGAGTGCCATCCCTACCACTTCAAGACGTCACTTATTCCCGCCAATCGTAGACTCGCGTTGAAACGTTACTCGGAGACGTAAAACGCGCTTCCGATTAAACCATCAAATTGTAAACTCACTTTAATGCGCTTATAACTTTATATTGCGGGTAATTAATTAAGTTAATGTCTTTTTAATTGCTGTAATTTTATTCGACAGTTCAACTTCGATGTTTCTTTAGAATTAAATTTTATAAATCAACTGTGTTGACATCACTATCTCAATTAAACATTGCTCAATTGGTTTGTTTATGGCGAAGGGTCGGCCATATTTTATAAAAAAATGTAGAATACGGTCCTCTGTATGTTATGCTAAGTACTAAGTAGGTAGGTAGTTTAAAAAAGCATTAAATTACTGCCTTATTTACTTATAAAAGTAGGAATTTTGCGCAGAATTAAATAAATTGCAATCATTCAAATAGATCCTAGCGCCCACTTATGCAACTTTTTAACAAAGTACGATTTTACAAGAAAAAGTAATTAAAAGTTAATTAAAGATTTCGAAAGTCTTGTAAAGTACACCGGTGTGTTTTATTAAATCTACAAAAGATAAGTAGATATCCATGGGTATCTTTTTCTCTTTTTTTTTAATTGCGTAATTTTGCATCGTAACACAAACGAAAGCAAAAGTAAACTTAACTAATGTCAGTGTCAGTGGGTTAGTATGTCGCAAAAATTTACCTGTTTTTACCAGCGAACATGTTTTCAATACTATCGATTTCATTTGGAATGTCCCAGATAAAATTTTCATTTCATTGAGAACAATTTATGATGTTCGGAATGATGTCATTTTATTTAAATTACTCAGAAGTTGTAAATATTTACTAGCGTTTCTTATAAATAAACTATTTAATAATAATATAAACACTTAGCTGCAACAAATTGTTCATAGAGCAAGAAATTTTATTTTACAACAAAATTGGTCCATTTTGTTCTCCTCTCCTCGGCGCGCCTTCTACGGGGAGTTTTAATTCCAAAAAAAGTTGGAAGGACGCCGGAATGACTCAAGTCAAACGTGAGTCGAGTTTAGACCCTCAGTGCTCTAAACTCCCCTCACGATGGGCTCAGCTAGAGTCGGTATATCTAACAAAATGATTGTAAAACTCATAATTCTTAGAAAATTTACTGTAGCGCCATCTATTTTTATTTTTGAGAACTAGAACATTTTATTAAAAACATATAATTTTGCGATTTATCGACGGCCTTTACACGACAACCGGCCCATTAAAATACAAATTTAAGGGTCTCCATTACAAAAATATTTTACAAAGTTTACCTGCAATTACAATTAAGTAGTCGATAGTTAATATTTATAAATACTTGATAAAAAAAACATATGTACTAGGATGATGATTGAAACGGTACTCGAAAAACTCGAAATGTAATCGGCTTGACCTAAATATGTAAATTCACTTTCAGTGTAAATAGCTCAGTGTACGTTGTACATACGCCACACTTATCAATTAATAGACTTTTAGATAAATTCGCTTTAATTACAAAGCTATCTTACATCTACATGTACCTATTACTTAAATTATCAAAGCTCGCTTACCTATAGTTATCGAGGCTCTTTAAAATAATTTTAATTTGGAAGTTCGCTAATTATTTTATACTTTTAATAGCTATTAATACCTGTGTTTAACTATATTTTCATTTACTTTAATCTTTGTACCCGAGCTAATTTATCGTGGCTTTGTTTCAACAACCACGCAAATCTACCTTAAGATAATATCTACAACAAAACATTCATTCTTTAACAGTGTGATCAGACCAATCACTTATTTTCGGTTTTTTTGTACAACCTTGAAAATTTTTATGATTGCATCAATAGTAAGTCAAACTTAGTCAAAGCTAAATAGATATTAGTCTTTCGAGTATGTTCTCCTTAAATAGCCCATTCTTATAAGAATAATATAAATTATAAAACTAATACATAATATAATCAAATAACGTTCAGTAGGTCAGTGTGTCAAACTGAGTGTGCGTGACATAATTACTAAAATTGTTAATACATAAAAGCCGTGCCAATGTCATCTTAAATGCAAAAAAACACGCCTAAAACGATAAATGCATTGAAAGTAAACTTCAACAATATTTTGTAATTGAGATGTATATGGATATACATTTTAAGACAATCGATATGCGACGTAGTCCAAAAAAAATAAATTAGAAATATCGACTAAATAATGTCTACAAAGTTAATTATATTTTATGTATAAATAAGACGATTTTAATTAAATGTAAGTTCGTTAAATAGCAGGGTGCTCGAAGCGTTATTATTTTCCTTTTTTCAATTTCAAAATTTAAAGGAGAAGCATCCATTGTTGGGCAATTCGTCCTCGCTGAAGGTAAAAAATCAAATCGTTAAATCAAGAAGCTTTAGGGCGAACGAGGTCGAAAACGTGGTCCTGTGGTGCGCCTATAAACGGCGGAGATAAGTCCCGGGTTCGAACGTTCGAATCCTCAAAGATGCGTCCAAGTTTTGCGTTTGGGACCACTGGTGAAACGAAGAGGCGGCCACATAAACACAATAAAAATATGCCTATTGTTATTAAAATGTAAAAATACACTTAATAGCAAAAGTAGTTTCGAATGTGTCTGCGACTAAGTGAAAAACCTTTTTAGAATATTAAATTATGAAAAAAACAAATCGGAGCCACTTGAAGAACGAACAGTACTTTAAAAAATTATAAATAAAAATAAATAGGTCAAAAACATATTCGATAAGATAAAAAAAACTTTATAAAAATAAACTTAATCGTTTACTAAAAGACCTTGCTAATACTTTTTGAAGGCATACACGATGATGATGATTCTGCGACATACTAACACAGTGGCATTGACACACACTCGCTTTTGCTTTTACCTGTTGCTTATTTATTTAAATTCGCTCAGTGATCGAAAAAATTTGTTTTGCCAAATTACTTGGCGCAGAGCCTAAATATACAATTCTAAAAATTTTAACTTTGCTCGACCTCGATTAATTTTTAGACAGAATTGGAAATTTTGGGGCGTTTCATTCTAAACGGGGTCTATCAAAAAAGGCTCAATCATCGTGTATTTAATTGAATATCGGTACTTTATTTAGCATGATGAGCGTTTAAATTTTAATTCGATGGTTAGACTGTTAGAACAACTGTATCACTTTTACGATGAAATATATTCAGAATTTACGTCTTGCTGCTTCATATTGCCAGACGGCCTTTCCTTGAAACTATAGGGCTATAAAAGGTCACAGACTATTATAATAATACTTCTTTAGTGAAAAGGTTCGCTTGAAAGCTTCTTCAGACCATCAATATCTCTCTCTAGAGTGCGCACAGGAAAAGCAAGTTTCGACGCTTCCCAACAAGACCTTTTTCAGAATCTAGTAAGCAACATCGTTCATTATTCATTATGAATGATCCTTTTTAACCCTCCGTTAGACGCGTGGTCTACCATCGTAGACCAGGCCTCTGTAAACCATCATAACTTTCGTAAATTTTGAATTATATTTATGTAATTTTCAATAGCTGCTAAAAACACTTGTCTCTAGCGAATTAGAGTACTGGACATTCCCTACAATGGTAATTGCCTTTGTTATTACACGCCAAAAGCGAGTGGTCTACGATGGTAGTCCACGCGCCTAACCGTGTTATAATTTCTTGTAGTGTTATTTATTGTTAATGCGACTATTTTATTCCTAGATTTTTAAATATAATTACGGAGATTCAAAAATCCGTTAAAAACTTTAAATTTTATTAGGGAACTCGGGGAATCCCCTTAAAGTTCAACAATAATTTTCAAAAATATCACTATGAACCTCCCAACATTTTCTCATCGGTTTACATGTAAATATTAGACAAAATAATCCCAAAAGTTGTTTTCCGATTTTTACTTGTTTTCGAATTACGGCGTTTTTAAATTTTGCTAAGCTAAGCGTAAACATCGCTACATAAGCGCTCTTTGGGTATACAAAGCAAATCACTGTGAAGAAAAAATAAACAGAAGCGAATTTATTCAAAAATGTGCATGGGAGCTCATGCGGCCTCAAATCGAGTTCAGGGCCTTACAGGCCCAAGAGGTACAGGTTCAGGGGGTCTTACAATTGCTAGCTGAAAGCGGCGAGTTTGCGTTTTACTGGGAATTACTGAGAATTTATTGCCTTATTGTCCCCTCCCCTGGCAGGCCCGCAAATTATGTTGGACGTTACACTTTTTGTCCTCGAAAAAGGAACAAATCCAGTTGAAAGTTTTGTGCAAAATATTACAAATATGCCTGCAAAGACCATACAAAAGACATATGAACTTCGTGTTTTAGTGAATAAAAACGAACAACTTTGGTCGAACACAGTTTTTTTTGGATTTGAAGAAATTTTGATTTTTTAATTTTTTTTATTACTTTGGGCTATCTAGTACGAGGATATTAAAAAATATTTGTTTATAAATCACTTTTAATGCGTTATAATAAATAAATTCCCAACACTTAATGAATTTACGTTAAAATTGCCCATTCTGAGTATTTTGATTACATCTCTTAAAATAAATGCAATGTTGGTTAAAAACTTATTTTGTACGATGGGCAATAATCAAATGAACCACTTTTCTCAAAAATTTGTTTCCAAATGTTCAAAACCACTCTTTTATACAGATAAGAAAATGGTCTACCATCGTAGTCCACGCGCCTAAACACGTTAGTAAAGTGCACGCGCCTAACATAGGGTTAATTAACCGCTTTAAAGTCTCAATAAAAAACACTATTGTTACAGCTAAATAATTTTATAGTTTTTGTGTAACATCGAAGTCTTCCCACAAAGCTTTCCAGCGGCTTGAAAAACTGTGGGAGCTCGTGAGAAGCACTTTTAATAAGGTTTTATCATCCAGGAAGCTCCAGGACGCCGTAAGATGTTTTCTGTTTGTTACTTATGTTTACGATAAAATTAAAGATGCTTAAAAATACTTATGATCAAATCAATACCAATGCAGCATTATCACAGCACTTTTAAAATTAGTAGAAAGAGAGAGAAGGTTTAACAGATTTATGAGATAAAAAGTACTTATTTAAAAATTGAAAACTAAAAAGTATAGAAAATTTCAATCAGATTAGAAGAGTGCATGTGCTGATGTGTGCTATAGATTTGAAAACAAACATGGCCCATCTAACAGTCACATCCATAAAAAATATTCCGGGTCCCAATTGTCTTCTTTTATTTCAAAAATACGAGCAATGAAACAGACACCTACATCAAAATAAGATAAGGGTTTTAAAAAAATATAAAACCTTTTCGCTCTCCAAGGAAAATGCGTAAAACTTTCTTTCATTTGTCACCTTCAAAAAGTTGCTTACGAAAAAGGAGTCCGATGACGAAATAGGTCAAATCGCCAATAAAATGATTTTTAAATCACGGCCAGCTTTACAAAAAAAAAATTTCGTATTCAAAATAATAAAAATATAAAAAAGTAAAACACAATAGGAATTCGAAATAATAATAAAATCGGATTTAATTGTGCATATAAAACTTACTATTTTGTAACATCAAATTATCACAGTTTTTTTGTTTAATTAAATTGTTTTAGAAAGGAATGTTTCGCCATGGAAATAATTTCACTCTTGTTTTTTTTTATAATTGTGAAGTCTTAGAAAAAATATTTCCTAAATGCTAAATTTGGACACAAACCACCAGTTTAACCCAATTATTCAATACGGCGCCTTCGGAAGAAAATGTTTAGAGCTAGAAATGTTTCGAAAAGGCGTGAAACCGGCAGGTAAGTACGGATAGGTATA
Source organism: Malthinus flaveolus (assembly GCA_950108345.1). Classification (NCBI taxonomy): domain Eukaryota; kingdom Metazoa; phylum Arthropoda; class Insecta; order Coleoptera; family Cantharidae; genus Malthinus; species Malthinus flaveolus. The sequence goes on along the minus strand of OX467287.1, from coordinate 15,916,743 downwards.
GAGCGTTCTGAGATCTTCTGAAACAACTTTTTGACTGCCTACTGTTTGTAATCCCGTGTAAACCGCGTTGAAAAGGGTCATAAATGAAACTTACAAAGCCACCTTATGAATTTGTCCAAAATTTTACCAAAAACGCACAACGATATCGTTTATGCGCTTAAAAAGTCCCAAGGATACCTCTCAAATATTTCTGAAACTCTCAGACAATTTAATTTCGTTTTAGAATTAAAACCTTAACTGTCATAGAAACAGAAACATTAAGCTTAGACGTATTGTGGCGAAACCCTGAATATAGTTTTCACTTCACCTTGCCAGTTGCCCATCCGCTAGCTTTTCTAAAAAAAATTTTCTTTTAACCCGAAATAAGAGACAGTTCCCTTTCGTTGCCTTTCTGTCCCATTATTGACATTAATTTTCTCGGCCTTCTAGATGCACTCTTTTTTTACGTGACTTTTACTTAAAGCCCATTAAAAGGCAATTAAAGAGATTTAAATAAGTAAAAGGAATTGGGATGTCATGAAGAAACTGAGACCTTGAAAATTAAAATTTCTCATTTTTTAATTGACGAAAAACTAAATTGGCTTTACCTCAGTTCTATATTTAATTTTAAATAAACCAACTTTTTGTCCGTGAATATTAAAAAAAAAATTAAAAATGTGGCGCCTGTCTGTCAAAAGAAGAAAAAAACGACTTGACCTATTTCTTGGTGTAAATTTGGCAAAAACAATGAAGAATATAAATTAGTATTTAATAAACTACACATAGAGCTCTAAAAGTTTGGAGCGGCCTTGATACCTTCGAAATTAACCAACCAAATCGAATGAAATTTGGAGAAGGCAAATAACGTGCATCTTTTTGCGACTTTTGGTACATTTTTGAATTTGTACTCAATTTTTTTTTGGTTCCGAGTAATGGGCGTCTGGGCCCAGTTTTTAAAGAGCAAGGAGACAAGTAAAAATTAAATTTTTACGAAAAGCATTCAAAACGTTGCACAGCAAGGCAATACTTTACAAAAAATATCTTTCGAAAAACTACCCCACGACTCATAAAAACGAACCCTTACGCCATTACTCGAGACAAAATTGCATTTTTCACTTTCTCCTAATTTCGCCCCATTCGGTGAATTCGAATCGAATCGGCTTCGAAGTTATTTAGGCCGCTCCAGACGTTTAGGGCTCTTTGAATGTAAACACAATAAAGGATTGATTAACGTATAACAAATGCCAACTTCCTTATTACAGGATAGCTGAACATAATTTTACATTAGACTAAATATTTATGCAAATCTTAAATACTCCTAGGCACACTTAAATCGGTACAAAAATGTATTTTGTTGAAAAGCGAGTTTTTCGCACTTGTGTGGGAAAGCGATTGATTTGATGGTAAAAAGTCAATAAACGCATAATAATAAATTTGGATTTTCCAACCCCTGGCAGCTCCCAATTCTCAAAGCATCTATTCCAAAACCAAATTTGCACGTTTGTAGTGTAAAAATAAAAACAAAATATTTTTAAAAACGAAAAATATCTACTGCCATTACCTAATAAAGAAGTAGAAGTAGCCTAATTAAATTTTCGAAAAAAAGTAAAGGAAAACCGCGTTTTAACCCTAACCCACATTCGAACGAATTATTTATATAAAGAAAAAATAAAATAATACATAAATTACAATGTAAACAACAATGATAACGTTAATCATTAGCGGGTATCAGCCGAGACATTATCATAATAATTGCGAAATAACGAAAATGTAAGTGATGCCAATGTCATTGGGTAAGTGTGTCAGTAGGCCAAACATGCGCGATTTATTAAAATTTAATCAAATGCCTTAAAGTTAAAAAGAAAACAAAAGTAAATCGACGAAGAACGAATCTACGATTTTTGACCACTCTCGTGCATTTTTAAAAGTGGGGGATTAAAAAAGAATGAAAATAGCGTTAGGTAAGGATTATTACGAGATAAGTTAAAAGTAGGTCATGGATATAGAGGTGTGAGTTGTTAATATAATTTTGTGTTCGAAAAAATGTATAAATTATTAATAATTTAATAATGAGATCGATAATTAAAACTGTTTGCGTTAAAGAGAATAATAACTATTCGTCTTCGAGCAATTTTCTTAGAAATTAAATTTTTCCAACGGTTGGAAGTGCACAATACAAACTCACTTTGCTGTCGAGGATAACCCTTTCACCCCCCAATTCAAAAAATGCGCAGATTTGTATTTGTTCCCATCCCACATCATTGCTGTTTTACAAGTCAAATAAATTAATATTTTGGCATGTCTGTGAGCTTGAAGGCGCATTTTTGGACTTGAGAAAATCGCAAAATGGCGCATCCAATATGGCGGTCGATACCCCAACAATTACTTTTCCATAAATTATCGACTTACTCTAAAATAGTTGTAGTTATCGTAGTTCTTAGTTCTTGGAGATTATGACAGAACGGAAAAACTCATGAAACGTAACCTTCAAAAAAATGTAAACTTCAATCATTAAATCGGCGGCCACACAAATCAAGTTCATCTGCTGCCATCTATGAGTAGCCATTTTGAATTTGATAACCTTGGAGACCCAGATTACGTGTACAGTAATTGGAGCAGGAAAAGATAAGAAACTCAAATCAAAAATAGGAACCTGGGTTTTCAAAATCTTGCAGAAGTCAAACTACAACATTTTGAGGGCAACACCAATGATGAACCCCCAAAATCTTGAGGCAATTTGTAGATAATTTATAGAAAAAAGTAATGTAATCGTGACGTACTTTTAATTTCAAACTTCCGTAATCAGATTAATTTGCTTGTAGAACTAGAAGCGGCTATTTTCGTGGTAATCAATTAAAATAATTGCCAGCCCATTACGGAAAAAAAATTTAGCGTAAAGAACACGATCACGACAAAAATGACTCGCGAAAGGTTAAAAGTAATTTTTTTTGATCTCTCCCCTGTTTACGTACTGTTTACCAATACACGCGACATCTATGATCAGAAATTTCTTGATATCGCAGCCCACACAAGATGAAAAGAACGCAAATTGCGTAATTTGGCAAAAATAGAATAAAAAGTGAAAAATTCGAAATTAAATTAAACTAATCCCATTGAAATTATGAAAAACAAAAGCTAAATCAATAAATCCGGGAATTGCTTTTCGAAATTAGTTCCCGGAGGAAATACATCCGACGAAGAATACTTTTTGGGTTAGTGTGTCAAGGCGTCCCGATGTAAAGAAATTGCACGCGCAATTTAATAATTTTTAGTTTTCAAGTACACTCGGATCTTTTTAATTACGCACAATTTTGCCGAGATAAAAGATAGCAAAAAGGTATTTCAACAGGTGGCGGTTTAAATTACTTCTAACGCAAACAGGAAGACTTTTGAGGCTTTTAACTTTAACCTTATTAAATTTACATCTACCCTTATTAATTTTAATACAAAACAATTCCGCGTTTAATCAATTGTGTGTAAAGTAAACTTAATTTATTGGTTACGCGACAAGGTTGCAAATATTTTTTGACGTATTTTGAGAAGTGCAGTCATGGATTTTGTAAAGGATATTATTTTGCACTCGTTGATATAAAAGACGACAAGGTTTTCAATGAATATCTATCTACGTAAATTATTACCATGGCCCAGATATTAGTTTTTAAAATGGTTAATATTTCGCAGCAGGTGTAATTCATATAATTGTTCAATTTTATCGTGTAATAATTAATTCAAAGTAGCTACCAATTAAAATCGAGTCGACTTGTAACGGCTACACTCTTCTATCCAAGTGCAAGAAGCATTTTGGTATTTATTGCACTGCTCTTGCAGACTCAAAAATTACGATATAAGTAGTGGGTTTTAAGTCTCTACAACAATAAAAGCGACCAAGGTGCGTACCTATAACGATGAATAAAAGCTTTATACTAAGCCCAAACCCTCCTATATTAATTACCAATACCTTTTTGAATTAAATTCTAAGTGCAGTTCAGAGTACTTCGCAAAGATGTCGCTACTTTACGACTTTCATTGAAATTCTGTGTTATTAATTTATCCTCGCAATTTTAAAATAAAATTTTAAATTCTTTATTGTGCAATCCTAACGGAATTTTGTATTAAAATTTACATGAATTTGCCTTGAAATATCTTAATAACTAACAATGGATTAAAGAAGTCGATCTTATTTCCCTAATAGCCCGGGTCCGGGAGGCAGAGTGCACTTCTACTAGATAAAGTACTGACTTTTTAACGATGCCGACTGAAACAACATTGCAAAAGAGTAATAAAACCGACCTATGCCACTCCTAAGTAGAAGCATTAACTTAGGGGTGGCTGGAGAAGAGTGGTATTTTAATATTTTCGATTTTTCGCTTATAACTCGAAAACTACGCACTTTATGAGAAAAGTGCTTCTATACGAATATAATCTACATCAAATTTTCTACAAATTATATCTCTTAGGTTTTGTTCCTCAGGCAAACGGTTTAGACGGTAGAGCGCGTTAAAGTTTGACAAAAATTACAAACTCTGCATAAAAACTGTTTTATCGCTCATAACTCGAAAACTACGCACTTTTAGAGAAAAGTGTTCCTATAGAAAAATAAAGTACATTGAATGCCCTACAAAATAAGTTTTTCGAGATTTTTCGGCAAACGAATAGTTAAGGTGTCCAAGCGCGTTAATAAAGCATAGTGTATATCGGGCGTAGCGTGTCCAGGAGGTGGAATACAGATAGTATTGTACTAAAAAAACAAAATTTTTGACGTGACTTTGCAGGCTGAAAGAACAGCAAAAGAATTTTAAAAACGCCGTCTGCCATTCCTAAGTGGGAGCTTTAACTTGAGGCGGCTCGAGAAGGGTGGGGTTTGGCTATTTTATTTCGTTTTTTGCTTGTAACTTCAAAACTAGAATTTTTTGAGAAAAGTGCTACATAAAATTTTCTACAAATCACATAAGGTGGGATTTTCCGTCAGACAGGCTGTGAGGCGTGAGAGCGCCTTAATGTTTGACAAAAATTCCAAAATCGGCAAAATTTTTTTCTTTTATGTTTCTCGCTTATAACTCGAAAACTACAACTTTTTGAGAAAAGTTCTTCTATATGTAAATACATATAGAAGATATGTAAAATACAATATGTAAAATACATATAATTTTCTACAAATTATATAAGGTGGGATTTTCCGTCAGACAGGCTGGTTAGACGAGAGAGCGCGTTAAAGTTTGACAAAAATTCCGAAATCGGCAAAAAACTGTTTTTCCTGTTTCTCGCTTATAACTCGAGAACTTCACTTTTTGAGAAAAGTGCTTCTATACGAAAGTAAACCAAATCAAATTTTCTACAAATTATAATATCGTATTGTTTCGATAGACAAGCGGTTTAGGAGAGAGAGCTCTTTAAAATTTGACAAAAATTTCAAAATCGGCAAAAAATCTGTTTTCCTCTGTTTATTGCTCATAACTCGAAAACTTCACACATTTGTAGAAAAGTGCTTCTACATGAAAGTCAACCACATCAAATTTACTACAAATTACATATCGTGGGTTTTTTCGTTAGACAAGCGGTTTAAGAGATAGAGCGCGTTAAAGTTTGACAAAAATTCCAAAATTGGCAGAAAACAGTTTTTCTTGTTTATCGCTTATAACTCGAAAATTAGGCAATTTCAGAAGAAAGCGTTTCTATACAAAAATAAAGTGAATTAATTTTCCTACAAATTATTTCTCTTGCACTTTTTTTGTCAATAGAACCGTTTAGGTGCTAGAGCGCGTTGAAGTATAGCGCCTCGAGAAGGGTGGGCGCGTCAAACTAAACCATAATACTGTAGGTTTCAAGTTATCCCGAAACGACTTCTTGACGTTATTTACGGTAAACCTCTTTCTTTAATTCCCCACAGGTAAAATTTTGAACAAATGCCTAAGATGACTTTGTAAGTTTAACTTGTGACCGTAAGTAAAGTCATCAAGTGAAGTCATCGTGGCGACAGACGCATTTGAAGTCGAAGAGAATCCACCGTACCCGACCATCAACATTTTTCAAAGACCTATCCTACTCGAAAGATCAACGTATTTCATATTAGGAATTATTGTGGTTTTATTGTTTGTATACAGATAAGAAAAAAAAGTTCCAAGTTGAACGAAACAAACAATTAAAACTACTTACACACGTGTTGATAATAATATCTCAAACATTGTTATTTGCCATACTTTATCATAGCATTACTTAATTTAGATATTTGAACTAAATGCGACAGTAATTAAAGCAAAAAAAAGATTAACAATGTTAACATTTTTAAACATAAAACATCGCAGATAGGTACAAGACTTGATGGTAGCACCGGGACGCTACTAAAATTTGTGATTTACTGTTTTGGCATGAAGCACTTTCTAAATTTAATAGTATATCATCGATATATTTTTAAGAATATTTTGAGATTCTTTTCTCCGATTGAAAAGCGGTGGTAGTTAAACAATTTATACTAGCCACGTTGCCAAGTCACATAAAAATTCGCCAATTTTAGAGAAAATCAGCATACCGATGGTAATACACAATTTGTTAACTCATTTGAAATCAATAAAATGTATAATAAACTACATTTTTTATAAAAAGGTCCAAAAATAAAAATTAAGAACCTTTCGATACGAAATTGAATTCTGCAAGAGTGACTAAAGTTTTCACAAAGTAGGTGTACGTAATAAATGAATGAGATACGAATGGGAAGTAAACTACAAATTCCAAAAATGACCCAAATCAGGTGAGCCCGGGCCGCTCGATAACAGGGTGCGTGACCCATTGACCCAATTTAGAGATCTTATCGTTTCTTGCCTGGGTGCATATTTGACGTCACGCGACCTGACCTTAAACCCCTTTCACAAAACTTAATACACGTGGGGATTATTTCATTTTCTTTCATAATTTTTTTTAAATTGTGTTGTGTGTGTACACTGCACAGTGCACACTGTTATTAAATTACCTGCTCCTATTAAACTTTAATTATACGAAAATTTATTTTTTAATCAACAGAAAAATCTAAACAATAACTCTTTCGACGAAACTAAGAAAAATCGTTATTTTGAGCCGCTACTACTAATAAATTCTAATACCTAGTTCTGGATTAATAAAATTATTTATAATTTTGAAGTGGTGGAGATCATTTTTGATGAACTAATTAGGCCAAAATCGACAAAAACGAGTACCTAGCTGCTGATTGAAAGTTTTCTGCTGTAAAACTGAAACAAAAATTGCTTAGTCCTCACGCTCACGTCGAGTAAATTCCCACATCATCGGGTTGCTATTTTTCCCTATTCAACATAATTAATGTTTAACTTGATGCATTTTCATCGAATTTTCCAATATAACAAAATAATTTAAATAAAACAAATTAAACGCGAGCTTTCAAAACTTTTAATAAAATAAAACTTCGTTTGTTGCAGGAAGTGTTTATAAAAAGTATTTGACCTTATAGAATATTTTGTTATACCTCAACATCCATAATATTAAAATATTTAATAGTAATAATAAACGAAGTGAATGCACTTTTATTGCGGAACAAAAACGTTTTGTATTTAACACTATTTCCTTGTTTAATTAACCAGTAAGTTAATTTGCAACAGTTTTAATTTTTGTACAGAGTCCAAATTTTCTTTGTTTGGATATTTTTACTACTAACACAAAGTTAACTACGGTTTTTATTTTTGGTTTCAAGGTAACAACTTATTACAATATTAAAATAGAGTCATTAAACTTGCAGACTTTAAAATATTTGCACATGAGCAACTCGAATTGCATAGTTTGCTCGGTTTGGTCGTACGTAAAGTGCTCTTCAAGGATTTCCGTAACATTTCCTTCTCTAAGCGATGAAGCTTACTTTGTTTTTGCCCACCGATGAGCGATAAGCTTGGGATTTATTCAACGAACGTATTTCATTTTGTGAAAAAATTTTGCCCAATTTTTGGAGAACTTAATTATTTCAGAATCGTTCCAAATCGTGAAGCTCATGCATAGATGGCAAGCAATTTTCCTTTTTGCTAAAGCAGTTTCCCAATAGAGCATTCGGAGCAGTTTCAGAAGAAAGGGCATTCGTACAGTTAATAAAACCAGACTGTAGTTCCGAAAGAGAACGAAATTACAATAATTATTCAATTCACCTTTATCCTTTACAACAGACAACACTTTGAAAACGCATAGGGAGTTGCGTGAATATCAACAATAAAACGAATATAATAAAAGTTGCAAATCCAAAATTTAACAATTTTTATAGTTGAACCCAAAACGATTGAATTTAGACGACACCAAAAACACAAATATATTTAAACAAAAAGTTAAACTGATAAGGTAAAGAGTCTCGCTTTACGAAGGTAGATAATATGTAAAAATATTCGTTACTTGACCTAAAAAAAATTCAATATTTTTACATAAAATTCGATCACAGCCTTCATTTACCAACAAATGCCAAAAATAAAAGAAATGTAAGTCAATGTCATAGGCTGACCCAAAAAAATTATTGTTACTATTATTTCGGAAAGGTAATTTTATTGTTATAAATTTCTATAAACAATAAATCGATTAAGCATACTATTAATTATCACTTTCAAGTGTTTAGTTATTTGTTTCGTAACTATTTAATTACTCCAAAGGAATTTTTACATTAGAATATTAATTTCCACAGATCAATCGAGTCCTTTGTACATTTAGGCGAAGGATGCTCTCAAAATAGCGTTTCTAGGAACTTTTTACGAGAAAATTTCTAGGGAAAAACGTACATTTTAGCAAAGAATCGTGTCTGAGGAAGATAAAGCCAACCAGGCTCTTCTTTTGCAGCCAAAACTAACTTAATTCGACCCAAGAGAGCGAATAACGTCATAACATCCAACTAACTCTCTGGAGGCAGTTTTTCACGAGAAAAACAACAAAATCCGTTACCATAGAAACAACTTATGTATGAAAATTTACTATCTAGCAAAGTTCTGTGAACATTTCCGGAAATATGGATACAGCTCGAATTTGGCCAATGGTAAGAGCCAATATTTTGAAGATTTCGTTTAGATGCTTCGTTATATCGCACTTAGACTTTGAGAAAAAATTCTGCAAATGGATCGCCCAAATCGGCTAGAGTAGTTCTTTGAATTACTGTGAAGTAATTATGACTATCGGCATAAGATCTAAGATGCTGGACTGGGACAGCCAAGAGTGGCAAGAGTAACGAAGCACATACTACGCCTTCCATATAAATAATAATAATAATAAAATTTTTATTTCCATAATGCCAATTTTTGGCTTAGAAAAGGTCAAGTTACAATTCAAATAAATACATATAAAAACTTATAAAAGAGCAATACAAACAATCAAAACAGCCCTGCTCAGGAGCACAACATACAACACACCAATAACTTCAGCATAGAACATCAGGCCGTGCCCAGAGGTTCACTGCAGCTATATGAGTAGTATTCCTCCAGATTATAAAAGCAGTTCTGGAGCAAAAACTTTCTTAGCGCGATCTTTAATTTGGAGTAGCTTAATACCTTCAAAGGTAGAGGCAGGAAATTATATATATCTACAGTGTGGCATAAAACGCTCTTATGCAAAAGAGCACGCGACGATTGTGGCTTTCGCAATCTTTCCCTAGCTCGAGTATCATGCCCATGTTGTCCCGAGGTGAAGAATTCTGGGTTACTTTTTACAAACATTACACATTCAAAAATATAGACGGACACAACAGTCATTAATCCCCACTCCCTAAAGTAGGGTCTACACGACGTAAACCGGCTCACACCGCACATTGCCCGGATGCAACTCTTTTGAGCCACAAAGACACTCTTAGCCTGTGATGATCCCCCCCAAAAAAGTATGCCATATCGTACAATTGATTGGGCCAAAGCATAGTAAGCGGTTGCCAAGACGTGTCTATGAGTCACATCCGACAACCTTCTCAGCATATAAGCTACTGTATTGAGCCTCTTAGCGATACTCCCCGTGTGTGTCTTCCATGAGAGATTATCATCAATATGCAATCCCAGAAACTTGACGGAATCAACTAAATTGATACTGGAATTTAATATATTTATAGAATTTATTCCAATAGTGTTATTGTTTCGAAATTGCATAATCTGAGTCTTTTCCAAGTTTAATTTTAAGGAATTATCTTTAAACCATTCAGCTGACCTCAACACTCTCTCCCGAACCTCACCCACAGCAGCACAGAGATTAGCACCAGAGCACACAATACTCGCATCGTCAGCGAACAGCACGACATCTTCAGATGACAAAAAATCAGGAAAATCATTAATATATACGAATATATACGAATATAAGGAACGCAAAAATAATTTATACTTCCAAGACCCCCGACTCTTGACGTATATACTGCAAATAAAGCCACGTGAACACGGCGAATTAAATTAAAACACAAATTTAATTTTTTCTAAAAACCCGTGGTGGTTATTTCTGCAGTGCACAAAATGTAAGTACCTGCAGAACGTTAAGGCCAAAGGTAAGTGCATAATGTGTTGCCTATCCTTCAAAGGTGATGTTCTAAATTGAGTATTCTGAACTCTTGATAGAACTCTTTTTCGACCGATGATGGTAAAGGATAAAGGCGGACCCATAAAATCTTCAATTGTGAAGACAATCCACTATTTTTGTTCTTGGGGACTGCTAATTCTCAATAGCTTACGTCACCAAAGTATCGAAAAAAAATTATTACTCCACCTAACTTTGCTTTCGTGATCAGGGCAGTGATACTGTCAAATTTCTCTATTTTCAACCAACTTCGCAGTGTATTCAGTGCAGTGTTAACTTCGAGAAGCTCTTTCAAACGCGCCCTAGAACCATAAAGTAATTTTTAGAATCAGTAGAAGTCTTTTAAGTCCTCTACAGCCTTTTAAATTCGCCCTAGAATTATTGAGAACTTACAACTTTTAAGAAATCGTCAGAAATTTTCGCTCGTAGCTATACGCTCGTCAGTTCAATTTAATCCAATTTGCAGACGTGCTACGCCAATAATAAACCATTTGCTTTTCAGGTTTAAAAAATTGTGAAATAGGCCTTCCTATCCATGAACAAAGAAAAAATTTAAATTGCAACACGGGGTAATCGTCGGGTTTTTTAATTCCACCAAGTTGCACGATCATCCACTAGCCGATCTAATGGCGATCCAATCCCCAATACAGAACTGCAGTGCCAATCTAATTGGTTCCTCATCCAAAATAAAATTTGCAAAAGCATTACAAATTACATTATACGGAAATACTTTTTATGAAGTGCTCGACTGCTGCCATTACTTGCATCTTCCAAGAAAATTGAATCGTATCGTATTATTACAATTATAACAATAACCGCCACAAATTTGTTATACACTTAAAGAATCCGTTGAATTTTATGCTACGTTTATAGTTTAATCATTTCTACACGATGCAATAAATAGCTAGTTTTAATTTGTAAGGAAAATACCAAAACAATCATAAAACAAAACCATAACTATCAAAACATGGTTGTCACGTCATGACGTCATGACAGTTGAAAAATGTTCACAACTAAATTTTTTTTCGAAAACTTTGCTTTGTTTATAAAATAAGTGACAATTTAAATTCAATTGTTAGTATTTCTTCCTCTTGTAAATTAGTAGTTAGTAGTTGAAATATTCGAAACTAATTAAGAATTAAATAAATCTCATCTAATCTAGACAAAAATAACTCAATTAAAGTAGGGTTCATTATTTTTTTTAGAAGTTCAAAGTAGGTTATCTCAAATTGTAGTTAGTTAAAACCCTTCGAGAGATCTTCACGACTGATAGGAAAGATTAAACTGCACACATAACCTCTTTATTATAACTAACTTGAAGTTAAAGTTAAAATATGACATACGAAGAAGAGTAAATAAAAAATAAGACATAATACGCCAATAAAAAAATGATGCGAATATAAATATTTATAGGAAACAATTTCGAGTGACTGCTGTCCAGGTCACGGTATGTGACAGCGCAAGCGCACACAAAAATTTTCGATCTATAACACCGACTTGCACCTGCACTTGAACCTGACCTATAATAGATTTCTAGACGTCCACAAGTACCCTAGATAATCCTATTAATAGTAAAAGAAGAAAAAAGGAAATGCAACTATTAAAATAGCGACCACTTATACAATTTTAACGAACAGCCAGGGGCCCCATTTAAAATAGTCGATGCGGGTTATGTTGGGGTTCCGGACACGGGCGTAACCTACGTCAAGCTAGCAATGAAGCACTAGGACTGCGGAGTTGTCACTTTTTACGCCCCACTAACATCAATTTAGAAACAATCGTGTAATGCTAAATAAAACAATTTCCCTTTTCTTTAGTTTAAAACATTCCAATTCACTTTCGCAGACAAACAAGTACGAATTACGGAACGACTACGTAATATTAAAAGTGAATCCGATTCGGGTTTAGATAGTCGTACATTTTAATTTACATTCAGAACAGGTTTGTGGCACAGAAATGCATGAATAACACGAAAGAATCGGGCTGCCTAACCTGTAAATGGTGCTACGATTCGCATTTGTTTCGTTGTTTTTATTATTGTAAAATTTACCTGCGGCATTTGTAGTACAAGGCACTTGCAATTCGACATTGTCATTATCTGGGGTTATGTTCAAATCCACTACATCTGCTGTTACGACCGAAATTGTAGCAGTTGTGCCGTTTTGATTCTCCGTAGTAGAAGCGGCAACAGAGCATGGTACGCTCATACTCTCAGCTTCTTCGTGCATTGTTTATTTGATTAAACACTATCCCCGGAATGATAATCAAAACTAACACAACACTGAGCTTTACGAAGCTCTGACCTTCAAATTCGCGCCAAGGTTTTATAAATTATCAATTTCTTTACGCGGTATAAAAATCGAACGTTGAATAAATGTAGGTCTGTAGGCCACTTCGCTTACACTTTACATTCAGACATGACCATTGGTCGATTGAGCGACTATATTCATAAACCCACCAAACCAGGTTTTTTAAATTTAATTAACTTAAAACTTCTAATTACGACGAAATTAAGCTTCAAAATATGTTCTCTTAATTTTTAAAGATTAAATTCTTTAAACGCAATAATTTTGTTGCAATCTCTATTATGGAGCCACTTTCACTAATTAAGTAGGTCAGAGCCGATAAATCACTTTTACTCGTGTAACTCTTACGTAACTATGTATACATTATAATTATTATAAAAATTACGTTTAATAAAACTATAACATATCGAATTCATTGTTATTTAAAGTTTCCAGAAAAATAAGGATACAACTTGACTAACTTCACCACGCATGCGCACTAACAACTAACCAATTTAAAAATTAAGCGCTAACTCATCCGATTTAAACAGTATTTTCATAACCTTTTACCGTAACTTGGAAGATTTACTTTCATTTTTAAGTAAAACTGTTCTACATACTCCTCCTACTAATAAAATGCACCTCTTTTACGTATTTATTGGCAAAAATATTTTATTCCAACAACAATTTTATAATAAAAAAAAATACTAATAGCACATTTCAACAATACACAAAATATTCAAATAAAACTGACAAATTAAAAGGGCACTGCTTAACTGCTTTCTTTAGCCTTACTTATAACTTCACGGGAGATAATCATACGTTGAATCTGCGACGTTCCTTCATAAATTTGATAAATTTTGGCATCTCTCATCAATTTTTCAACAGGATATTCGCTATTAAATCCGGCACCACCGTAAATTTGAACCGCATCAGTAGCACATTTATTTGCAACGTCTGAAGCGTAAGCTTTGGCGATTGCAGCCGAAGATGTATTTTTTCTACCGTTATCAACATCCCAAGCCGATTTCATCCAGGCTAAACGTGCAGTTTCGACACCGATGGCCATGTCGGCTAATAAAAAGGCAACCGCTTGGTGATAGGAAATCGGCACGCCAAAAGTTTTGCGTTCGTTTGCATATTTTGAAGCTTCGTCTAAACAACGCTGGGCTAATCCAACGGCTCCTGCGGCGACCTGAAAAATTTAACAAAGATTAAAACTAACATTTACAAAAAATTTAGTTTACCGGTGGTCTTGTTTGGTCGAAAGTTCCCATTGCAATTTTAAAGCCACTGCCTTCGCCTATTAAAACGTTTTCTTTAGGAATTCTTACGTCTTCGAATGTGATGCCACGCGTATCGGACGCTCTTTGACCCATGTTTATTTCCTGTAGGTTTTGAGCTTTCAAATAAGCTGTACTACAAGGAAATTAGTATACTTTACCTTTCTTCCGGGGACTACTCCTTCCCAATCGCGCTCAACAATAAATCCAGTAAATGCTTTACTTGCTGGCGCTTTCGGATCGGGGTTGGTTCTTGCTAACACAAAATACCTATAAAAAAATACGACAAATAAAAAAAAACGCGCTATACGTTATATCCTGTACTAACTGCCGTATCTTAAACTGTATAAAAATATCCATCAATTACCTCTCTTACACTTTTGCTCTATCTACAGTAATAACAAAGATATTTCAATTTAGAACTTTTTCAAGTTTTGCTTAGTAACTCTAAAAGTTGGCCACACCGATTAAAAAGAAAAACGTCATTCAATTTTTTGAGCAATTCTACCCAGCTTTACCAGTTTAACTCTGTTCCAATATTAACAATCTACCCTGCTACCCATGGTAGACTAGCATCACCCTGTATAGTTATGTAAATATAGTATAGTATAGTATAGTATAGTATAGTAAATATAATTGATTACCAAAAGGATTAAACAATCACAAACCTTACCAATTAGCAACACCCCCGTTTGTAATCCACATTTTTTGACCATTCAAAATCCACTCATCGCCTTTTTTCTCTGCCTTTGTTTTAACGCCATTCACATCGGAACCCGCACCTGGTTCGGTTACAGCATAAGCCTTAAAAACAGCGCTTTAAAATAATAAATTAACATTATGGTATTATAATACTAACAGCTACTAATGGTTCCTCAATTAACCGTCCCAAATACTTCTTTTTCTGTTGGTCAGTACCAGCTATAAGAACGGGAGTTTGCTGTTAACAAATAGAATGTAAACCAGTCACAAAACAAAACAATTTCAAATTCAACTAACCCCCAAACCGCTTGCTTCGAGAGCAGTCATTATTCCTGTACAACCGTAAGCTAATTCTTCGGCTATGACACATCCATCGAAAACATTTAATCCCAGTCCACCTATAAAATATATAATTGTTATTGTAAATACAACCAAAAAGGTTAAGAAATGTGTAATACTGTCATTTGTGTAAGTATGTATTATGCTAAAATTCCGCATAAATTTGGAAACAAGGCATTTCTAACACATATTTCCTATAAAAGATACAAAAATTCTCTAGAGAATTAAAAATTTGTGAAATTATTTTTATACTACATAACCTCTAAATATAACTTTTGACAAATAAAAGAAATGTAGGAATATTGCTGTGCATTAGAAAAATAATATATTCCAGCGTTAGCTTTTATTGTATCCTGGACGTGCGAAAACTGCTAATTTAAAGCATGCACTATTTGTAATGCACAACAATATCGCTACTTTGAATTGCTAACAATTAACAATGCGTAATATACAGGATGTATTTTTTAATGAGTTAAGTACAGGATCTCGGTTATCATAAGAGATAGACTTGGTTAAATTGATAAAAACGATCTTTGGGTTAGGTACGCCTAAATATGTATAATCAAAAAACAAAATTTAGCACCTTCATAACGTTTGTGAAATATGGCGGAAAATAACAAAATGAAGTTTTTCATTTTTGGATCCAAAAGAGAACGTTTTCTCTATTCAGATGATGCCAATGAACTTTCGTTATCATCATTACTTTACTGTATATGTATTTGTTTTTCATATGGGGGCCATTTTAAAGTTTTTAACTTAATACGTTAAAAAATACATCCTGTATAAACAGCCCAGTGTGAGCATGGCCTAACACAACTCTGCGCTACTTATTTAATAAAAAATTAATTTACAAATTTGTGGTTAGTTTTTTGGAAAAATGGCAGTAACAAGTATCTCCCTAACACAATACTGGCAAAATACTGTTGATATAACATATAACGCTATAATAAATGTTATCAACATCTATTATATTATGTGATCAGCCTCGTTTATAAGTGGCGTCGATGAGTGTCTCACTTTTGTACGCTTTTGTTTTATTAGAGACCAAGAAGGCAGAAAAATATAACCTGACAAGCAGTGCGACTTTTTTTGTTTCAAAAAACTACAATACACTGAAACAACTCCAAAATATAAAAACACACCGTTTCAAGTTATCAAATATTTAGCCTTCTCTTCTCCATATGGAAGTTTTAAAAGTTTAATTCAGTTTCATTACCTAAATCTTGAGGAACGTGGGTATTTGCTAAACCTACAGACCAAGCTTTCTTAATAATTTCCATAGGATACTTTCCAGTACGATCATATTCGGCTGCCACAGGAATAATTTCATCTTTGACAAATTTACGAGCAAGGTCTTGAAACTCCTTTTGGGTATCAGTTAACTCTACAAATAGTAATAGTAAAAGTAACGTGCAACATAATATTTTGCAAAAGCGTACCGAAATTATAACCACCGGCAGGTTGACTGTCCACAGACCGTTGAGGTTTTGCCGTGCTACTTAAAGATCGTTGGCAAGTACGCAGCGATGTTCTCAATACCTAATAAAATAATTAAGTTACTTTAGTTAATTTGGGTAAAAATGGAGTTTACCTGGTTTAAAGTAGACATGTTGGTTTCAACTTGTTAAAAAGTGAAGTTCAGCTTGTAAATATACTTAAAATAAAGAAGACTTTGGTCCTTGGAATTTGAACCTCACTAATAAAACTGTTCTACTATCTCTGTCCTTAGTTAATCGACATTAAAAAGCAATGACACCAAATTATCGTTTGAGTTTTATAAAATGGGCGTCATTAAACAAGTTTTTTTCAAATAACTATTTCTAAATTTAGTTAAAATTTGAGTTGGTTGAAAGCACTGTTGTGTTTTACTTTTAAACATACAGGTATGCAACCCATCGTGCATCATCTAACACACCAACCAGAACCACAGCTAAATTGGTGCGTCTTTTAAATTTATCAATGCCGAAAAATAAATTAAGACCTAATCAAAGTATAAAATATTTTTCAATGTTTTGCATTGTTCTACTCAAAAATGAGAAGGAGAACGAGACGACGTAGGTACATAAACAATCATTATACTATTTAAAACTGTCTATTTTACATCAATAAATTAATTTAAAATACAATCATTATTTTTAAGCTGAAAATTAACCAATTTTCAGTCTAAGAACGTGGTGTAAAAGCTATAAAAATTTATAGAACACCAAATATAAAAGAAGCATATCCATATTATCCATTATTAGATACATAAACAAATTTCAGTTAGATACAAAATGATCTTTGTGATTAAAATTTAATATCTTCGAAACTGTTTTTTGAATTTTTCATAATGATAATCGTCCGTCGCTTTTTCAATTTTTTTAGACTTGGCCTTTTCCTCTACTTTATTCTCTACTTTTTGTTTTTTCCTTGCACTTTCATTTTGTTCTACATTAACTAAAATAAACCAAAAATTATTAATTGAAATTGATGTTATTTCACTCATCTTACATCGACTGTGATGTACAAAATTAACTGCCATATTGGTAGGAACAAATTGCGAAGGTGCTTCCTTCTTGCTACTTTGCTCATCTAATAATTTTAATTTTGCTTCTTCGGTAGCTTCGATATTTTTAATCTTAGCTTCGATCCCTAGATCAACTTCCGGTATACCACTCAACATTTGATTAGACAACATTTCTTCGTTTCGCCTTGTAGAAGACTCGCGTAAATGATTTGGAACTGCATGAAGTGCAGCTTCTTCGGGACTTAAATATTTGTTTGTTTTCATATCGTCAACTTCTAAAGCTTTATCTTCTCCTTTATTACCTTTTCGCTTGGCTAATTCTTCTTCGATATATTTCATCATTTCTTCATCTTCGTCTCTTTTATTTGTTTCGACCGAAAATTGCGTACCGATTCCTGTATCGTACGCATCGTCCACTTGTTTTAGTTTGCCAGTTCTTAATGCTTGCATGTTAACCATTCCGCCCGATTTAGCTTTAAATAAATCTTTCTAAAATGTAAATGTTAAGCTAGTAATGGATAATGCTACATATTATATCTTACGTACAGATGAATTTTCATCGTCATTAGAGCTTATCGCGCCCGAAGCTATAACGACCATGTCGATACCACGGGGTCTGCGCCTTAAATTCTGTAACTCTTTAGTTTCTTCTAGTTTCGCACTAAAATAATACCAAAAGAATAAAAATATTAGATAAAAACCAATAGACAATACAGTAAATTTTCTTCCGTATCAGAGTTTACTTCATCGTCCGATAATTTACGTTGCCTCAAGTTTTTTCGTTTTTTAAATTGGAATTTTGTTTTCTCATCATTTTCTATTTTTATTTTATCAACTTCTTCGGTTTGTTCAATTTTAGGCGATGCCATAATTTTTTACTTGCTTGTTTTGAAGTTTCAATTTTGAGGTTATGTTATGTTATTAAATGACTGTCAAAACGTCAAAACGGAGCGCTCGCACCTGTCAAACAGGTAAAGATGTTTTGAAAACTTTGCTTGACTGCTCGACCTGTAATCAAAAAAAATTCCAAAATTAATTAATTTATGCAAATATTAGGAATTGTATTGTAATTTATGTACTACTGACGTATTCGGAAACATGATGAAGCAAGGGGCTCCAGGGGCAAGCGGTACGTACGCCTCTGACAAAACTTGAGCGACCTTTGAGTTTTAAGTTGATTTACTATTAAATTTGGATTATTTATTACAAAAGCTAATAATGCTCGCCTTGAGAAATGTAAGTATATTTTGGTGAAATTCAAATAATTTTGTCGTAGATATTTTCATATGCAGAATTTTCAAATTCAGCAAAAATTAGGACATTTTTTACAACTTGTTCAAGGTATCAACATCAGCAAACAAGTTCAAACAACGGATATTGCTTTGGTACGAAATATAATGTCTATTTTTATACACATTACTTGAATATTAAAGTTTC
Source organism: Malthinus flaveolus (assembly GCA_950108345.1). Lineage (NCBI taxonomy): Eukaryota > Metazoa > Arthropoda > Insecta > Coleoptera > Cantharidae > Malthinus > Malthinus flaveolus. The sequence goes on along the minus strand of OX467287.1, from coordinate 15,897,703 downwards.
TGTACTAAGAACTTAGTCCGACTCAACAAGAAATTCAACAACTTGCACGAAAATTTTCAAGAGAGGATGTCTTACCTGTTGCCTCTCATTATGATAAAACAGGCGAATTTCCATGGCCAGTTTTTAAGAAAGCCTGGTCTCTCGGCTTAACTACGGCTGCAATTCCAGCACATATTGGTATGGTAATTTCCTTACAAATTGTAAATTTTTTATCCAGTAACTTTCAGGAGGCATAGATCAAAACGTCTTTGACGGATGTTTGGTGATTGAAGAAATTGCTTATGCGTGTTCTGGAATACAAGTTGGAATTCAAAGTTCAAAATTAGGGGTAAAATGTTATTTTCAAATGTTGGACTTAGTAGTAATTTTTAAGTTTACAGCAATTTCCTATTATCATTGCCGGTAATGAAGAACAACAAAAAAAGTATTTGGGTCGCCTTGTCGAAGAACCATTACTCTCGGTAAATAAAATTTAAATAATGTTGACCTTTACTACATTTTGAAGTCTTTTTTGCAGGCATTTTGTGTGACCGAACCTGGTGCAGGTTCAGATGTACTTGGAGTCCAAACAAAAGCTGTAAGAAAAGGTGACGAATGGATCCTTAATGGACAAAAGATGTGGATTACTAGTGGAGGACTTGCCAATTGGTAATGTTAAAATTTTACTTGGTGTATTTTTTAATGATTTTGATTGGCAGGTATTTTGTATTGGCTCGTACTAATCCTGACCCTAAAGCACCAGCGAGTAAAGCATTTACAGGATTTATTGTTGAGCGCAATTGGCCCGGAGTTACACCTGGTAGAAAAGTAAGTCTTTTCAACACCTAAATTTGTGTTTATTGTATCATGTTTTAGGAAATAAATATGGGTCAAAGAGCTTCCGACACTCGTGGTATTACTTTTGAAGATGTGAGAATTCCAAAAGAAAATGTTGTTGGTGGAGAAGGAGCAGGCTTTAAAATATGCATGCAGTTTTTTGATATAACGAGACCAGGTGTAAGTAAAAATCAATACTTGTTATTAATAATGTGCATAATTGTTGGTTTTCAACGTGTAGGTTGCTGCAGCGGCCACAGGGGTAGCTCAGAGATGTCTCGATGAAGCATCGAAGTATTCGCTCGAACGCAAAACTTTTGGAAGTCCAATATCTAATCATCAAGCGGTGGCATTTATGTTGGCCGATATGGCAATCGGTGTAGAAACTTCTCGTTTAGCTTGGATGAAGTCTGGATGGGAAATTGATAATGGAAAGCCTAACACTTATATGGCATCGATTGCAAAATGTTTTGCTGCCGATGTTGCAAATAAGTGCGCTTCGGACGCTGTTCAAATCTTTGGCGGTAATGGATATAATAGTGAATATCCCGTTGAAAAATTAATGAGAGATGCTAAAATACTTCAACTGTACGAAGGAACAGCTCAAATTCAACGTGTTGTGGTTTCTCGAGTTGTTATCGAGAGAGCTAAATCTTTAAGTTCTTAGGTTAGTGTTACATTGTAATTTTTTAAGAACGGCTCAAGTGGTATAAACGGCGGCCGTAGCTAAAAAAAACTGGTGCTAAGAAGTTCCTTATCATTTCTTTATCAGATTTTAATTTGAAATGTTTGCTTGAAATAACTACACAATTTTTGAATACAAATAATGTTTTGTTCTTTTTTTTAATTACCTAGTTTTCCTTACCACCCTCAATTATTTTCTCATAAAACCTTGTTCTCAGAGAAGAAAAGTGCAATAAGTGAAGTTAAATATTTAAATTTTAAATAAAGAGGAATGGAGAGGAAGAGGAGACCTCACCGGCAAAACCTTGAACCGCCCTTTAAAAGTATGGCCACTCTTACCAGAGTAAACAAAAAATAACTAAACTGAAACTGGTGACTTATGATTTATGCTGCATATAACCTCTTGTATTATTGTTGATTAAATGCGAATGTAATCTGATAATGTTAATTTATAACTACTATTCTTTGTAAATTGGTAATGTAAAAAGCAATTTCTGTCATTTTATTGTAACCTAATTGGTTATAAATTTATTTTTAAATTTGAGGTAAATCTATTAAGTCCACAAGTAGTGTATTACAAATTAGATACTGAAATGATTACAGAAAAAGAATATTGTTTTTGTCATGGTGGAAGAAATCCGTAAATTAGTACAACAACTGTTAACGCAAGTTTCTGGTCTCTATTGTATTCTCATAACCGATAGGGATGGAGTGCCCGTCTTAAAAGTAAATACAGATAAAGCCCCGGAATTAGCCATGAGACCTGGCTTTTTATCGACCTTCGGTTTGGCCATCGATCAAGGAAGTAAATTGGGACTTGGAAAAGCTAAAACGATAATCTGCTCATATTCACAATATCAAGTTATTCAAATGAATAAACCACCGCTAGTTATTAGTTTTATTGCTAGTGATTCGTGCAATACTGGTCACATTATGGAATTAGAACAATACATCGAGCCTATACTTGTAAACTTAACTTTAGCTGTTGCCGATAGTCAATAGCATCGTTAATAATGGAAATTTAAAGTTAAGTAAAAATTATATATTAAAATCGTGTATACATTTTATACATATTAAAAAATTGTTATTACATATCTTACAAAAACTAACAATCTCTCGTAATTGTAATTGGAAAATTTTCCATAACTAAGTAATCGTTCTCGAAAACGACAACGATGTTCACCTCGAATTCTAAAAAAGAAAAGTTGTTGCTATTGCCGAGGAAACGTTCATTTACAACTTACCTATTTTAAAACTTGGCGTTATTAAACTGGGGCAAGTAAATAATCTTGGAAAAATCATATAAATCGGTATGGCAATATTGCGTGGGACATCGCCTTCTCCAATTTGTATGTTTTGAATTTCAGTTGCTGCAATAACAATAAAGGATTAAAATTAACTCGTATAGTACTTCTAAAAACCAACGAAAGAGTTTCATTTTAAAATCTCAAAAATAAACAGGGTGGGTATACAGAAATGAAAAGATGCTTGGGATGGAGCTAACCTGTGCGGATAGCATGAACGATTTTGGTCAGTGGTATTACCAGTAGTAACAATTGAAGTCAACCGAATTTAGGCAATAATGGAAAGTCCCCAATCGACCTATTAATTAGGTAAAGGTCCACTATGTTTTCTGTCCCGCTCTGGTTGTAATACTTCATTTTCTTCCATTAGTCTTTGAATTTAATACGAATGCCCATGTTATAACTTTGTTCTTTTATTAAAAGTTGACAACACCGATCAAAGATAGGAACGGCATTACATTTTTCTTCTATTATTGTTCTAGTTTAACCAACTTCTTAGCTATAAAACCGAGTCGAGATTATAGAACTAAACATCGAGCCGAACCTCGTTGAGAACGTAAACATGGTGCGACGAAGTTCGGTTCTATAATCTGGTACCGGCTTTATGTTAAAAAAGTTTCAAAGTCATCCACAGCAGTATGTCACGGCTGTGGGCTGTTTAATATGGTCGATTCAATAAGTATCGCCCTTTATTTAAACGCGATTTGAATTTAAAAAATTGGGATGTCCAAGGAGTAAAATCTGTGCAGGAATGTGCGCTGTAAACTAAAATAAGAAATCTTTCAAATAACATAACCTATAAAAAAAGGAAAAATAAATAAAAATTCAAGTTTTTCACTAGCTTTTTACTACTCTGAATATGTCTCAAAAATGCCGAGTGTGTTTAAAATTAAAAACGCCTTCTGAAATGAAAAATATATGGGGCAACTACAGCGCAGATGGAGAAAACATGTTAAACATAACAGAAATTCTTCAAAGTTTTGTATTGACAAAAGTAAGCCCTCGAACAATTTCATACTTGTATGCAACTTCTTTTACAAAAATTCTATTTTAGTTGTGCTTCGATAATACTTTTCCACAATTTATCTGTAGAGTATGTTTCAAAAAAGCGAGTAATTTGTATTGTTTTCGTCTCCAACTTTTAAAGAGCGAGAAACAGTTAGTTGAGGAAATCGAAACAAAAGCCAAAGAAAATAAAAATAAGAACGAGTTGGAAGAAGATGAAACAACACCAGAGGAAGAAGATGAAACAACACCAGAGGAAGAAAATACAAATTTAAAAATATCAAACCATGACAATCAAAGTGAACCAAATGTAACCGAATGTGTTCGGGAACCAATCAGAACATTTAAATGCAAATATTGTACCAAAACATCAAAGAACTACCTCGAAATCATGCGTCACAAAGATATAGAACATGCTAACTTGAAAACTCACAAGTGCACGTACTGTTCGAAAAACTTTTTTCAAACTTCTCATTTAAACGATCACTTAACGATTCATACAGGTATTAAACGTCACATGTGTGAAATGTGCGGAGTTTCGTTTGCATCAATTAGTAACCTTACGGTGCACCGCCGTTTACATACAGGTGACAAACCGTACTCTTGCAGTTATTGTAGTAAGAGATTCACACAACAAGCTGCATTACGTTCACACGAAGCAGGACACATTAACAACAAATCATACAAGTGCGCACAGTGCAAGAGGGCATTTAGTCGTTTCGGTGCTTTAAGAAATCATCTAAAACGTCATATGAATGAAAGACCTTTTGCGTGTTCGTTGTGTGGGAAAGCATTTAAATTTAGTTCGGAACTTAAACGGCACATGAACATTCACACAGGCGAAAAGACTTATCAATGCGAAATCTGCGGGAATCAGTTTAACAGAAATTCTAATTTAATAGTTCATCGTAAAATTCATTTGAATAAGTCCAGTAACCAAACTTTAGTAGAATAAAAATTATGAACAACTTACCTTCTCTCGCATAGCCTTCGGCACAACCACAGGTTTCCACTCGAACCAGTTGAAGTTCAACAGAACGTACAGTTGTGGGGCACTTTTCCAATATGATGTTACCGGTGAATGGGCGTAAAATATTACAAACAGTGGAATCTAACTGTCCTTTTATGCAAAAATCTGGTACTCCTTGAGTCGTTTTTGATTGTAAGGATGTAGGTGTTATCGTAAAGTTAACAGGGCGTTCGTGTCTTGCAGAATTTGGCACGTATTGCACAAAAAATTGTTGTCCTTTTTGTAAGTCTTTAGATAAAAATGAGCGCTTTATATCGCACCTAAGACCGTAACTTATGTTAATAAAAACTCCATGGTAAGTTTCGTACAACTTTCTGTTTGTTCTCGGGCGTAAGGGCAAATCGAAAGGGATTTCTGTTCGTCCGGCAGGTATTCTACCGGGTCCGCTTACTTCGCAACAAATGCTCAACAACTGAATTGGCTGAAATTGACCGAATTAGTCGAAATTAATACTAATTTGCTTAAATTACTTTGACGGCGTTGTAGAAGGCTTCTAATATCCCGACATTTTTAGAACTCAGTTGTAAATTCACCGCACCTTCCATCGATAGACTAATTCCGTCGTGTTTTAAATCGGAAGGTGCGTTTACAACGATTGTGCCCACTAGATTTTCCTAAGAAAAATGAGTTGCATTATTTTAATATTTTAGTTGAGGAAAATACGTACGCCTTCGTGGTACACTTTATCGGGCTTTCGTAAAACAATATCTAAATTAATAGACATATCTGCAGTGTAAAAGTGCGATTTCCTCAGTGATAAATCTATGGTGACTAAAAATTTGAATTTTTCAAATAAAAAGTTAGGTTAAGATGCAAAGTTTAGCTGTCAGTGTCACTGTCAGTACGATACGGTTTTGCATGCGGTAGATGGCGCTGCAACTTACCCAGGAGCTTAATTATTGGTCGTTGATTCGCGCGACAATTTAAATTGAAATACTGGTTGCGTTTAGATTGAGATTTTTTTGAAATCGTTGTGTTTTTAATAGTAATAGAGTACTCAACACTCCCACAAAGGTGTTTAAAAATAACTTCTGTGAGAGTACAAAACTTTTTATGAAAAATCGTGAAAAATACACCAAAAATAAGAATTTTTGATTTTTCCCTCATTCTGATAGTAAGCTGATCTCATTTTAAGACATTTTGAAATTTAGAAACGTTAGGACATAAAGTCTCATTATTTCGTACATTTTATCTTTTGACAACAAGAACCAGAAGTTGTAAAAAGCTGCTAAAAGTTATTTTCAAGCTTTTGAGTTGTTTTTTGTGAACGACAATTTTAATGTTTATTTTGCAATAAATAATTACATAACAATTACCACAAAAAAGTTTAAAACTGGTGATTATTTTGAAAGTCTAGCGATCGTTCCTCTCTCATTTATCCTTAATCACCTTTACTGCAACTCCAGACTATTGTTAAATATTTAATCAAATTAACCCAATTTTTAAAACGGCCCGATTTAAAAGAAATAATTAAATTGTAGATAAATTAGAAATCGGAAATTAATTTAGTAATGTTCAGTTATTGGCACGTAGATTGATGAATTGGATAATATCATGATAAGGCAGTTTTATTTAATGCACCATCTTTTTACAGGATGAACTAGATATTCCCTTCGTAGTAAATTATATAGCAATAATTAATGACACACCTGTTTTCATTACTTAATCATAAAAATTTAAAAGCAATTTTGCTAACTATCCTTCATCCTTTACAAAGGTAATACATAACGAACGATTCTAAAAACTAATTCAACTTCCTAAAAACTAATTTCGTGTCTTCAAAGTTGTAGAAAATTTAATGTATAAGAAATTAGTTGACTGGAACATTAAATAATAATTAAATGAATATTTTTTTCTAGTTTTCTAGTTTATGAATTAATAAAAATAATTGAAAATTAATACGTAATTGATTCTATAGTAGGTACCTACATTAAGGTCAATAAACGCTAGTTCGTTTACAGGAAAACAGGAAAACTGAAATTTTAATTGCAATTAAGTATTGACGATAAAACGTTTTTAATACCATTTTGGAACAAAATTACTCGAAGTAGGTTTTAAATTAAATGCGTTTTCTTTTCAAGGCTCTTGTACTTTAATAAATTGCTCGGATGCTCGGTCGAAAAATGTTGCATTTCTATTGTTAGTTATCGTTTTATTCCTGACAGAGTAAATTAAAGCGCTTTTCGTGAAATAGCAATAAATAATACCTAATGGAGGTCAACTGATTGTTCTTCTTTAGTAATACAGTGCCAATTTGAAAAACGAAATCTCAAAAATAAACGGTAAGCGGCAAGCATTGCGCATCACGCATAACGATACCGAATGGATGAGCACAATTTCAATTTTATTTGTTGATGTTGCTGTGCTTACTTACATAAGTCATAAAATGCTACATAATAAGACCAAAAACACAAAGTGTCCTTACATCCAATCCAGTCTCATAAACTCTTCACTACTACATAAAGCCTTTTTGTATTTAAAGCAACTTTACCGAGTACATGAAATCGTCAGAAAACTTTTCTTACAGCCGGTAAGTGGTTGTGGAAAACCTGAGCAGTGTAAACCGGGTCCGTTCTGCGATTTGCTGAGGCGGCAGTAATTATACGCGTGTATTGCCCTTACGACGGATATCATGGTCATGTAGATCTGAGTGGAACTGATACCTGGGCAAATTTGACCTGGCATAGCAGACGACATTATAGATGAATATGCCAGGCAATGTCTAAATTCCTAGCTTCCTTACAGCAGTCTCTGTAACCCATATCAGTTACAACACAAATTGCCCTTTGCTGATATGGCAAATAAGAGGACTCCAGAAGCAAATTGTCTTCGCACAGATGGCTGTGGGGGCGTACGTCATCACAGCCTGAGGCACGCCATCAGCCAGCCGTTAAAGCACGAATATACTACTACTAAAGCTTCGTAGCACAACTTGTCAGCATGCTCACTACATAAAATCGAAAATTTTTCATAAACTATCATCAACATCCTTTCCGTTTTCGAGACGTTGACCCAGATCTGCATACAGAGCGCAGTTAACAGTGTCTCTCAAGTACCCAGGAAGATCATCGATAAAGATACAATATCAGGGAGCCCAGTATAGATCCCTGCGGCACTCCTATATATCAAAATTAACCTCCTGAGAACGATTAGTCATACTCAATCAAAGATCTCGTCAAATATGTAAGTCTCTTTAAGCGTTCCAATCAAAATTCCATGAGAATCACAGTTGAAGGCGTGCTCATAGCATCTAAAGCATCTTTTGTCCCTACGGAAAGCAAATTGTCCCGAGTAGAGAAGATTACTGGTTTTAAAGTAAGGAGAAGTCTGTCCGCAGATAAGCCGTTCCAAAACCTTTGAGAAGGTTATGTTGGTCGAGAATTACCAGGAAGGTTTCTTTCGCATGTGGTTAATGGTTAAGTTCAAAATCATCAAGAAATCAAGAGTACAACGCACAACTAATGTTTCTGAAGCTGTAAATAGACTTTTTCAAAAAAGTTTGATAGTTTGGTCGTTATACAGTTTTGAAATTTAAACATAACAAACAAAAAAATGTAAAATCTTACAATTTTGAAAAAATGTCCTTTAATGGCTTAAGCTGTTCGTGTAGAAGCCTGTATTTTTAACTTGTTTATATGAGTGCAAACATGTAAAAAACAAAAATGCTAACATGGGCGAGCCCGGGAGACTTTTTGGAAGCCGAAAAACCTCAAAATTTTAGGACTTGTCTTGTTTTTTCGCCTATAACTCCTAAACGGTGTATCTTAGCGAAAAAGTTTCTATTTAACAAATTAAAGAGCATATTCTGTCTGATGTGATATGGGAAATCTTTATCGTGCCTCCAAGTCGTGAATAAGAAGCTTCTGAAGTTCAATAGCGCGCTTACTAAGTATTATATCTCGAAAGAGGGTAAACTTATGAAAAAAGTGTATATAATCAATCTTGTAGCTAATAATGTGTTCTATAACTTTTATAATAACCTTCATCAACGTACGATCTATAGGAGGCGAGTTATTTGCACGAAATAGAAAAGATCGATTTTAAACAGCTCCCCCTCCCCTCTTTTGCACCCTACTCTTCGGGACTTTTAGTATGTTATACTGCAGGTTATAACGAACGACCATACCAATTTTCAAGACTCCTGGACGGTTTTTCCTCAAATGCCATCCGTTTGTCTAATTTGACAATTTTTGTGACTTTTGACCTTGAATATCTCAAATTGCCGCCGAAATTTTTAGGATTTTATGATATTTGTAACATCTTAATGTACGTATATACCAAAATCCAGCTTTGTAGGAATTATTCTGACTAAAAATCCTTATTTGACTGGACTATATATTTTCCTACTGTAGCTTCGTATGCCAATTGCCGGAGAGGTTTGGAGAGGTGTCCTTGACCGAATTTTTAGTCCACATGAACGCAGAATTAGATGCTCTACAACTTTTATTTTGTGAGTTTTTCTCTTAGAGTGCTAATTTCTAAGCTGCACACTACTCATATAAATATAATGCTATATCTCAGTTTTTTTGAAAAAGTTTGAAAAAGCGTCGTTTTTTGGCCACAGTTTTCGACCATACTGCTTCACCGAATTATTAAGTGTTGGTACTCATTCGATGCAGAATTTAATGCTCTTTAATTCGTTATATGCTATTCGTATTATAGGCCAGTCAGTAGAGCTCCAAAACACTCTTCTATGATGCAGTAAATAGGGTAGAAGCTTTTATTTTTTTAAATTGTTTGTATGGGTGTAAACATGTAAAAAACAAAAATGCTAACACCGGCGACCTCGGGAGACTTTTTAGCAGCCAAAAAACCCCAAAATTTTAAGACTTGCTTTGTTTTTCGCCTATAACTCCTAAATGGAGCATCTTCACGAAAAAGTATCTCTATAACAAATTAAAGAGCATTAAACTCTGCGTCGAATGAGTACCAACACTTAATAATTTGGTCAAGCGGTATGGTCGCCAACCGTGGTCAAAAAACGACGATTTTTCCCAACTTTTTCAAAAACTGACATATTGCATTATATATGAGTCTGCTGTTTAGAAATTAGTACTTTAAGGGAAAAACTCATTAAATAAAAGTTGTAGAGCATCTAATTCTGCGTTCATGTGTATTAAAATTTTTAAATTCGGTCAAGCAAACCTCTCCCAAATTGGCAATATTCTGATGTCCGGCAGTTGGTATAGTAAGAAAATAGTCCAGTCGAATAAGAATTTTTGGTCAGAATAATTCCTACGAAGCTGGATATTGGTCTACACGTACATTAAGATGTTCCAAATAAGTATATTACAAAATCAGAAAAATTTTGGCGGCAATTTGAGATATTCAAGGTCAAAGGTCACAAAAATTGTTTTTGGCAAATGACTCGCCTTCTATAGATCGTACGTTAATGAAGGTTATTATAAAAATTATAGAAAACATTATTAGCTACAAGATTGGTTATACACATTTTTTTCATAAGTTTAACCCTTTTCGAGATATAGAGCGGAGAAGGGTCGAATTCTGGTTATGGATAAACTCCGGAGTAACACGCGTAAGTCTTATAAAGGAGTCAGCCACTAAACTTACCGACTGATAAATAATGTGGCACTGTATGAAGTTGAATAAAAGATGTAATTAAAGATTTATAAAAGTAAAAATGTTGTTAGGTCTCGTCCCGACATATTGCAAAGAAATTTAAAAAACAGATAGTTCGAAATTGTGACACTTAGTAAGCGCGCTATTCAACTTCAAGAGCTTCTTATTCACAACTTAGAGCCACGATAAAGATTTCCCTTATCACATCTGGTAGAATAAGGACGTAGTTAAAGGTTTTTTAGAAACAAAGTAGTGCCAGGTCCCCCCTTTTCATTTTATGAAGAATTAAAAAAAAGTTTTTTTCAAAACTGTAACATTAAGAGGCGCGCTATTCAACTTCAAAAGCTTTTTATTCACGGCCTGGAGATACTATCAAGAATGGTTTCTAAAAAAACTTTAACTACGTCCTTATTCTACATGATGTGGTATGAGAAATCTTAATCGTGCCTCTAAGTCGAGAATAAAAAGCTCTTGAAGTTGAATAGCGCACTTCTTGATTTTTCAATTTCGATAAAAACTTTTTTTAAATCTTTCATAAAATGAAAAGAGGGGGACCTGGCACCACTTTGTTTTTAAAAAACCTTTAACTACGTCCGTATTCTATCAGATGTGATATGGGAAATCTTTATCGTGGCTCTAAGTTGTGAATAAGAAGCTCTTGAAGCTGAATAGCGCGCTTACTAAGTGTCACAATTTCGAATTATCTGTTTTTTAAATTTCGTTTTGCTAGGATGCACCGTTTTGGAGTTATAGGCAAAAATATAAAACAAAATTTTGAGGTTTTTTACTGCCAAAAACTCTCCCGAGGTCGCCCGTGTTAGCATTTTTGTTTTTTACATGTTTGCATCCAGTTAAAAAAATAAAAGCTTCTACAGCATTTATTGCATCATATACAAGGGGATTTCGGCCCTCTACTGGCCTAGTAGGGGCGTTTTGATTTTATTTTTTTCAAAATAACGATTTTACAGCTTCTACAATAAATTTTAAAAGTTCAAAAACGTTTTCAAACGATTTGAGTCAGAAATTGAAAAAAATTATTTAATAATTCCATGCATAACTGACCCAAAAAGGTACGAATTTTTTATGTAACCCACGTATTATATACCCAAAATAAAATTTCAAGTTAGATAATTTGAAAATAATTTCATAATTCTCCAAGAAGGTTAAGGTTTTTTCGTAACTTTCTGCAGAGTTTGAGCTTAATGCAGAAAAATAGTATTTAAGTGGTTTAAGAAACTAAAAATCAATTTGGAACGGTCTAAATATATGTACTAGTTCAAGAAGAGCTTTTTTGGGTGAAATGGCAAACGGACCTAAGTATATTAAAAAAGAAATTTATCTTTGAACTTATTTATTGCCGCACATTTTAGTATCAACTTTTCAAACTTCCTTTGTTACCTACGCGTAATTGTAAGACGAATATTTTTATTAGTTTATTACTTGCATTCTGTTTAAATAAGTACGTTAGTAATGAGTAATAAAAATTAAAAAAAAATTTAATTGGAAACGCTTATTACGATAATGGAAATTAAAAAAATTTATAGAAGGGTAGAAGTAAGAAAAGGTGGGTTAAGAGTTAAGATATACCCAGCGACTTGAAGCGCGCAGTTTACAACCTGCGCTCTCATTTTCAGGTTTACGAACAGTTCCTTCAGACACTTTCCGTTTGTGTAATTTAACACCTAAAAAAGTTACGTTTAATTTTCACCTCTTTGAAGAAAAAAAAAGAATTGCAATTAAACATTTTTTAAAACGAAGTGGTTTTAGTGAAAAAGTGATTTGAAAAAATAATTTTTCGGGACGATTTTATTGTTGTTGTTAACGAGTTGGTTTTTTAAATAGTAGAAATTAATGAGTTTGTTAGTGTAAAATTAATTGAGGGCATTTTGGTGTTTTTTAAGCGTCGAAATAAAAATTGGAGTATGAAATTAAGGCAACAAAGAACGAAATTAAGAGCGGGTACGTATGTAACTTTCTTTACTTTTGGTTTTTTAAGTGCTAAAAAATTGTTTCTTTTTATTTAAACAATTTTACTATGACGGCTCGGGTTAATTAGATGCGTTACAGGTTGATTGTTACGAACATAATACAAGAATCATAGAAATGTTCATTAACTAAAACAAAGTCTCTGGTGTTTTGATTATACAGTTGCATAAATTAAAAAAATCGATGCTACTACCTTAGGAAAGGATTAGCATATACACAATTTCACGTATAAAAATTATTCAATACACAGGTACATAAGAATATGCACAAAATAAATGAGAAGCCGAAAAAATAATCTTTACAAGATGCGCTTGCTTGCACAAAACGTTGAATTAAACGCTCGAAAAGATATCGGGTTAAATCGCACGTGCATGTTTACCCATTATTAATTAAGTACTTAAAAAAGTGGGTGAAAAGAGGTTTATAATTTGACGAAATTTTACAGTCAAGTGACCCCAATATTGACCAAATGGCATGAGAAAATGTCACTTAAAAATACGAAAAAGCGAAGAAATGGCAAAGAAAACGAGACGATTTTTGAGATTACGAAAAAAAGATTAGCGGTGGCGGTTTTGCCTAAAATTTAATGGTCAACATAACCCTCTTACTTGTGCCTATTAACCGATGACCCCTGTGAACTTAAATTAGGTTGTGGGTGAGTAATTTAATTTCTTTTAATTTGAATTTTTTGGAATTGGTATTTTTTTCGTGGAATATCTTTTACCCCAATCTTTAGTCTCCGGGGGGCGCCACAAGAAAATTTTCCACCTCAAAATAACTTAATTTTCAAAAGGACTCTCAACCACGAAGCTTCCATATTCAGAATCAATTTGTGTTTTTTGCACCAAGGGCGTAGTACAGTCAACAAGTCACTAGACGACCATATTGTTAACTTCTTAGAACTTCTACTAAAGTGCCATTCCTGAAAAGTACTCAAAAATGAGTAGAAGCTAAGAAGGTTTCTAACCATATAATGTCCATCCCTTAATATACAGGATGGTCCTTAGTACGATCCTAAAACTCTCTAAACGGCGTATTGCCAGAGATACAGCCCAAAAATTTATTTACTCGCTTCTCATGATTCATCTGCACTTTCACTTTTTCACGTTCACCTGTATCATTTCTCGGACTAGTCAATAGAGTATCAGTATTTTATTCAATCGCACGAGAGCCTGATTTTTAATGTGACGCCTCTGTGTTTAACATGAAAACTAAGGGACATTTGCAGTGCAATTTTTGTGTAGAAATTATCTGATCCACTTTAAAGAAAGCGTTCGAGCTTTCCACTTTCCACTACGTATTTAAAATCTCTAGTTTGACAGTTAAAAGTGAGGGTGATGGCAATGGATAATTTATAACCCAATGATTTGTAACTCCTTTATATAATTACGGCATGGACGTTAATGTACATACTAGACTTTTATCAGGCCAATGAATTAGCCCATCTCAGATTTATATCTCAAACAAAGAATTTTTTTAAAGCAATAAAATCTGAGCGATTTTACTTTGGACTAGTAAATACGAATTTTCTACGCCTCTGGTGAGGTAAACAGCATTTTTAAGCTATTATTAAGCACCGTGCTCACTATCTAGATTTTTTTACGCTAACGACATTTTTTCGCCCAAGTTTGCGAGAACTGTGTTTACAAAAGTTATGTGAACATTAAGATTTTGGAATTTTTACTTTCCCTTTCTATTCGCAAAAGATTTAAAAAAATGATACTTCGAATCGATTTAGACTATTTTTGGAACTGAGTCTATCTAGGTGTCTCCTCTAAACGATTGAAGGGAAATTTGGCGTACATGCTCATCATAGTTGCCGCACGCACTGATTAGTTTTTGGTTAAATTGACCAGACGACTCCCACAACTTTACGGTCGTTTTATACAAAATTTTTTTTAAATAGCAATTTTTCGTTTGACTAAGGCCTCTTCTTCACATGCGACAAAATTTCTGCGAGAAATTGCAGGAAGAGAGAGAGACAGAAATTAGTTTAATGAAAACTGGGCTGTAAGTACTAGCAGATTCTAGAAAGTCTTGAAGAAGTCGCTTGCAGCACTGTTTACACTACTGCTTACAGTAAAACGAGGCCTAGAGGCCCAAGGACCTGGTCTTTCACGTGAGAAGAGTGTCAGAGAGACCGTTAGATAATGTGAAATGCGAGAAAACTCTAAGAAGTCTTGTAGAAGCCGTTTGCATCACTGTTTAGACTCTTGCTTACAGTAAAACAAGGCCTAGAGGCCCAATGGTCTGGTCTTTCCACGTGAGAAGTTGCAGCGAGAAGCTGCGAAAAGTGCCAGAGAGACCGATAGATAATGTGAAATGCGAGAAAACTCTAGGAAGTCTTGTAAAAGTCGCTTGCATCACTGTTTAGACTCTTGCTTACAGTAAAACGAGGCCTAGAGGCCCAATGGCCTGTTCTTTCTACGTGAGAAGTTGCAGCGAGAAGCTGCGAAAAGTGCCAGAGACCGATAGATAATGTGAAATGCGAGAAAACTCTAGGAAGTCTTGTAGAAGTCGCTTGCATCACTGTTTAGACTCTTGCTTACAGTAAAACGAGGCCTAGAGGCCTGCGAGAAGCTGCGAAAAGTGTCAGAAATACAGTCAGATAATGTGAAATGCGTGAAAATTCGAGGAAGTCGCTTAAAATACTGTTCGCACTCATGCTTACAGTAAGATGAGGTCTAGAGGCCTAAATGCCTCGCGAGAAGCTGCGAAAAGTGTCAGAGAAACAGTCAGATAAGATACTGTAAGCAAGAGTGTAAACAGCATTGCAAGCGACTTCTGCAAGACTTCCTACAGTTTTCCCGCTTTTCACATTATCTCCCTCTGACATTTTTTGCAGCTTCTCGCTGCAACTTCTGGCATGGAAAGAAGAGGCCTTTGGGCTTCTAGGCCTCGGTTTACTGTAAGCAAGAATTTAAACAGTATTGTAAGCGACTTTTGCAAGACTTTCTATAGTTTTTTCGCATTTCACATTATCTCTCTCTCTGACACTTTTCGCAGATTCTTACTGCAACTTCTCACATGTAAGTAGGCCTTTAGGCCTCTAGACCTCGTTCTACTGTAATCGAGAGTGTAGACAGTATTGAAAGCGACTTCTGCCAGACTTCCGTGAATTTCCTCGCACTTACAGCCCATTTTACATTAAACTAGCTTCTGTCTCTCTTCCTGCAATTTCTGGCTTGGAAGAAGAGGCCTGTAGGGCTCGTTTTACTGTAGCAAGTATTACAAGCGACTTCTGCAAGACTTCCTATAGTTTTCTCTCATTTCACATTATCTCTCTCTGACACTTCTCGCAGCTTCTCGCTGCAACTTCTCGCATAGAAGTAGGCCTTTAGGCTTCTAGACCTCGTTCTACTGTAATCGAGAGTGTAGACAGTATTGCAAGCGACTTCTGCAAGACTTCCTTGAATTTTCTCGCACTTACAGCCAATTTTACATTGAACTAGTTTCTGTCTCTTCCTGCAATTTCTCGCAGAACTTTTCTCGTATGTAAAGAAGAGGTCTTTAGGCCTCGTGTGTAAGCAATATTTCAAGCGACTTTTGCAAGACTTTCTCGAGTTTTCTCGCACTTACAATCAAATTTACATTTAGCTGTACCTAACCTCTATCTGGCAGTCTCTCTGACATTTCTCTCGTGTGAGACCGACAGCTAAAACTTACCACAAAAAGTTTCTAAAATTGAATATAGTGATACTTAGGCCCAGTTGTATAAACGAGCAAATCTCGGAGTCCGAGTTAACTCTGCGATCTGAATATAAGGTTAGATCTTTGCGGGGATTAGATTAGGTTAGCCCCTAGGCACTTGGTTCAGGGTTAACCCATCTATTTTCTAAAGTCAAATATATTTCTATTTAACTCAGAATTAGTTCTTGATTTAGGTTGATCGTGGAGTTAACTCTGACTACGAGATTAGCTCGTTTATACAACTGGATCTTATCCAAACTTACTGCTAGCCACACTGTGCTAGTTGAAATGCGTAATGCCAGGCTATTGTGTGTACACGCTTCACATCACATTTAAATTTCTACGCTTGTCTGATTACGTGATTACCCTGCGCCCTTCTCACGTTCTCGCCCATTTTTATTTAATTGAACGACCACCAGTGGAAACAGTGTGTGTTCACTGTATGTGCGAGTGCCTCACTCAAGTGATGCTAAAAGAAAGTTATAGGTATTGGGCAATTTCGCATTGTTTTTATCACTCAGCATGCCGTACAAAGAGATTACTATTTTCTTTTAAAAAGAGGGGAGCCTCAGGATTTAAATACAAAATGAAATATTTTAATTCTTTAATACCAAGGCTTTTTTTTTCTGTTTCTTATCGCTTGTCTCCCCCAATGAATAGCCATTTTCACATAAAAACAAATATCTGTTATTTTCTATGGTAATTTTTACATTACAAAGTTTATTCAACTGAATTAACAACCACTTCCAGCGCTTATTGGAAAATGTAATAAGAGGGCATGTCTTGAGTTCTCAAAAAATGCAATTCAAAGGTTGTAATAGGTGTAATAAAAAATTATTTCTTCTTCATTATTGAGGATTGAGGACCGTTACTTAGACTCTTAATCAAATCGTCCATTACTAATGCACCGATTTATACGAGAAGTGCAGGGTATTAAGATAATCATTAAAATATAGATTAAGACAACGGTAATTTTTCCACTTAAAACAGGAGATTTAATCAAATTATTCTAGCGATTTACTATTATAAATACAATTTTTTTATTACAAACTGACTCAAGCTGTTTCTATTGTTATTCGCAAAGATTTTAAAAAAACTGAACAGATGTCGTCCTATCCAGAAAGTAGTATTGTTAAGACTTTTTAATATGGGCACAGAAAGATTAGAAGTTATAAACAGCCTCTTATAGGCGTCCTGGTACCAGCGTTTGTTTAAAGTGATCCATTCCGAAGGACCATACCAGCAAAACTTTAAAATTTCTAATTGGGGAATAATTTAAAGAATTATAAAATAATTAGTATCTTAGCACTTAAGGATTGCATAGCAGAACTATTCGTTTAGACGACTTGCAATGAGTGCATTTATGTATTCCATTAAAAATATGAAAGCAAAAAATCGGCTCTAAGCTCTTTCTCTTGATTAGTTTTTAACAATCTTTTAATGACTGCAAGTTTATAAAACAAAGCATTCTTCGTAGAGAAAGCCCAAAATTTTTTTTGCCAAGATTCTCCATTGTTATTTTACTACTTATTTCGAAAAATTATTTTACTCAACTTCAACAGCGTAGGTAGTCTTCAATGAATATTTTTATTGCTGCTAACAACTTAAAATAATATCTAAGTATATTTCCTCGACTTCACGACAGTAAATTTTCTAATTTCAGTTTTGTTACGAGTTTTGGATCAAACTTTTAAAAGAACAACATTTTCGCGTGAAGTTGAAAGTAAAAATTCTTCACTCTCTTTCAGTTTATCCGGGGACACACTATACTTGTTGAGTTGCATTTCCTGGCCAACAATAGCCGTATAAATAAAATTTCCTTAAGAAAATATTCAACTCACAACTAAAATAAGTTAAAATTAAAAAATAGACCCAGTGAACTAAAATAGGTAACACTAGATACTTAACATCCGGTTAAGTTCACTTTGGTCTGGTTCTAAAATTATTACAAACTATTTTGAAAAAGTCATTAGTTACTATAAGTACGGCGACACTTAAAAATGTTACGCTTCAAGTTTTTAGTTTTTATGTACGGTGTGATTTTTTAAGCGATGGCGGGACCGCATTCACTTAAATTTGAAAAAAGTTGTGGATTTAGCTTAGGCAGGCTGCAACGGTCTTGCAAATGTTCATTTCTGCTCTACAAATTACATGTTCAATCCCTTTCAAACTTTTTTATTTATTTCAGAGAGATGATAATATTCTGAGAGAGCCGGGTGGCATTAAGAAGGAATGTTTTAGTAATTTGTTATCCTGCACCTAACCTAACCTTTTTTTTATAATACAGGAGGGGAATCTTCGTAAGACACCCATTTGGGTAGTGTCGGATTCACCTGGGAGTGAAGCCCCCAGGCGCCTACCGACTAAACCCCTCTTCATTCTGACTCGTTATCCACACCTCGTAGACCTTTCGATATTTCTTCAGGTGTGGAGAGTCCCATTCATCTATTCACTCCTGACTGTGCTTCATTCGTTCATCATTCTTTCATACCATTCCTCCTCTTCTCTTACTTTCATTCTCATTATCTCGCTTATTCCTTTACTCATTTCATCCCATTTACCCATCTCGATCATTCCACAGAAGTTCCGTTCACTCAGTTTTTCACCCAACTCTGCCTCAAGCATTCTGCATTCTCTCTCCCATCGTACACATTCTAGGACATGCCTTGCATCGTCCCCCTCCTGTCCGCAATCCACACATCTATCACTCGCTCGTTTTCCAATTCTTTTCAAATACACACCACCTAACCTACGCCAAGCTAAGCTAACCTAACCTAACACTTTTTTGTTTAGAGTGCGAAAATCTTCAAAAAGAAGTTGCCACTTTCTGTGGCAGTAGTGTGAGGTTGTACTAAAAAACACCCGATCGCCCACTTTCTATGAAGATCGGTCCTACGTGAAGGCTGGGAATCCGCGCTAGCATTTCGGCCAGTCCTTCACGCCAGAGCTTAAGGCTCTTCTTCGATGCCGATTCCGGTCTTTGTCATTGGCTCTTTTTTCTACAGTGTATCGTTTCTATCTTTGTCTCTCCTCATGGTTATTTCCATTGTATTGGAAGGGCGACTAATTTCCCAATTCGGTGATAGCTCAGCTCTCTCAGCTCTCCACCCATGGTTGGAGATTGGGTATGAGAAAGTTAACCTAACCATTTATTTAAAATATTTTACAGACGCCCCCCACGATATCAAGTGGCGCCCCCCCGGGCGACTTGCTAGGGAAGATGGTCACTCTAGCCCTCTAGCGTACCCATTAATGCACCAATAATGGCATATCGTCAGAAAACTCGTAGCGAATCTTTCTTCTTACATCTAGATGTGCCGTTGCTTTCTTTAACGTTTAATTTAGCTTTCGTAACTCTGTTTCAACGGCTCTCCAGTTCTTGATGTTTTCAAGCATTATTGCTTGCAAGTTGCACAGTTCGATTTTTCTGCCGACGGCAACCTCCATTTCGTGTCTCTCCACCGTCCACCTGGGGCAGTATAAGGGGGTGTGTTTTGAGTCGTCACTTGTACCACACAGAACCAGCACTCATCCGTGGCTTGTTTCTTTGCGCCACATAAGTACGTCTTGAAACAACCGCTTCCCGAAATCACCTGCGTAAGGTTGTAGCTTGTTGAGCCGTGTTTTTTTCACGTCCACGTGGACACATCGTGTATGATAGATCTGGTCATCTCCCCTTTGTGGCGGTATCCTTCCGTTCTTTCCACGCTCTCATTGCGTTATTTCTTTGTTTGACCGTTTTGGGGGTGCTTCCAGGGTTTTGTCGAAGCATCTGATGGATTTAATCCAACCTAACCTAACCTAACCTAACCGTTCAAGACCTTTCAAACTTTTTAATAATTTCAGAGACGAGATGATAATATTCTGAGGAAACCGGGTGGCATTGTGAGGAAATGTTTTAGTAATTCTTTATCCTATAACAATATTTTTCTGGTCTTGTACCGTTATGCAGATTGACAATCATGATTACTTCACATCGTCCCAAAAAACTGATCTCGGAAACTGATGGATAGCACAGTATGCTCTTTAGACCGCGGGAAACATAATTTTACTTTCCGTACCTATCGATTGTTGTTTCGTTTTTGGATCATCTTAGAAATATATCCGAATTTCATATATGGTAACAACGGGGCTCAAGACACTCGTATAAAAGCCTGTTAAGTAAGCCATGTAGAAATGCGTTTGTAGAAAAACTGTCAGCGCGTCTGAAATACATTGATATTAGCGGGGACAAACACAGAAACCGACTATCCGTTATTTTTGAGCCACACTGTACATTACATGCACTTAAATATTTTTCTCCTTACAACAATACAGAAATTATAGAAAATATTAATAATTCTTTGTCATCACCGGCAGTCATGCTCATCGCAATAATGTACTATATGGAGCATATCAATTTGAAAAGAATCGTACTGTTAATGGTTACGAAATATTGTTATTATAATGGTCATCCGAGCAAAGTTAATTTTGCTACGAATTAATTCAAATGAAACAGTAGAAATTTTATTTAGAAATCGTGTTTAATTAGGTTCGTACCTACACTGTCGATACACACATACACACTCATTTTGACTGAATAAATAACACAAAAACAAAGACAACGTGATTAATTAATTATTGTTCTAATTGTAATAATTGTACGCTATTGTAATAGAAATTTTATACCTAATTAACTTATTTACAATCGGAATGAAAATATCGTGCGTGCACCTCTCTAATTTAAAAGGAGCATCTTCAGAGAGATAAGGGCGCAATTAATTTTTTTACATTTTTAATCTCACTCCCTACAATACGCGAGGAAGGGGGCGTTTTAAAATAAAAAGAGGAATAGTAGAAGTCTTATAAGTTATACTGTTCCTTGTTAATTATACTCAAAGTAACGATTTTGTAGATTATTAATTTAATACCTCACCAAACCTCTTTCTCCAGCTACGATTTTTACCAAAATCAACCATCGTTCTCGTGTCGTCATCCATGTTCTAATAATTATAAAATTTCAAACCGTTCATGAATTAGGCATTTGCCACTGTAGGGTAGTAGCATAGAGGAAAGATATAAAGAGACCCGAAGTTTAACTAATTTTTAAGCATCGTAGTCGAAATATTTTTTTTATAACTTTGGAAGAGCAACAAAGAAAGGGATAAAAACATGGAAAACGCTTGTGTATTATCGTGCCCAATTTTGACCATTACCATCTTGTATTTTGAAGTTTGGATAACCTTCTCTATTGTTGTTTTGATTGTTACTTATATATTGCGAACAAGATTTATGACCGCAAATAGGTAGATATATTTGTATTACCAGCTTAACCATAAAGGATTTTAGAATAAGCAGGTAAAAACTGAACGTTCGACTCGAGTAACAATGGTTATTTGGTGTGTCTCTTTACAAATAGCGTACACCGTTCAAAAAAACATTATTTTGTATTAAAGCTTCGACTTACTATGGAATGTCTATTACAACATCTTATTCACTCTAAATCCCCTAAAATGAGGGATATTGAATCTAAATTTCGGCTCAGAGAGTGCTATTTACTCCGACGGTTTTATAGTATGGTCCTTGGTAGTAGTCAACTAAAAGCAATTCGTGCAGCCTTTTCTATACCAAAAGTATAAAAAATTCACGATCGGATAATAATTTTGGGGTTTTTTATTTTTGCTTTAAGAGAACTATATTTCCACGATATTTAAAGAAAGGAAAGCTGAGCGCATTCGGTTTAATAGCACGTACTACGAATATACTAATACGGAAATTCTTAACTGACCACCAATTTCTTGAAATTCTAAAAAATACCCGAGTTGTAAATAAATCCCAGACAGATTAGTTTAATTAGGGCGTTTTAATTAACTGTACTATGTAAATTTAATTTCTAGGTGTAATGCCCAAGTGTAAGAAATATTGAAAATGCATCACTCTTATAAGTAATTGGGCTTAGTTATGTATCTACCTCTTTAATATGTCACAAAATGACATAATCTAAACGAATCAGTAACCGGGCAACCTTTCCAACAACACTTTGCAGACTGCAGACGTATAATCGTTTTCACGTAGGTTTATTTATAACGCAATTAAATCAAAATAAATAATGAAGAATGAGTACTTGGTTAATTGTGTCTATCTGAGCATACTTTAGTTTCAAAGTTTCATGTCACAGAGTTATTTTTCTAACAATTCCAATTCTCCTACAAACCAAAAGTTACCGGTTTGAATCTCGAATCCGCTATATCTACAAGCCATTTTTCAATCTTCAGCCCTCCAGATGGACTCGACTATAAACTATCTGAGTTTCAACAGAGTCATCAGCGATCAGAGCATTAATAGCTTCCCACTGGACTTGGTCGATTCGAGACTTGGCGAATCGAAAATCGATTTAAACCAATCAAATCGAGCTAAATCGATTTATCGATTTTTAGTTTAAATTCATAATCGAGTCGATGTGAATCGATTAATCGCCCAAGCCTACCTCCCACCTTGTGGTACTTGAGGTTTAGTAGATAGAGCTTCCTTTATACCTTCCATGTTACTTTAGAAATATTTACACAGCCGAGTAAATAATTAAAAACAACTTCAAATTGATAAAAAGCGCGAAATTTAAAAATACGAAATTTCACTTCAGAAATTGAATTTTTCACTGTTGCGTTACAACGCTGCACTGGTTTCATAGTAGAAATTGCATCAATTTCTAACTCTCTAGTATGTAAAATATTGTACGCTAAGCTCGGATACTCGGATTATATAACTAACTCTTCATTTTTATTAGTTAACAAGACATAACCAGTCTGCATAATTAAATATATATATATATTATGGTTTCTTTTGGGACCTCAAAGCGTGCTTCCTGCGCTTTTACAATATACTCGGTCGCCGACTTTATTACGTTAATTATTTATTTCAGTTCTCAGACATATTTACTAACTTTGAACACGTAACTTCTCCATGAAAAGCAAATTTCCCTACAATAGTGTAGAGGCGCTCATTTTGGTACGTTTCCATATGACCCAGAATAGAAGCAATAAGTTTGTCCGCCTTAAAGCGCCACTCTGGTTTTCCAACTCCAAAAATGTGCTTTCTACCGCATGAAGATAAACAATGTTCTGCAATTATTGCTTCTAAACTTACCACAGGATGATGCAAATCTCCGATATATGCCAGTAGTTGCGTCGATTTACCCACCAGGTGGCATGTAGAGCAAATGCATTTCTATTAATAAGTATGATAATAGCCTCAAAACCGCAGGGAGGTCCGTTAGAACCACACTTAGCTCATTGCCATCAATATTAGTAGAATACCAAAGCGGGTTCTCGACCGAATGTGACGTCATGAGGTACCTAAAATGTGGGAGGAAAATTTGAATTTGACAGATATGACGTCAATAGGCCTGTTTATTTGTCTGCTCGATCTGCTCTAATAATTGATCCAAAATTGTTTGTTGGTCCTGCTGTTTTGCACTCATTTTCCCTATGTGTCCTGGTTTAATGACGTCACACTTAGGGGAATTGGAGTAAATAGAGCAGACAAATAAGCAGACCTAATTGCAACACGTTGGGAATAAAAATTTAAAAAGCCGTCATGTATGAAGTATTTTGGCGGTAAATTTGAAACTGGGCCAATTTGGACCGACGTGGCGTATGCAGGGTTGAATAACCTCGTCCTGTTTGTTAAATTTTAGCGGTAAATTTGAATTGAGTTGAAGAAGTCATCGTTCTAAAAACCACGACTGTATTAAGTTTCTCAAAGGTAGGATGATGCAATTAAAGTATATTTCCGGGAGAGGGCGAAGAGGATAGGAGTTGGGGCTAAGTAGCTCTGGGGTGTTTTTGTACAAAACAAGATTAATAATCTACCTTAGAAAAACTTAATAGTCATGGTATGTCCAAATCGCCTCAGGCTCGCTGTTGCAAATTTCCCTCCCACTTTTTAAATACATCATGACGTCACATCTGGTCGGGAACCCGCTTTCGTATTCTACTAATATCATATAGGTTCTTATATACACCAGAGTTTGTAAAACTTTTTTTTTGATACTTTTCTTTCTGAATCTGTAGTCATGTAGTCAAGCTACAGATCCAAACCCAAAGTCATATCTGCCAATGACGTGTTTGCCATTGAAGGTTTTTCGGAGACAATTTCTAGAATGACGACTAGTGAACAAAATATTGCCTGTTAAAGACGACAAAATGAAGCTTTTGGCCACATCAATGTTCTCGTTTTCAAAGACACGAGTTTAATATTTCCACTACAAATTTATTTAATAAATTTCTCTGAATGAAATGTATTTGGCGTTTCCTAATATACCTTTTTGAACAACAACTGTACTTAATACTTAACAAATTTGAACTATTACATTACAAAAAATAATATTTAATCGAGAAAATCGCCGTTTTTCTTTAGAAACATTCAACTGATGACGTCACGAATCATGAACAACGGTCATCATCATCATTATTCTTAATGACACGTTAGACTTTCTTTACACATTTCTGCAGGTAATTTTTTCCCTTTCTAAACAGCGCGAATAATTTTATAGAATTGCAATGAAAGATTGGAAAATTATGCAAATAATCCTTAAAAATAACTAAGTCAATAATCAAATAGGATTAGTTGAAGTAATTAATTCATTGTGGAAAACGTAAATTCTTTTTTTATTCAACAAAAAGAAAAATTAATGAAGGAAAGAAAGTTTAATATTTAACACTAACGAGGGTCGTGTAACTTGGCTTATTAATAGTTTTAACGGAAAATGATCGTAGATTGCTTTAAGTAATTCGTCAAATTTAAGAAATGTACTCTTTGAGACGGGTAAGAGACAATTTATTATCCTTCATCCTTAAGCACTTTGGTTACGCCACTGGCGAACGGATAAAAAATTTCCCGCAAAGTTGCCATGATTGCTTTGTGTTCATGAAAGCTAATTTAAAATGAGATTTTATCGCATTTTGTGCTTGTATATTTCCACTAATTCTAATAATTTACCTTTTTCGCAGATTAAAAATGTACAAAAACAAATTTTACGCACATAGGATGAGATAAAAAAAGGAGATTGAAAAAAAATGTGGTCGTCAGAAGAGGAGTTTACGAATCAAACCAAAAAAACCGGAGAAACAAATTTATCGTTCAAATATTTAACGCCAAGTTCCTTTAAAGTTTTACGACAAGAAAATCAAGTTCGTTTACCTAATCTTTCGTTACCTGTAAACCCGCACAAGTAAGTTAATTGTCGATCAATTTTTCAAATATAATAATTTTGGAAATTTTCAGGATATCTCCCACAGTTAAACGAAAACGAAATGCAGCATTTTCCATCATCGCCGAGTCCGTTAGTAATCCCGTAACACGTAGTCCGTCCCCGACGTCTGGTCGAGTGAGCCCATTTAGAGCACGTGGATTTAATCCGACGGGGTCACGCCATGCATCGCCTCAACCTTCACCCTCGTTCGAAAAAAAGAAAATTTTGACGCATTCCAAAATTCCAAAACTTTCGCGACAGGACAGTTCCACAGACGTCGATTTATCGCCATCTAGAAGAAGTAGACGTAATTTTACTCGACAATTAAGCCAAAGCCTTTCTAACATATCTCCAAGAAATCTTTTATACAAACCACCCCCGAATCCAAAAACGACGGGTCGTCATCATAGAATTCACGCTATACAAAAACTATCACCAATCGACGGAAGTTCGCCAGAACCGAGTCCGAGTCAACGCGCTTTAAGAAATCAATTAACGTCTTCCCCATCTAGAATACCACGTAGCAGAAGCCAACCACCTACAAGAAGTTCCGATAGTAGAAATGCATCTAGACTTAACTCGAGAAACGCGTCTAGAAACGTTTCGCGCAACGCAAGCAGAGAACCGAGCCCTAATAAATTTACCTCTAAATTTAGTTACGTTAAAGCTAAAGTAAACAGTTTTAATGCTGTAAAACCAAAAGTGCCTCCTAAACCACAAGTGCCTAATTTTTCGACGAGAAATAAACATAAAGATAGTGCTAGTAATAATGACTCCGATAAGAGCGGAAGCGTAGAACTAATTAAAGACTTAATAAGTGCGCCCTTTAATCCAGAACTTCGAAGAATCGAGAGCAGCACTAAATTAAATTTTATGTCGCCACACACGGAAGCGGTCGTTTCGAGTACAACCCACACGGTTACGAAGCCTCTAAGAATCGAAGCTAAATTAGAAAGCCTTTCTGACGACTCGTCGAGAGAGGATGGAGATAAAAACGACGTTTATCTACCGGATGCGAGAGCACTTAGTGCTACGAGCGTCTCGTCGGCCTTAAATAGAATGAACGATACCGTTTTAGACACGAAGACGGTTATGCAAGACACGTCGTTAAAAATGCACAATAGATCGACTGGGCCGAAGACGTCTTCGAGCGTCGTTGCGTCTTCACAAACAAACACCACCGACGTACAGAGTAGCGGTTTAAAAGACGTCAATTTAGTAACGAGTAATTTACACAAAGGGAACGAAGCACTCGCAGGTAGTGAAAATCCTAAAGTGACTAGCGAAACTAGTGGAGTGACTAGCGACGGTAATAAAGTGACTAGTGACGGTAATAAAGTGACTAGTGACGGTAATAAAGTGACTAGTGACGGTAATAAAGTGACTAGCGACGTAAATAAAGTGACTAACAATTTGAGTAACGAGCCGACGAACTTTAAAAACGAAGAGAACGGTCTTAGAAGTAACGGGGCGCACGGTAGGGGTAATTTGGGTAACGATAGGAGCGTCATAGGTTTGTCAGTTTTGCCGAAAAGTGCGGACCAAAGCATGGGCGAGAAGGCGAACGCTTTAATGATGGAAGTTCAGCCTATTAGGATAAACGTTAAAGAGAAGCCTATTAATGGAGATTTGCAAAGTGGAAATGTTAGATTTCAACAAAACGTCATCAATGGTATTGTCGAAGGACCGGGGTGAGTTACGGCAGAAAGATGTCTCGCCGTTTTTAGCCCTCAAAAATTGGGGACTCAATATGTTAGATAAAAATAAAGGGGAAGGCGAAGGCAAAGGCGAGAATTAGGGCGAGTAGTAAAAATTCAATGGTTAAATTTAAGGGTCCTGTTTATCTGACGCAATACACCAATTTAATTCTTAATTTTTGTGAAACGTCTTTTTTGGAGACACTATCAAGCACTACTTAAATTCGTGAACTTCATTTCGAGCCGTTTGATCTTGCACAATCGAAAATTTTCGCCTGCAGACTTTTTTCACAAATGCCCATGACCCATGACATGAGACTGTTACTCATAATATTATTTAAAATGTTGAAGGGTCTCTAAAATGTTAGTTATTCCGGGCCTCAAAGCATTTTCTAGACCATTAGAAAAAGTCGGTCTGTGTCATCTGTGTGTAACGACGCATTAAAACAAGAACTGCTAAAGCGATTTTGATAAAATTGGATTGGAGCCACTTTAAAAAATTGCATCCCCCAAAAAAGCTTTTCATGAAACCGATACAGAGAGACCCAACAGATATAGTCCAGTCAAAATAAATAAAAAATCGTGGAAAGTTTGGAAAAACTCGCATAGAGCTGAAAATTGGTACAGACCTTAATTACATTATTATAAATAAAATGTCAAAAGTTCTCATCGATCCCACTGCTGCTAAAAATTTTATTCAAAGTCAAAGGTCGAAAAATGTTTTTTTCTCTCTCAATATTAGTCCAGTCATATTAGACAAATGCATGCCATTTGGGGGAAAACCATCCAGGAGTTTTGAAAATTTGTATGGTTGTTCGTTATAACCTGCAGTACAACGTACTACAAGTCCCAGAGGGTGGGGTGTAAGAGGGGGGAGGGGGGGGCTGTTTAAAAACGACCTTTTCTCTTTCGTGCAAATAACTCACCTTCTACAGATCCTACGTTAATGAAGCTTCTTATGAAAGTTATAGAAAACATTATTAGCTACATGATCGATTATATGCATTTTTCCCATAAGCTTAACTCTTTTCGAGAGAGAAGGGGTTACAGTGAATTTGTTTACGGGATGACACTGTATAAGCCCCCAAGGTAATCACTCCTGGATAATCCGGCACTAGATGAGGTGAATTAGGATGTAATTAAAGAATTCTGGAAACGAAAGTCATATTTGGTTTTGTCTTCACCTATTCTAAAGAAATTAAAAACTTTTTTTTCAAAATTGTAATATTTGTGAGAGTGCTATTGAACTTCAAAAGCTTCTTGCAGGTACGATAAAGATTAACTTATCATATCGCGTAGAATAAAGATGTAGTTCAAGATTTTTTAACCAAAATTTTTATCATATCTTTAAGTTACGAATGAGAAGCTTTTGGAGTTCAATAGCACTCTCACAAATGTTACAATTTCGAAAACAGCTTTCTTTAACCTCTTCACAAAAGGAGAAGACGAAACCTTGCACGATTCTTGTTTTAAAATATCTTTAGCTACGTCCTTTTTCTATCTGACGTAATATAGGAAATCTGTATAGTACCTCCAAGTTGTGAATAAGAAGCTTTTGAAGTTCAATAAAACTCTTACTGATGGTACAATTTTGAAAAAAGGTTTCTTTAACCTCTTCACAAAAGGGGAACGCCAAACCCAATGCGATTTTGTTTTCAGAATTCTTTAATTACATTTTAATTCACCTCGTCGCTCATCTAGTGTAGGATTAACCAGAAGTGGTTAATTTTGGTGGCTGACTCCTTTTGTAAAACTTAAGTGCCATTTACATAGACAGTAGTGTAATCGTTCTAGTAAGGCCAAGAATCGTCTAAAAGCTTGAATAGGGTTTTTTCAATGTGCCCGTTTACAATGAAGTATAGTTGGCAAGGTCGTTGCTAACAATGGTCAGAAAGTTTGTAATGTTTAAACTTCTAGACCACTTTTCTTAGTAAATCGGCACCAGCCAATCATAGAAGCGCATCTCTCTCCCGCGGCCCAGCTATTTGAAATTTAAACAAATATTTAACAAAATAGTTGCTTTGATTTTATTTCTTCATTTTGGTTCTCGGTAGTACTATTTTAATCTCATCGTTCAAGTATTAGAAAAAAAAATAGGAAAAAAAATAAGAAAAAAAAATGATTACCACTAAAGTCTATGTATAGTAGGTTCGTTCTGTAACGTTCTTTTTAGCTTTTTAACTTTAAAAGAGGTTACAATAGTGAATAGAGGCCTCCCATATAAAAGTTTAGTACCTGTGTACCTGTAAGGTTGAAATGTGGGTAACCCTTGTGAATTTTCAGTATTTTTAAAAATCTACCTGTCATATTGTCATTGCTTTTAAAAGGGTTACCCACATTTCAACCTTACAGGTACACAGGTACTTAACTTTTCTATGGGAGGTCTCTATTCACTATTGTAACCTCTTTTAAAGTTAAAAAGCTAAAAAGAACGTTACAGAACGAACCTACTATAAATGGTTTTACGCCACGTTGCCCACTTGGCGAGTTCTAGACCAGCAAACTTCACCATCAATCTGCACTAAGTTCTATGTAAATGGGGCTTTACTCGTCTTACTTCCCAGTTTATACAGCGTCATCCCGTAAACAAATTCGCTGTAACCCCTTCTCCGTGCTATATCTCGAAAAGGGTTCAACTTATAGGAAAAATGTATATAGTCAATCTTGTAGCTAATAATGTTCTCTATAACTTCTATAAGAAGCTTCATCAACGTAAGATCTATAGAAAGCGAGTTATTTGCACGAAATAAAAAAGGTCGCTCCTCCTCCCCTCTCTCCGAGACTTTTAGTATGTTATACTGCAGGTTATAACGAACGACCGTTTCTATTACTTAGTCACTTCTATTTAGTCTAATCATTTTTATTATTTAACCCCATTTTGGTTAAAAGAACGCTACCTATTTTGTCGAAAATTACAAAATTAGCCAAATAAAAAAAGTTTTTCGAAGCACCCTGTACCTATAATAAACCACTTGAAATATCGTAAAAGTATCTGCTGAATTATATCAAAAACTTTATATTTTGACCAAAAATGAGATTAGCTTTCCTATTTGAAATAGAGCACCCCTCATAGTTCATATTTCAACATTTTTGAAACCAGACTTGAGCAATGAGCATGGAGCATCCCATTGTTTAATACTGCTTGATTTGTTAATATTTTGAGAGCTCGTAAAATTAGTTTTAACGTGTACAAAAAAGTCCTGTTATGGCTAAATCAGAGTTCTTTCGTTTAGGGTGGTTATTTTGAGAGTCGATTCAATATAAATATAAACAAAACACGTATTCCGCAGTTAGATGTAACGATAGGATTTTCATGGTCAATAATAATTATTTAAACCAAAAATAGAAATAAGGTGCTATCAACACTTACAAACTTTTTTTTTGTTAATAAACATTAAGCATCTTGATTGAACAATAGAAAAAAAAGTAGCTAAATTGTACGATATCCATCGAAAAAACAAAAATTTCCTCCTGGAAACCCTCGTTTAGGTTAGAAACTTGTAAAAATTGCGAATTTTGACTGAATTTTCGCACGTCAGGACTATTATCGTAAAACTGACTTATAACTTAATTTTTAGGTAATTCTTTAATTGGACTACATTTTTTTGTGCAATAATAATTTACAATTTTATGGTAGGTTAAGGTTAAATTCGTGAAAAAAATAAATAAAGGCTTCGAGTCATAAAACATATCAGACTCGACCTAATGTAGTCCTTAAGGGGTGTTCGGATTTGTTTCTATAAGGATAAGATTGCGTGATCGAAAGACTTTGTGTCCAGCAAGTGCAGAATAGCGTGTCCAGAATTTGCATGAGCGTAGATTATTTAAGGGTTTTTATGTTAAATTTCACAATTTTAAAGCGCATTCTTGGTAATTTTATTAGTAATTCAATTTTATCGAGTTCGTTTTATTGTTGAAAATTTAAAAAAAATTTTAATGAGGGCACAAATATTTTGTCGGACAAAAAAAAATGTACACGCCACTGAATTGGGGGCAATTTAAAATTGCGATAATCTATGAATGCGTTGGTATACGCCAGTCCTCGTGGTCAGCTTGTGAAAGAAAACTCGATATTTTCTCGTTACCTTCATAATTCTTGCGGTTTACTTATAACGAAAATAAGTTACGTTTAAAATTCAAATTGCGTTCCAAAATTTTTTGATGTGTTATTAGTTATTACTATTGTTGTAAAGTACGCTAGTTGCAAAAAACAACGCTCTTATCATTATCAAGACGTTTCGACCCTTAAGTGTTTCAATAAAAAGCTTCTATGGTGCAGTTAAATCAAAAAACTTTGAAAAACATGACGTACATCTACGTCTTGCCGTTGCACGAAAATCAAAACGGCTACGAATTTCTTCAAAATGGAGGGTAACGTTACGACAAATAATTCAAACTTTTCCAATTTATATTTTGATATTTTGATGCTATCTTATTAGTGCGTGCCGATTATGTCACGCCTACTATTCTTGTATAGTTCCTCTTGTTCTCATACAAATTTTCCTCATTATTATTTTTAATTGCATTTCGAACAAAAAAAAACCCACACCAAACGCACAAATTAATAAATCGATATTTCAGATTGCCACCGCCAGAACAACCACAAGAAGAAAATACGAACGACGAAGAGACGCCTAAAAATTTTTGCGGTCGCCTAATGGGTCGCTTTAAAACAAAAACGGCAAAAATCAAAGAGACCAAAGAGAATGGAGAACAAAAAGAAACAAAATCGACACTTTTGTGCTGCATCAAACCTAAAAAACAAGAAGAAAAAGAAGAAACACCATCAGAGCGCGTTAGTAGCGCCGAAAATTTAATTTCGGAAGAGCCCACAAACTTAAAATGGTACCAAAAAATGTGTTGTAAAGGAAATAAAGTTTCAGATACTAGCGGATGTTTCCCAAAGTCTCAAAGAAAAAGCAGTTGGGCCGAACGAACCGATAGTATAGCAAGTGAAAAACAAAGGTTGGTATTACTGTATTACTTTCGTTCGTTTTTAAGAACCGTCAGACTAATTTTTATCACGTCGGGGTCGCCACTTCAGCGTGCCTCTCATTACCCTTATGGCTGTTAGTAGTCGCTTATATAACCAGAATGGGCTTCTTTACGAGTCCTACAAAGCTATGGCTTGGATAACAAATTCAAAAATACCAACAGCTCCAAAATCGACACATTCGTGATTTTGAAGTAATTCAAACTCACTAGCTGCTCGACAGTGATTAACTAATATTTTCTGCACCTAATTTTTGTAATTTACTACCTAATTTTCTGTTGCAGTACTAAAAATACCTGTAAAAACTTCATGAAAAAAATATTTTGCATCAATTTATGCACGAGACGGAAGAAGGAAATTCCGCTTAAAAGAGACTCTTCGCAGTTGAGCAAAAAGAAAAGCTTAACGCCATCTATAACGATAGAAGTGGGTATAATTGGTTGATAAATTTGCACGCCCTAATTTACCCTTTTTTGCAGGAACCAAAACCAAAATTAGACGCGAGTTTGATCGAACACGTGTCACTTATGAAGGCGGCAATTCCAGTTCTGTCAGTTCCCATGGCATGGCTTTGTCTCATTTTAAATGTTTTTATTCCAGGACTCGGTAATTAAAATTAATTACACGAAAGTGACCTTTTACGAGCACTCTTTTTCTAGGAACCATCATAAGTGGATTTTTGTGTTTGTGTACCGGAAAATCGCGCTTTTCATCTGAAGACGGGCCGAAACAGAGAGCGGGGGCGTGCGTAATCGATTTTTTTATCGGAAGCGGACAACTCTTCACGGTCCTCTTTTGTTTAGTCGGATGGGGTTGGTCGATATGGTGGGGTGTAATTATGGTTAAGCTAGCGAGTAAATTAAAACCGTCGTTAAACAACTCGATCGATCTATTAATTTGGTAATTTTTGTAGGAAAGTACAGAAAAATCAAAAGGGTAGAAAAGGCGATAGAAGAAGACGCTAAACGTGCAGACGAGGCCGCTAACGGAAATAATTTAAGAGATCCAGAACGAGGTTCCTGAAACGAAGAGAGACGCGATGTTAGAAAATTTGCAAAAAGCATATCTTTGATCGTTCAAGATTTTTCCTAAAGTAGAAAAAATAATTGGGACGCATTCGTAGCGCAAAATATGCAATAAAAGTTGTTAACGGTCGCAGAAAATTATTTTTATTATAAATAGCGCTCTTAAAAATAAGTAAGTTATAAATAAAATAAAATAAAGTAAACAATATATTTCCGATAGCGTATCGGTATGCCTTAAGTAGTGACTTGGAGAAAAATAGTGAAATTACGATACTTTTCTACACTACAAATACGTTTTTGGTACTTATAAATAAATTTATTTTGAGTGTAATAATTTTAAGATGTAAAAATTATTATATAAGTAGATAGTTTGTTGAAGAGATGTAGTTAAATATTGAATTATTTACTGGCGAAATTATATAATAACCTGCATATTTTTATATATTAAACATTATAAATAATAAATTATCTTTGACATTTTTAGGTACTACATTACCTAAACTATTTTTTACAAAAAAACTACGAAAAAAGTAAACAAAATTATATATTGGCTTTTCCAATAATAATATCATCTATTCCACAAGTCGGGTCTTGAGTAAGAGATAAACTATATTGAGCAGCTACATGGAGCAAACTTACTAAAGCCAAATGTATACTTAGCTCTTTTTTCATATTTTCAGAAATATACTTAGGTATTTCTTTATAAATGCTAGAAAAACGAGTTTCTTTAATAGCCCCTGTTTCTTCATCAAACTAGAAACAAACAATATCAACACGTAATTCAAAAAGCTACTAAAATAAAATTATATTGAGTAGAGACAGCGAGGATCGAGAAACGGCTGACACAAAGCAGCTCATCACTAAAACCCTCCACATAGTTTCTCAATCCAGCTTTGGCAAGCTCGACGTGAAACTGTAGCAGATAATGCATACGGCTGTTATTCCTCAGTTAGTCTAGTCAATGAGTGCTCAAAAGAGGGGTGTAGAGTGCATGAAATAAGCGAGAATTTTTGACTTCAGGGCTTCGTTAGGAGTAGTTAGTGGTGAACATACTAAAAGTCCCCGCCGGACAGAATTTGCGGTCTGATTTCCCATCAGACCGCATACGTATATGAAATTTTAATCAAGCCTCATAAAATAAAAATCCTAGCACTTTAAAAACCGCGTACTGCTGTGGAATCCAAGTTTTTTTGGCACATTTTTCCCAATAACTCCGAAACTATCTGTCCGATACAAAATTTATTTTTTCATCTAAAAGCTCGTTAAATTTGTAATAAAATAAATCAATAATAAAATAAAATAAATAAAATAAAATAAATTTGTAATAAAAAATCTGGTGAAATACTCACACCAGCACGCTAAATGTGTACGTTTTTGCGAAATATGACGATTTCCACATATTCAGTGGGCTAGTGTAGGCATTTTATGGGATTTAATCAAAATCAAAAATAGTAAATTTAACCAGCTTTTAGATGGAAAATAGAAATTGCGGATAGGACAAAAATTTTTGTAGTTATGACCAAAAGAGTACCGACAAATCTTGAACAATCAGCCAAACAATTAACCAATCTTTAAGGAGGGAAGGTACCCGATAATTTTAGAACTTAAATATTTTTTTTCTAGCTTATAAAAAACTGATTTTCAGAAATCGATGATGTGCGGAATATTAGCTAGGGCTGTAGTTAATATCTGTGTAATATAAAAGTCATAATCATTATAGTTTAAAAGATAGATTTTTAGATATTCACGGACTTAATATCAGTTTAATTAAATCGGCGTTTAAACCATGTTATAGAGAATCCCTTACTCCAGGGTATGACATATTTAAAATTTTGTTTATTATTTTGATACTTGTACAATTCAACTTTATTAGAGTTGTAATATGTCTCACTAACACAAAAGTAGTCATATTATCTTACCAAATTGCCCAATTTGCTTCAAACTTTGTTATACCCTGAACTGAATCACGATGATAAGATATACTTTTAAAATTTTATATTCGATGGGTAATTAAAGCCGTACTTATCTAAAATAATTTAGTAAAATATCGCAGAGTAAGTGCGGTAGAGCCCAGAAAAGGATAGAGAAGTACACAAATTTCGGCACTTTACCTGCGATATAAAGGACACAACCCTTCTCGCCCGGGGTCATTTTCTAAGTTTTTGAAGAAGTACAACAAAAATGTATTTTATGAGACTACGAGACTTCCAATTTCATATTAAATGAAATTAGATTTCTAGCCTATTTTTTTTTCATTTTTTAAACCTTTATGCTAATTTCATTTATCGTGCTATTTTGATGTATTCTAATGAATCACATTTTCATACTTTCTTACTGACTAATGACTACAAGTCTACTCTCAACCGCTAATCAAACTACTCAAAAACAATGATAATAATACAAATATTAAAAAACTGAGCAGATGTTTCAAACGAATAGATTCTATTCTTAAAACTCTTAAAAACAATTAAAGATGATAACTATATGCCTTTGCTACAAACAAGGGCATTGTTTGAAGAGATTTGCAAAGTAATGATAACGTTGTTTGAAATCAAATCGTCTTTCTAGAAATGTCACTACCAATTATACGGAGAAGTGTTTATACGAGTCTTGTGGCAAAATTTTCTAGTGGAAATTTTATGGTAGAACACACGAAAATGTTGCTATAGAAAAATATGAGGAAATCAAGAAAGTGGAAAGTCTAGTCAAGCGGCTTTTTTATACCTAAAGAATACCCTCACTTATGTTGTAGCCCTGATGGACTAGTGAATGATAATGGATTGGTGGAAGTCAAGTGTTTGTATTCGATAAGAACCCAAAAAATTAAGGAAAGTTAAAAAAATAAGCAAAACAATATGTGTGTGAAACTTGAGCGGGGTAAATTGTATTTTTAAAAAATTACCAATATTTTTATCAAATTCAAGGTCAATTAAATATATTAGATCGAACTTGTGATTTAATTTTGAAAGATTTAATTTTTTAATTTAATGAGATTAAAGTGCTAGTAGTAAAAATAATCGTGTATACACTACCGTTGCGAAGACTATTATAGACCACGCGTCTTGTAACCCTAGGCGCTTCGCACTTCAGGCTACAATCCTGGCGCTCAATCTATAATAGTACGTATATAAATTAGGAAACGTAAATACATGTATAAAATGATAATTTGATAATAAATACTATAATATGGTATCATTCAGCGTTCTTGGCGTGTGCGTCAATATATATTATCGGGCATAATTCATGAAATACGAAAAAATAAGGGAACCTGACATACATAAAATCAAAAACGTATGTCATTTATTGTATCAACGCACTTCTAATGCTAAGTAACGTTGGGATGAGAGTGGAAACAATAATGAAACTCATAAATTGATGCATGTACGCGCCAAGATTGCTGAATAATACTATAACAACTAGGTAATCTTTGCTATTGGCATAAGTACTTGGCACTTTTACTGTTCTTATACAATGCAACGAAAAGTCGCCACCTGTTTGGTACATACAAAAGATTATGTGTACCTGCTTGTCGATTTTATTTTCTTCATTGTTATCGGTAAAGTTGGCTATTTCTTTTATATTTTATGCTACTTAGCTTTACACGATGTATACGTAGGCTTAAATAAGGCAAGTAAGTTGGGTTGCCTATTTAAAATGTTACGAATTTAGCTAGGGTACCTTCCACCCTTAAACGCGTGTAGTTGCCAAACCCCTAAACCGATTTTAATGTTATATGAGGGCGACCCCCTCCCCAATTCCCTCTCCTCAAACACTACCCTCCAAAACATTAGAATGAATAATTGTTGACATATATGATACAGGTTGTTGGCAATGTAAACGAGAAAATTGGCTCAACATTTCTACCCCCCCCCCCCAAACCATTTTAAATTGAATAAATGTTGAAATGTGAGAGAAATTGTTATGGGTTGATATGGAGGGGGGGGGGTTGTAACGAAAATTTCGAACTGCGAACACTCATGACGACTCATTTTTCGACATTTTTAAACTGTCCTAACTTTGGATCTGGTTGAGCTAAAATATCAGTGATACTGTTATAATTGAAGTAAATTTAATGCTCTACAACTTTGTGTTTGACAATTTTTCTGAGAAACAGTCGTAAGAGACACTAGAAGCAAATGTTTGATAAAAAGTGAAGTTAAAATAATTTTTTTCAAAAATTAACGATTTTCAATAACGTATATCTCGAAAACCGTTGAAAATACGACAAATATGAACAGAAACAATTTTATAGAAAATTTAATTAGCTTTCATTTTTATTCCACACATATTTTTTCTAGAGCGCACCGTTTCCGAGATATAATCGAAAAACCAAAAAATTGTATCTTCTCCCCCCACATGCTCACCTTCCAAGGGCGGGGACTTTTAGTATGTTCACCTACTAACTACTCCTAACAAAGTCCTAAAGCCAATAATTATCGCATATTTCATGCACTCTACAATATATTTATTGACTGGACTAAGTCCCCTCAATATAATTTTATTTCGATGGCTCGCTTTAAATGGAATAATAATTGCTAACCAACCAAAATTTTACATATAGCATTTTTCAGCCTCTTCATATCCATCCTTTTTGCTTTTGACGCGTAAGGTATGTTAATACCTTCAACCTGAAATTTAAAAAAAATTGTAAGAAAACGAAAAAACAATTGAGCATCAAATTTTTGAGATATAGCAAATACAGGGTGGCGCAGTGAAACGGGGAATTTTGAAGTAATCATAATAAACCAATGAATTGTACAAAAATTTTTTTAATGCTGAAAATGTGTTAGGCAAGAGTGGAAATTACATGAGAAATGTTGGAACTAACAAAAAAGTTAAAAATCACTTTTTAAAAATCACATCAGTTAAGTGCTGTCCATTGCGCCTAACACATTCATTCAATCGATTTTGAAGACTTAGCATTGTGCGACGCAATGTGTCTTCTGGAATGTTGGCGACGTGTTCTTCAATCTGAGTCTTGAGCTCAATAAAATGTCTTGGCCTAGTCTGGTACACAACGCTCTTTAGATGACCCCATAGAAAGAAGTCGCATACTGAGAGGTCTGGAGACATTTTTTGCTCCACGGCTTCATGCTTTTCCAGATATTGAAATTCAGCAAACCTGGTTTCAACAAGATGGAGCCACCTCACACACTGCCAATCTGTCAATGGCTGCGCTGAGACGTTTGTTTGGGGAGCGCATAATTTCAAGGAACGCTAACGTCGCTTGGCCTAAACGGTCTCCAGACTAGGGCTGGGAATTTTATTCGATTTATCGATATTTTAAAAATATATATCGATATTTTTTTAAATATCGTGTACCAGACTAGGCCAAGAAATCTTATTGAGCCCAAGACTTAAGGCCTTGTGACACTTACGTAAATTTCATAAGAAATTTACAAACAAATTTATTTGTAAATTTTCTATAAAATTTAGTCAAGTGTCATACACAAAAATTTTTGTGCAAATTTAGTTGCAAATTTTGTAGTAAATATTTAAAACGTGTTCTAATTTCTGATAGTGAATGTGCGCGAAAACGTGCGCAGTCACAAAGGGTACTTTATGCTATCGGTTAAATATGTGCTTCTCCTTCTCAGGGAGTCACGTGGTATTTTTGTTAATAGATTTACAAATTTATTTTATCATACAGCTACAAAAAGTACTTAAAACTTTACAATATACTCAACATTTAACACTTAAGGCATAACCTCAACAATTTTAAATCTTTTTCGTGAAATATTTCTACTCTGTGCTTATGGGGTTAACTTAGAATATTTCTCTTTTGTCCTTAATTTGTTTTTCTTAGAATACTTCTCTTTTATGCTTTGAAATTGACTTTTGAATTTTGAACGCGGTTGTTTGTTTAAACTGGAGTCCGCACGCTCAAGCCGACGATAAGGGTGAAAGTTGTCTTTACCTGCGACAGGTATCAGTTTGTACGCACGCGTTGATACTTCATTTTTGTTCATTTTGTATAAAATTTTATGCAAGTGTCATACAGGCAGCGCTACAAAATTTACTAACAAATTTGCAACCAAATTTACAAAAAAAATTTTGTGTATGACACTTGACTAAATTTTATAGAAAATTTACAAATAAATTTGTTTGTAAATTTCTTATGAAATTTACGTAAGTGTCACAAGGCCTTTAGATTGAAGAACACGTCACCAACATTCCAGAGGACACATTGCGTCGCACAATGCTAAGTCTTCAAAATCGATTGAATGAATGTGTTTTGAATGATTTTTAACTTTTTTGTTATTTCCAACATTTCTCATGTAATTTCCACTCTTGCCTAACACATTTTCAGCATTATTGTATTGTAAACTTTTTTACTTTATTTTGTAATTTAGTATTTCTATGTTCTTGTTGTTATTAACAATTTTGCGTTTAGTTGAGCGCTAGCAATTGTTTCGCCGCCTACTGTTTTGAGTGCCTATTTCAAATAGGCGCGTTTTCGGCGCTACTCAATAATCGATTTCTGCGTTTATTTGATTAGATAATTATACTGAGTGATATATCGTTGGAAAGACAATTTTAGGCTGTTTCAGAATATGTAATAACAATGGATAAGTTTCATTTAAAATTTTGAATGTATTTGCTATATCTCAAAAAGTTGATGCTCCATTGTTTTTTGATTTTGACATATTACTGCAAATAAAAAGTTACACACCTATTATTGTATGTAACAATTCTTTCAAATTCCTAAAATAGCCGAGATATTCGCTATGACATGTTATTACAGACTACGTACCTATTTCAAAAATCTGAGCTAAATTTACTTTAAAAAACCTCTTATAACCATAAATAAATAAGATCTGACTAACCAGCTGAGGCATTTCAATTAAATTATCTCGATGAAAATTTTGAGCGGGTTGTGAAGCGCTCGCAACAGATTGCAAATGGACATCCATTAGGTCATCATTGTTTGTCTCACATCGAGAACCATCATCGAGTAAATTTTGCAGATCGTTTGAGTCGTCTTCGCTATCATGGTGTAAATCTAATTCATCTTTCGCTTCCACATAAACATCAGGTTTCATCAATAATGGACGCCTGTTACAAATTTTTGTAAAGTTACAAGACAAGGGCAAGGTAACCCTAAAAATGTAAAATGTAAATGTACAAAGATAAACGATAATAAAAAATACACCTACTTGGAAGGATTATTTATTTTACGATTGTTTGCTCTATATAAATCATTCATATCGAATCGGGGACCTTCGTCGTAGAGATTCGCAGGTTGAATTTTGACTTTTCCAACTTGACGACTCTTCTTTTGTCCGCCAGCACAAACTGCCGCTAAAGTTACGTCGAAATAAAATTGAGAAGGACTTACTAATAGGTCACTCACTTCTCGGACGGATATACTTCAACTTCCAATGATGAGGTCCAGCGCATATTCTAGTAATCATTTTATTTCCAGCAAGTTTAATCGTATCCACGAACGAGTACCCATTTTTATCGACAATGTCTCTTATTGGTCTACAATTTCCAATAAAACTGACCACATTTGTATTAACTGGACCATCTTGATCTTCTTCTAAATTCGATTGATAACCGATCTCACCGTCACCGAATAAATCATGAATAGAGCCATCCAAATGTGGTTTGGGTGCTCCAGTTTCGTCATAATTTAGTACTTCTTGATCGGAAGCTTCGTCGTCCAGTCTTCGAACAAATAATTAAAATACAAAGTTCAATTTCAATCTTTAAATTTTTAAACACAACTACGTACAAGTCTTGTTCTTCATCGCATGGATTCCATTCGTCGATTGCGAAATTTGAAAAAGGGCCACAGAGTTCTATATTATTTATGGGCAGTAAGTTAATTGGGTAGGTTTTCTCGTAATTAATTTTGGAGTCTATTTTAGTATACGTGGGCCACCCGAGTGGTTCGTTCCTGGAAAATTATTTGATCAAAAGCTAAAGTTTGTGCTACACGCCATACGGGAAGGAATAACACAAGTGCACAACTGCACACCTTTCCATTGATACTCTTAGTTTTCCCGTAGGATAAACTGGTGAAAAGGAATCGGCAAAAACGTTCAAAACAATGTTAAATTCCCATGCCCACTTTTAGTGGTGTACACCCGGTTAGTGAAATTTGACAGGTATGTAGGTAGGCATTTGATAGAGCTAAATGACCCCATATAAGCATAACTCTTTTGTTTATCCAACGCTATAAAAATCCAATATGGAAGGAGCCATATTATGAAAACAAAAGTTGGTCCTAAAAGCTTGAAAATCTAGTAGGCCCAAGGAATATCGGCTCCAGGGCCGTCCTTAGGATTTGCGAGGCCCAGGGCAAAAAAATTGCGAGGCTCACATGACTGCGCCGCAGGCGATTTTTCAAAAAGAGGCGTGGCCTAATTTAACGGCTTTTAGTAAAAACTAAGGCCGTGGTGAGAAAAATTTTTCGAGGGGGGTTTACAAATAGATCCGGACAAAGAGCAATTATGCAAATTTTGCGTCCCTCGACTCAAAAATAACATAAAATAGCGCCTGTTTTTGCCTGTTCAAGGTCAAACGGCTTAAAACGAAATTCCGCA
Source organism: Malthinus flaveolus (assembly GCA_950108345.1). Taxonomy (NCBI): domain Eukaryota; kingdom Metazoa; phylum Arthropoda; class Insecta; order Coleoptera; family Cantharidae; genus Malthinus; species Malthinus flaveolus. The sequence continues at coordinate 15,856,112 of OX467287.1, read as the reverse complement.
ATTTTAATAGCGATTGATATTGTCTCCAAAAAAGATGTTTTATAACAAAATTTTTTTGATTTTTTAAGTGAAAATTTATTGGCAATATCTGAAAGAACAGGAAAAGTTCTTGTACCTTTTCAAGTAACGATTGTAGAGCCAAAACGACTATTAAGAAAATTTTTCCTAAAGAATGAACTGATGATTAATTATCAGTAGCACGAGGCCCGGGGTCTGGGCCCCACTCGCCCCCCCCCTCCCCCCAAGGGCGGCCCTGATCGGCTCATATTCGTTTAAGTTTTTCAGAACATTTCCAAACCTTTCAAAACTTTCTCATCCTTAAAGTTGACTTACGGAAGTGCTAGAGCGTATCCACCATAATTCATTGGCAATTTTTTGGTGAGTAAATCACCGGTGGAACTCATTGCTAATTTATCTGAAATGCGAAGAAAATTCGATTTGCATTTCACAATATCTTGTACTAGTGAGTTGCGATCGTTGACTACTGTCGTCTTGTTAGCTCGAGTTCGTGGCCTTCTGTTTTCGCGTTGCCTACCTTGTACTTGTACATTCTCGTTTGCTGTTAAACATAAAGACTCAACTTTAGGCAGTTGCACGTGACAATAAAAACGTATTATTTACTTTCTTCGTTGTGCGCTTCGACTCTCGTCATCGTGCTTGCTAATTTGAGCCCAGTGGAATGGATCTCATCAACCCTAATTCCGTAAATTTTTGCGCTTGTATCTAAAGAAGCGCCTGCAACGTGTAGCGAATTAGTGGAAAAATTTTGTAGTACGATACGCATATAATCGATTATTTTTAAATTCCACGCATTAGTTTGAGATATTTTCTACAAAAATGTTAATTTATAAATAAATTTAAAATAAATAAATTTCCGCACAAAGTTACATTTTCGGCAAATAATTTGAGACAAAGATGAAAGTGTTCTCTCATTTCGTCGTCAGTAACTGTCGGTGATTGCGGTAGGCTGACTAAAGATGAATTCCTTCGAGAATCTGGATCGGACCGCCGGATGGACCTTTCTAATTCATCGTCAATTTCGGGCTAAAAGTACGAGATGAGAAGTATTCGTCAAAATAAGCCCAAAATGAACATGCCAACCAGCCGAAATGCTTGCATTGCGCGAGCAATTTCACAGCCGTTTATATTTCGGTTCCGTTTACTTTAGCGAATGTGTGCGCCCCTTTCAGAAAAGTAATATGAGATGGCGTTCCAAACAAGAAAGTTGGGATTAATACTATAGTCCATTCAAATTCAAGGTGCAGTGGACATAAACAAATATACGCAGACTGCACGTGATAATGGTGAGCACACGAAAGGGCTAGTAGATTGAGCAGAGGCGGATTTAGGTAGTAGTGGATTTTAATATTACTAAAATACTATTTTTAAGACCTTTGTGTTGTTTATGCTAACCGCTGTGTTTTTAATCTTAAAGGGTTCTATAACTCTTTCCATTTTAGAAACATTTTGAAATGAGCCATTCCCATTACTAACTAAATAATACATCTTAAAATTCTTACTCAGTACGGCCTCGATATTTAAGGGGTGGGACTAATACCTGCAGCCAATTGCAATTGAGCACGATGCAGTTGATCACGGTTGTCATTTACTGCACCTTGAATTTGAATGAACTATAGAAACACGCCCATCTTACCAAAATATTTGCACTTGTGTCGTTATTAAATAATGGCCTCTTTGATTTTTGCGCACTTCTCCTAATTGCCTGCTCTCTTAAATTACTAGTTTTTGAGGTCGAAGACATTTTCAACAAAGACTACGATTTGGCGACTATTTTGAAATTAATTAAAAGCAAAACGATAATTTTAGCATAAATATACAAATTTTAACGTGTGAAACTTATCAAAAGTAGTGCAGGCACTCGCCTTATCTGTTAATATTATTTGAAAATGTATAATTTATTCGTTCGCTTTATTGGAGGAAATTCAATTACTTGGATTAAGAATTAAATGGGCAATCGACTGGAATTCTGGAAGAACTCGTTTTCAGACAAGTATGTTGAGCTAAAATGTAATCCCAAACTTTTGAACCAACTATTTCGATAAATTTGAGTTATTCCTGTAGAAACCTTCCGCTTCCAAGTAAGTTGTATATAGGTCGCAGTCCGTATTTTTTAAATACCTACTCAGAATCAGAGACGTGCATCCAACAAAATTGATCCTATTACAGTCTGTCATTTTGCCAATTGCATACCTAGCGAGTTTCAAAGTAATTTTTTTAAATTTCAGGTTGAAGATATCAACATTAAGATGGAGAACGCTGTACTAATATCAAATTTGGTTGGTTAAAAATTATTACATTTAAAGCGAGCCATCAAAATAAAATTGCATCAAGAGGACTGAGAAATAGTCAAAACTACAACTATACAGCCGTACGCATCTGCTGCAGTTTAACGTCGATTCAAAAGAACACAAGTGCTGGTGAGGGCTCAAGAGCCGTTACCCAAGCTTGCCAAAGCTGGATTTGGGAAACTACGTCGAGTAATAAGCTGCTTTGTGTCTACCGAGGTTTATTTAAGCGCAAAAATTTAATGAAGAACGACGATATGGGCGATCCTTAGCGTACCTACTCGATACAATTTTATTTTAGTCGCTTTTTTTGGTTTGTGTTAGTGAAGCTTAAAGCGGCGTCCAGACTATCGAACTGAGTCCTAATTGACTAATGGAGTTTGGATCGCTAATTTGGACGTGTTTTTTGTTCGCAACGAGGCTTGCCTCGAAGCTCGGTTCGATAGTTTGGACGTCGCTTAAGATAAATTTAGAAAAAACTCGATCGCTAGTTCTACCAATTCTGTAAGCTGCAACTCTATATTATGTAAAACTGCAGGACCAACACTTTCTTGTTGGCCTTTTGAAGTTTGAAGCCCAACTCCAAACTGTTCCACACTAAAAATAACGGTTTGATATAATTTGACTTACCTTAATTTATATTTAAACTTTTGCGAGGAATTTCAAAAATAATAATGATCGGTATAGTATTTAGGGATCCTTACATCAGTTCAAAAACACATAAGATTTTAAATATAATAATTTACTCGTCAGCATCAAAATAAATAACTTACAGTAATTAAAAAAAATCACTTAATTTCAGTTACACTGAACCCTAGCAATTTGCCGATGCAATACCAAAGTTTCTTTTTCTTCTCTCCCATAACAGCGTTTTTCTTCAATAAATAAAATTAGAAACTTAAGCGCAAGGGCAAAGTGCTAGTAACTATTTGGCGTACATTTATGCATGTAAATTTATTATATAATCATTATATATAATATTAATACTTTCGAGACTTTTAAATATATATTTACATATAGCTCAGAAAATACATACATTTATAAATTGTATAGATTGATGTGTTGCATGTCTTTTGTATGTATGTATTTATGTTCCATATGATTCCATGTATTTTTGAACGTGTAAGCAATGTTTGAATGTCTTCCTTTACAAAATTAGAGCTTCCGACGCGCAAATAATAAATTCTCTCGCTCGAACAAAAGAGTAAAAGAAAGAATCATTTGGTCGAGAGTAATTTTGGTAAAGGAATAGTTTCGAGTAAAAGACTGGAATTGAGGTGTAACAAGACAGAGACAGACTAGCAACGCTAGAGGCACAGATAATTGACTCAAACTAATGTTTATTACGACACGTATTGTATAGTATTATTAATAATTAATATTATTATAGTAGAATGTTGAAACGGCCCAAAATAATACTACGACAAAAGAATATATTATGATAAAACGACCTCCGACGTCTAAAGGCCAAATCAATTTAATTTATTTAATGCGACCGATCAAATTTTTGTTTACGTCGGAAGCCGTCTAAAAATTTACTATGAATTTAGAGATATAAATTTGATTTCCATACGCGCTAAAACAGCGACTACATCTAAAACAATAGTGCAGAAATTTAAAATCTTAAATTAACTTGCGATATTTTTTTCTTTTATTATTCAAGTATTGCTTGAAATGAGCAGAACGAGATTTCAAAAAACTGCACCGATACAGACAAAATAACTCCCTATTTTAGCTCTAACAGTATCGACTAACATTATAATACTATGCGTAAGATCTACACTAAGTGTCTTTTACGAATTAAAAACGACGACCAGATCTTGGGAAAAATCAAGAATGGCATCGGTTTTCTTTTTTTTGTCACTTCTGAGTGTGATTTTTAAAACGAAACAACACATATTTATGCGTTAATTAATTAAATAACAAAAAGACATCAAATGTCGAATATTTGCCGATCAAATTCTGCAACTACGTATACATGAAGTTTTAAAACTTTTCACAAACAAATCCACTTATTCGATTTAAAAGCCGCATATGTATAGCTCAGGCGCCGACGGTTCCAACTAGAAAAATAGACCAAAATGGCAGAAATACTTAGGTGAAGGTAAAAAAAATCAAATCAAGTTAAATTTGCAATTTCGAAAAATCGATTTTTGCCAATTTCCAGGAAAATGCGCAATTTAGAGAAAATTGGATAACACCATTTTAAAGATTAGGTACTTATACGCAAATAGCTAGATATTTATACGAGCGATAGTTTTTTCATAAAACTGAAAGTGCGCCACATCTTTACGTCGACAAATATACCTAAATAACTCAGCTTTAAAATGGCGTCGACCAATTTGAAAGAAATTGTCCCAAAAACATTTTTTATTTCCAAACCAATTTCTTTCAAAGAGGAAACTTTATTTTATTTTTTGTTACGACTTCATCTACAATCACCGTACCTCGGTATCATTTTGGTATTTTTTAAAAGTCGATCCCCATTTTTGACTCCGGCGACTGGGCTAGTATGTGTTTGTAGTCATTATTACATAATGTGAATACAGCACACTTACATACACAGAGACAAAACACACTTTTATAATTTCTTTTTTTATCGGCATTCTTAATTATTTTATTGACATTTAGCTATTCAAAACATGCGTATCGTTCGCTCGATAAATAGACTTAAACTTATACGTACACACTTTGTCTATTATCAAGTTGATACACATATAATTGGGAAGACGTCGAACTAAAGTGAATTTATTTATAATACAAATCTACTAGGACGGCCCTTATTTTAACCAGGATTCGCCTCCGAGTAGGTCTCCAAAAAACAAAACAGAGTGCGTAAAACGGCAACTTTTGTGCAGTGGATTTCATAAACGGCAATAGACGGAGAAGAAGTTTAAATAGTCAATTTACACGATGTAAAATGTCGAATTCGGAAATTACTATATGAATCCTCTCAGATCTCCAGATTTAGGTCCCAGCTCGGGCGCCATTTATTGTTCCGCACCGTTCAAAAGTTTATCACAAATATTCATCGACCTAAGAAACTTCATAATAATTAACGATTTTTTTCAATTCGACCGTCTCACGATAGCGTTCACGAAAGAGACTATTTCAGTAACTTAATCTGTATCACACTCGCTTGATATGTGCTACGAAGTTGCCGTTCGATACACTGTTTGTTTTCGGTATTTGGAGCCCACTTTGAGAGAGCGGACTCGTCAAAATTCAATAATAACCCAAATAAGAACCATCCTAAAGAGCTACTACACATTAGAATATTTTTTGACCCTTCTTTAGGTGACATAATTATTTTGTTAAAAATTTAAAGCATCTAATATTTTTATTAGTGTAAAAATGATGTTTTCTTTATTCCTATTAAACAGCCGTAATTATTTTTTGGTTTTCGATTAATAACATTTACCACACTCGCACGCTCATTAATCTTCTTAATTTTAAATATTTACGCCTGAATAATACGATTAATTGACAATATTTTCTTATCCAATAACAAAATAATGTGTAAAAATTGTTCTTTCTTTGTTCAAGTTGTAATAAATAAATTCAAAGCGTAGGTACATGTAAATACGTAAAATTTTTGAATATGTTTATTCCGTCTATATCCTATGATATGTGTCAAAATATGTGTGTATTAAATTTGAATATGTTTAGCACATGCAATTCGTGAAATTGGTAAATTTAATTTAAAAATAGTTGCAAGAGGCAAAACTTTTGATTAAACTTTTATAAGCCGCATTCATAAACGTTTTCAAGTTTCAAAAAATTAAGTCGTTTACGCTTAAAATACTTACAATACTTTTATCTAAAGGTCTCAGAGGCTTTTGAGACTTACCGAGGAGATCAAAAATTATTGCAACACGTGCATTGGCGCAGTCGATTCTCAAATTTCTCGATACGGGGGCTCATAGAACATTGTTTATATCGTAAGTTGGAAAATTCGTATACGAGTGGCCCCATAGTGTGACAAAGGCAAATATGTCCTTTACAGTGAACAATAATAAAAAACAGGACAGGACAGGAACTTTTTTATCCCGTTTTTGGAAGTCAAGTAACTTTGATGTCTTAAATAGAACACCCACTATTTTATTACCCCATATTGTCACATCTTTCGACATCAGATTTTGAATGAACTTGGATGTCCTTTATGGAGAGCAATTAATGTAAGATTGTGAAATTTTCAGTTTCCATTTTCAACATCTGATGCGTGTAAACTTCCCAAGCTTTGAATGTTAAAATAATGCGCAATGCGTACTTTAGGACGTAAAGGAAATACTTAATTTTGCCAAACTATAGAACCACCCGGTAAAAAAAAAAACGATTGTAGGCAATGTGGTCGTATACTGGACGTTTAATAACGTCTAGTACATTTAAATTAACTTAAAAGTAAAAAAAATCCCATAAAATTTCATAAAACAATTTGAGAGTTCGTTATTTGTTATTTCTATTTATTGCACCTTCAATCAGTTATTATAAACTAAAGAATAACCCTAAAATTGATTCCAACACCTTTTGGCGTACTTTTACAAATTTATTAAATAAACTTCTACATCGAATAAATTACTTTTCTGAACGAAAAGAACTTGAATTACGTTTATGAATAAGATCTCGAATTAAATATTATAAACAAAAATGATTAAGTATTAAAATTGAAGTGAAACGAATGATATGAATCGACTTCTAATATATTGACTAGAAATAGCCTATGAAAACGATAAAAAGTCTCTTGTAGCACATGCCGAAATAAGTGATGGGCCAATAATCGTTTAACGACGGCGTATCGTTGCTCATATCTATTTGCAATATGGCACTAGAAAACAATAATAATAACAAATACATTTTAAATGAAAATTAAGTCTATAACAAAATCGTATGTATCGTTGTAACTAAACAGTATTTGTTAAGGGGAGTACGTAATTTTAAGTTTGACTGAAAATGTACTTTTTTCTTTCATCTTGAGATATGTACGTACTTTGTTAAAAACTACAAAAACTGTAGTTTTAAAATATATATGTGACAACTTTTAAGGAGCAAAAAATGTCACAATAAAAATACTATAAAAATATGCCACCGATAACATTCATACACTCCTAATATCTACAGAAGGAATAAAATATTTACTTTCCAGAGGAAAAAAACCCTTAAACAAGTTAATACGAATTACGCGAGATTTTTTTTCTCGCGTTTAAAGTAGAATATTTGAAAAACTAATTGTAACAAACAAAACATCTTATCAACTAAATTCACGTTTTCAATTCAAGGGATAACTATCTTTTTTTTTTTTTTGAATAAAACTACAAAAAGTAACACATTTAAGTACTTAAATTAAGCACAAACGCCACACTTAATTTTTGACTAAAAAAAGTGTTGCAATTGCACCGATGTCTTTCGTGTACGGTATAATATAAGGTTAAGGATATGTATTGGTCATTTATAATTGGGAAAAATTAAGATTTCTACTGTTGATCTTGATCCATGCGTCGCTCGCTCGAACCGTTGCTCGAATTATTGTCACCATTACGTATCGACATAGTACGCGATGACGAAAAGCACAGTTTCATTATAAACGGAAATTTGGTACCTGCATCAAATAATTCGTATCAATTTCAATACTTTAAATTAACAAACTATTCATTATTCAAACTCGGTTCTCTAACTACGGGTATACTGCGAAAACTAAGTGATGCGAAGCAGTTTTAAGTTGCGATTTAAAAAACTGTTTCTCAATTTTTGAACTTATTAAGGCCCAGTTGTATAAACGAGATACTCTCGGAGTCAGAGTTAACCCCACGATCTTAATATAGAGGTTAGATCTTAGCGTGGATTCGATTAGGTTAGCTCGTAGGCACTTGGTCCAGGGTTGACCCATCAATATTATAGAGTCAAATATATTCCAATTTAATTCAGAATTAGTTGTTAGGTTGCTCGTGGAGTTAACTCTGACTCCGAGATTAGCTCGTTTGTACAACTGGGCCTAAAAGAGACATCAAAAAACAAAAACACGTTTCGTAGACAAGCTTTGGCGTTCACACTCCCTTTCTAAATTTTCAATCCGATGTTTCGCTTTTAGACGGCCGTATTACTCTAATCAGTGAGTTGATGTCAAAACGTCGCCATCAAAACGTATTTTTTGTTTTTAATCTCTTCAAACTTGACATAAAACGCTATTTAAAAAAACAAATTAAAAATAATTCTTTATACTGGTTTTTCTCAAAAGATCTCGGAAACAAGCGATTTACGAAATATTTTTTAGCATCGAATTACTCAGCTTCTTCGCGTCTCCTATCGTTTCCTAGATCCCTTTGCTCTTTATTACTCAGAACAGACCTGCTATCGCAGGAATTGAACTTATTAAAAGAATTACTCGTCGCCTTCTGAGATACAAAAGGTTTATTTAATCTCAGACAGTATGGTAAAGTATAATTAGTACAAACCTGGACTGTCGATAGCAGCATGATTACACGCCATAACAGCGGCGACTGCTTCGCTCGTGGTGTCGAATTCGAGTAGTCCAGAGCTGGAGCGTTCTGATTTCATTGGAAATAGTTTAACAGCCTTTGGAGGAACTACATCGTAGTCTTTAAATACTTGCACTAATTCCATATCCGTTACTTGTGGTGGAGTATTAAAAAAGTGCAAAATCTGAAATAATAAATTACAAATTTTTAAATATTTAGGGTTAATTAGTTAGATAGATCTAATACGTTGTAAATCAACCCCAACATACACACATAAGTGAAAAAACTTTAAATGAGAAAATTTGTTTTCCACCAAACGCCTCAAGAATCGAACCCAAGACCTTGCTATTTCCGGTAGCACGCCTATACCAAATACGCTAGGAGGTTAACATAATTTTCACAAAGCAATCCGGTATTGTTAAATGCGTCGCGAAAGCGAAATATATATAAATCAAATTAGGCTACCGGAAATAGCAAGGTCTTGGGTTCGATTCCCGAGGCGTTTGGTGGAAAACAAATTTTCTCATTTAAAGTTTTTTCACTTATGTGTGTATGTTGGGGTTCATTTACAACGTATTATATCTGAAATAATGGCCAGTTAAGTCACTTGGTCAATCAGTTAAACAATAGAATCAAAGCGACCAAGCTAAATGAATATATGTCCTATCTGTCTCTGATCTTCTTATACGAAAAAAATGATATTTAGTGTACACCTTGTCGAGAAGAGGAACGATCGCGAGAATATTAGCTGCGTACAATAAAGAATGAGAAACGCTACTTCTCTTCTACTTCTTCTTTCTACTCTCGACAAGTTGTAGCTCGTATCACCATAGAAGGAAGAGCATTTTTGAAACTTGAAGTACCCACCTTGCTTGGAGGTTGAATTCTATTCTTACTAGCCATAGTTGGATTCATAAATCGATTATTTTTGTTATTGATATATTCTTTATAAGACGGAGACTTATCTGGAAGTGGATATGGATTCGTTACTTCGCTTAAAAATTGCTGTTTACTAAAAGCCAATTGTAATTTATGTTCGACGATGTTTCTATTGTCGTCTTCTTTTTGTAAAAGAGGCGTCGCGCCCGTTAAACCAACTATAACGTTATTTAAATTTTGTACACATCTTTCTACAGCCACGCCGTCGCCTAATTGTACCATCGCGGTCCCCTCTTTCGATTTCAAAAATTTAATCTGCAAAATAAACGAAATGAAACATTTAAACGTGATACAAAAGTATTAAATTTATACCCGAGCTACATTTCCATAAAGACACATTAAATTAAATAATTTATCGGCGTTTGTTCGCAGTGGATCTAAGCCGTAAACCATCAGTACAGATCCGGGCTGTTGAAAAGGCGTACTTCGTTGCTCGCGATATTCAGTTATCGATTGTGCTGCTCCTTTACGATAATTATCGGGACCGAATGGCTCACCGTAACCTGGACCGGCACATATTTCGTCATAACGTTGTGACTCGTGAGAATAAGCATCTGAAATTAAAAAGACATTCAAGTTACGACACAATTATTTTTACAATAAATCTATAATCATCAATCATTCTTTGTTCTCTTAAAAGGTAGATCGATATGTATTGAATACTCGAGCAACAAAAATGTCCTGCATCATTCTAAATTTATAACTCGACGTACAAACGACTAATAATTAATTTTGTTCGTTTTACTTATTCAAACAATTTAATCGTGTAATGAGAGGATCAAAATTGAAATTACATTTTAAAAGTTGAAAACAATTTTTTAATTACCTAAACACCTCGCTATTTGAACTTTTTTTAAAATTAAAACTGCCTATTAAAAGAATTACAAAGTAATTTACACAAAGTACATTTTCTATTACGCAAAATAATTAGAAGTAAAGTTGAATGAGATGCATCAAAGTTTTCGGAAAGCAAAATGGAGAGAAGGAGATGGTCCATCCTTGTCTGTGTTTGTTGACTAACTAGTTAAGCCCTATTAATCCGGATCAACAAAACATCGTTACTTGTCTTCCCTCCCATCGATTACTGGTGCAAAATTTTTCGTTCCGTTAACAGATTACAGAAGCGCTCTTACAGGAGACAAAATAATTCAGAGAAGAAAAAACGACAATAAATGTATATAAGGTAATTCTATTTCAATTTCTGAAAACTTCAGGGATGGTAGAATAAGTCAAAGGGTTATGGGGCGTACAACGCTAAAAAAGAAGCCATCTCAACCCTAAACGAGCCGCTCATAAGAAAGATATGAAACTGATTTTCTAGTATTTAATGTGCAATAATTAGGGTGGCGCAGTAAAATTTTCAACTAATTCGGTATTAGTTAGAACAGTTCAAAACAATTTCAAAATTTTCCACACCACTGTTTTTCGCTACAGCTCGAAAACGCTACAGCAAACGGTTTAGGCGCGCTAGAGCGTGTTAAAGTTTATCAAAAATACCAAAATTCTCCAAAAACTGTTTTTCCGCTCCAACTCGAAAATTACGCACTTTTTGAGAAAAGTGCCTCTATATAAAAATAAAGTCAATTCTATTTCCTACAAATTATATCTCTTAGGTATTCTCCTCGAAAAAGCTGTTTGGGCGCTAAAGCGCGTTCAAGTGTGAAAAACATTCTAAAATTCTCCAAAAAACTGTTTTTCGCACAACTCAAAAATTACGGACTTTTGGAGAAAAGCGTTTCTATACAAAACTAAAGTAAATTATATTTCATACATATTATATCTATTAGGTATTTTCCTAGAACAAGCGGTTTAGGCGCTAGAGCGCGTTAAAGTTTGACAAAAATTCCAAAATTCTCCAAAAACTGTTTTTTGCTACCACTCAAAAATTACGCACTTTTGGAGAAAAGTGTGTCTGTAGCAAAATATAGTAAATTCTATTTCCTACAAATTATATCTTTTAGGTATTTTCCTCAGATAAACGGTTTACGCGCTAGATCGCGTTAAAGTTTGACAAAAACTCCAAAATTCTTCCAAAAACTGTTTTTTTGCTACCACTCAAAAATTACGCACTTTTGGAGAAAAGTGTGTCTGTAGCAAAATATAGTAAATTCTATTTCCTACAAATTATATCTTTTAGGTATTTTCCTCAGATAAACGGTTTACGCGCTAAAGCGCGTTAAAGTTTGACAAAAACTCCAAAATTCTTCCAAAAACTGTTTTTTCGTTACAACTCGAAAATTACGCACTTTTGAAAAAAGGTGTATCTGTAGCAAAATATAGTAAATTCTATTTCCTACAAATTATATCTTTTAGGTATTTTCCTTAGATAAACGGTTTACGCGCTAGAGCGCGTTAAAGTTTGACAAAAACTCCAAAATTCTTCAAAAAACTGTTTTTTGCTACCACTCAAAAATTACGCACTTTTGAAAAAAGTGTGTCTGTAGCAAAATATAGTAAATTCTATTTCCTACAAATTATATCTTTTAGGTATTTTCCTCAGATAAACGGTTTACGCGCTAGAGCGCGTTAAAGTTTGACAAAAACTCCAAAATTCTTCCAAAAACTATTTTATTTGTTTCTCATTTGTAAACGTCAGTTTCCAAAAACACAATATTAATTAAGAAAGTTTATTTTATCAAGTCACTAACTTGTAAAACTGACAGTTAACTTGCAAAATTTTTACAAGTTAGTAGTATTATTTACATTAGAAAATTTTGTTTTATCGTCATATATGTTGAAAATCATGGTACAATTGTTATTTCCAGTAACACAGATTTTTGATGATGAAAGAGTTGATACTGATGATGATGAACCATCTGTTGACTCAGAAACTGCTGAACTCGAGGACTGCAGAACATTTGTACTCTCCTTACTACCAAATAATTTGCTAGACATTTCGATTTTTTTGTTGACCGAATCATCGACATAACTCATCGCAATTTCGGTGCTCTTCCACCCTCCTGCACGCTTTAGTGCTAAAATATCTCCACCCGAATCCGCAACCATAGTGGCTCCAGTTCTGCGAAAAGAGTGGCCGGTGTATAACTCTGGGTCTTTTAAACCTAAATATTTCGCTATTTGCTTTGGGACACCACCAATAGTGTGCTGGCCAGCATTAAGGGAAATGCACTTTCCATGTCGGTATGTCAAAAAAAATCTTAGGCTTTCTGTTCCAGGAGGCCGAAGATTTACATATTTTCTGTATAACATGCAGGGCTTGAAGCTGCAGCCATCATCGGTTATGGTGAATCTTCTTGTTGTTAAATTTTTTGTTTGCCGCAATGTCACAATAACGTATTTTCCCATATCTTCTATATCATTCATGTTTAAGGAGAGAATTTCGTCTCATCGACAACATCCAAAAATCCCAAATATTGTTACAATTTTCGCCAGCAACCACTGGTCATCAGGAGCATGTAAAAGAAATTGTTCAGTCTCTTCTTTACTTAATACCTTGGCCTTTTTTGGCGTATAACGCTCATTGTTTCGTTTCAGAAACGCTATTACCTTTTGAAATCTGCAAATGACAACTAAACGTCATATTTTTCAATAAATTTTTTAAGGAAAACAAACCTGCGAACAGGGGCATTTTCTTTCATTTCCAATCAGCTTTTCAGCATAGACCATTTTGCCCATAAAGTATTAGGGCTGAATCTAGCTGATAGTTGATTCAAGTAGACCAACAAAACATCTTCAGTTACCCCAATCACACTATTTTTGTTTTGCCACTTTTTGAAGTCGTCGTATTCTCGCTCGTACCTGGAAGCTGATTTTGCAGGTAATAAACTTGAAGCTACACTGCTGGCTGCCTCAATAATTTCTTTTGGTACATTCATCTTCGCTTTCGCAAAAACAAATGTAAAGAAAAATAGACAGACATGTTCATGGCAACACTTCCATAGCTTACGACATTTGCGACAAATTATTGAGATTTTTTTGGAATTTATCTAACCTTTTTACAAATGAGAAACAAATAAAATATAAAACAATACACGCAAGGTAACGGGTTTTACTGGCTCAAGGAGGTAACTGACTCGCCTACGGCTCGTCAGTTATATCCTCCATTCACCAGTAAAAACCCTCTTACCTTGCTAGTAATGTTATATACTATTTTTGCTACCACTCAAAAATTACGCACTTTTGGAGAAAAGTGTGTCTGTAGCAAAATATAGTAAATTATATTTCCTACAAATTATATCTTTTGGGTATTTTCCTCAGAAAAACGGTTTACGCGCTAGAGCGCGTTAAAGTTTTACAAAAACTCCAAAATTCTTCAAAAAACTGTTTTTTGCTACCACTCAAAAATTACGCACTTTTGAAGAAAAGTGTGTGTATACAAAAATAAAGTAAATTCTATTCCCTACAAATTATATCTATTAGGTATTTTCCTCGAAGAAACTGTTGAGACGCTAGAGGGCTTGAAAGTTTGACAAAACTCCCAAATTAATGCTGCCACTTAGGAGTGACAGACAGGCGGTTTTATTACTCATTTGCAATGTTCTTTTAGCCTGAATCGTTTATTAGAAGCGCACGCTGCCCCCTGAACATATAAATACTACTTTCGTTAGGTGGCTAACGCTAAAAAATAAACCATCTCCATCGTAAACGAGCCGCCCATAAAAGAGATATGCAACTGTTTTGCTACTATTTAATGTGCAATAATTAGGGTGACTCGTAGTAGAATTTTCATCTAATTCGGTATTAGAACAGTTTTTTAAATACTTGAGAAAAACCTCATTTTATTAGATACAAAAAATGAACTTTTCTTTAATACAACAGAAGCCTTCTAAAGCGCCATTTACATAGACAGTAGTGTAACCGTATTGGTAATGGTAAGGATCGTCTAGAAGCAAGAATAGCGTCTGTTCAATGTGCGCATTTACAATGACAATTAGTTAGTAATGTCGTTGCTAACAATGGTGAGAGCGCTTGCAAGCTCCAAACTTCTAGACCACGTTACTTACGCGCGCATCTCTCCCACGTGGCCCGGAAAAAAAAAGAAAGAAAAAAAATTTATCACTAAAGTTTATGTAAATGGTTTTACGCCACGCAGCCCACTTTGCCACTTCTAGACTAGCAAACTACACCACCAATCTGCACTAACTTCTATGTAAATGGAGCTGAAGATGAAGATAGAAGACCAGCACAGACCACTAATATAATTTTAACTAATTAATACTGCATATAGGACTGAGCAATTCTTAAATCTCACAATCGATTGTTTCAAAAACATCGATTCTCTCAATTAATCGAACAATAATTGATCTAATTACTTCGATTACCTAATCGAACAATCGATTAATGGGGCAATCGATTATTTAAAAACCTTATCAAACATTGGAGTAAAACATCGATTAATCGATTTTGTCTCCCAGTCCTAGTAGCTAAGTAGCTTTAGAAAATTCTTCAAGACAAGAAAATGAAAAGAAGTCGTTTTGAGGAATTAGGCTAGTCAAAATTTCGTCATAGGATTCCCCTCTGTCCTCCAAATTCGCCATTTACGTGTTCCGATTGGTCGCCTATTGGCACCACATCCTAAATTCGGCAAGTGGTGCTAATAGTAGACGACCAATCTGAATACGTTCACGAGCCAGCGACGAAAGATGCACTCAATTTACCAGACTAATACGTTTGTAGGTAATTATTAACTGATCAGACAGCCATGTTACGAGTATGAATTCCCTCAAGTTCTAATCATCAAGACACTAAAATATGTCACAAGTCTATTGGCGTAAATTAACAGATAGGAGGGACTCCAAATACAGAATACGGAAAAGAATAGAAATTTTTGGCACCTTCAAGAACTCGATCTAAGCTAAATAACCATACCTATATAACCATTGTCATTATGAAAGAGGTGTGCGCGAAGTTGACGATTGAAGAAAAGATTATAGAACGACACCTCATGCTAAAGCGATTTTTAAGTACCCATTGTTTTTTAAATCTTAAAACGACTTGGCAACTGATGGCAACTCTTTACAACAATAAGACGAACGTAATTCAAAATGTTGTTTGTATGTATGCATGTGATATTTCGTCGCGAGGGAAATCCAATTTATTTTACATTTCCATGTTGAGAACGAACAGTCCTATATTAAGCAAGAAGATAAAGGAACAGCTTTGATTGTCTTATTGTCGTTTAAACAATGGTACCTACATGCACGTATTATGGAAAAGCCATTGTTAAATGAACCTTGTTTGTTCGCCAAAATGAAACGCCTTAATCATAATCTTTTCTTAACGGGCGTTTGAATTATCTCCGGTAACGCGCAACAAAATTATTACTACCATTACTAATATTATTAATATTAATATCTCGTGTAAACGTCGCTTAAATAAGTCGGCAAGTCTTTAAGGAATCGGACATTTCCTGCACGAGAAGTGTCACAAAAAGATTTAGGTTGTTGGGTGACGAAGGTTATAAGTTACACTATTTCGTGATTCACATTTTGGCAGCCTTTGAAAATATGCGGTTTATTTCAAATAACTTTCGTCAACAAATTGTAAATACACATACACTTTCTCTCTCTAGCGCGCGCGAATGAATCAAATATTTTTAATTTATGAGTTTACACGAATAATAATAATGTACTTACAACTTACAATCAACACAAAAATTTATTAAACAGAAACAAAAATTAAAGAAACCATTAATTACAACGAGACGAGATTAATCGCGCAATTTCTTTAATTAAAATACGAGAAACGTAAGTTCGTGAAATTTTATTAAAATAAGAGACCTTTTCCAAGTGTACAAAAATCGCAAAACAAAATTTTCCTTCTATTTCTTTCCCTCTGTAGTATAGTTAATATATACCGGGCTTCTTCTTCGCCTGCTTTGTTGTGCACGACCATAATCATCATCAGATACAGGTTAATTTATTGTCGGGGGCTTCATCTGTCAGTAGATAAATTGTTAACACTGCCCCTAACAATTAAATTAAAAATAACTCTCTTTAATGTTTTTGCTAGAGATTTAATCACCCGCTATTGGGGGGGGGGGGGATATATTCGCACTCGTTTAAAAAACGCAAGGCAAGGGCAAGGGTAACTTGGGGACTTGGTAACCAAATTATTTTTCTTATAATTTTAATCGTATTTATTAACAAACACACAAAACACAAACACTGGCTAACTTTCTCGGATCTACAATGTTAGGATTTTTTAAATCAAATATTTTAAGCACGGCCCTGGTGTTGTAAAGTTAATTCGATTTTAGTCAAGTTATGTATTTTGTAGGTAACTAATTTAAAAAAATTTATTTGTTGGCAAACCAGATGCGAGGTCCTTACAAGAAAGCTTTGTTGGAAATTTGGCAATACCCACTCTTGAAGCAGTTATCTAAACTTCTAAACTCTCTAGTTATTGAACAAAAATACAAAGTGCCTTGAAGCAGAATGAGTAATAAAATTGACCGTTTAATTTGAGGATGGCTCGAGAAGGGATGATTTTTGCGTGTTCTTATTTTCGGTTTTCCCTTGTAACTCGAAAACTACGCACTTTATGAAAAAAGTTCTTCTATACCAAAATAAACTACATCAAACTTCTTACAAATTACATATTTTAAGTTATTCTCCTCAGACAAACGGCTTAGGCGTAGCGCCATAAAGTTTGAAGAAAATTTTCCAAAACACCGTTTTTCGCTACAACTCGAAAATTACGCACTTTTGGAGAACATTGGTTATATGCAAAAATTAAGTAAATTCTATTTCCTACAAATTATAATATCTTTTAGGTATTTTTCTCGGAAAAACGGTTTACGCGCTAGAGCGCGTTACCTGCAATAAAAATTCCAAAATGCTCCAAAAAATAGCTATTTTCGCACAACTCAAAAATTACGCACTTTTGGAGAAAAGCGTTTCTATACAAAACTAAAGTAAATTCTATTCCCTACAAATTATATCTCTTAGGTATTCTCCTCGAACAAGCGGTTTGAGCGCTAGAGCGCGTTAAAGTTTGACAAAAACTCCAAAATTCTCCAAAAAACTGTTTTCTTGCTACCACTCAAAAATTACGCACTTTTGGAGAAAATTGTCCCTATACAAAAATAAAGTAAATTCTATTTCCTACAAATTATATCTTTTAGGTATTTTCCTCGGATAAACGGTTTACGCGCTAGAGCGCGTTAAAGTTTGAGAAAAACTCCAAAATTCTACAAAAAACTGTTTTTTGCTACAACTCAAAATTTACCCACGTTTGGAGAAAAGTGTATCTATACAAAAATAAAGTAAATTCTATTCCCTACAAATTATATCTCTTAGGTATTTTCCTCGAGAAACTGTTGAGGCGCTAGAGCGCGATAAAGTTTGATAAAAATTCCAAAAATTCTCCAAACTATTGTTATTTTGCTACAACTCAAAATTTACCCACTTTTGGAGAAAAATGTGTCTATACAAAAATAAAGTAAATTCAATTTCCTACAAATTATATCTGTTAGGTATTTTCCTCGGATAAACGGTTTACGCGCCAGAGGGCTTGAAAGGTTGACAAAACCTCCCAAATTAATGCTGCCACTTAGGAGTAACCGATAGGCGGTTTTATTACTTATTTGCAACGTTCTTTTAGCCTGAATTGTTTAGTAGATGTGCACGCTGCCCCCCCCCCCCTTCCAACATAAAAATACTACTTTTATTGCGTAATTTCAATACATATTAAGTATTAAGTAACAAACGAAAAAAACCATTTGGTGATTAATTTATTACAAACATCTTGAATAAATAACCGCATCATTTGACACGGGCTTGATAGAGATCGGCAAATTTCAGACTTTATTTTTCTTGCTTAATTCATGAAAGTGCGTAAAATGTTAATTAATTTCATATAACTATACTCGACGAGTTTCATAAAACTTGGCTACCGTTTCGTTGACAATTTAACCATCTCTTATCGTAACACAAAGCGTTAGAAAAACTGTTGAGCAAATAACTATTACAGATACGCTGCGGTTTTACGAGTTTTAAATTATACACACCGTCAAATATAATAAAATAAAAATTCGGTAAAAATTTGACTCTGCAGACTGACACCGTTTTATATAAATTTATCTCAAAATAATTTCATCCCCTAATAAGTCCCTGACCTTTACGGTATTTAGTTTTTAGGTCAATATGAATCGCAAACTTTCCCATATTGCATCGACATTTTTGGTTTTCCTATCCTTTCATAAAATCTTATTCTTCACTGACGCATCGCTCCCAAAGGATTAAACTATTTTAAGTTTTAAACTTTACATTTTAAAGCGCGAAATTTTGATTCAATTAATATTAATTATTAAAATTCGCCAAAATTTAATGGTCTTTCTACGTAGAAACAATTCATCTTCAATTTTATACTTCGTTTTTAGACGCTATAAGCACAAAATAAGGAGATTTTCTTAAGATTTTTAAATCGATTGTTGTAACAAATGGTCTTGCCACGCTCTCTAATTACTCAAAAGGATTATCTTTTTCCGGGGCGCGCTCAAATTTAATATGTTGCTTGACGTTATGAAAAATTAAGAATAAAGACCGTTAAATTCTTATAAAATTATTATTTATTTAATTAGTTGCATTTAAACAGCAGATAAATAAGTTTGAATTAAAACATTGGTGTTCCATCCGCGCATCTTACGAATTTAATTATTTACTGCATGTAAAGCGATTAATTTATTTTGGAAAAGCATTAAAATATTCAAATAAACATATATTATTGAGCAATAAATTCGCATAATATATTATATAAAACATAAACACTCGTTTACAGTTAAAATAAACCATTCGAATTAAATTTGAGAGGCGAAATTTTAATTAATCAGTTTATTGCCTGTAAAATTTAATGAAGCATTCAAAAATTAGAATGATTTATTTTGCACAAGTGCAACTGCAAATTGTTAAATTTTCTTTCGGTTAACGAACGAAGACGCGCTTTTCTTCACATTCGTTTCAAAGGGAGAAAGATGCGAAACATTAAATTTGTCCATTTGGAGCTGGCACTTTTCCGACCCTTACCCGTAAACTTACATGTGTGTCACCTGTCATCCAACTCGAGGGAAAAAATGCGGGGGTCGTCTTTCAGAAAACGCGTGACACATTTTCGTACGCTTTCGATACGAGATACAATGCACAATAACTCGATGCCTGGTTTCGAGTTTAAAATGAACATCTGAGAAGAAAAGACAGTTGGATCGTTGGGTCATTTGCCAATCACCACGAGACACTAAAAACAATTAATTTGCCATTCCAAAGAAAATGTAACTCGAGCGAGTTTTCAAAGAAATTTTGAAACCAAGGCGACAATTACATTTTTGTTTATTTAAAAAAATATTACGATAGCGCCAACTTAAGGACCCTCTTAATCGCCCGAGCTACCCGCAATAGCTAACGTAATCAGCGAACCATCAAGCCAAAACGAATATGCCGCTGAATAAATAGAAAACTCGCAATCTCTATACCGCAAAAGGTGCTTAGAGTTAACTAACCCATCCCTTAATTAGGTTAAAACTCGTTTCCTTGCCACTTGATTTAAGTATCTTGTAGTGGAGTTGAAGTTTCGTCATATTAAAGCGAAGTTCAAACAATTCGCTCGAAAAACTGTTGTTTAGTAAGTTGATAGGATTAAACTACCGATTACCGAATAAAAATTTTTTGTAATTGCGATACGAGATTATCTATCTAGGGTGGGCAAAGATGCGTTCTTTAAAAATCTCGTACAATGCTCAATGCTCGCAGGCGAAACACATTAGGAGCGGTCGTATTCGAGATATTATCGAAAGAAGTTCAGAAAAAAAATGAACCCAAGTTAAGATTTGCAGCACAAGCACTGCATAAGAACTGGACTAGAAACACTTTTAAAGTGTTAAATTTAAATTATTCCCTATTTTACGTTATTTTTGTACGTTGTGGTAAATTTATTTAAGAAATTAGAGCACAACACAAATAAGTAAAACCACATCAAATAAAAGCGTTAAGAATTACTTTTTTTGTTAAGTGAACATAATCGATAAATCATAATTTGTGGCTTTTAGTCCAGTCATTATAAACATTTGAAAATGCAAGTGAACCGAGAAAGCTGATTTTTGGATATGTTGTAGAGGGAGCTCAAAAAAGCTTAACTTCAAATTTTCGACCAAGATTTCAATTATATATATATATATATATATAACAATTAAGGTTATATGAATTTTTTACCTACCGTTGGTCGTTGTTGAGATATCGAGCGCGAAAATTGAGAGATCGAGATCAGTTTTCTTCTTTCTGGTGATAGAAAGATAGTATTGGAGATAGAGAAAAAATGTATGGAAGCTTTTTTATAGTAAATTTAATAGGCTATGGTTTTTATCTAAACCATTTCTTCGATATCATTAATAGTTCTTGAGATATCGGCGAAAAACTAAAAAAGTACCTTTTTTCCAAGATGGCGGTCCAAGCGCAATAGTTATCGATTGAGCCCTTTAGTATGTTCATCCGGAAGCCTTAATGAGCTTGTATACCAAAATCCAGATTTTTGCCGGTTAATGTTTTATATTTTTTCTAATTTGACCGGACTACAAGCTAATATTATGAAATCTAAACTTCGCGCGGACTTGCTGACTTTGCGGCGTGCTCCGAGACGTATTTTTTGTCTAAAAAAATAAACAAAACACATTGTAGGTATTAAGATACGCTACAAGTTTGATTTCAAACACTTTTTCAATATCTATCACCTATACTATCACATACTATCTATCTATCAATTTGCCATTTTCGCGCTCGATATCTCATCAACGATCAACGGTAGGTAAAAAATGCATATAACCTTAATTGTAGAGCGTAAAAAAAGCAACAAAAAAGTACATGAGCACATGTGAAGTAGAGCCGAGTTATCGAGAAAAAAGCAAATTTGACCCTTTTTTCAAGATGGCGGCGAAAGCTCATAGGAAATCTTGGTCGAAAATTTGAAGTTAAGTTTTTTAGCCTCCTCTATAACATATCCAAAAATCAGCTATCTCAGTTCACTTGCGTTTATATACCTTTTTTCCAACGTAATGACTGGACTATTTTGCCAATGGAAAATAGTAATTTGAACTTCACTGTTAAAGAACTAATGTGGTACGTTGGGCCACCCTGTATACATCCCTAATTGGGTTAGAACTTTATTTATACGAACAACAATTACTAATCAAAGCTACTAGAATTCTAAGAGACCCCCCCCCCCCTAAATCCAACATTTTGTTAATTTGATAATGTGTAGTGATTATAATACAAATTATTTGTATATTATTGGCTTCGTGTTGCGTTAATGGTGTGAAAAGCACAAAGGACTATTCCTAATTAGAACACGTGAGCGCAGCTTACAAGTGTGTAAAGCAGTTATTTTATAAAAAGTGTTATTAATGATCCCCCAAATAACGATATATAGTTACAAACAATTAATTTTTTAATAAAAAGCCATCAGGCCCATCAGTAATACATTGTCTACCAACCCAACAGTTGTTATTAAATAGTAATATTTCGAACGGTTACTTTATGTCCACTGGTAGTCCGTTTAAACCTCTAAACCCTATAATTACATTATGTTCGGGGTTAATTTAACACCGCGACGTTAAAATAATCGGACTTATAGATAGTATTAAAACACATAATGATCTCTCCGTTCACCCACCACCACATAGCAATTATTGGACAGTAGGTAGGTACAACAACGGTACAACAAAACACTACCAAAACCACCCCAAACATTGATTATCGACTATCAAACCACCTATTTAAAATCGCACTAGGTCACATGACATTTTTAATAATTCATGCACCGCTTAATTACGTAATTAATTAATTACTAAAATCTAATAACGCTTTTACTAATAAACTAAGATTGATAAGTCCCCGAGCTTCGTTAAATTGAAGAGGATTTGAACTTGGTATATAGCAATTTATTTCACATATTCAACAATTTAAA
Organism: Malthinus flaveolus; assembly: GCA_950108345.1. NCBI lineage: Eukaryota > Metazoa > Arthropoda > Insecta > Coleoptera > Cantharidae > Malthinus > Malthinus flaveolus. Next base: position 15,833,482 of record OX467287.1, on the reverse strand, counting down.
AGCTTATCGTGTCTAAAATTTGCCAACAATTATTATTGCACTTGACAAGACTTCGCAAAATAACTGGAAGGATTTCGCAATTATTTAACTTCATAGTTTCGTATTGTAAAGTTTACACGTGAAGGTATACCGGGTGTGCGCCACAAAAGGCGAACATATAATTTGGAGATTTAGCATTTAGAACGTTTTTGCGGAGACAGATTCTACACATATAATATTTACAAAATTTTTGAAATTTTTCTACCCATCCTATTTTGAAACCGATAGTGTCTGACGGTATACTCTGAGATAAATCAGTTTTTTTTTCGTTGGAAAGATTTACTAACTCGCCGCTTCGCGGTTCGTAAATTCTCATTTCACGAATTAGTCGAAGGCAAATGTCGTAATCATTCGTGTGAGTAATGAGCATTGCTCGCGAGTTGGATACTATGCTTTATACGCAACCCTAAATATTAGAAATTGTGTTTAAAATAATTTAAACAAATTTTTTTAATGTGATTGTGATTGAATGTGATAATGTGAAAAATTTTATCAATGTCAAAATGTGGTGTAAAAAATTTTAAGTTGGTAGTACCGAATTTAATTTGGTTTTAGAAGAATTTTTGTTAATTTGACAGTTAGTTGGCTTAAAAGTGAGTAATAAAATAAAACTACTGAATAATAAGGCTGTCAACTGGCTTAAAAGTGAGTTAAGAATTCTGACAGGTTATGACACACATTACTTGTCAAAAATATCATATGTAATGAGTGCATTATTTAACGGTTGCAGATAAAATTTAATTTTCTATTAAAGTTGTTATTTTTCTTATACAGTGTGTTCGAAAAGTATGAAATATGCTATGCAACTCAGTACATATCCACTTGATACAAAAAAGTTTGAATTAAAATTTGTTTACCAAGTAGCTATCTACCACCTCACAACCGCCTCTATCGAATGAGTATAATAACGACATACCTTGCTTGCCATTTAAAAATCTTCAAGTTTTATTCGCCGTGCTTTTGTTTTTAACAAAAAATCGAGTTTATGGCTGTGAGGTGGACTGGACAAAAAACTTTTATTAAAAACATTTTTGTCTAAAGTGGATAAATATCCACTATAAAGCCATCATACTTTTCAGACATACTGTATGTGTAACACGCCATGTTCACCTTTAGTACTGCACACCCGGTATAGTTTTGTCATTGTTATAGATAGTAGTTAAGATAGTTCTTTTTATAAAACAGTCCCTAGTTCCAGACCATGCCGAAATTTCACCCAAGAATATCTTGAAAATGCATTGGAGGCCGTTAGGGCCGGAATGGCGAAGAAAGTGGCGGCGCAAACGTTTTTAATTCCAAGAACAACAATTGCTTTGAAGGATCTTGGAAGACAAACAAAACCAGCAGGCCATACCAAGGCTTTCTCCAGAGAAGACGAGACACTTGATGTTGTCACCAATTGGGGGCTTTCCCTAACCAGATTGGATGTGAGGACAAGTGCGAAATACCTTAAAAAATAGGGGCAAAGTCATTGCAGTGTTCAAAACTAACATTCCCAGAGCAGATTTTCTCAATACATTAAATTTATGAAGCGAAACGACCTCTCTATTCGTCTTGCATCAAACATAAAAATATCCTGAGCTTCCGTGGGACTGAGCTTTTTTATTATTTCTATGAAAATTCGGAGTAACATGGTCATAAAACGCGTTTTAAAAGCAATTTCCATTCAATTTAAAATTTTATAATGGAAATTATTTTATTTCATACTGTACGTGTATTACTACTTTCCGTCATTAATTTGAGTCCGCGAAGTGGGCCTAGACCGGGAAAAGTGTTGCTTAGTAATTTTCGTACAGGATTTTATTTTTTAAATTTTTGTTTGAAAAAAGCTTGCCGGCAGCGAGTATCGAACCCAAGAACCTCTGGATGAAATGCAAGGGTATTATCCCCTACAGCACACGAACACCTATATTAATGTATAAGTGTGAAGTTATAAAGTAGTTATTTGTTGCTATAACGAATATAAAGTGAATGATGTGATTTAAAATGAAATACCTACAGCGGATGTTTAATTTGACATTTCTAAAATGACGTTTTTAGACAAAGAAATTATTCAAATAAAAAAACTGTTTTTACAGTATGATATAATAGTTATTTACGTCATTAGCCCGGGAAGTGACCTATTAAAGCATGAGTAAGATGTTAACGGACGAAGCGAAGCTGAGTCCGGAATTTCGAAACGAATGCTTTAATAATCACTTCACGGACGTATATCGTATAAAATTTTATTTCAAACAGTTTTTTATTTGAAAAATTTCTTTGTATAAAAACGTCATTTTAGAAATGTCAAATTAAACATCCGCTGTAGGTATTTCATTTTAAATCACATCATCCACTTTATATTCGTTACTTACCAACAAATAACTACTTTATAACTTCAATCTTGATATACATTAGTATAGGTGTTCGTACAGTGTATTGGATAACACCCTTGCATTTCACCCAAAGGTTCATAGGTTCGATCCCTGCCGACGGCAAGCTTTTTTCAAGCAAAAATTTAAAAAATAAAATCCTTTTCAAAAATTTCTCCGAACAGTCCAGGAAGTGTTACTTAGCAACACTTCCCGGCCTAGTGATGTAATGTGCCATTGCCCGGACTCAAATTAATGACGGAAAGTAGCGTTTAGAAATTCCGGACTCAGCTTCGCTTCGTCCGTAAACATCTAGCTCATGCTTTTATATGTCACTTCCCGAACTAATGACGTAAACAACTATTTAAAATATGTGGTAAAAGAGTGACAAGTAGCCCCCCGATTATGGTATTTACAATTAGTGCATAAAAATAAGCACAAAAAGCTTAATTTACATTTATACTGAATAAACTCGAGGGAAAGTTCGAAATTAGACTCAAATTCCAAATCAAAATACAAATAAAACAATTATAGCTACGTATAAAAGCAAAAATTAAATTAAATTGTTGTACATATTTAATAAATTTGTACAAATAATAATAAAAAAGGAATTTGTGATTATTAAAAGCGCTCCATAACATCGCATAAAAAGTTATTTCGCGTATACGTTCCCCCGGTAGCAATTTGGACGCATTTTTAACTTTCCTCTCCGTCCGTTTTACCATTTAGCTAACTCGTCCATTTTTTTAAGCGAATTAAACAATAACGAATAGCAATTTAAAATTTTAATACAAATTTTGTTGTCAAAAGGAGGATTTAAATTAATTATTTACGAAATACTCAATAGAGTGGAGCTCAACAAAAAGGAATTTACATATTTTACAAAGTCAAAAGTTTCTATTAGTACAATTTATTTCGACTTCTCTCTTTAATGCCATTATTAAAAGTGCGTCTTTCCTCTTCCATCATTTTCAGTCTAAGTGGCAGTTGTTGCGCCATTTTTACATTGCAAAAATCGTCGTAGAGGTCTCTCACTTTAAAAAAAGTTTAATAACTTACATTTTACATCAAGATGGCCAATAAAAATAAAAGACGCCTCGCCGAATAAAATGTTTTATGAATTATGCGCATTTTAGTGGCAGTGAAAGCCACACGCTTGCTCATCCACTGGATAATAAAATTATTTAAAAAAATATGATAGATTTATTACTCGGAGAGGCGCGAGAAGACGGTTTCTTGCGTACCTAGTCGCCGCCACTCTACGGTTTTCACATCCGTAGTAGTTTATCCAGACTTTTAGTTTGTCGAAAGGTCAAATTTCGCTTTACGTAATTAACAAAACAGAAATTGTTATAATTAGTTGCATAAAACTTTCTTCAAACTTAACAACGACATAACCTCACATTATGAATTTATTTCTTTCATTGGAGTCATACTTTAGTGAGTAAATCAAAAACGAACTAAGATTTGAGGTTAGGGCGTTCTTAACGATTTAAGACACTTTTGTGCAAGCCAACATTAGAAAATTTGGGGTTGCGTCTCCCTTATCTCAACGAAAATTAACTGGCTTTGCTCATATTTACAAAAGTGGGATAGTGTCATTAGGTACAAATTACGTCTATTCACTTCTTGAAGTTGTAATTGCTTGCCACAACATGTTGCCCGAGCTGAAAGGGGCGGCTAACGGACTGATAAATCTACAGGTGACGATTTTATTTAGTAGGTCACCGAAAATTAAAATTCTAGGACGTATTACTTTGAGCACCTACAGTTTAAAAAGTCTCTTCACTTTTTGTATTAAAAGTGGAATCTAACAAACGTAACAACGACGACGTTTGATGTTAATTTCGAAATGTCAAGATGTAAATGAGCTTCTAAGAGACTCTTGTAACGCCGCAAAATATATATGCTCTATATTTGTATATGTTCAAACAAGCGGGGAACATACGTAAAATACCACTGGGAACCACAAATGTTGTATAGGAGCTATACATTCGGTCACACAAAATGTCAATATAACAAGGAGAGAGCCGACCAGCCGACGAGCTAAATAAAGTGGGTTAAATAGATCACGTCTGTGATTCCGAGTGTGAGCTCGACAGTGTTTTTCTGGGAGCAAATTAACTAGAGGTGTTATACAGGGTTAGTCACCAAAAATGTAAAATGCGTTGATTGGGTAATAAGTAACTTCAAACAACTGTTCAAGGGATCCTAAGTTAGTTGACCACCATAGCAGATACCGAGAGCTTTGCGGGTAAGTACTAGACACTAGACCGCCTTGTAAAGGTTATTTATGTAGTTAAACGTTAAGACGTGCGTCGTAAAATAAAAGACAATAAAAGTCGTGCATATAATATGAACGAACATTAGTCGCAGTGTCCGTTGCGAGTCGAGATTAATAAAAACAAATAACAAAATAGTTCGACGCTATACAGTGTGTCTGTAACATTTCTTTGAATTTCTTACAATAGGCGAGATATTCGTCACGGCGTTATTCGCCGTGACACGTTATTACAGACACACTGTATAACTGACCAAGGAAACGATAAAAAATATTATACATACTACATAAGAGAATAAATAACAAGCATAAGCCCCACCTAAAGGCTTTAAGCCTAAATATGCATATTTCGGTACTAGATGCGTGCGAGCTATGACTTTCCAGACCAGATTAAAGTAATTTAAAGGAAAGCCCATTTTAACCTTACTGATATTACAACTAAACTTTACTGTTAATTTTCTTAATTTGTCAACAAAAAGTTGCGATGTTGTAGTTAATATTTTTTTATCGTTTCATATTTTTGTACCAAAGTGCCAGTTTTATCAGTTTTTTTAATAACTGACGGAAAGTTTAAAAACTGCCCTTGTTTTCAATTATGGAGTTGGATATCGAGGTCATTTAACGCGCAAGACTAAAATTAGAACAACGAGAATTTGGCGAAAAGGGGTGAATAAAAAAAAGAGAGAAAATTCGCATTTATACTATTCCGAATTTTTTCAATTATTTCGACCATTGCCAGAATTCTTCAAATGACTAACTGGCGAGCTATTTTAAGACCCACTCCTCACTATTCTGTTATTAAAAGCACAATGGCTACACGTAGCTGAAAGCAACAACTATTAAAACGTAAAAAAATTATATAAGTTAAAATAGAGTCAATTCCAACGAGATAGGTTGCCGTCAAATAATCGCCAACCTGCAGGTAGTAAAATGTAATTTTCTTTATTATTACAATCGAGTAAGAAGTACAGTATAAACACCAACACGAATTAAAATATAATTTATAAAATCTCTTCACTATAGTTCGAATTATAAATAAATTCGCTTAAAAGAGGCCATTGTAGTTGGTCATCTCCATTCCATGACTGATGATGCAATAGTTCCCAAGTTTACGTTTATGTACAGGAGGCGCATTCGCTAAACAGACAAGTTTATATTTTACCTTACGACATAGCAGCCTATCTCGTTGAAATGACGTATAGAAGCTCTCCTAGTATAAATTTCAAAAACCTTTTTTTGTCAGTTTCGAACTAACCCAACCACAAATTTTGATTAAAAAACTTTTTAAAAATATCAATATCATTTTTTTGTTGTAAAAATGCAGATAAAATTTAACTTTACGAGTTGAGGAACAAAGTAGGTACAGATAATCCAGGTGTGAGCAAAATAAAGATCCATTCGCCGTCTAATACTTCGCTACATAAAAAATTAATCAAAACGGGAAAAACTAGACAAAGGTCCGTCGTACCGCAACCGCGACGATTTCCATAATTTCTAAAAATTTCAATTAAACGCAAAGACGAATTATTTTCGAATACAATAGCGTTAATTGGGAGAAATTAAATAAATTGCTTGTATAGCAAAAGTTCTAATTATTAGACAAGTCGCTTCTTCTTCATCTCTATAACACGAAAACTTTTCGCAAGTTTGTTTGGAAGATGTAAAGAATTAATTTAATTACTACAAAGACGGTGGTACTTCAAACTCAAACCATTAGTCGTTAAAGGCACTTCTTTTTTTAAACTCTTACACAACTTACAACTACATTAAAACCATTTCAAATGGCCATTTATAAAAGAAAGGATTAAATTTACTTACTGTATGGTTGTGGTCGTGATCCGTAATGTGGTTCTTGAAGCAGAGGTTGTGGACGACCGTTCATGTTCTCTTTAGCTGAAACAAAAAGTTCTGTTTTTATTAAATACCACTCCTATTTGCATGCGGAAACTTTTGATTTAGAATAAACTGTCTAGTAGACAAATATTCTTAATATTTTTGCTTTTAACCACCCACTGATTTGATATATAGACAGAGTGTAAAGCACCACAATGTAAAATCCCTATGCGTACATTTGATGGCTTACACCCGGTATACTGATCGGTACGCAGCCACATACCAACCAATAGGTAAGGCAACACAATATCGTGTAGTGAGTAGTGAGTGATCGTATCTGGGTGTGTACTTGGGTTGGGAGAAAAATCGATTAATCGATGCTCGATTAAGTTTTTTAAATAATCGATTAATCGTTTGTCCCATTAATTGATTATCCGTTAACTGATCGCTTGTTTAGCGATTGTGTGAATAAATGATTATTGGGTTAATTGATTAATAGATAATTGTACCTTACCTACTCTATTATTTCAAACTGTATTATCATTTGTTATGGTATATCAAGGGTTTGTTTATAAGGTTTATTGCTAAGGCTTGGTAAAAAAATCGTTTAATCGATGTTTTAATCGGTTAAAACAGGGTTCAATTAAATTTTTGAAATAATCGATTGTGCGATTAATGAATTGTTCGATTAATCGATTGTTCGATTATTCAAATAATCGAAATAATCGATTGTTCGATTAACCAAATAATCGATTTTTCGATTAACCAAATAATGGAATTAATGGACATTTTTGAAAAGATCGACGGTCGATTCAGAAACTTAACAATCGCCCTGCCCTACTTTGTACTCGCCCAATTTGCTGTATTCGCCCCCGCCTGTCCATTTGTAACCACTATCACCCACGAAAAACGGTTAGGCACTTCAAAGGGACTTCGATTTTTAAATTAACTTTATTTCCAACGCCATATCTCAACTTCGATACACTTAAACGAGAATTTATTTTATAATTGTCTCAAGAAGACTCGAAGAAAGGAAAAAATTTTTTTTCGTTACGCGAAATGAATTGAAACAACTAAATTTCTATTCAGAAACCACATTTAAAGTGCCATTATACAGTGTGTCCGGGGATAGGTGGAACACGGGCGATCTCGCTTATTAGTGATTTTATCAAAAAATGTTACTCTTTGTAAAAGTTTTTGCTTGTTCCAAAATTAATATTGACAGTTTCATTTCTGTAGATTTTTATACACGGTGGTCTTTATTAGAGTTTCTCTAAAATTATACATCAGTGAACTACTCTTATTTTAAGAGGAAAACAAAAAAGTCATAACAAAAAATTATTCCTACGCCGATTTCTTATTCAGATATAAAATTTGAAGCCGATACGGCACTTTTCATATTTTTAAAAATTTCGATGTAACGATGTTTCAAGCTGCGTATTTTGAATTTTGCCAAGGAATTGTAAGGATGTATGGAATGTAAGGAGCACTTATATTGAGCAGTAATTATTATTTATTTGTTTGTTTTGATCTCTGATAAAAATTTTTTATGAATTTGTTAATAAAAAAATGTCGAAATTGTTTAAAAATATTAAAAGTACCGCATCGTTTTCAAATTTTATATTTGAATAAGACATGAGCGTACGAATAACTTTTTGTTATGAATTTTTTATTTTTCTCTTCAAAATTTTCCTAGTTTACTAGTGTATAATTTTAGAGAAACACTAATAAAAACCACCCTGTACAAAAATCTGCAGAAATGATATTGTAAATATTAATTTTGGAACAAGCAAAAACTTTTACAAAGAGTAACATTTTTTGTTAAAATCGCTAATAAGCGAGATCGCCCGTGTTCCACCTATCCCCGGACACACTGTATAAAGCTTTTTAATTAAGAGCCACGACCAAATATAATTGGAAGGAGCTAATAACTTTCGTGATAAATCTCCAAAATTAATTACAAAATGCTTATGCCCAATTGAAACGAAATTTCACAACGGTTTGAGCTTTAATCTAATTAATAATAATAATTATTAATTGACTCCCGAACAAGTTCACTTTTTGTTATTGAACATTAATCGCTCGTCAATTTTTCAAAGCGCTCTCCTTGTCTAATTTTTAAAAATAAAGCATCTGTCCGAGACTTGGCAACTTCACAATTTTTGAATGAAAAACTAAATTTTTAAATGTAATTTGTCAAACGTAGAAATAAATTATAGGAAGGTAATTATTACACTTTTTTACGTAATTTATGTAAATCTCATAATATATTTTATATAAAATTTCGAGTTAAATACCATTAGTTGTGTGAGCCGGGTGATACATTAATAAAAATTAGTTAAGTGGTGAAGTGGTGAACAAGTAATTACAAATTATATATACACGGCGTGCGAAAGTATAATGCATAAAGCCGATTAGGGTCTTAACAAAAAGCCGTATCGAATTTATTCGTTTTAGACACACTGTATAAATAATTATTTTAATGTCATGGAATTATGAGCTTAAAAATTACAGATTGCGTGCATCTATTTATTCATTAGGTAATTTGTTCCAATTACCGCCCAAATTAACATAATTAAAAGTGTATTTTTCAAAATAGGCACGTATTATAAAACTCCCGAATAATTATATAGTGTGTGGGAGGACAATTACAAGCTCTATTAAGGCAGCAAATATTTACACAATTTCAAACGAGCGTTTTAATTACACGCATACGTAATTAAAAGGACTCGCTCTACAAAGTTTACTCGAAAAAACTGAAGGATCCGATTAACAAAGTAAGAATGCCTTAGAAAAAAAAAACGAAAGCCACACATACGCAATTTTTAAAACTAATTAAAATCTTCATTTTTGAGTACTCGTTTCTTTCATCACGTGCAGTTTTTACAACTTTCAACTACCAACTTTTATTATCCTTTTTTTAATTACTTCAAAGCTGCTACTATTTATTCGGTCTTAAATACGAAATGAAATATGCGGTGCAATACTTCCGAGTCTGCTTTAAGTGAATATTTTTCTGCAATTGCACTCGCACAAACGATGCAGTTTGCAACCCCCCACTCTTGACAACGAGCAAAAATTAATCAATCAAACAAAACTCGTAAATTACGAAAAGACAAAACGTTAATTCATTTTCTTCGATCTATGGGAAAATTACACCTTTTCGACCTGTCGGATCGTTAAGCTTCATGTAATGCAGGTGATTTTTCTTCACGAGACATCTACCGACTAAAACTACCCTCAAATTTTAATTTCAACGACAATTAAAATTTTTACGTCCCTGCTCGGGCGCCAAATTTCCAACGAGAAAACTGCCGCAAACTGTCATAGAGTTGTGGAGCGTTAAAACCGGTCTTCTCGTCGACTTCGCGTTTGATCATACACCAACTAAACAACGAATTCAAGGCTCGAATTTAAAAACTCCATATTTTTATAGAAAACAAACAAATAAAATCAATTAGTATGTAACTAAAACTGCCTTTTCGATTGATTAAACATCTCATTTTTGACTTGACTTCCTCACTGGATTTAAGTCGTCCACGTAAAGGTTAATATAAGAAACGATAAAAAGAACCGACGAGAATTGATGAAGGCGATCAAGCACTCGATTTCTAAAATTAATTATTCGACTAAGAACAATGAAATAAGTCGAAATAATTACGTTCGTATAGCTGTAAGGCATTGATAACATTTGACAAGAGAATTAGCACTGTCAATTTGATACAAATCTTGTAACAATGGGATAGTAATGGTTGTTTATTATGGGTTACGTGTATGTATAGCTTTATTTATACCAGTAGTATGTTTGCTACTGCATTATTACTCCTAATTATTATTACAATGTAATTTTAGATTCACTCAGACTCGCACACAAATGTAATTTTAATTATCCATCTGTTAGAACATTTAAATCTCTCAACAAAGGAGCGTAAAACCGAATTTGTAAATGCAAAAGCTGTGTACGATCGAACGAAAGCTTTGAAGCAACATATACGACGTACATGAAATCGTAGATCAAAGAAAACACCTACGCTTAAGAATAATTTTCTTATATGCATTTAGAACACGATTTTTTTCCAAAAGTTCAATTATTAACATAATATTCCAGATAACAAAACGTGGAGCTTTAAATAACTGTAAAAAACTAAGCCTTACAAAAGCGTTTAAAATTGTCGTATGCACGTTCAACGCTTAAGCTTGAGGATTCTCAAACCGTGATACGATTATCCTTTTAAGTGCTGTATAAATTTATACAACTCCATTCGTTACTTTCATTAGTAAAACTAGTCTGTGGTGCTGAGCATTATATTATGCGATGCGCAATTGTGCATACACATGCAAACCGTACCTAACATAAAGCCATCGTCTCCTGCAAATGACGTCCTGTTTTAAGCTGCTCACGACCTCACAGATCAATAAATGAATACTTTTGCTACGTGGATTATTTAGAGTTTAGATGCCCATCCAGTACTTTTTTTAGACACCTTTTACATAAAAAGGGATCCCGACCACGCGACGAAGAACGAACGAATTGTTGAACCATGCGAATAAACACGCGACCCACAATGCAACCATCTCGACATCAATTGGCCCATTGCTATTTTAAAAAATCGCGCCACTATTACTACCTACTACACAACTACACCACTTCACCTCAAAGCATGTCGCTGTTTCCATGGGGGTGATAAATGACATCTGACAACTCCCGGAGGCATCCAAGTTTCGATCGCGCGTTCTCCAATTTATAGGCAAAAACATAAAAGAGTCCCTGCAAATGAAAACTCAAATTTTTCTCTTTTCTTAACCGTCCATTAGATTCGAGTTTGTAGTCGCACGGGGAATTAAGATTAAAAAAACAAATAAATCGTATCGTTTTTTATTAGATTGTGAGTGTACGTTAAGAATTTTGTTATCCACTTTAAGGCAACTTTTAAAAGGAAGAGTAATAAAGAGTTTAATGTGGGGTTACAAGTTAAAGGGAGGAAGGTAATCCGAAAGTCGACCTTCCGTTCGTTATAAAAAAAAGAAGCAAAAAAGACGAAAACAAAATAAAAGAAAAAGTATTACAAAGAGAAATTTCGTTTAGTCGACTAATTATTAATGGTATTAATAAATTAGTTTCAGATTGTAACTTCATAAAGTTAACAGCTTAATCGACCCTGCTAGCGAGTTGACTCCTTGCTTGAATTTACATAGTAAATATTTTTCTCCACTGCCAATCGGTAGGCAACACTACTATCATCACGATCTAATACGTGAATTTTGCCATAGCGCCATATCAGGTAGCACGTGAGTCACTTCCAATATAATCCAATGTCAAAAAAACAAACTTTCAAGACTTATTTTTCTTCTATTCGACGTATCGTTTCAAGTCTGTAAACATGAAACGAACTTTTCAAATCGCGTCTCCGATCCTGGGCGTTGATTCAAAGTCTGTACTCTCTTCCCTCCCGCACAGACGTGTTAAAATTTCAAATCTTCACGCTTTCTCTCGTCTACTGGCAATCGACGAAAAAGTTTTGCTAAAATTTTACCAATAAAGACCTTTGTTCGTCCACACGTCCACCTTTAGAACTTCACATTAAAATGAGAAGATTTAAAAGGAAAATTTTTGCGAGCGTCGCAATATTCAATTCGCATTGGCTAAGAATATAAATTTTGATATATTTGACGTTCGGGACTGGGACGAAATTTACAAACTAAATCATCGTTACAGTCTAAACATTCCAAAGACACTTCATGCGTTAGGATTAAGTTTAGTGCAGATTAAAGTTTAACACTGTTTAACCACACTTTGAGACACTTTGCTATGTAAAAATACGTATTATGCCTAAGCTAGAAGGCAGGGCCGTTCTTAGGATTTGCGACGCCCAGGGCAAAAATAATTGCGAAGCCCACATGATTGCGCCGCAGGCGATTTTCTCAAAAAGGGGCGTGGCCTAATTTAACGGCTTTTAGTGAAAACTAAGGCCGTGGTCAGAAAAAGTTTTCGAGGGGGGTTTACAAATAGATCCGGACAGAACGCCCATTATGCGAATTTTGCGTCACTCGACCCAAAAATAAAATAGAGCCGCAGGCGAAAAGGTTTGCTTGTTCAAGGTCAAACGGCTTAATACGAAGTTCCGCAATTTTAATAGCGATTGATATTGTCTCCAAAAAAGATGTTTTATAACAAAATTTTTTTGATTTTCTAAGTGAAAATTTATTGGCAATATCTGAAAGAACAGGAAAAGTTCTGGTACCTTTTCAAGTAACGATGGTAGAGCCAAAACGACTATTAAGAAATTTTTTCCTAAAGAATATGAGGGTTAACTATCGGTAGCGCGAGGCCCTAAATTAAGCAAAAAAGCGCGCCCCCCCCCCCGGCGGCCCAGCTAGAAGGTCATAGAAGGGCAAAGCTGATTTTCTAAAATTAAGAAAAAAATTATATTTAAAAATGGAGTAATAGTACAGTGCAATTAGCGCAAAAAAATTGGTTGCGATCGGAATTATTCCGGTAGTCCCAATTTTTTTAATTTGTTTTATAGAATGCTCTCCTAATGTTAAATCCAAAATCTCGACCTCCGAGACCCTGTGCTCGAGTCGCCATCTTGAAAAAAGCAACCGAAATCAAGTCAATGACTAGTTTTTGTCAATTTTGACCCGGAAGGACTACATTTTTGGCAAAGGCCGTTTTGAACGTTTCAAAAGTAGGCTAAATTTTCTACAGTTAAAGACCAAAATGGTCTATGTAGACCGTTGGATCTTTGTCAAAAATCCAAAAATAAAACGATTTAGTTTTGTTTAATTTTTGATTTTTGACAATGATCCGCATTATTTACCTTACATCAAATGGGGTAGTTATGAATTTTTGGTATGTTATACATGAGGGATGCCTAATAATAAATTCAAGTTTTCGACCTCTACGGATCTCCGGACCTATGTCAAAAATCCAAAACTAAATCGCTAGCGAATGTTCCAACAAAAGTGTTTTTTAACTTCCTCATAAAAGCCAAAGATCAAACCTGGCACCACTTTGGTTATCAAAAATCTTCAACTACGTCCTTATTCTATGTGATGTGATATAGGAAATCTTTGTTGTACCTCCAACTTGTAAATTAGAAGCTTCTTACGTTCAATAGAGCGCTAAAGAATGTTACAATTTCGAACTAAAGTATTTTTTAACTTCTTCATAAAAGCCAAAGTTGAAACCTGGCACCACTTTGGTTTTAAAAAATCAGCAACTACGTCCGTAGTCTATATGATGTGATATAGGAAATCTGTCTTGTACCTCTAAGTTGTAAATAAGAAGCTTCTTAAGTTCAATACATTGCTAAAAAATGTTACAATTTCAAACAAAAGGTTTTTTTTAACTTCTTCATAAAAGCCAGAGGTGGGACCTGGCACCACTTTGGTTTTCAAAAATCTCCAACTACGTCCTTATTCTATGTGATGTGATATAGAAAATCTTTGTTGTACCTTCAAATTGTAAATAAGGAGATTCTTAAGTTCAATAGAGCGCTAACAAATGTTACAGTTTCACAAAAGTGTTTTTAACTTCTTCATAAAAGGTGAAGACGAAACCTAGCACCACTTTTGTTTTTAGAAATCCTTACGTACATTTTTATTCTACCTTATGCAGTGCAGGATTATCCAAGACAGAATAACTTTCGTGGTTGATTCCGTTTATAAAACTTACGCGTCTTATTGCTCAGTTATCCAGTACGTAAATTCATAGTTACCCTTTCCCCGTCCTATATCTCAAAAAGGGTTAACTTATGGAAGAAATGAATATAACCAATCTTGTAGCTAATAAGGTTTTCTGTAATTTTTATTATTGTCTTTATTATCGTACGATGGATAGGAATCAAGTTATTCTCAAAAAAAAACTAGATCTACCCGTGATTTTGATTAGTCTTTACAAGATGGCGACTCGAGCACAGGGTCTCGGAGGTCGAGATTTTGGATTTAACATTAGGAGACCATTCTATAAAACAAATTAAAAAAATTGGGACTACCGGAATAATTCCGATCGCGGATTACTAATTGACCTGGACTATAAAAAATATCTCCAGATGTAAAAAAGAAAAAATTGACGGGGGCCCTTTTATGTTAGGGACTAGCCCGCAACGCGGGCCTATTATTTACGCCGCTGATTTAGGCTAACCCATAATAGTTTCAAGGTTTATAAAGCGGTGATTTATACCACCGTAAATCGCAATGTAATATTTCAAATGCGTTTACTATTAATCAATCAAAAAACTGCTCGAGTTCGATTTATTTAATGCAAGACGAGAATTTCACTCGATGCACTTTTGGCACATGATAAGCTTTTACTCGTATACCTATACGTTCTTTATAACTAATGCACAACTTATCTCGTATAAGTGTAGCGGTATATTAAAATTTTATGTTTGAAAGCTTCGACGGTATAAAAGTAAACTGCCGCTGTTAGATGCAAATTTTCGACGAGATAAAAAATTCACAACATTTCCGTAATTAAATTTCGTGCAAAAGGATATTGTTCTCTCCCACTTTGAACAAAGTACATTTTCTTCTCCGTATTAAGGTATTCAATATTGCACTTTTGCATCAAAACAACCACACAACCGCGAAAAATATTCTATGCTTTGTGAAAATAACACACACACACAGCGGCATCCATTTGGGATAAAAACGTCTGGGAAATCAAAAGGGGAAAAGAACGTAACAATGGAGAATTTTAAGATCGAATAACAAATCGAAAAAAGGAGAGTACCTACAAATAACTTATTTATTAAATTGTAAGTTTCGTCAGGCGGAAGAAAAAGAAAACGGTTTAAAATATTAAGGACTAATCCGAGTTTAAGGATAACGCGAAATGCGACTTTAATGCCCAACGAAAAACGAAATTAATGTTCGTACGTGTGTACCTATAGAAAGATTGGACTTTGATTAAAAATCCGTTTCCAATTTATTTTTAATAACTTAATTAGAAAAAATGTTTAAAAATCGGTGGCATTCACAGAAGAGAATCTTTGAACTTGATGATTATCGATTTTCGAGATATAAAACCGACCGTGGAGCCTGCGTACCTCTCTGCAGCATCCAACGTCTCTCAGCCACCAAAAACCGTTGTTCTGCATATTTTACGACAAATAAACAAATTCCTAATTTTGAAATAACTTTCCAAAAACCAGTTTAAGTCATAACTAACGGGTTAACTTTTCTAAAAAAAAAAAAAATTGGCGAACGCTACGAGTTTGAATTGCACCAAAGTTTAAAGAGCGATCTTGAGAAGAGCAGCGAAAATGGGGTTCGTTGTATGGTTGTACGCAAATTTTTATTTTTTTTTAACTTGTCGAATGCGACACATCTAAACTTCACAAAGGGGCACATAAAGGAAAACAAGTAACTAGATCTCAATTACTTCTAACTTCTTTAGAGTTGCCCCGGATCGACCCGACTTGGTCGAAAATTTAATTTTTGCAACTTTTATTTCGAGAACTTTTCCCGGATTATAACGAGATAGAATGAGAGAGGCGCACAGTTTTATTTTAAAGTTTCGCTAATATAATTTTCCGTGCAATAATTTAGCTTAAAATCGTTAATTAAATTTAATTTACGGGTTGTCCATAAATTAGTGAAAATGTCTCATCTTATTCTGCAGGTTTCCTTCGAGCGGCCGTAATAACATACATATTTTACAAATGTCAAATTATAATCGACTCGCAAATGTAGTTCACATTAAGAATTACTGAATTACAATATTATAGCAGCAGCTTGTTTACATTAATTTGTAATCAGGGATCCCTGATCAAACAAGTAACCTTTGGATTGACTAGCTATTGATCGGTTGATGATAAATTTTTCATACAACAACTCGGCAGGAAAATGACGAGAATTTAATTTTTGTTATAAGCCGACTGGCATATTTTTAGCGCAACATAGGATACGTGAAATGTTACCACAGCAACATGTTGCTTACATACAAAACATGTTGAAATTGAATATTGAATAGTAAATAGTAATTTGTAAACAGAAAACCTCTTCTTCTTCTTCACTAACGCGGCACAATATTTTTGTTGCCGAAACCAAAACTATACGATAGTATCACAATTGAAAAAGTTGCTGCTCGGTGATCAGTCCCCCAAGAAAAAATTGCGTAAACTGCCACCTCTTCTAAGTTTGTAAAGTAGAGGAAAAAGCGCTGTCAAAAATTCGCCGAAGTAGACTACTTCCTTGGCCAAAAATACAGTCCACTGGACTCGATGTTTTTAAGCGCTCATAGAATAGAGAGAAAATCTTGGTCCATCTAAAAAGACTCGTTTGTGCGACTTGAACGAATTACATAAGCTGTAAATAGAAAATTTTTGAACTTTTGAACTGCCACACCTATAATATAAGAAGAGTATTTTGGCACCAGCATAACGAGTTTATCTGAGCCCATTAGTCAAAGACAAGGCCTGCCTTTATTGGTTTTTGACGTACGAAGGGCAAATCCGAGTACTACTAATATACTCGCGCGCTTAAATATATATTTTTTAGCAGACGCTCTTACTTTTACGGCCTCAAATATGACCTTTATTATAGCAATTAACTCTCAGGGTTGTCCCTAAAATTAGTGGTACGATCAGGGCTACTCTAATATAGTCACTTTGAGTGAAGGGGTTGGTAATGAACGACGACAACGCAGCTTTCTGCGGTTTACGATAATCAGTCAAAAAGGTAAACTGATTGCATTAAAGCGCCAAAAGTTAGAGATTAAAATGTAAATTCAATTTACAGAAACAATTACTCAGGCTCTATTAATAAAATATTAAACTAATACTTAAATTTGAAAATAAACCAAAACTTAAAACAATTAAAACTTCGAAATCGATACACAAAACGTATACATCGAATGCACCTGATACCTGAACCCTGTGGTGCTATTTGTTATATTTTTTCGGTACCTACTTATAATTAACAACGAGCGCATCTAGGTACTATACAGGGTGTCTCATTACTCATTAGCAATGGGACACCGTATAGCCATAGATTCTTTAGGTTCAAATAAAGCGATTAAACCTAATGTACCCCATGATAAAGTTTACCCGTTAAGAAGTTATAGGGCCTTAAAGGTCAAAGGTCAGTTAAAGTTAATTTCTGAATGGATATACTTTATATACTCTGAGGAATATTAGCTTGAATAACCTTATATTAACCTAAGAAATCTACGACTACACGGTGCCTCAGCGTTAAAGAAACACCCTGTATAGTATCTTGTTAAAAACATCCAACTCTTGATTTTGCTTTGTGTAGACTGTGTAGACGATGATGTATGGTTTTATATTTGAAAAACGCGTAATTGGATGTTAGATTAGTTTGTTAAAGTTTTAAACTTTGCGGTTCAACGAATAAATATCGATATTTGCGCCCACACCACTACAGAGATCTTTCTTGGATACGAATGAGCTCTAAACGATAAGATAATTTTGGGGCGTTGCCACACTCGCCCCATCCAAATTTGAAAGCGCCTGGTTAGACAGTACGAGCTGCCGACGTGACAGTAGGCAGCAAGCTACTGCCACTGTGTAGGTACCTACTTGCATGAGAGTAGCTCGACTCGCTTCGGCCGACTTGTCGACAGTCAAGTGTTTCATTGTCTGACGTAAAAGCTGCTTCACAGAGCGTGGTTTGGGAAGGTGACTGGTGAGTAAAAACAAAATATGTTGAAGTAACTCGGCTGCGAGCTTCTGACAGACTCGCGCATGATAGTAACTAGGCTAGCTCGCACTGTGTAACCAGGCCTTTACATGCAGACTTGACTTTTTCTCCAAAGTTGTGGTGCTATCGAGAATTTACCACGGCGCTTTTAGAAATTTTCGCCGTTGTTAACTCACGTCGGATGGTCGGATTTAATTCCTTCTGCAAATTTCGTTCCTTTGCACCTACATTGACGTATTGCTCTTTAATTATCTTCGCTCTTCTCATTACCAAAAAGCCAAACGGGCTCGCTTTTCGCTATTTTTATCTTATCGTGATAAGTACTTGCGAAATGCTTTCGTTAAATCATTTCTGAACGATTCTAAATGTTTTTTGGTCGATTTAGTATCGCTCTTGTAAGACGTGAAAGACTTTAATTTGGTATTTGAACTGTTATGAACTCCGTTATCCAGGGTTTTAGCTCAACCTTTTAAACATAAAGGACTCTGGCATTTATTTAATGCAACATGAACGTTGTGTTGAAATCTGAGCATTATATTAAATATGATAAGCTGTTAAAGAGAGAAAAAATCGAACTTTTAAAACAGTCACTTAGTACAAAAAATTTTAAAAATCAAGATAGGCACGGCACGCACGACCCACTTTTTAATCGTTGACAAAACTCAAAAATTTTACGTCAAGTGTTTACCAAGCTGTTTTTTACAGGGCGTCTGAATAGGTGCTCCCCTTGGTCGCATTCAATTTCAACTAGAAGAGACGTTAGTTGAAGCTACGGGTCTCGGATTGGGAGTCCAAAACATGGGGAATAAACCAAAAACCAATAGTTAAAACGTTGCCAAAACACTCTTTAATAAGTCTGGCAGTTTGTTTTGACTGGGAGGTAGCCAAAACGATTAAAATTTTAAAAGCATTTCTTAAATTTATCTGTTATTTTATTGTGAGGGTGTGGACAAATTTTCACGAGTTTACAACGTCGAAGTGAACGTAGCAATAAACTTTGAAAACCAAACGTTGCAAAAAAAAAATTAATCGAGTTTATTATTTTCCCACGCGTCTTCAACGAGCAAGCACAATATTATTTATTAGCGGCCGTAATGTGGTATTGCATTTTATTACTTCCACAAGAAAAATTGCACCTCGCAAGATTTTTATTGAAAAGTTTTTTAAATAGCGCTCTCGCTCTCTTATCTATACTTTTCAAAAAGTTGCAAGTCTTTTATTACCAAGCCTTTGCATCGAACTTCAAGTTATTGATACTTGAACTAAAGTGGACACATCAAGTTTACGAACTGGATAAAATTTAAGCTTTTCTGTATGCAAGGAGCGTTTTATACTTTTCTATATCAAAGCATAATCGGCTCTTTAAGCACACGAACACCTCGTATTAATTTTATAGTTATTATAGGGTGGTTATAGTTATTCCACATACACCACACAGGCACACAGGAATTGAATTTGTGGTGACATTTTGAGCGTAACTCATGCCAACGAGTCTTAAATTCCAAAATGATAAAAATATTCAAAATTTTACGAATGCCCAAAACCTCTTAATTTACCCCGAGATCCTTCGAAATGATTTCCAAACTAGTTTTAACGTTATAAAGCGCCCTTTAAAAGGACTTTATAGTAACAGATTACTTTTCATTAAAATTCAAATGAAATTGTCGCATTTAATCTATCCACGTTTATGGCCCTTTAAGTAGGTGGTTCGTGAATTTAGAAGTCATTTTTAAAACAACGCGTTTAAAATTTATTCAACGAGCGCACGAAAGACCTAACGATACAGTAGTACAACTTAGTATAGCGATCTCGCATTAATTTGGCAAATATTTTGAGAAGGGCGTAAGGTTAGACAAGTTGACAGTCATTCTCATCTAATACTTGTCAAACAATTTTACGTTAATTAATGGGTATACGCAAATAATTTACTTTAAGAAAAGTTGATTAGTATAACTTGCAAGCCTCAAAAGTCCTCATTCCAGTAATAAAATACAATTTGTACCTATACTAATAAATAGTAAAAATTTTTACTTATACCCAACACCCTTAATAGCATTACACATATTTCGCAAGAAATAATGTCAATTAAACGCATTCCTCGGTCTTCTCGATACAATGTTCTTTTGATCCCTCTATTAGCAGCTTTTATAGTTAACACGTTCTAAAACTCAAAGTCGGAAGTCTGTAATTCACACATTTAAAAGTTCAACTTCAACTAAATTTAAATTTATTTAAATTACACAAATCGATTTCTCGTACTTGGTACCGGTAATTATATTTATTAGTATTAGGTTAACTATTATACTATAAAATAATCAAATTTTTAACCACTAAAAAGGTTTAGCTAAATTTATTTGTTATTCGTTTTCTCTGTATTTATTAATATTGACACGATCAATAAACTTAATGAGCCAGATGTTTATACATTTTATTGTACGTGGTGTTCTGGAAAATCACCGACAATGCTCTCCAGTGAGTTCCCAGGACCAATTTGGGATATTTGCCTCTCTTGACACTATACCCCAAAATGCGACCCCAAAGAGTTCTAGGCTCTCAAAGTTGAAGTTAAAATGTAAAAGAAATTCCCTATACTGTCAAGCAATGCAAACAAATCTGTCGCTAGTGTATTTTGACAGGTACACTCAATGTCAAAAATATATTTTGAGGTTATGCGATAGTTTCAAGAAAAGCGCGCCACTAGAACTAGAACTATCCGGTGAGGAGTGGCGTCAACCTTCAACCCTTAAAAAATAGTGTCTTGTAAAATAAATTAAAGTTGCATAGGTAATATGGCTGCTATATTTTAGTCATAAATTTTTAAATGAGGCATTTTTGTTCCTTAAATGTTTCTTCTACAATCGGAGTTGCTGAGAAAATTTTAAAAATAATTTCTATTCTACAACTATAGCTAACCGATCGTTGGTTATTTCGTCATTCATTTCATTCAAAAACGGAGTTCCAACACTAATTTTGCATTAATTTCTTCAAGTGACCCCCATTTACTAAAAATTTCAAGTGAATGGGGGGCACTTAGGGCAATTAGTGATGGAACTATGTTTTTGAATAAATTACGAAATAACAAACAATCGATTGTTGTAGAATACAAATTATTTTTCGAATTATCTCAAAAATTATTGATTTTAGTAGAAAAGTTTAAGAGACAAAGATCCCTCATTTAAAAATTATTAGTAAAAAAAGGCATAACAATATTTTAATTTATTTTGCAAAAACCCTCTTTTTTAAGAATTGGAGGTTGACGCCACTCCTCAACAGGTAGCTCAAGTAGCGCGCTTCTCTTGAAATTTCTAACTTGGTCCTAATGAAAATGTCCTAATTTGGTCCTGGGAACTCACTGTATTAGAGTTCAAGCCCAATCAAAACGTAATTAAACCCTATACAGAGCAGTAATATTTAATTCGCCCTTTCCCATTACACGGGTCTTAATCTTATGGCCGTTACGAGAAAGTTCAGAGGTTCTAATTTAGTTCTTAGAACTCACTGTACAGCGCTTATGGGTGATTTTCCGAGCCACCCTCTGCAAGCAATTAAAAGTTACGTGTTTGTCATTCCTAACAAGCTACGGTCTTAAATAAAGGTGGAGATGGTTAGAAAATGCATTTCGTGATATCTTGATCGCATTCGCAGGACGTCACAGATCTAAGCTGTCCGAAACGTGGAAATGTCCGTTAACAGGCACTAGCACTACTACTTTCGGAATGGAGTAAATAATATCTAGAGGTACTTGGTACTTACAGGGATATAGTATATTATGTACAGTGGAAGAAATAATTATTGGTCACTATCTCACTATAGGTTCTGTGGCGAATCTACTTATGTTTGCAAGTCCGCAATTTCAATGCAATTTTTACAAAATAACAAAAGGCCTGTTTTATTTCTAGTTAGGCAATCTTTATTTTTAAACCATTCTCGGCTAAAACGCATTGGAAAAGAAGAAATTTACCACTTATTAGTGCTCAATAAGTTTGTCTCTGTGGCTGTACAGGGTGGGAAGAATCTGCGAACGAATTTCGCAGAAGTCGATAGCTAGAAGAGATATGAATGAATGGATGGCGCATCCTCGTTCTCGTTTTTTGAGAGGAACCCAAAATAGCGAAAACCGGAATTCGCGATCTTCTTTTCTTTTTTTGCTGTAAGCAAAAATTCGATTTTCCAATTGATGAAAAACGCTAGGCATTCATATATATGTCACATCCAACTATGGTTTCTATTTAAAAAAACACAACTTTTGTATTATAAACCGGAAACTAACGAAGATCCCTTCGGATCATTTTATTGGCTCTATAAAAGAGGTCTGAAGAATGTGCTAATATTTTTTTCTGTAACTTCACAATAACCGAGATATAGACATTTAGAGAAAAATTGAAAAATCGAGCTTTTGCTTATAGCTTCAAAACAAAAGAAGGTCGCGAAATCTGATTTTCGTCATTGGAGTCCTCTCAAAAAAAGAGAAGATGTGCCATCCATTTTTCCATATCTCTTCTAATTAACGATTTCTCCATAAGAACCATCGAATTTTGCCCACCCTGTAGGTCGAATACAAACGCCAATGGATTTTTAACAATCTCATGTTTTTAAATTTGAAAATGAAGTTACGCCCAAAATATGGAACTTTTTTAATCAAAACTTTTAAAAAACTCAAAATTAAAAATTTAAAATTTAAAATTTTTCTCAAAAACTAACCCATTCAAATAGGTGCATTAGGAAATTTGGCGGCATACTCTTCTGATGAAATCGGAGACAGCTATTAGAGTTGAGATTATGGCTTAAATCCAAAATTTTAATTCTGTACGACTTTTGGAACTGTACCCTAACACACTGACACACAGACCGACGGACATTTTTAATTAAAAAATTATTTTTTTCCGATAACATAACTTTTTTAGCTTCGAAAGTAGGTACCTACTAATTAACAATAATGGTCGAAAAAGTAGTTCATTTTTATTTAATTATGCATATCGGGTACTTAAAAGTTCGTGAAAATAACGATAATTTCATTTTTATTTTTTATAAATTCAGAGATAACCCAGTTACACAAGCAACACGTTCAAAACGGCCATTTAAAAAACAACAAATTAACAATAGTAATCAGAACTAGTTTGTTAGCCTCAAATTTTGATTTCTCCAAATTAAAATTGAAGACGATATCGAACTTCGATCTTAATCATTGCCAATAAATTGTTTATCATTATTCGCACACTTAAACGATTGTGTTTGGCTACACTCGAAATTAGGAAATAGTTTGTCGAAATAAAAACCAATGCAAAGATGACTTTGAAATTAATTGTATAATAAAATCGATTTACTCGACCATAAATTCGTTAACGCATTAAATTTAAAAAAATATGCTCTGGTTTTGCGCTAATTACGAGAGGTTATTTCATGAGATCTCAACTTTTTCTTTTCTCCTTTTATGTAATTGTTAATATATACCCAATATCCAGTGTTAGTCAATTATTTCAAAGTGTCATCCGTATCCCTTAACTGAAATAAAGCTGAAAATGAAAACACCACACCCAGAACTTTGCAAGCCAATATTTGCAGGACTCACAAAATTAAAAATGTGCACAATAAGTTATTTACACACAAAGACAATATTAATTACAGCCATTACAGTTGTAGAAAAATACGAAACAAAACTTACCTTCGCGTTCTCCGCCACATTTGCTTCGATCGAAGGACATGGTCAATTTTACAAGATCGTCCCTAAAACGATTGTGTGGCCGACTACGATTTTTCTTTTTCAGGAGTCCCATCCGTACACACGTGCCACCCTCTGCTGCAACCTGCACACAGACAGAACAGCCATCATCGAATTTGTTTCTTTCTCTTTTTTTTGTTTTTTTGAACGATGAATTCTTAAATTTATAGTTATTGGTGATGTGCATGTTTGTCTGTATGCAGGTCGCGCAGTTCAAGTGATAGTAGTTAGTAGTTAGCAAGAAAACAACGTAGTTTTATGATGATGTATATTATTGTAGTTTATGTTGCGACCAATTATTTAAGTAAGAGGTACAGATTCGTGTTTTGGTATGAAATTTTTTTAACATTCTTCCGTGTATATTATGTGTTGGCTTATAATAATTTATTTCTGTTTTATATGACGGTACATATTCATTAGTTTTTGTGTAAAGTGCAAAATAATTTTATTATTATCAAATTAAATACCTGATGTTTGTTATTATTAGTATTAGTATTATTTTAATAAATTACATGTAATGCCCATTAAATTAGTGTATTCGGATTAACACGACATACATCACGATTATAAATGTAACGACCACACGAAAACGAAAAGGTCGTTCGATTTCCTGCATCAAAATGCCAGTTGAAATATTTATAACAACACACCGCGTAGTGTGACTTTAATTAACGGTAGAAATAAGTTTGTAGAATTGGTTTCCGCTACTAAATTAATTAAGTCTCAAATACTAATTTGTAAAATACGTACAAACTAACGCAATTTATCCTAAATTGATGATAAACTAAAATTTAAATTGTTAAAATTGAATTTCCGACGAGTATTAGATCTCATTTGCTTAATTTGTTTTGGTTAATGGCGTGCTTAATTAGATGAGTTGTGCTTTACTCTTCAAGTTTATCCCTTAAAACTATACAATCGTGGCGAGATCGTTTGAGACGTGTGCTATTAATTATTACTAGTAGGTACATTGTTAAATTCTTCGATTACTATTAATTTATTACCACTAAATAATTTATTTCTTAATAAATTAATTATTCATCGACTAATCAAAATTAGGAAGTAATTAGGCCTTAAGCCGTACCGGACTACCCTCGCCTCGCCATTTTTATATTTTTAATGACTTAAGGTTGTTCAGAAGAAAATCCAAGTATATGAGAAGTTTTTGAAATTTTTACAGTATATTCTTTGCATGATAAAGAACATTATGGCGAAATTTGAACTTAATCTTGTTCTTAGTTATTGAGATAAAAAATTCCAAAGTTGACTGTTTTGTGCACGTTTTTACATTGCTTATATGCAAACGAGGGTTTGCACATTCATTTAAACCCCATTATCTCGGCACCCAGAAATGACAACCTTACCAAAAACCACCAAAATATTTATGAAAGTCTTACAAATAAGCGAACAAAATTTCAAAAAAGTCCTGTTTCTAGTTTCTGAGAAAATTAAATTATTATTCAAAAAAATAGTACAAAAGCTATCAATCATCATTACGCTTGGCAACGCCGCTGCATGAGATAAATTGGGAAAAGCGCGCGCGATTCAAATAAAAGTGATGTGTTATTTAAAGTTTTAATGAAATCAAAAATTATAGATCTATTTTTATAAAAATGAAATTATTCAATTTCCCAAAGTAATGGAACGTCGTTTCGTCAACTGATAAGCTTTGCTTAAAAATTACCAAGTTTTGAAAATTTGTTCGCAATAACCTTAAACCCCCTGTCATTGTCATCTTTGGTTATGACACTACCAAAAGTCTACAGCGATGCCGTACTTTACACATCATATTGAAAGTTTTTTTAAATAAGAAAAAAAAAATTTTAACCGACCAAAACTCTTTAAAAGAATAAAATTTAGAACTAAATTGTGTATTTTTAAGAAAGAAAGCATATTTTCATTGGTTTTAAGTATTAAAATTTTGTTTATTTGAAGTTGGCAATAGATATCTTTATCCTTCTTTATCCTATGTATTTAGCACAGGACAGAGTATACACCGCAGCTTACCCCCACTCCCCTTCACAACAACCTTAATAAAATAATTTACGATCGAAAATATTTGAAAATCGATAGGAAATTGAACCTGGACAGTCGGGAAAATAATAATTTCAAAGAGAGTAACTTATTCACAGATAAATTCGAAAGAAAATGAAAGACGAAACGATGAATAGTAGAACCAATGTGTGATACTTTTAATGCGCTTCAGAAGAGCACAGAAGCGACATATTTTTGTATTGAGAAAAGTAGAAACAATCTGTGTCTAAATAGCACCAAGAAGAGTCATTCATGTAGTTAGTATCAGACGGTCGGCTGCCCCCCCCCCCCCGCGTGAATATTTTCTTCTGAAAACCCAGTACACACCTAGCACCGGTTAGCACCACAATCCCAAAGCTAGCATCACCCCCCGTTTCCAAAATACGGCCACTTAAAGTCAAGGGGGGCAAGTTAACGCTAGCCCCTCCAATTGTTTTAGAGCGTCCAAAAGCTAGCTCTACAATCTACTGGCTCTCAAATCTTAAAGCTAGCACCACTATCCTAAGGAGATAATTAATGAATTAAAAAATATATCCCCCCCACTTAGTGTTTCTTCTTTAAATTTTGGAGATCGAGTCTATTGAGCACGTAACACCCGATTTTGAACCTTTTCCTTTCTGTCGTTTTGGAGATATTTACGTCACATAGCTCCACTAATTATACAAGGTATTCCTGAATGACCCTAAAACAACTCGCTACCACGTATTGCTAGAAGCAAGAGCCTTTTGTTATTTTAAAAATTATAAAATGTTTTTAAGATTTTTGGCGTCATATAGCGACTTAACGAAGCATTTTAGGATAGAGATAACTTGTTGGGATTAATCGTCCTATTTTAGTCAGAAGAATATGTGGTAGAGAGTTGTTTCAGGGAAACCCTGTATAATTAGAGAAGCTACGTAACGTAAATATTTCCAAAACGACCGAAGAGAATAGGTTCAAAATCGGGTTCCAGGTGATAGTAGCTCAATAGGTTAATAGGTTTCATTCGTCAAAAGTTAAAAAAGAAAAATTACCTTGGGGGGGGGGGGGGGGGGGTAGACTTTGTTTTCATTCCCCATTATCTCCGTAAGACTCTTACGTAGTGGTGCTAGCTCAGTAGATTGCCGAGCTAGCTTTTGGTCGCCCTAAAACAATAAAGAGGCAGCGTCAACTTAGCCCCCCCCCACACGATTTTAATGAACCGTATTTTGGAAACGGAAGTGGTATTAGCTTTGAGGTTGGAGTGCTAGCCGGTGTTAGCTGTGTACCTACTCTAGAGAGCTAGAGAGTAGAGAGGATTCTTCATCTTCACACAACACCAGTTCACGCAGTCAGTACGCAGTTCACGTCTGATGGCGCGCTCGAACGAAGTTAACAAAACAATTTTCTTTTGCTCGGCTACGTACAAAAACGTTTGTTTTAGACCTCACTTTTAATATCTCCTGAAGGCATTGCAAAGTTGTTCAAACTTTTAAAGATTACAATTTTTCTTAAAAACTTTGGAAAATTCTCCAAAATTTAGCTAAAATTTTCCACAAAGGTTATTTTTATAATTCCGCATCATTAAAATTTCAAAGGGTTTGCCTTTTATCGAACCAATAATTACCCCCGAAATAATCACCGACATTTATAATTCAATATCCTTTTAGAGTGAATTATGCAGACGTAAAGAATTAATCCATCGATTCGTCCATTTCTAAATCCATTCGACGAAAGAAACTAAAAGGAGAAAATGCACGAATTCGATCCCACTTTTATTTTAAAATAAAAATGCACAAATAATACAAGAGTGAAAGAACTCGAGTCAAGTGCATTTTTATACCAAAAACAGGCGAGTTTAAACTCTTATACGTAAGGTATCGGCTATCGGTTATTTAGAAAAGTATTTTTGTTAGATCGAAGTAAAACTTTTAAATTGATTCGTCCAACTATATTTACCTATCGTTTTATTAGAAGTCTATTTTGTTAACGACATTGACATTTACTTCGGATTTTATCTCAATCTCTTTTCCTCATACGCTCATACCTTTAACGATAGTTTTCTACTCGCCATTCTCGATATTTCATTAAACGCATTGAAAGTTAAAATTATTCGTTTTATTAGATTTTAAAAATAGCTCAAGAAATCATAGGAACTCCATTCAGAAGTTACGAATGTAAAATTGTGAGCAAAAATTTTAATTTCCTCCAACTTATTTCTTTAAAAGGCAAATAGAAGAGCTACAAAACGCCACCATGAGTCGTTTTTACGTAATTGCCATTTAGTTCTTTAAAATAAACTTAATTACATTTCCACATTTATCCCAACTTTAAATTTTAGTGACTTGTCTTATAAAAATGGCATCGCCGAAGATATTTCATTTATAGTAGAGCACCGCTTATTTATTTTTATACCGTAACCGGAATACACGCCGAGCATCCACAAAATCAATCGCTCTGTATAGGAAGTCGTTTAACAAAACGTAAAAAAAGAAGGCAATACTGAAACCTAATCCAACAAATAACGTTTATATACTTTATATAAATGTGTAATAAATATAGTGCATTAAAAAGCAGAAAAAGGTTTACTCGAGTGCTTTAAAACCCACCCAAACACAGTTCATCGATTAAATGATAAAGGAGGTAAAACCAGAAAGGGGTTGGTCGGAATCTTTTTTTAACAAGTTATAGGTAGGTGTAGGTGCAAGGAGTTCCTTCTCGTAATGTTTCAACTAATATTATAGTAAAAATACGCTTCCTCTTCCTGGACCTGGGCTTAACGAGCACTGCCGACCAAAGGGTCGCGATTTGTCGTAAAAGGTTTTTCTTATATTGCGCGTACATAAGTTTGTGTGGCTACAAAAACATAAATTGACCACTTGTCGTTTCTATTAACTATCTTTAAAAAAATGTGTTAGGTGCCCATACGTGCCAAAAAAATCCCTCGTATAAAAAAAGTATTTACCGAAAATAAGGGCTTTTATTAAAATAAAAGTTCCGTCACCATCGTGAAATGTGTAAACTTAATCGACAAGTAAATGTTTGCTCAATAGAAACCGACGGTAAATTTAACGAGCGCGCAAAGAAAAATTTCAAAAGTGCGAAAAGAAATGCGCGTTGACTGAACGAAGTGTCTTTTAATCCTTATTCGAATCAAAAACGAAAATCTCTTCGAATTGATGGAATAAAAATGTTTTAAACGCACTTCACGTCTTGATGATGTGTAAAATACGAAGTTTATTCAAATTCGAGTGTGTGGGCGGGAGTATTTTACAGACGAATGTGAAATTGATACGATATGATGACGCAAAAATGAACTTCGTTTTTCAAAAAAAAAAGGGGTTAATTATAAAAGCATTTCGGAAAAATCGAATTTAATAAGAGACGTAACGCAATAATATTGTAATCTTCGCATGTCGAGTAAATGTTTTCTAAAAATCATCCAAAGGTGAAATTCTGAAGTGGAAATGATCCACTCGGATTAAGTATGTAAGCACACGAAAGCTCAGGATTAATTCGCCTTTCAAAATAGTAATCTCCAAATATTAAAAGATACCGAGTCGCTAGAATAAAATATCTGTTTAGGTTTTACTGGTGCCATCAATTTCTAAAACATTCCTAAGAAGTGTCTTTTTAGCGAAAAAGTATAAAAATATCGTTATAAAGATGTCTAAAATATATTTATTTGAACTCGTTTCTGATAGGTGCCCAAAGAACATGCAATGAATGCATATTGAAATAGGACGCCTTTCGGCGTCAAAAGCTGTATATTTGTTCGCATAAAATTTTCAAATTCCAAAACCGCTGCTTGTGTTTTTCCGAAAAATTCTATTACGAGTTTCAAAACAAAGATTGTGACATCACAGCTGTATACACAATGTCGAACTGACCGTCGGTAAACAAAAGCTTCTCGTAAAGTTGGAGTTAAATAGATTCGAGAATATTGTATGCGAGCGCTTTGAATTTGGATTATTAATGCGGATCTGTGTGTAACGTATCCATCCATAAGAAATTATTGTTTACCTTCCCAAGTCCCCCGTACATCGGAGCCATAATTACATTAAAAATCATCAACGATATTAACTTTTTGCTTAACGAGAGTCCTAAAATAAATTAGATTTGAAGTTTCTCAAAGTCACATTAAAAAACAGAATGGTATCATTTTGAGCAGCCGAGTGTTAAATTAATAAAATTTAATTACGACCTTAAAAAGATATTTTCGTCTTCAAAAGATAAAAACGAATTAGTATACGTGCCATATTGAATAAGTAAACGAAATAGCGCTCGAAAGTTCGTCGGGGCACTTTACTCTCGCAAAGATTTTTCAAAAACACACTTTTCACGAAACGCACAACAGATTCAATTACTTGACCTCACCCGTACTATTTCCAACTGTTTGAATATTCTTAAGAGACGGTTTCCTTGCGAAAATTTAGTTTTCTGTTTGAAAAGGACCAAGTCGGGCGACACCGAAGTGCGATACAAATGAGCTCAAGTTGGCGCTTTTATCTTTAAGCCATAACTTGTTTTCCATTAGAGATCGGATAATAATAAATGTTACAGAAAATTCGCCATTAAGCGTTAGTAAGGAAATAAATAGACGAATTTCGGGTTAGCAAAGCTTTAAAATTAACCCCACACTCGAGTTTCGAGCGCTTTTGAAATCAACCACTTGTATAACGAGCATCAAAAGTATACAAAAAAAGAGTAGGGCGTCGGACTAATTTTAGATTAAATTTTAATGCGCCAAAAATTAAATTAGATACAATTAGGGCTTAAATAATACATGTATTTGGCGAAATTTGGGTTGTGAATTATAGCAACTGTTTATTGAGATAACGCAATAAACTATCACAATTACCGACGAATGGGTTAAACGTTTCGTGTAAATGCAATAAAGGGCACATCCAAATAACGTTATGTAAAACAATTGATGTTTTCTAATGGATGAACCTCCCCGTAACATGCATAACATTAAGACCCTTGTAATAGGGAAGTATACGAATTAAATATTACTGCTCCAAAAAGGGTTTAAGTACGTTTTGGTTGAGATTCTTTTTTACTTTCTAAAATTGGGGTTGAAAATTCATTTACAGGCCCTTATTTTTTTTTGTTGTACGAGACTTTAATTTTCTCGCAGTTTCCATTGATGGTCATCGTATAATTATAAATAACCAACACTTTTAGAAACCGGTAGCCGGCCATTGTTAAAACGATTTCCGTATAAATATTACATTTGAATAAGTGTTATTATTTTGGGGAAAAATATAAAAAGGTAATGTAACTGTTTAGAGTACTTTTATTATTTTCGGCCTCTAATAAAAAATACACAACTTGATTGGTAATAAATTTGAGCGTGTAAAATATTTTAAAACTGCAAGACGAACTTCCACCGTAAAGTTCTTGCCTCGCTAAACAAACGAAATCGCTCATATTCACGCTTTTAGAGTTTCGAAGAACAAATGGGCGCATAAATTAAATCCCCTAATTTGCCAAAGACTTTCTTTTTCAAAGTTTAGTTTACAATAAAAGAAATACAACAATAGATATTACCATAGTCGTACGTACTCAAGAGAGAGATTATTTAATAATAGAGTTTTCCACAATAAGAAATCACTTTAATGTTTATTCTGAAGTCAACTCAAAAAGGCAATTGCCAAAACATATAAATTGATATTTAACTAAGCCAAGCGTTTGACAAAAAAAGAACATTTAATATTAGAGAGATTTAATGATTTTACCGAGGTTAGAGCTATTTAGTATGCAAGGTAGAAGTTTTCGAGATTAGCAGGGTTGAAAAAAATTTACACGCGCCACAATAAAATGTGATCAAAATTTCAATCGTTCAAATAACTAATGCCAAGAGAGGTGAGAAATTTTTTAAGAAATAAGTAATTATCAGTTTATAAACCTTATCTCCCTCCAAGTATTTCATTTTGATTATTTCCGGCAAATTGGTTTCCCCCTAATACAAATAAAGCATTGAATTTAAATTGAAAACGTAGAAACTAAAAGTTGCATGCTATTTGACAATAAATATTCTATTTGTGGATTAAAAACGCGAAAACTACAACTTTTTTCAATTGCATGTACCTATAAGGGAGAGCTATCGAATCAAAACTATAATATATCGAGGAGGGTAAGTAGTATCACACCGAGGTCCGTAATATAATAATGCAGACTACCTCGATGACAAAATGTAGGTGTGGTACGAGCCACTACGTCACGTTTGGAATTTCTCGCATGTTCCGCGTTAAAGTTAAAAGAATTTCCAAAATCGCCACAAATCTGTTTCATAGCGAAACACTATTTACAGAACGTGCGTAGTTTTCGAGTTATAAGGGATAAACAAAAAAAGTTTTTTGGGGAATTTTTATCAACCTTTAACGCGCTCTAGCGCCTAAACCGTTCGTCTGGGGAAAAAACCTTTCGGATGTAATTTGTAAGAAATTTTATCCAACTTACTTTTACATATTTGCACTTTTCTCAAAAAGTGTGTAGTTTTGAAGTTATAAGCGAAAAACTGAAAAATAGCAAAAACCCGCCCTTCTCGAGCCACCCCCAAGTTAATACTGTCACTATTAAGAGGCAGGCGGTCGGTTTTATTATTCATTTGCAATGTTCTTTCAAGCTCTTTCAAAATCAAAAATTTTGTATTTTTGTATTTCGGCATTCTGCCTCCTGGGCACGCTATGTTCGGTATACCCTAAACTTTAACGGGCTCTACCACCTCAACTGTTTGTTTGCCGAAAAAAATTCAAGAAGCATAATTTGTAGAAAATTGAATGTACTTTATTTGTGAATAGGATCACTTTTCTCAAAAAGTATGTATTTTTCGAGTTATGAGCGATAAAACATTTTTTGGACAATTTTGGAAGTTTCTTTAATTTTAAAGCGCGCTAGCGCCTAAATTGTTCACCTGAGAAAAAAAAACTTTAAAGATAATCAGGCGTATTCTGTATCATAAACTTTAAGGATAGCGGGAAAACTTTGACGTTAAAATGACGATCTATCCTTTTTATTTACCTGTGACAGAACGAGATAGAATGTCATTTTAACGTCTAAGTTTTCCCGCTATCCTTAAAGTTTATGATTTAACTTTTTTGATTTAACGCCTGAATATTTGTAGAAAATTTAATTTAGGTAATTATTTTTTGTAAATAACAACTTTTCTCATAAAGTGCGTAGTTTTCGAGTTATAAGCGAAAAACCGCAAACCTCTACCCTTCTCATTTTTGTTGCTCACAACACACCATACTACTTTAAGCGACCCGAGAAAAATGTTTAGAGGCCTCGAGCGAATCAGATACATTCATAAGAGTTCAAGAATTCGACAGAAATAGTAGAGAGGTATAGCGTATCGAAGCTCAAAAAAACAACACTTTGGTAAAAAGACACCTCTCGTATTTATTCATTGATCGGACATCTCAAGAATTTTATTGTGCAATTCGGACACGTACAAATTACTCGCAATACGAATCCCTGCATCCTGCGTCGGTTTACTAAATATCGAGTTTGTAAATTCTTGTTTTTATCAGACACTTTAAGAAGGTTATCTATGTAGAATTTGAGACGGTACACATTAATTGGTGTTAATGCAAATTAAACTGATAAAGATGGGTTTTGTTTACACTTGGCTAAAAACACACGCAGCTAAGTGCTTTTTAAACGTTTATAAGTCCTTAATCATCGTATAATTGAAAATGGTTGGCACTAAGAGGCGGCACAAGAAATGAATCCTTGCCGTCATTAAATGGAAATTTTATTAGATTTGAGTTCGTAAAAACTCCCACCCTTTTCCTTACTTATACAAACAAAACTAAACTTAGAGGTAGTGATTTGTAATTTGCAATGTAATTGATATGATGCAAACTGGAATTGTGCATAACTGTTTAAACTATTCCACAACTGCAATTCTCGAATGTTGCGCATTAGGTACCACTGTAACGGAAAAATTGGCACTAAAACATCTTAAGGCGCCCAACGTGGGGCATCGATACAATTTCATTTAAAATTTTAATGAGAACCTTCAATATGACGTTTATTACAGTTATCTAATTTTGGTTAGTAGAAAACAGCATTAAAATTTAAAAATATTTAAAAATGCAATGAAAATGAATAATAAGAGAATGTACATTAATTTAAATAAATGATTAATTTATGATGAGTGCCTGTGGAGCGTGGGTATCAATTACTACGTTGGATATTAAATTGATTTATTCATTTGCTTCCTACGAAAGCTTTGGGAAATTGTCACAGCAGGACCCGAGGTGTCAAAATGTAATGACGCTAATCAATGATTGAGCCCCAAGCACGTTGCTGGATCCACACAATACATTTGCACACGCATTAGCATTCACCATTACAAAAGCAGAATGTTGTATCTATTACCGCCGAGACTGTGTGTTATTGTGACAGCCAATTTTGCGATTTCGTAAAATGAAATAATACACAATATACATGGTGTGTCTTTAAATCAAATCAACAACAAAACTTTAGTTCATTTTTACCCTTTCCAAACACTTTCCTCAAGTACGTCCATTTCGACGTCACTAGAAAGGGGATTTTTATTTTATTTGGCGCAGCTAACAAAAAGTTTCTTCTGTCGATATTAAGAAGAGCGTAATAAATTTTTAAAAAAAGTTAATCAATCACTTAATATTGGGGTGAACCAACGTGGCTTTGACGGTATTAAAAAAATCATTTTTAATTATCTAGTTACGAAGGCGTTAACCGGAAAGAAACTGTGCTTGCAGCTAAAACGCTTTCCTATTAATGCTGTCCCGTAGCTAAAGTCAAAAAGTCGTTTCGGAATAGGAATGACAATAGGACGAACTAATTAGTCAAATAAACGTGCGCATATAAAAAAATCTAATGCCACCAAGTTCGATTTTAAATAAATCTTGAACCAAAAAAGATATTTCAGGCTCTCCCGCTCTCCGTGAAATTTATGAAATTCACAAACGCAAACGTAAAGATTTGTCAAAAAAAGAATAATGCCGAAAACCACTTAAATTTTATTTTCGTTGTAAAATCGCATTCGGATTCGTAAATCGCATTGATCGAATAAAAAGCGATAGCAATAATTGGTAATTCGCATCAAACTAAAATAAATAAAACGAATATCTGGCAGTAACTTCTATAATAAATATTGACAACCATAATATTGATTGGATAAGTAACCTATAACAATTTAGACGCGAAATTTATTTGCAAAATAAACCAACGAAATCGATATTTAAATTATTTTATTTATTTACGGTGTTCGCCTTACTCAAATTTCAAAAAAAATTACTCCTTCCGCGTGTATACATTGTGTATAAATAGGTTAATTCCAAAATGTCATAACGTGTATTCAATTAAAATTAAAGGCGACTTTAGTTTAAATTGAAGTTTAGGCTCATTCAGTTTAATGATAAATCATAATTGCGAACGAAGCAGTCATAAAGCGGAGTAACTAAATGGGTAAAGATGTTACCCTCAGAATTAGTGAGTTTTGAGGCTTATCGATGCATGGGGTCGCATCCGAGCACATAACAGAATATAAGATAAGACTTGCTGGCAACTCGAATATCATACGCCTTTCCTGTGTCACACGAACGCTCATTTTCCACCATAATAAATTACGAATTATATAAAAGCGCCCAAAACTGCGCAAATAAAATTTACATCAAAAGTAAACTCGGAAATTTTTTTCTGGGCAAATACTCGAAAAAGTAATTTCCTCAAACATATGGTCGAATAGTAAATGAAGGTTAATTTCGAAAACTAAAATAGAAAATGGGAAGGCTTTGCAATCCTGAATGTGAAATACTGAAAGTGAATTTTGAAAATGAAAACAATGAAGGCTCTCTTTCCGATTATTATGTACAACTTGCAGAAAAATTTCCACTTGGGAAAACTCACAAACGACGGTCGAGCAATCGGTGGTAAGTTTCATTTCTTAAACCCAAAAGCTTAAACGATAAACGTCTTCTTAATGCTTCCTTCGGACGAAAAGGGTCAGACCCGCATCCGAGATTAAACTGGGGACTCTTTTAAACTAACGAATGAAATAAATTGGATATACTTTCCTCTATTAGTTTAAAGTTTAAAAAATTCCCACTTAGAGCAGATGGGTGTTGGCATGTGGTCTGCAAAAAAAAACTATTTCCACTTTACCGAGAAACTATTTAGCTTTAGACAATTGGTGCATCTTAAGCAGAGTCGGTCCTGGTCAAAGACGAAAGGGAGCTTTAAGGTTAAGGCCCCCCTGCACCTATCTATAAAAAGGTGATACCTCCACAAATATATTCCAAAAATCGAGACATTCGTCCAAGGGTGGCCTTCTTAGAGCCGGTTGCACATTACTCGCTTAAAGCAAGTTCAACGGTGAACCAAGCTTAAACTACAGAAATCAGGTTTAAGCTTAGTTAGGTCTCAAAAAATTCTTTCATTTGGGGAGGGGGGGGGCGAGCCGTATTGCGGTATAGCAGCTTTAGAAAATGACATTGATGCCGACTCGTACAATAACAATAGGCGTTGAGCCTACAATAAATTGGGAATTAATTCGCTACACACGAGTCAGTGACGGTTGAAGTTAAAATATTTATAGATTATCTTTTAAAAATGAGATTTGTTTAATGGGACATCGATAATCCCACCCGTCCATCGAGTTCTCCTACTATACCTACATCAACTGTGGTAATTTTTCGGTATTAGATTTAGATTTATTGACGTCGATAATATTAATGGCTTTTAGGCAGAAATTCGATGAGTTCGAGTCATAATTCAGTCATCCAAAAAGCCGACCCACCTAATCCTTTGCTGTCGTATAAATACATCTACATCAAGTATTCGTTTTGTAAAAACTAATCGAGCTGGTAACTCCGCCAACACTGCTATTCGTTAAGTCGAAAGGAGCAGCTGAAAAGCCTCATTAGCTCATCACTATTGATTGAGTACTGTCACTATTAGCCAGTTTCCATAAAACTTCATCCAATTTTCCATCACAATCTTAAAGTCGTTTATACGGAAACAATTGCGAGATCTTTAATTCTCCAGTTAACGCTATGAGAAGATTTGACAATGGAAAATAAGGTGCCGATGGATAGAATTTCAATTTCCCGCGAGTGATATTTACACAAACACAAACCCTACTTATTCTAAACTAAAAGATGAGCTTTTATCATCATGAACTTAACAAATTAGTTTCAACCTGCCTAGCACCTTACAGTAAAGCAAATTTCGTTTCAACAGAAACGTTTCGTATTATACTTATGCGCTTAATTCCCCCCGGAGATGTTTTTGTTTGTGTGTTTTGACGTATTTTCTATTTGTTTTCTAAAATTTACCAAGTAAGTACGAACAATTCGGTCTTTCGGCGCAATATTTTTCGTGTCTAACGAAGCAAACGTCTCGAAATCTTTTTAAATTCAATACCACAAGCGAGTTAATTTCTATTTTTGTGTGCTAATCCACGAACAAATTCAATATTTTCTATAACAAACAGAGGGCGTTTCAAAAATCGAAAAATTGGATTATTTTTGAATCGGGCCCTTTAGCGTTACCCATTCCGTTAGATTTAGAGAGTGCTTCCGACAAGTGGAATAGCTCGTAAACGGGAAGGCTGATTGGCCCACAATAAGCTAGAATGAGCGTTTTTAAGGCCCGATTGAACATTCCTCGGTCAAAGCAGGTTTAACGGTGAACTAAGCTTAAACTATAGAGAACATTGTCAATGAACAATGCTTAGTGCTGAGAGCAAGCTCCCCCTTCCTAAATAATCTAAAATGTCTGTCGGAATCTCAACTCTCAATTATTCTTTTTGACAATAATTGTAAAAAATTATTTATAGCACAGCTGTGCCACAGCATTACGTTGTGTCGCGCTGTACAGTGGTGAAGTCACATAGTGCTGTCTTCTGCCTGCATTCTCTCTGTCTATTTGTCTGTCCTCTCTCTGTCACAGCATTACGTTGTGACGCGCTGTACAGTGGTAAAGTCACATAGTGCTGTCTTCTGCCTGCCTTCTCTCTGTCTATTTGTCTGTCCTCTCTCTGTCACAGCATTACGTTGCGACGCGCTGTACAGTGGTGAAGTCACATAGTGCTGTCTTCTGCCTGCATTCTCTCTGTCTATTTGTCTGTCCTCTCTCTGTCCCAGCATTACGTTGTGACGCGCTGTACAGTGGTGAAGTCACATAGTGCTGTCTTCTGCCTGCATTCTCTCTGTCTATTTGTCTGTCCTCTCTCTGTCACAGCATTACGTTGGGTCGCGCTGTACAGTGGTGAAGTCACATAGTGCTGTCTTCTGCCTGCCTTCTCTCTGTCTATTTGTCTGTCCTCTCTCTGTCACAGCATTACGTTTTGACGCGCTGTACAGTGGTGAAGTCACATAGTGCTGTCTTCTGCCTGCCTTCTCTCTGTCTATTTGTCTGTCCTCTCTCTGTCTATCAAACTATGGGAACTTTGAGATTATAAAGCATACCTGAGTAATGAATTAATAATAATAAATCTTAAGTTAGTTTCCGCCCTAAAAACATCCAATACTACAAGCAAACTATTGAATATTTAAAACTTGTTAGGAGGCACCTTAGCTGTATATTATTATTTCAACTCGCAGTACAATATTTAGACAGCAAATTAGTATTTACTTTAAAGTTTACAACATTAGTATCATTTTGGAGGAATCTTATAACTGTAAGCATTTTAGATACCTTTTAACCTTAGTTTTAAGTGGTTTAACCAAATATGAACAGTGAGAATAATTGAACTTTTGAATACATAATGAGAACAACTTTTACTACTCGCGAAATGAGATCTTAAAATTAAAAAAAAAAAAAAAAGAAACTTGAAACCACAGGTACCGATGGCATATTATTTCGTTATTGCGTTACTTACTCGGCGTGGAACAAAGGGAAAGCTTTTAAGAATCTTAAAATTAAAACAAACGGCTAAAAGAATTGTTGGAGTAACGTTGGGTCTCGAGTTCGAGAAGTCGATAAATATGGTCTCGAAAATAAACGCAGCGACTTTTAATTTTCTGCCATTTTAAGGAACTTATTAAATATTGAGCGCTTTTTAAATATTTTATAACAGATGCCCCTAAAATATTAAACGAATTTGCACAACGTTAACTCTTTTTGATGTCACTGATAAATTCATGAAGCGTAGTCTTCCTAAAATACGAGAAATTGCCCACAGACACAAAAGATTTGTTAACGATTTTTCGAAATTCGAAGTAGGTGGGTGTACTAAAACTCTCCAATAACTTAAAACAACGCATGGTAAAGCAAAGTTTTGTTCAGTTTTTTTTTCAAAGTAAACGAATCAATGAAAATCCAAAAACATAGATAGTGCGTAAAATATACGCCATTTTCACGCGAAAACTTCGCTTGGAGCGGTCGCGCTTATTAACACTCCCAAGTGAACTTGTCAAATTAAAACCGACATAAGTTAATTAACTAATTAGCACACTCGCCGAATTTTAAATTAGTCTAAATTTTTAAATTTAACGACACGGTATGAGCTTCTCGATCGATTTTGAGCAAAAGTGATTGACGACTTTCATAATATAGTTAGTTTCGTCCCAAAAAGTGAGGTTATTACGACGCCCATTAAAACAAATAAACAAACAAGCGAAGGTTTATTCGTCCATCAAAAGAGTCGAGAAAAAAGAAATCTTTGGATTGATGAAAAGCTAGGCAGTTAATCTGATACGCACACACACGCGTTATCGACACACTTTTAGTATTAATGTGCGTGAAGGGGATTGCGAGAGACAGCATAAAGTCGATCTTTTCTTATTTCCAATCGGATAAATTGCAGACTACTTTTGTGGGTTGTTAGGGGAGAGAAAATTATGGAGTAAGCGAGTAGGTAAGCAAAACGAAATTAAAAAGTGTAGAAGCATAATCTTTAATGGCAACTTTACAACTTGTACGATTTCCATTAGCAGGTCTAGAGGTAGTAGGTACTTGAAGTTCAATTTAACTTTCATCGGGATATTTCGACGAGATTTTTTTTTTACTTAAAACTCGAACTTGGTTCGACAAATTGATATTTGTTATACATTTGTATAATACACTTCAATTTAAAGTTATAAACAAAAATCAATTTAACTTTTTTAGACATTCCAATTTTTTAGCATTTCAGAAGTTATGAGTGGGAAAAAGTATCGGCTTTTTAACAAAGTTTCAAGTTCTTATTGAAGAACATAAAATTTAAATTGCGCTGGAAGTCAGTTTTATAACTCGTTATATTTCTCGATATAACGCTTAAATTTATGTAGTATGCAGGTATCTATTTTACAGTGTCGTAATACCTAAATTGCCGAGGCTCGCAGAGCATGTGCAAAATTAATGGATTCTCGCACTATGTGTATACTAAAACTCGGAAGATCGCGGTTAAGATTAAGAATCTCATCGGGACGTATTTTAATCAACGTTAGATTAATTGTATCATTAAAATGTAATAACATTAGGCGCCAAATTGGAGAAAGGTAAACTTTGAATTCTTTACCGAGAGAAAAGCAATTTATTCGAGCACGCGCCAAATTTTTTTCCACAAAATTAAACAAACTTTATGAATTATGACCTATAAGACGACATCGTAAATGTACTAAACATGACTTATTTTACAAACAAACATCGAATTAAGACTTAACGAGTGTGCAAAAGTAAAACAACAAAATAAGTGGGGTCTCGTTTGAGAAACATACAGCAAGTGAAAAATTTTCCCAATTGGGGAGATAGACCTAAATAGAGCAGTTTCATCAGGGCCGGATTACGGTTTTCATAGGCCCTAGGCCAAAAGAACAGAATGTGCCCCTTAAAAAGGTGGTCCGACCCAAGAACGGGTTCAAGAAAAGAAATGGCCCGGGCGAATTAAATAGCGGAGGCCCCCAATTAATTACTAAGTTACTTTCTAATATCTCCCTGTTTTTTAACAGCATCATGTTCAGTGATGGTATAGTTACATATTCAGCGCCCTGGAGCAAGGAAAATCAGAGCGCCTATTTGGTTCTTAGAAGAGTTGTGCAAAAATTTGATTCCTTAAGTTTTTTAATTTTGATTTTCCACGGGGCACCTAGCGCCGCAAGCAATTTTTTTTGAATTTTCAAGGTCAACAGAGCTTAGATCTACTTTTACATATTTTTGTACCATGAAATTAAGCAATTTTTTATAGCAAAAAAAACGTATTTGGCAATTTCATAATTACTGACAAGAGGCTATAATCTATAAGTTCTACGAAGTGATATGAAGTTAAAATAATCGAGCATGCTGCAATGATGAAGAGCTGCATTGTTCGTATGCAAGTGCTTTAAAATTTTCGGAATCATGGGCGACCATTTTCCTAAAATACCAGCGGCGAACCGGGCTATAGCCCGGTAGCAGAATCCGCCTCTGGCCAGGCCTTCTCGTTTAAAGTTGAAAAAGCCG
Source organism: Malthinus flaveolus (assembly GCA_950108345.1). Lineage (NCBI taxonomy): Eukaryota > Metazoa > Arthropoda > Insecta > Coleoptera > Cantharidae > Malthinus > Malthinus flaveolus. The sequence goes on along the minus strand of OX467287.1, from coordinate 15,792,180 downwards.
TTTTGGGCCCCCAACATCTTAGGGCCCTAGGTCAGGGCCTAGTTGGCCTATAGGTAAATCCGGCACTGCAGTTTCAGAGAATTCTTTTTTTATAGGTAAACAGGATATGTGCCAGTTAAAAAGTTTAGAGGAATTACCTACTACAACAAAATAGAAAAACTTGGTCGAATTCGGAGGCACTTTACTTTCACTTCGAAGAGGGAGAAAAATAATGATTCAATAAGATTGAGAAGATATGGACCGGAACTGGTCAATGCGTTAACATTCCAAAAGTCTTAGAAAAACTGAAGCACAAAACCTCCCTAAACTCAAGAAGTTTCAGACATTTTCAGTCGAAATTGAGCTTTTCGGCACTTTTCGGAAGATTATTCAGAAAAAAATGTCCATCATTCTCTTACAAATTGAGCTACAAATGAAACGGGGTAAAACAAGCTCTAATTTTCTTATTATTCAATTTTTATAACGGACACCCGAACTTTTTAGACGGGCACCGACCTTTTCCTAAAACGTCGACGCGAATTACGACGACCGACTTCAAGAGACGGATGGACGAATTAGGCCCTTTCTATAAAAGTTCAATCGTCGAGCCTCTTTCCACCATCTAAATGGAGATTAACTTAACGATGATAAATTGATAATAAATTAATTGTTACAAGGCAGAGATAACGAAAACGCCTTGTATAAAGCCGATATCGACAGGCTTGTCAGCTGCGTCGGTGGTGCGTGTGCTTACATCCGTGTTATTTTCTGCTTTTCTCCAACACGACGACTTGAAAATAACACAACAGGGATTTCATTACAATTACTTCATTCCGACGCTAAAATTCAAATATAACTGCGTTATAGTTTCCCTAATTTACATAATTTGTGTGTTTTGTAATTTTAAACTTATTTATATTAATTTAAAGAAAACTCAATTTCTCCACGAAACTCTATTTAATTTTTCACAAATGCGTTTTCGTGCTTCAATGCTTAAATTTTTACAGCAACACGGCAATTTCAAAAGGCGTTCGGAGACAGAACTGATCGAGGTTATGTGCTTTGAGCTCCATTTTTTTGCGTGAAAACTCCGCGAGTTTGTTGAAATCGACCGAAACAAAACTTGCCCAGGTAAATACGATTAAGTGCTCATTAAATGTATAATCGCTTTTATTTACAGCGTAGTATTTTATTTCTTGTAGTACTTTTTGAAGCAGTTAAGTTTATATTTATTGCAGCTCGCGCGCTTACAAGTTTAAACAAAAGAGTTTTCAGATGCACGAGATTATGGGGGCAAACACACTATTTCGTGAAGGAAATGTTGGCAAAATAAATCTTTAAAAATACCTAAACCGAAGCAATTTTTATAATACACAATTTACACCTAAACGTGGTGGTATATTAAAAAAAATAAGTTTCATAAAAGGCACGTCTTTTATCGCACGCGCGTCCGTATTTTCGGCGAGTTTTCCAGTTTTCCTAAAGGACAAGTGTGATAAAAGGCTAGTAAAATGAGTTTTTTTAAATATTATCTTGTCTATATCGAGCCCTTACTTCATTGCTTTAAAGAAATAACGGTTAAAATATAGTCTAGGGAAATTGGTGTTGAATGATGGTAACACTACCAACGGATAAATAAACTCGGAGAAGTTTAAAATTAATTTGACAGCACAAATTTATGTGTCGCTTTTATTTAACCAAAATGCGATGTGAAAAGAATGACATTGATGAGTGATGAAAGGATAACGATTTATTAATAATCTCCCGAATAAAAGAGTTATAAATGTTATTTAATAAATTGTGAATCCGAAGAGTTTAGCAGTACCAACATCACACAAAAATCCCCAAGCCAGAAAAATCCACATAAGCTCTATTAAGACACTATTTCTACGTAAAAACAGTTCGTAAAAGCATTAAAATGGTCCTAATGAAGACTTACAATTCGTGTGCAAAAAATGATTCTTTTGGCATGTGTTACATACGCTCTTGTTTACCTACAACTACAAAGTAATTGTTTTCGATTGTTATCCGACATTCCTCGACTAATAACTATTTTATCAAGACACCACTTTTGAATATAATTAGCTTTCATGCTATTTGCATGCGTAACAATGGCACTTTGACAGTGAAAGCCGTGCCAAAAAAGTTGTCACTTTTGACACGAACGCATAGAAAAATTACATTAGAAGGAGGCGAAACAGAAAACCTGAGAGATACATAAAACAAAAAACTTGCTAACGGACGAATGGGTAAGCTTGCGGACGGACAGACCAGCAGAAATGCACTACACATCTATACATAGCATACTTAAAACAGGCATATTGACAGACAGGTGGATGTGAACCAAGAGAAAATATTTTTTTCTGACAATCTTAATAGTGTCAATTGTCAATACTAAAACAAACGTCCCTGGCATCAAAGTTAATATCGTGTTTTCTTTATTTTTCAGAAAAAGATATTCCCTCTTCGGCGTAAGAATTTTTAGACAGGTGAGCAGTAAAATCGAAATAGCTTTATATAGCAAGACTCGTCGTAAAATATCGACAACTTACAAGTTTTGCAGCATTTTCAGTCACTAAAACCCGCTTCTGCTTCTTCCACATTGCCTTTTCTTATACGAAAAAACTAAATGCGGGCATACAGACGAGTTCAAGCAGTACTAACACTTTTTGAATCAATCCAATCTATCCAATAACAATGCTGTCGATCAATCTTTAGGCGGAAATTTAACAGCCGTTCTTATATACGTCACAAATAAATACATAACGTACCAAAATGTATCTTAAAAACAAATAAATAATTCATACATCGCCTTTCATGTGAGTAAAATTGAGAGAAAAATGAACATGATATTTCTCAAATTTTCGTTTTGTTTCCACCGCTTAAAGCCACTAGTAACAAATTGATAAATTGCTAAGAGAAAATAGATAAATAAGTTAGTTCTGGTTAGTAAATATAATAGTATTACAACAAATTATGTAAAATAACAAGCATTCAATTATTAGTAGGAATTACCTATGGCAGAATAATATTATCCAATATGTCAGATACGTTTCTCTCAGAGATTCCAACGAAACAAATTGCATTGTACTAAATTCCTCTCGTGCATTAGTTTAAAATTACTAATTATAACTTATTTATATCTAAAACTTAAAAAAAAACAATAATCTCGAATTACGGCTACTGCATGGGGTAAGAGTTGGCTCAGAGCTTAGCAAAGTGGGCGACTTCCAAACTGTCATGTTAATAACACAAAATGGCGATATAATCTCGCTGTAAATATCTTAAAGTAAACACTTTTCGGAAAGCTTAGATTTTATTACGTGAAAAAGGCTCTCAAAGTTTTTCAAATATCCCTTATCGAAACTCACTCGAGCGCTAAAGGGAGGTTCGCAGTCCAAACTTAGCATTTTTTCATTAAGAAAACTAACAAATGCATCGAGATAAAAATCGCAATTATTCGAACCCCGCGTAACAAGATAGAGTAGAAATTACTATACCAAAAATGTTTACGATCTTTTGTAAGGCTTTTGTCAAAAAAGGAAATTCTCATTCTCTCTCTCTTGTTTTTGTTTATGCGAGGTTAAAATTGGCCCTTTATTGAAATCTTCGAAAAGGCGTTTGTGATAACTAAATAATAATTAAATTAACAAATAACAATTCCTAATTAACGCGAACATTGATTGCATTAAGACGTCTCGTAAACTTCATTACTCGCCTCGCATACTCCTTTACAGAATACTAGGGATGTAAGAAATTTTTATAGCACTATTCAGTGATAAAAGAGCAAGTTAAAACACTTGTTAACAAACTTAATTAGTAGATAATTTTATTTTATCACCTTCTTACTAAAGAACTTAGATTGTTAGCTTTTATTATACGTTTTTCGCGCTTTCCCGTTTACTACAGATATGAGAAAAGCTCGTCCTACCACATTTTAACGCCTTAAATTAAGACTTGGACAAAAAATTGCGTTGGTCGCTCGATAAATGTTTACAACACCTGTACAATAAATAAATTAGTGAGAATATATAGGTTACTTCATAATATACCATACATTGTATATTGTATAGTTTACACCGCGCTAAACAAATGAAGGCACTCAAGTTACCAATGTAGGAAGTGCCTTCTAGTTGTATTTAGTTTTTTTCATTTCAATTTCAGGATTAACAGATTGTAAATGACGTATCACGTACTTGTTCAAAATACGTAAACGATACCCGACACAATTCTCGTGCCTTACAATACTCGTGTATACCTTTCAGAAATTTTCCAAGCATAAGACGAAACATCGAACGAAGCAACATCTAAATATAGTTCCTAATAAATTTATAAATACACAATTAATCACGTCCTTTAAAAATTTCGAGCTTAATTAATTATTCAAGTTTACGGAAAAATGAGCGAGTTCGATAAATCACCGAATAACGTAGGTATATTACAAAATGTACACTTTTCTTCGAATCGCGAGTTTTCATACATTTCTAAAAATTAATCTGTCAAAACGAGTACGTGGTTTGTTAAATTATATATTATCATCTCTCTCTCACACACACACAACTAGCGACGTATCTAAACACGATAAAGCAATATTTTTACATTTCGCCGGCTTACAAATTCAACACATCACTGTGGATTACATTTTTAAAGATGTGCATCATGTATGAGACTTGTGAGACATAGAGTAGATTTTTTTCCTAATATTGCATAACTGAGATTCTAGAATGAGCATTCTTTCATACATAACAAGACATATACGTTACGCTTCTTTTGTATCTTATAGTTTTGACCTAAATTATTGTCTTTCACGTATCAACATTATTAAAATAGAAAGGGTACATGAAATACTGAAAAAAAAGTTAATTTGTTGCTACACCTTGTCGAGAGTAGGAACAGTCGTGGAAATGTTCGCCAGTTGCGCGCAATAAAGAGTAGAACTGCCCTGACGTACGAGTACAGTCATTCCTATTCTTGACAAGGTGTATAATATGTCTTACTTAGCAAAAATGCCGTATTTACAATTTTTTAAATACGCCGTTCATGTCAAACCGTATACGTTTCTGTTATTAGAAGCCACGAATCATATAAGAGGCTTTAAACTTGTGGGCATTATTTAAAAAATATAAAATAGGAATTAGAACTAACATGGGAGGGAATATTAAGTGACACTCAGATCGCATGAACGATGGTTCATGCACATCACAGCCTGTATATTTATTGACAGTGACACTAATTGAGAAACGAAACGAGAATGAAACTTTCCACATTTATTGCGTTTACACTGTGCGAATCGATCGAGTCAACAGAACAAAATGAAGCGAAATTATGTTGCAAATTGGTTACTTTCATAATCTGCGTGAGCTTGGAAAAATATATATTTTACGAAATTATAATAAAATATCGAATTAATTCAAAATGCCGTCTGAGCAGTTCTCTAGCGAAGGAAGAGCGCCCCAATCGCGCCCAGATTATTTAATTACATCGGGTCGAAAAGAAAACTGATGATCTTCCGACTAACTGCGACCCTATAATACTATGTTTGTCATAGAGAAGTCATTTTGGTTGTTTGTGGAAATTCACAAAAGTGGCCTGTTTTGGGTCATTAGTCCAGTCAATGGGGGGTTTTGCCCTACAAAAGGTGGTGTAGTTCTGATTTTTGAATATGTTATTAGGTTAGGGGCCCTGATGAAAAATCCAAGTTTTCGACCTCGAGGGGGGTCCGTGCGATCCGCCATCTTGGATTAAAGGTACGAAAAATTGGTTTTTCCGATTTAACTTCTTAACGCTTGATCCCACGACAAAACTGTCAAATCCAACTTTTGAGAGGACAAAATGCCCTACAATATTTCTTTTGTTAATTTTCTTTCTATCTGTTACGGCTTCTGAGATATAAACTGGAGAACATCGCTATTTTGAGAAAAAATAAATTTTTTTGGTAAACTTTGCTTGGAGACTTTTTTACCGTTCGTTTGAGAGAAAATTTTTTGGAACAAAAGTTGTAGGATTTTAAATTGCCTTCAAACTGAGTGTATCACTGATATTTTAGCTCAACTAGATCCAAAGTTAGAGCAGTTTTATGATATAAATGTCGAAAAATGAGTCATGAGTGTTCGCAGCTCGACGTTTTTGTTACAGCCCCCCCCCCCATATCAACCCATAACAATTTCTTTCACATTTCAACATTTATTCAATTTAAAATGCTTATGGGGGGGGGGGGTAGAGATGTTGAGCGAATTTTCTCGTTTATATTGCCAACAACCTGTCTCATATGTCGACAATTATTATGGGAGAGTAGTATTTGTGGGGAGGGGTTTGGGGGGGAGGGGTTGATCTCATAACATTAAAATCGGTTCAGGGGTTTGGCAACGTCACGCGTTCAAAGATTGCGGTAAGTCGCATTTCTCCATGAAACCAGGTTTGTTAGTACTCTTTTGGCCATAACTCCAAAACTATTTGTCCGATCCGTAGTTTCTTTTTTTCATCTGAAAGCTGGTTAAATATCCCATCAGACCGCATATATGCGATTTTCATCAAGCCTTATAAAATTAAAATCCTAGCACGGTAAAAACCGTGTACTGCTGTGGGATCCAAGTTTTCTTGGCACATTTTTCCCAATAACTCCAAAACTATTTGTCCGATCTAAAATTAATTTTTTTGATGTAAAAGCTGGTTAAATTTACTATCACCCCTTTATATTAAATTTTGATTAAATACCCTAAAATACTCACACCAGCACGCTAAATGTGTACGTTTTTGCGAAATATGACGATTTCCACATGTTCAGTGGGCTAGTGTGAGTATTTTCTAGAATTTAATCAAAATTTCATATAAAGGATCGAATAGTAAATTTAACCAGCTTTGAGATGGTAAAAAGAAATTGCAGATCGGGCAAAAAGTTTTGGAGTTATGGCCAAAAGAGTACCGACAAACCTGGTTTCATGGAGAAGTGCGACTTACCGCAATCTTTGAACGCGTGTCGTTGCCTAACCCCTGAGCCGATTTTAATGTTATGAGGTCAACCCCTCCCCCCAAACCCCACCCCACAAATACTTCTCTCCCATAATAATTGTCGACATATGAGACAGGTTGTTGGAAATATAAACGAGAAAATTCGCTCAACATCTCTACCCCCCCCAATAACCATTTTAAATTGAATAAATGGTGAAATGTGAGAAAAATTGTTATGAGTTAATATGGGGGGAAGGGGGGTGCTATAACAAAAACTTCGAGCTGCGAACACTAATTACTCATTTTTCGACATTTATAGGTTATCATAAAACTGCTCTAACTTTGGATCTGGTTGAGCTAAAATATCAGTAATACACTCAATTTGAAGACAATTTAAAATCCTACAACTTTTGTTCCAAAAAAGTTTCTCTCAAACGAACGGTAAAAAAGTCTCCAAACAAAGTTTACCAAAAAAATTTATTTTTTCTCAAAATAGCGATGTTCTCCAGCTTATATCTCAGAAGCCGTAACAGATAGGAAGAAAATTAATAAAACAAATATTGTAGGGCATTTTATCCTCTCAAAAGTTGGGTTTGACAGTTTTGTCGTGGGATCAACCGCTAAGAAGTTAAATCGGAAAAACCAATTTTTCGTACCTTTAATCCAAGATGGCGGATCGCGCGGACCCCCCTCGAGGTCGAAAACTTGGATTTTTCATCAGGGCCCCTAACCTAGTAACATATTCAAAAATCAGAACTACACCACCTTTTGTAGGGCAATGGCCTGTTTTTCTCCCCATTGACTGGACTACATGAACTGGTCGGGAAAAAGCTGAAAACAAATTACTAAGATGACTAAGATTCCTTATGTACTACTACCCGTGCATCAATACAATACCTAGTCTAGCACTCTCGGAAGTACATATTTTCTATGCTTTTGTCTTTGTTTAGATATAAATCTCACTTTTCTCATTGTACTATTTATGTTCTATGAGCAATTATTTCACCAGAATATCATCAAAGTGGAGTTCTGCCAGCTCGCCTTTGTCACTGTCGAACTCTCCCGTTCCTAACCCTTTTTATTCATTTATCATTCACGAGCTCTCGGCAATTTTTTACGATTTCCAACTCTATTAATTTTTTTTCAACGCCAGCGTTTACACGCCAAAGCGTATCTACATATTATTATGAGGGAGAATTATCGTTTTTAAAATACGCACTTTTTTAAAATTTAAATTCAGAAACATGATGTCAAATCAATAGATATATTTCGGCAATATTTACGAATAAAGTTTTTCAGACGTAGTATATTAGGGATTTAGTGCAGATATGGAGCATTATCGTGGCTTTCGCATCGGCAAAGCATCAAGTAACTGCCTCAGTATCAAAATTTAAAATCGAGTTTTGTGGTGGTACTTTAAACCAAATCGATATACTACGTATTAGGTAGGGTAGGTGAAGTAGGTATATATAGATAAAAATATGGTTTGGGAAGACATAAATTGGGCGATAAAATAGTGGCAAAAAGACAGACGAATTGATAAACAGCCGTACTAAACTTATTTAATTGAGCGCGTAAAAATAAGTAAGTAGGTACTAAGTACTTACGTTATGGCGTTGGTCCATAATAAAACTCAAACGTAAATAAATTTAAATGAATAACGCGCGAGTTTTCACACCAGCATCTGCAATTTCTCAATTGTTTCGTCTATATTTACACATTATAACGATACGCTAAAGCATCTTTTACATTTAAAATTAGCCTAAAAGCTAATAAGAGGAACGATTTACGCGCTCTCGAACGAATAAATTTTTAAGCGCCGTTAAGACGTCCCTATTTATTCGAAATTTAATTACGAATTAATTAAATCGAAAAAAACATAATTTAATAATAACAAAAATGAGAATGAAACAAAATCAACCCCCCCCCCCCTCGGAGATTTGTCAGGATTTGGTATATACGCCAAAATAAATAAATGAAAATCCTTTTAAACTTGCAGCATGTACTAACACAATGTAAAAATTCATTAAGCACGCGAGCGTTACAGAAGTCCGTTTGTGTTTCAAAAATAACATTACTAACTGACAGGGTAAATATAACAAAGAATTAGAATAGACGTTTACAAAAAAGGAAGTTACGTAAACACGAAGTTTAGTTTATTTTCTTTCAATTTGTAATATTTCCTTTAAAATTATCGTTCGACTAATGTTAACGTGTATTCCGTTAAAATTGCTTTAGAAAGGAGAGCAACAACTGTGCATTTGCTTATAGTATACGAGAAAAAGGGAAGCTTTCGTTTTAAAGCTTTTGATAACAAGACAACTTGACGAGCGCACAAAGAAATACATTTAAATAAGAGAAAGCTCACGCGCGAATAACTAATAAGAATGGATTTTAAAAACAAAAAGGAAGATCGCAATAATAATAATAATAAGGCGCATTTTACACGCTAAAGTGAAGTTATTGCGCAAATTTATATGTATAGGGTCTGCCAAAAACGAGTCATATTAATTAAAACAAAATTGGTATTAGTCAAAAGGGTTGTGGCTTGTGACTCGACTCAATTTCAAGAATTGGCACCCATTTTAACGATGGGCTTGTCAAGTTTGCCAAAAACGCATCAAAATGTAAAAAATCTGCCACTTGGAGAATATCGAAATGTTTATTTAGAACAGTGAGTACCTATTACTCCGTGCGAGGCCCACGACTCGCGTCCCCATCGCGCGAATCTATTGCGTATCTCTCGCCTTTTAGCTTCATTTAGCTTCGTTCTTTCCGATGGTACACTTCGCGTAGGCTGACTAAAGAAAGCTGATTTGTGAGCTATAATACACGCTGTTGAAGAATTTATACAGTGTTCCATAAAAAAAAAGATGTTATATTAGGTCTGTTTATTTGTCTGCTCTATTTACTCCAATTGCTCCAAGTGTGACGTCATTAGTCATTAGAGCAGGACACATAGGGAAAATTAGTGCCAAAGAGCAGGACAAACAAACAATTTCGGATCAATTAGAGCAGATCTAGCAGACAAATAAACAGACCTAATGATCGCATTCACCGGACGTTGTGTAAACTGATACCGATTCATCTGCTACGTATGTAGCGGTACAACGTCCGGTAAATTTGTTAAGTTGGCTTAAAAGTGAGCACAATTTATATATGTCAATTTATCGGCTGTGTTATCTCGTTGGTATGTGTGGTTATGTTATTGTTGTTGTTGATTTCGCGTTTAATAATTTGTAAGTAAATTCAAATTTACAACTAGTCTTCAAAATATGGTACAACTCCGCTCCCAATATGTAGCGGAAATAAAGTATGCTCGAAAAAAATGGCAACCGCTCCACAGCGGGCGAATTCGCAACAGTTGCACAACAGTTACGTCCGGTGAATGCTACCAATATCTCACTCTATCGATATGTGACACTCTGTTAGGGGCGGACAGGGCCACCGGGACACCCGGTGGGTCGGTTTCTCTGGGGTTTATCTATATAAAAATGTGGATGCGTTCCTACAAAAAATAATAAAAGCAATTTTCGCCTGCGACGCTTCTCATTTTTGTAATAAGGTCAATATTAGACTTGGGCCCCTCATCAATTCACCAGTCGCCACTGGTTACCCTGGGTAGTAAAATAAACTCGGGCCGCGCGTTTAATATTTCCCGGGTCGGAATTTGTTGCCAGTCCGCCCCTGCACTCTATATACTTCACATCTAAATCTCCTGAATAAAAGCATTCCAGATATTTAACAAACACCCTGTATAATTGATAATTGTATTGCAATGAGAGATTAAACTTTCTTGCCCTTTATTAGAACGTGATTAATACAGATAAACGCTAACCTGATTAAAGTTTGTGTATAACTACGTGACGAGTCGAAACTTGGGTCAAATGTTGGGGTGGAATTCAATTTTTCACGTTTTAAAAAACAAACTTCTTTCTTCTCGCAAATGGCGTAAAAAAGTGCGCTAATTTAATATTTTTCTGTCTTTTACTATAGAGATATAAATTCAGTGCCGGGTTAAGAGTTGTGACAAGTTGGGACGAATTTCCCCCGAGACATATTTATAAGGGGGCCCCGGCAAATCTAAACAATTTATTTGTTTTCGGTTTATACGCTCGCACATGATTTAGAAATGGCGTACAATTCTCAAAAGTTTAATTAAACACGACTCTTCTCGCATTCGCCTTATCACAATTTTCGTTCCTATGGCGATTTCTTATATTAGCAACCCACGCAATAAGTTTATTTTCATTTCCTCTTCACTAAACTGAGATAAAAGTACGTATTGAACATCTGAATCACATTTTTATACAGAATTATTATAAAAGTTAATTTAGAAAGTCTAACAATTAGGAATATATAAGGAGAAGCAAAAACCAATTTGTTCGAGTCGGGCGCAGGTAAAAAAAAAGAGCAGAACGACTGCTGTAGCACGAACTGTAACTAATTTAAGTTAAATTAAATTAAATCTAAAAAGACAGACTCATAACTTAAACCACACACAAAACTGTACTACCAAATGGCTAATGGGATCTCTTTCGAATTAAAATAAAGTTTTTCGGCATAAAAACCTTCTGAAACTTTCTTTTTCATCCCCCAACAACTCATTATTCGTTTTGTTAAACGTTTCGTATTTCGCAATGATCAAACTGTATAGATGTAGAACATAAAAACCCCTACGGGATAATAAACATTCAAAATCATATTACTTTGTTTAGTTTTCTCATATTTGTTATTTTTGCAAAATTTAAAAAAATCCAATATTTAAAGTTTGAAATAGTTATTTACGTCATTAGTCCGGGAAGTGACCTATTAAAGCATGAGTAAGATGTTTACGGACGAAGCGAAGCTGAGTCCGGAATTTCGAAACGAATAAAAACGTCATTTTAGAAATGTCAAATTAAACATCCGCTCTAGCTATTTCATTTTAAATCACATCATCCACTTTATATTCGTTAGTTAGCTACAGATAACTACTTTATAACTTCAATCTTGATATAGATTAATATAGGTGTTTGTATAATAGTGTATTGGATAACACCCTTGCATTTCACCCAGAGGGACATAGGTTCGATCCCCGCTGCCGGCAAGCTTTTTTCAAACAAAAATTAAAAAAATAAAATCCTTTTCAAAAATTTCGCGAAACAGTCCAGGAAGTGTTACTTAACAATACTTCCCGGCCTAGTGATGTAATGTGCCATTTCCCGGACTCAAATTAATGACGAAAAGTAGCAATACCTGTACAGTATGAAATAAATCAATTAAAAGTACCATTCAGAAGTAACCGTTTGGGGTTCTTTCAAATATGGTTACATCAAGAAAAACCTCCAAATTTCAGTACAAAAATTAGTTTCGGTTTTATCGAAAAATGCTAAAGCAAATCCGAAGATATAAATAATATAGAAAAGCTGGATCATTAAATTCAAATAAATTTGTTTAAAAATAATTACAATTGCACTAGTTGAACGGGAGCTTAACAAATTGTTTCGTGTCTACTATTAGATTAGATTAGATTTAGATTTAGATTGGAATGAAAACAAAATCAAGACTTTATTGAAGACAAAACAAGCGATTCCTATCTTTGGATCTTGAATTGGATTGGATTTCTTAAATATCAATTTTCTGATGAAAATCCACATCTTATTCGCATCCACGCGAAATTTATAAATTTCTAATAAGCAGGTGATGTGCGCTTCAACTCGAGTGTTAGTGCAATTATTTGTAACAATCGCACCACCCTTTCCAATGACAAAAGAAAAAGCAAAAACAATTCTTTTATTTACGACGAATTGCGGAATAAAACACGATGCCATTCGCGCCGTCGTTGGGGTTGAAGTTGATCGTTGTTTAAGCCAGAATTGAGCGGTTTTTGAACCGATGGCATGGAAAAACGCGCTCGTGTGCGTAAAAATTAGTTTCGCCCAAGTGCCCAAAGACGCAACTTTCGACACGCGGGTCTATTTTACGGCTAAAAGTATCGACCACTATGAAATTCAATAGCGAAACTACAATTTTCTTTACATTTTCCACAAAACATCCCTTTACTTAATACGTGTGATTATTTATTATTTAACGCAGCTTCACGCATGAACTTTTTTTTTCGTTTCACAAAGGCGCTTTAAAGGGAAAGAAAAGAAAATTTAAAAATTTACTGTAATTTTAACTACGCCTTTTTATATTCCCCATTTAGCTGTTTTCGAGGCACAACACTAAATCTTCCCTTACAACACTGTTAAGCTTACAAACGTAAATTAATCCTCTGCATTTTATTATAATTATCTCCATTTTTTATGTTAAAAAACGTCGCTCTCGCGGGATTCCTTCACAAATAAGGTAAACTTATTTAAAACGGTTACACTTTTTTTTCAAAAATGTTCAATTAAAATTTTAAGCCCTCCCAATCCGTGAATTTTGTACGGCTCGAAAGCGGCATTTTGACAGCTTTTTAACTAGAACGAGGCCATATAGGACCACCACCCTTAAATGGACTGTACTAGCATCGTGTAAGTGTCAATTTGAAATTTCATTAACGTCAAGAAATACAGTGATGTAACACCACAGCACCTGTTGTGACGACAAGAAGCCTAAACAAACCACTTGTGGTTTTGTGTGGTTTGTGGTGCCATATTAACCACCGATTGTCGTGTTTTTAACGTGTGGGAAATGTTATGGGAAGAGTGGAAGCAAGTTTAAATCGACTTCCACGTGAAATACCTCATCAAAAGTACCGACATAAGCGTATAGCCCGTCACTCCATAAACTTTTAAAGTAACATAAAACCAAATTACGTTATCAATTTGACGACGATGCCTAAAATGTTAAAAATATCTCCCAAGTGCGCAAATCATGTGTGCTATCTGCTAAAAGAACGCCACTTTCAAATAATTTAGCCTCAAGTTTTATTGTAAAAATATTTTTTTATTAAACCGTAAACAAACTGAAAAGTTTTGAAACCTCCAAGTTTTCAGTTTAAAGAAGTTTTATCTCGGGCACGAAACGAGACGCCGTTTTTACGAACAATTTAAGAAAATAATATAACTCCGACGCCAATTTATTTCTATAGCAAAACAATGATTCAAAATATTTTTTTTTGTATAAATAATGAAAATTGACTTCGTTAGCTCACGGCCTGGCACTGACTAAATTTAATAATAATTGGTTTTGAAAGTAAGGACGATTTAAAAACAATTTTAGACATCATTAAATTTCAATATGCGGGAAGAGAGTTATAAAAGTTTGGAAAGATTCAATTCCTATATATGGAACGAACTAAAACAAGGCGCGAGTATTCTTTATGGATTCCACCACCAAAAAAAAGTCTGAAAAATTCATAACTCACAATTGCTTTAAATTTACACCGATGCGGTAATAACATACAATGACGCTTTTTTAAAGATTAAAAAGTTTATAATAGTTTTTTAGCTTTCTTGTTAATGATAATAATATTTTGAAGATTAAAAAGCCAATTTAGAAATAAAAATATAATTACGCGTTTCGCCTTAAGGCTCCATCAGATAATAAAAATAAATAAAATAAAAAATTTTTTAAAGTAAAGCTTAAAAATCTTAAAAATTATGCATTTCGCTAACCTAATTTTGATTTATTTCCTTTACAGATTTTTAAGCTTTACTTTTAAAAATTTTTTATTTATTTATTTATTTTTTTTATTTATTATCTGATGAAGCCTTAAGGCGAAACGCGTAATTATATTTTTATTTTTAAATTGGCTTTTTAATCTTCAAAATACAATTATCATTAAAAAGTTTCATTCGAAATCGAGTTTAAGGAGAACTCGCACTCGGATGAACACCAATACCGATTTGCACGTACTCCCAAAGAAATGCGATTTTTATTTAATTCTTAAAATATGGGCCATCATTCGCAATTTTAACCGACTTTTTGACTAATAACTAATAACATCAGCTAGTTATAGTCGGTGATGTATTATTGAGATGAAACTTTTAAATGCTCGTAAAAGAGATTTTATTCCGCCGTTTCGCAAACGCTTACTAAAACGGTCGAAACAAAAAATTTCATTAGGTCGAATTAAACTCATTAGTCGTTGGCTTACCTATATAAAAAGGAACATAAAGCATTATTAGACTAGACTGACTAGAGCATAAAACCACATAGCTATTCTAAGCCCATTTGAGCAAAAACAAGTGCATAATGAGTTTTAAAAATCAATATTTGTGATTTGATTACGTAGCGCGGCTTTTAATATAAAAGCAATCAATTATTAAAGAATTCATATTGAAGTTAGTTAGGTATACCTATATTTGTATAATTAGTCTATAAAAAGCATCGTGTGGCATGCTTTTTAAAAAAAATTTCAATTCATTTTCAATATGAGAGCACATAATTCGATAAAATTGCAATTTCGCCCCTACATAATTGTAATAAACAGTAATAAATATTTATTTTCGATCGAATTGGTTTGTGTGTTGTGGTAGGTATAGGTATAGAGAGTGCGTATTATAAAGTTTTAAATAATAGAAAATGTGTCGCCAAAAATCTGTATACAAGAACTTATTGGCAACGTTCAAAAAAGCACAATATTTATTGAAAGGTAAAAAAATAAATAAAGGACTTACCCATTGAAATTGTGTAATCCCAACTTTCAGAGTCGTTTTTATGAACGTTCAATTTGTCGGGCTGTAAAAAAAATACAGGATATAAAAAAAGAGTTTTCGTAAGAGAAATTTACTAATCCTTAAGCTTTAAATATTGTTTAAATATCGCGAAAAAATCTTTTAGAGCACGCCCATAAGATTTCGATAAGATATACGAAAGAGAAAATGTATACCAGTATATAGGAGGGGCGCTATAATACTACCTACACCTTAAATAAAATATGAGAGTTTGATAAAAAAGCCACGTTTTGAAACAAAAATATATAATGACGCGTTTCGCCCTAAGGCTTCATCAGATAAAAAAATAAAAAATTACAAAAAATTAAAAATAAAGCTTAAAAATCTGTAAAGGAAATAAATCAAAATTAGGTTAGCGAAAAGCATAAATTTTTGAAAATAAACTTACTATTATAAAAAACGGAGATGTGTCTTGTAAAATTTTTGATATTCCCGCGTTAAATTAAATAAATTAAGGTTAAAAAATTTTTCAAGCAAATAAATGTGACTTTTATAGTGACGTTTATAATGTTTTTGAATTTTAAGTTGTTATGGGAATATTTAAAATAGAAAAGGGTGTCTAGTTTTTTGTTTAATGTATGTTTATTTGTTTTATTAGGTTAAAGTAAATTGAATTCAAGTTGTCAATATCGCTGCGATAATTTATAGAATTTTGATGTTTTTTAATCTCAATCATTTCTAGGTGTAAGCGTTTGTTTAAATTGTTTTCTTTTTGCAGAATTTTAGGTTCATTGAAGTTGAATTGATGTAAGTTTTGAACCGAGTGGTCGCTTAAGGCTGTATTTGGAAAATTTGGATCTATAAATTTTTTTTGGACAGAATATTTGTGTTGTTTTAGTCTTGCTTTAAAATTTTGTTTTGTTTGGCCGATATATGTGGCATTACAATCATTACAATTTATAGAGTAAACAATTTCTGAAGTGTCCAATAGTGGTGTTTTATCTTTTAATACTGAGAAAAATTTTTGGCCGATGGTGTTATTATTATAAAAAGCTGCTTTAATTTCAAATTTAGATAGTTCTCTTTCTAATTTGTTTGAAAGTGTTGGTACATAAGGTAATTTAGCGTATTTAGGTGGAGAAATAAAATTTGAATTGTTAAATAAATTATCAAAACAATTTGGTTGTAAGTTAATTGAATTATTTAGTTGTGTAGATATTTTTTGAATTCGTTTTTTTATGTTTGTTTTTATGAAATTTAAAGGGTAGTTATTTTTTAATAAGATGTTTGTAATTATATTTAAATTTTGTTTATGAAATTTTTGATGTGATAATTGGATTGCTCTGTCAATTAAACTATTGATAACGCTTTTCTTGTATTTTGTAGTAGTAGCAGAATTGAAATTAAGATAGCGGTCTGTTTTAATAGCTTTTCGGTACCAATTTGTTATAAGTTTTTCAGTGTTATTGCGTATTATTGTTAAATCTAGGAAATTGAGAGTTTTATCGTTGTTTTCAAGTTCTAAAGTGAATTTAAGTCGAGGATGATAATTGTTGAAGGTTTTTAAGATTTCGTCTATTTTTGTTTGTTTTGTGGTGAGGAAAATATCATCTACGTATCGTTTGTAAAATGTTATATCGTTGTTTTTTTGTACATGTGTGTTTTCGAGATCACTTAAAACTAATTCTGCTATTGGTGAAGAAATTGGAGAGCCCATTGGAACGCCAAAAGTTTGTGAATATATTTTATTATTGAATGAAAAATATGTTGAATTTAGAATGAAGTTTGTTAATTTTATAAATGTGGTTTGATCTATGTTTGTATGTTTTTCAATTTTACTCCAGTTATTTTTGATAGATTGGATGGCTAAATCTTTAGGGATGTTTGTATATAGTGAGACAACGTCTAAAGAAAGCATGATGTTATCAGGGGGTATTTTGAATTCATCAATTTGTTGTTTGAAATTCCAAGAGTCTTTAATGCTGTATTTATTTAAGATTGTTACATTTGTTAAGATTTTAGTAAGAAATTTGGATAAATGAAAAGTTGGGCCAGTATATGAGGCGACAATGGGTCTTAATGGTATGTTTGTTTTATGAAGTTTTGGTAAGCCATAAATTTTAGGTATTGTGCTATTGTGTGTGATTAGTTGTTTGTATTCGTTTGGTGTTATAAAATTATTGTTTAATAATTCTTTGATTAATTCTTTCATTCACAAGAAAGCTAAAAAACTATTATAATGAGAGTTTGAGATATGAAAGACGTTGAATTATGAAGTCGACAAAATATGCTTAATAATTCAAAAAATTTATTTTGTGGGTCCTATACCTTTTCAAATTAATAGGCAGCTTTAATATAAAGCGTTGATTACTTTAAGTTTCAAAATTTCACTTGGGCTAACAAGTTTTCCCATGAGATCCTCCTATAAGCCCGTTTTGTGCGAGTTTAAGTTTTTTGTGTACTACGAGGATGTATTGATAACTAGTTAGCCTAGACCAGTTCCATGCAAAAAAAAATATTGCGTTACCATAGCAACGAACAATAACTTATTAGAAGTGTCAGTGTAAAGTTTGACGTCAAAAAAGTAAACCAGAGTTAAACAATAAATTAAAAGAAAAAAGATGTCCACCGAAATTGTGAAAATCGAAAAATTGGAGTATCGAGCCATCATCAAGTACCTGTATTTAAAAGGGTTAAGAGGTAAGCAGATTTACGAAGATATGGTTGATATCCTTGGTGATCAATGTCCTTCGTATGCGACCGTGAAAAATTGGACTGCAAGCTTCAAAAGAGGTAAATTTTCAATTGAAGATGATGACCGATCGAAAAGTTCTTGCTTCAGTTTTTTGGGATTGCCATGGAGTAATCATGATTCATTTTTTGGATCAGGGTAGAACAATAACTGGAGATTACTATTCGACATTACTGACCACTCTACGGGAAAAAATTAAAGAGAAAAGACGCGGAAAGCTATCCAAAGGTGTTTTGTTTTTGCAGGACAACGCCCCTGCACACAAATCTCATGTTGCCATGCAAAAAATTCGTGATTTAGGGTTTGAATTACTAGAACACCCCCCTTATTTTCCAGATGTGGCTCCGTCCGACTATCATCTCTTTCCTCAACTGAAAAAAAGTTTAAAATGTCGTAAATTTTCTTCCAACGAGGAGGTAATAAAAGCTGTGGACGTCTGGTTTGCAGAGCAAGAAGAAACATTTTTTTGAAAGGTCTAGCGACGTTGCAGGTTTGCTGTAATAAATGTATCCAATTAAGAGGAGAATATGTTGAGTAATAAAATATTTTGACATTGAAATTTTGTTTGGTTCTATAGTAGGCTAAGAATTTTTCAATATAACCTCGTATACTAGTATGTTATGTTACAGAGTGGCAACCATCAAAACTGGCCATAGCCATTTATAGGGATGGTTACGTTTCGAGTCTCTGGGCTGAACTGCAAGGTAGAACTCGACGAAGACAGTGCTATAAGCGTAACTATTTGGGAGGCGAATACACAAAAACTATCACCACAATGAAATTGAGAAAAAAAATCAATTACCCTTTCAATTCCATTACGGTTGTGTACACAGTATTGATTATAAAAATAATTAAAAATTAATAGGTATCTGAAGTTTTCCAATAGATGTGAATTAATTTCGAACAAATGGTAAAATTTGCAAAAAATATTTAATTAAAAGTTTATTCGAACACACGAGAGCAAAAAGGGTATAAAATTGGTACAATAAACAATAAACTCATTATTGTGTTTATTCCAACAGTTTTCATATTTATCGAGTAGCATAAATTTTTATTTGGTGAGGAACGAAAGACACTACATCCATAAAAAACAGACGGTATCCTTCCTCCAAGTATGAAACGAAACAAATTACAATTATTTTGTGGAGTTTTGGTCGCAATTTTCTCACAAAACATAAAAAAAATTTTATTCGTATGAAATGTGATATTGCATTGTTATTCACGGTAGAATTCGTGCATATTATTTATATTAAAATTATTTACATCAAAAAGTCCAGTTTCATTTAGCACAAAGTTTAGCTCCGATAGTAGGTACCTACTGCAACTAGGTATAAGTATTTATATTTTTATTCCAGGAAAAAGTTATGAAAAATATATACATACTAACAGTAAATTACAAAAACGAATTACGAACGTCGAGAAGCACAAGAATTTCATTTCAAATTGCCAAAAAACAGGGTGTCCAGAAGCAATACGAAATGCAAAGTATTGTGAACTTTAGCATAATATGAAAGATTGAACACTAATTAGAAGGTCAAATGCATTTTTATTAGTTGGGCCACAGAACTACTCTTGTCGGGTGTTGTATTTAATGTTACTTACAACGAAATCTAGTCAACTAAGAATTTCACCGTCAAAAAAATCCAATAGTTTCGTGCTAGTGACCGAAGACATGTCACTTTTTTCAGTTTTTCGTTAATACCTCGAAAACTATAGATTGGAGGTGAAATGTGACCATATACAAAATTAAAGCTGATAAAATTTGCTACAAAACTGAAGATGTGCATGTTTTTTGTATTTCTAAAGTTTAACGAGTTATAAAGCGTTGAAAATTGGCGTTCTTTGTGCCAAAACCACCAACTACACTACCTAGTCACAAAAATTAAAGGATATTAAAACATTCCAAATTTTAGGGCAATTTTCAACAAATGATAACTCTGAGAAAATTTAAAAAAGGAAATTGTAGCCTCAAGTGTTTAGTTTTCAGATTTAGACTGTAAAATTTTTAGCGTGGGCAGTATCCACATAATCATTCGAAAACCAACAAAAAATAATTTTTCCAAATTTTTTCTCGTCTTTGAAATGGTCTGTGGACTTCCCAAAAATTTTTTTCATCATGCGACCATAAAGCTCATTTAGACGATTGAATCAGCTTTAATTTGGCCTCTTAACGAGCTCCGTACGATGATTTGCTGCGAAGTAATCGTCGATCAAAGCAAAAACGTCCATTTTAACTTTGACAATCGATTACTCGATTAATCGATTACTACTGATCGTACAGAAAAGGAAGGTAATAGGGTTTTGGAAACTGCAAAACATGCTCTATAAGACACAAATCGGTGGAAATTTTTGAAGGATGTTGTTGGCTGAAAAATAGTTGAAAATTTGCGAATTAAGGATATTTGGAAAATTTGGTATAACTTGGAATATACTGGATGAACAAAGAATACCGTCGATAATTTTTTAACCTCAAAGTGTCCCTAAAAAACCTTCAAAGTGTAAAAGCGCTGGAATTTTTTTTTCTTAACGACCCGAAGGTTTAAATATATCGTTTCGGCCAAAAATCACCGTAACAAGAAATTTTTTGATTTTTATGCATGTTTTCGACTTCAATTTGTTGTCAATTTTGACAATCCATATTTTTTTGCTCAAAAACATGACTGAAAAAAAATGTTTTTTCCTGAAAGTTTTTTTTTTCAAAACACATGTTTATATTTTCATAAATTTTCCGGCCCCTGCTCCTGCTCTAACGGCCCAACCCGTTCGTTGCGTTATTTTGCCTCCGGCGTCCTTAATCGGCCATTTTAACAAAAATGTCCCGGGCCGGTGACGTTAAGACCATCCGCCCCCGATCTCTGGTTCTATTTGTCGTAAAAAGTCGATTAGCAACTCATTCTCTTCGTTAAATAATTTAAAAAATAAAAGTAGAGAGCACATTATTGTTCTAACGCGTATTTTTTCAGTTAGAACGCAACTATCCTTAAATGTAATCTTAGGGTAAGGGTACGATTTCGGGGGAACCCCCATTTAAATATTTTTCTACAACCTTATACATACTACAATTTTTCGGTGCCAAAATACACCCGCGAAAGCCCAATAATATTAAAATAAAAACGAGACGAGTGGCATACAAATTTTCTTATTTTTTCTGCCAAATGATGAAAATAAAGATTAAGGCAATTTGTAAGGCTCATTTGAGAGCACAAAGTCGCGGAGAGCCGTTTAATAAAATTTAGATGTTTTACGTCTTTCTTCCTGTTTAGTTTTCCAAAAAATTGCAAAGTTAAAAGTTCAATTTCTTCCAGCTCTTGCAGCTATTATAAAATTTTCTCTCTTTACAAACATTTCAAAATACTTATAAACATAATTCATCGTAACGTTCAAGTTGATGCAATTCCAAAACATTTACTACACCCATCCCCCATCATAGCCGAGAGCCGAGTAAATTAAACGTGAACAATTTTGAATTTTCCAACGACACGTAGGTAGTCGCGTTTATTTCTTTAGAAGACGAATAATACTCCACATTCTACGAGTGCATCAATAATGGTTTTAAAATTCCTGTCGCTAAAATAAAATCCAGAACCCGTACGGTTGCTTTCATTTCATGCCAATTAAAAAGGCAAGCGACATACTTCATGCTTGCTAACGCTTGCCAAAGTTTGGCACAGATTAAGACGGAAAATGTTATTCTTCAATTTCTTAAGACGCACGAAGCTATTAAGAAAAAAGGCCTCTATATACGATGTCTCGGACGGAGGCAATGGTCTATTTATGCGTCGAAAACGCTCCGAGTTTAAAACAATAACACAAGTACTTTACAATGTCGCATCTTGGCTCAAGTAAGAGATTTATTTAGACAGTTTATAATGTAGTATTAATTATGGTGACTTACAATCATAACATTTCACGATGATTCAAGAAGATTAATGGTTTTTGGCACCATAAACATTAATTTTTCTTCTACTCGCAGTCTCGGTGCAATTTTTTTTTGCAGCCGATAGCGCATTGTTAAAATCTTAACTGTTGTAAATAGTAAATACATAATTCATACTATTCGCGCATTTGAGAAACATTTTTAAACTGCATCACTATCCTACACTTCCTAAAGCCTCTCTCGTCTCGAGTCTCGACTCTTTTATAATATAATACGAGTATAGTACCAAACACCTGTTTCGCAATTTTTCAGCATCATGTCTAAACAATTTCACTAAAACTATCTCGCGCACATTATAAATGACACATCCGTCCCAATATTATCCCAGTGACACATTCATAACTTATTAGTTTTACTTGTACTTGAAGCATTTCGGTTTCACTTTTCAGCAGTCCAAACGAGCAGTTCATATTAATACCTAATAAATCGATACATTCAATTTTGTAACTTTTTTTGGTCAAACACCCAAATTTAATGCGACTCTTCAAAAGATGATGCAGAAAAGCCCTTTCCAACCCGTTGAACCGAATGCTCAATCATTGGCAATTTAAAGAAAAAAATTTAATTCCTGATTCTTCATTGAAAATATACAGAGCGTCCAAAATAGCGTCGAGCTTTAAAAAGCTTATTATCTAGTTAATTAATGTGGAAAGCGTGAGCAATAATGTGTACTTGTGCGTGTATTGCTACTAAGCTCGGTGTAGTTCGCAAACATTATGCTATAATTATCGTGCGGTAAAAACGTTTTTAAAGTAATAATAATAATAAAAACCATTAAATATTTCACATAATTTCTAAAGTACAAATTAGATATTTCTTATGCCGCAGTTAAGTGTCAACAGAGTGTTGATTGCCTCCATTTCATAATTTACGTGCAAACTATGTATTTATAATTAATTAAAATGTGTACTCTAACAGAGGCGTTAAAAATAGAATTATATTTTTGACACTTGGGATTCAAATATGCACATATGTTTGCAACCACATTACAAGTAATGCAATTCGAGTGATAAATATTATACGGCGTGTCTCCATTAAAGACGAAGTCATATCTCTGCCACCAATTACGTAAAAGTTGAACATTTCCTGCTAATAAATTAATATTTTTTTAAAACGAACAAAATACACTAGTCTTTTTTGAAATTTTTTGATTAAAAAAAGTTCAAAATTTGGGAGTTTAAGGATATTTGGAAAGTTTGGTATAACTTTAGATATAGTGGATGAACAAAGGATATCGTCGGTAATTTTTTAACCTCAAAGTGTCTCTAAAAAACCTTCAAAGTTGCAAAGCTCTACGACTTTTTCTCTTAGCGCCCCGAGGGTTCAAATTTATTGTATCGGCCAAAAATCACCGTATAACAAGCAATTTTCGATTTTTATGCAGTTTTTCGATTTTAATATGGTTTTTTTGGCGAAAATCCATATTTTATTGCTCAAAAACATGACTCGTTGGGAAAATTTAAAAAAAAAACATTTTTTCTTAAAAACAAATTTTTTCAAAAATTTTTTTCAAAAATATTTTTTTTTTTTTATATTTTTGTTGCCACATGTTTACGCATTGTAAACATCCAAAGCATTTTTGGACTTAAAAAAGTAAAGGACAATCTGTGTTGTCTGTTAGCTAAAACGGGAATTCGTAGGGGGTACATCGATTTAATTTTGATTAATTTTAAAAATGATATTTGAAATTAAGACAGTTACAGCCATAAAAAGAAACTAAGTAAGTTTTATTTGACGATAATGAAGCATTGTAAACATGTGGCAACAAAAATATTAAAAAAAAAATAAATTTTGAAAAAAAAAATTTTTAGAAAAAATGTTTTTTTTTAATTTTGCCCAACGAGTCATGTTTTTGAGCAATAAAATATGGATTGTCGCCAAAAAAACCATATTGAAACCGAAAAACTGCATAAAAATCGAAAATTGCTTGTTACGGTGATTTTTGGCCGATACGATAAATTTAAACCCTCGGGGCGCTAAGAGAAAAAGTCGTAGAGCTTTGCAACTTTGAAGGTTTTTTAGAGACACTTTGAGGTTAAAAAATTACCGACGATATCCTTTGTTCATCCACTATATCTAAAGTTATACCAAATTTTCCAAATATCCATAAATTCCCAAATTTTGAACTTTTTTTAAGCCATCATCATCGCATCAAAAACTTCTTTTTATCAATCGTTACCGATTGTGTCTTATAGAGAATGTTTTGCAGTTTCCAAAACCCTACCTTCCTTTTCTGTACGATCGTTAGTTCCCGAGTAATCGATTGTTAAAGTTAAAATGGCCTTTTTTGCTTTGATCGACGATTACTTCGCGGCAAAAAATCGTAAGCAGCTCATTATGAGGTCAAATTCAAGCTGATTAAATTGTCTAAACGAGTTTTATGATCGCAAGATGAAAAAAAATTTTTGAAGTCCACACACCATTTCAAAGACGAGAAAAAATCTGGAAGCATTATTTTTGGTTGGTTTTCGGATAATTCCGTAAAAACCGCCTACGCTAAAATAATTTACAGTCCAGATCTGAAAACTAGACACTTGAGGCTACAATTTCCTTTTTTTAAATTTTCTGTACGACCATTGTTCTCCGAGTTATCTTTTGTTGAAAATCGCCCTAAAATTGGTCTTTTTTTTAATATCCTTCAATTATTGTGACTAGTGTAGTATTCGATACATCGAATACCGACCACGTATACCTCCTGATAGGCATCTGTTTGATCCTGAAGACAAAATTAACAAACTGTAGCACTTTCAGCACGCTTTTCTCACTGTGGGTTATTATACGTCTTCAAAAACTGCAGATTTATATACAGTGGGAGCTTCCATAAGCGGACACTCATGAAACCGACTTTTTGTTCAGTTGTAGGAGGTGTTCAGTTAAGGGAATTCTTAACAAACGTTAAATGAGAAACATATAAGAGAACCTTTTTCAATTAAGAAAACGGGGAATCACTAAACTTATTTTAGGTCGGCCCCTTGGGCCACCACCCGACCCTACAGGTTCTCGCTCGGGCCTGTGGCCCTCAATGGTCGGCTCTCCGAACCTTCAACTCGACCCTACAGATCTCACATGGACCTCTATACTCGGCCCTTAACAAATAGGTAGTATTAGAAGTTTTCAAAATAACCTCAAAAGTCAAAATTGCCACCATCTTTCATTATGTGTATATTTTGTGCTCGACAAATCGATTCGTTTTTTGATGATTCGTCAGATCTGTGAGATTGATCCATAATTTTCCGGTGTGGGGTACATTGGTTCGGCCTCTCGGCCAAATTTCAAATCGTCAAATTAGCATTTTCGCCAAAGCTATTTGATTGACGATACCTGCAGTTACGGCCCCACAACTCTACCACCAGAATGTTTCGTCACTCCGCGAAACATTCCAATTTTCTTGCTTGACCTCGTCTCCGCGCACTACGAAAAGAACTACCCCAAAACCGCCCTTGACCTTTTCAAAATCGCACACTTTACTTTACGATTCAAGAGGGCCTTTTAACGTTGGGAGTGAGGTCTCGCTGTTTATGTATGTGGAATTATCGTCCGTCTATGTGCGTTGTTAGTGCGTTGTTACACGGTCCGTTTTTGCGGGTCCCGCAATCCCGCATCCTTCAGTCCTGCACTGCGGCAGCACGCTGCCGCACATCCCGCCAAAACGGACACGTGTAACACCTGCCATTTAAGCTCTTGCGTTGTGGCCATCCTGCAAAGCGGGACCCGCATTGCGGGACCCGCAAAAACGGACCGTGTAACAACGCACTTACACGGTCCGTTTTTGCGGGTCCCACTTTGCAGGATGGCAACAACGCAGGAGCTTAAATGGCAGGTGTTACACGTGTCCGTTTTGGCGGGATGTGCGGCAGCGTGCTGCCGCAGTGCAGCACTGAAGGATGCGGGATTGCGGGACCCGCAAAAACGGACCGTGTAACAACGCACTATGGGTGATTTTTGTCCGCTTGGGTCAAAAAATGTAGTGTCGGCGTGCGTTTACAAGAATGTTTGCTTTTCAGTGTTCAGAAAGTAATTTGCTTAGGAGAGATGTCCGCTTATTAGAGCTGTTCGCAAAGAGAGCTTTCACTGTATCTACAGTAATTTCGTGCTTTTACGAAGTTATAATTGTGTATAATGAATTAATGCCGGCCGTATCAAATATGTAACCTCCCCTGATAAGTTTGTTCCGTTTATTTTGATAAAGACCATATACCTATACCTTCGAATAATTAATAATTCACGTCAAGAGCTAACCGTCACTATAACGATTTATAAAGTTCCAGGCAATTACAGTGTAACAAAGCTGTTTAAAAGTAAGTCCATTAGCTTCGTCTTCGTGTGCAATAAATAAAACAACTTGATTCGATAAGGAGGAAGCATGGTATTCAATGGAAGTTTTAAAATAGCCAAAGCTAAAAATAAAAGATGACCCGAATCAATTTCGAGTCGTTCGTTACACCATTAATATTTGAAATAATTGTTTTTTGCCATTCCTTCGATACTAAAACAACAAGCTCGCAAAGAAGAAAAATAAGCAACGAGATTTTTATAATCTCGGCGGTTTGGAGCTGAAAATTAAAATACAAATCACTGTAAATTAACGTGGCAAGATGAAAGAAAGAATAGCTATGATTCGTTTGTTTAAAAATGTACAAATGAAAAAGGTTTCGTTTAATTTACGTGCCAATTCGTTTGGGGAATAAAACACATAAGAGAGAGGCATGAAAAATCGTAAAAATACACTTTGAGTACCTACTACAAATTAGGGACGTAAAACGTAACGACCTCGTTTTTCGCCAAAAAGTTTAAACATTGTTTAAAAGCGTCGCTAATATAACCGAAAAGATGTGTAGTTTATATACGGTCATCTCTTATCCAGCCAACACACTTTTCCTTAACAATATATAAAGCACTAGAGCTTAGCCATAAATCACATTTTACAAAACATATTCTTTCTTCCATATAAAGCTTTGAATATATCTTGTTGGCAAAAAACTTTTTTCCTCAATCTTTCGGACAAAATTGCATAAAAACAAGTAAAATGTAAAAAAAACAGAAAAAAAGAACATACTTTTTCACGAGTCTAATACGAAAGAAATTACGCTCGCCCTTTATAGCGCAGGAAAATTAGAGTTACAAGCAAAAAAATTCGTAAACGAATTTGTATTCATCATTTGACAACCGACTGATGAAAAAATATGTAACGAAATTTTACCTAATGCGAAATTCTTTTTAAAAAGTTATATAAAAGTGTAAGCGAGCATAAAAAATAATATATCTCGACGTTGCTGAATTTAGTATTTACTCGACCATTAAAAACACAAATTAAGGGTATGAAAACGGGGTATATTGAAATATTTCAACGGCCGCTCGCACAAGAGATAATATTAAGTTTAAAGCAGAAAATACACAATAGTATAAGTTGTACGATGCCTCGCTCCAGAGCTTTTCATCAGAATAAAGTGGTCACTAAAAATGTTTTTTAGATGAAAATACGACTTACACACCAACGATGTAATGTTATAGTTACGTTCGTGTGTTTTTAGACTTAAAATAATTAAATTTTAAATAAAATTGCCCAATTTAATTCTCCTAAAAGGAAATAATAGTAGGAAAAAAGCTCGTAGGTCACGTTAGGTGCTGAAAAGTATCTTTGAATAATTCAGGAGATGTATTTCAGGTCTTACAATAATGTTCTCCACACGACTAATAAATTAGTCTAGAAATTATTTATGTGATTTATTAAATCTACCTGTCATCGCTACCATAATACAAAAACTTAACGAAGTTTAATCATTTTCAGTTTTGAGTCTCATGTCACTTCGCTTCAGCGCAGCATTAAATTTAGTGCAATTTTAAGCCGTTTACGTGTTCGAATGCTTTGCTCACTCGTTATAATTCGCCCTGTATACCCATAATTAATTTGTTCCACCATAAATTTATATTTCAAATTACCGAAATAATTCCTTTTGGTTATTTTAGTTCACAAATGAACTAAATTGCTGATCGCGTATCGCGCAATGCGCATATATCGAATGTGCTCGGCTCAACAAATAAAAATCAAAACATGGAAACAAAAATATACGAAGAAAAATAGAACGCACGGTAGCTTATTAATAATGGAAGCCGGAAGCATTAAGACTAAAAGGCGAATCTCTGGGCGACACCTGAGATGCTCGCCCTAATATTCCAAGTTCCCTTTCGAAGTGTGGCATTATCGGAAACGTCGATGACTATCGCTAATTTATAACTTTCTGGATTATAGAGTCGCGCTTTTGATCGTAAAGATACGCAAAACCGGCGTGCCAAGTCTCAATAAGATAAATTTTAATTTCAACCCCGTTATCGAAGATTTTCATGATGTTGCAACATAAACTTAACTTGGTACCGTTCCTTTACAAGCGTAAAGTACCTTTTTTTTTTTTTTAATTCGTCGTTCTTAGAGAAGAGGACTTCAGAACTCACAACTAACATGGGGTCTCCTCGAACTTGAGAATTAATAACGCGCGACTGAAACAATGTGCCTTCGGGGTAATGTTAATGAATCCGTTTCTCAATTTAACACAATAAAAGACCTTAAAATGTCTTCGGCTTTGAGAACTTGCAGTAGCTAACATGAAAGATGACGTTTTTGCATATTGTTACGAAAAGAATTAAATTAGTCTAGAGAAAATGCATAAATTAACGTGAATAGAAATTTTGGTACATTTTGAATAAAATCGTCGAGTTTTAATTAATTCAAAGTATCGCAGTTTAATTCTTGTTCTTATAAAAGCCGCTTTTGTTGTATCATTTCCAATCCTCTCTTGAATTTATCCTTTTTGTAATTTCGTCAATTCGTTTGAATGAAATTTGAAAAGCTCCTAATTTGTAACTAAATTTATTATCCAATTTGTGGTTCAATTTAAGGTAGTTTCGACGTACCTTTTGATGTTATGGTAGTTTTAAATTGACACTTAAGGCATTATTTCTGTTTAAAAGGCAATTTAACGAACGTAATTAAAAGTATATAAAACGGTGGGAGGAAACTCTTAAAAAGTTGATCAAATGCGTGCTTTCATACGTAAAATTTTTCATCAAAATTGTATCCGGATGGCTAAATAGAAATTAAATTATTTACCAAACCAAAAAAAAATTCTGAAAGAAATGCACTTTCAGCATCACAGGACATTAATTTTTGATGAAGTCTCCTATAAATGACACGGCATCGCGTTTTTACAAAAAAATAATAATAAAGTGATTAAATCGTACGAAAACACAGATAAAAATGAAGTTTTATGTGTAAATTTATAAATTTAGAAAAAAAAGTAGGTGGCGTCAAATAAATACATTCACGATTATACACACACTTCAACATTAGTCCATTGCACTTGAATTTCGTCCTTTAAGAAAAGGTCAACGTTTTAAAGCGCGTCCACTTTTTAATCAAATTCGCTTTTCGCAAAAAGTTCTCGGACCCCTTCCATATACGAAACACCCAACATTTTGACCACCGCACGTTAGTGGTTCTAATTTTGAAAATTCTTTCCAGTTCGCAAAAAATATTTCAATCTAGTATAAAAGAATATGTATCGCCAAAGATACAATAAAACTAAAAAAAATGCGGTTTATTGCTTTGCCGAAAAAATCTCTCTAATGTGTTCGATACAAAAATAAAAGTCGTAAATTTTCCATTTTATATCACTTTTTCCACTTTAAACTATTGGGAGAAAATATAAAAATAGTAATAATACTAAAATTCGATCGACTTAATATATTTAACACAACGCGAATGCGAACGTGACTGATGACTATGCCGTTGATGTTGCTGCTCGCGTAGAAAAAAGGTTCTTCTCGAAGATATGTGACAAGCAAGACGGAGTTGTGGGAGAAATACATCAACACAACGTCAATAAACGTTCCACAAAAGGAAAACAAACTATTTTGTCAAAAAGAACAAAAGAGGAGAACAAACGCGAACATCCGAAAAGTTGGGGAAAATTGCTTTGTTTAATTGTTCGAGTTAACGGAATGACGAACGCCGGAATTAGCGTCAAACGCTCGTGTCTTCGTCTAGTTTAAGAATAAAGTCGATCCGAGACAGAAAAAGGATCTGTAATTCTATTAAAATAAGTCCCAATTGTTTGAGTTTCCTTTATTACCTTCCACTCTGTGTGCTTTTCCGATTAAGTGGAAACCGCGATTCTCATAAATTACAAGTGATTGTATTGTTTCGGATTATTAAATTTGGGGCACATTTAAATCGAAATTTGGCCAAAAGTCACTGGTCGCATTCACCGGACGTAGCGTAAACTGATACCGATCCATCTGCTACATATGTAGCGGTACAACGTCCGGTAAATTTGTTAAGCTGGCTTAAAAGTGAGCACAATTTATATATTATGTCAATTTATCGGCTGTGTTATCTCGTTGGTATGTGTGGTTATGTTATTGTTGTTGTTGATTTCGCGTTTAATAATTTGTAAGTAAATTCAAATTTACAACTACTCTTCAAAATATGCTACAACTCCGCTCCCAATATGTAGCGGAAATAAAGTAGGCTCGAAAAAATGGCTACCGCTCCACAACATGTTACGAGAGTAGCTCTCGGTAGCGGTGTTGTCAGCAGACGAATTCGCAACAGTTGCACAACAGTTACGTCCGGTGAATGCGACCACTCTTAGGCAAAAAAGGAAGAAATTATGAGAAGTGCCCTATAACCGCGACTTTCTTCTTGGTTCATACAGATTGAGGACAACTTGAAGACAACCTTCAATATATAGTTTGTACAAGTTTTATAATGTTTCAAGGATCACAAAAATGAAAAGTTACTGTGTTTCCTACAATTCGATATTACGAGATAACAATAAAGGAGTAATCGTGTGTTCTGAATCAGCGTGTACATGTGTACATTCTCTCTAAAAGAGCCTATTAGTCTTACGCTAGGCTATGCAAAATCATTCCATTATAGGATTAACCCATTAAGTACCAAGCACATTTTTTTTAGATTTTAGTGTTTTTTTTCTTTGAAATTGCTTGCAAAAAAATAGTTGTTCAAAAATGTCTCTTATCATTTTTTGATTTTATGACTGTATGTCTGAGATAAATGCCGTCTTCAAATGAGGACATTGGGATAATATGTGTACGTTTTCTTTGCTATTCAAATTTTTATCTAATAGAACAGAAGCGAATGAAGTTTATTAATAAAATAGATAAAACAAATTTTTTATTAACATTTGAAACATATTATTACAATGATAAAATGTACAATAATCTTATTATAGGAAAAATTTGTATAATTATGTAAGCAATATTTACCTAGGTTGATTTTGTGTGATAGTTTTCGAAGCATTCTACACACAACTGGGCTAAAATTTTTGTAGTTTTATTTTATATTATTCATTGTCTCTTTTACAGGTTTACTGTTTCCTTTAGGTGGCTGTTTGTAATTTGGTTTCTCACTAGTCTACTCACCTTCTTCTTTTGTAAGTTTTCGTTTTTTAGAAACATTTTTTCGATTTTTCGCGACTTTGTACTGTACTTATCTGTCTAGATGTAGGGTTGTAGAGGGCTGCGGCTCCAAAAAAGATGTTTCTGGCTGTTTCCCTTCTAAATGGCATTTTATTTCAAATGTACCTGCAACGTCATGTATTTCAGGTGTGTCAATTAACGTGGTATCGTCATCGACTTCGTCTTCATCGATGATTTCATCGACATTGGGTGGTATCAAAATAATATCAAGATTATCCTCCTCATCTGATTTATAGAAGTCATACGCATTTACGATATCCTCAAGTTCAGCTAAAGATAGAGCTTTTTCATGTGGTACGACATACCTGCTTAAAATATGAATAGTACTACTTACTGAATTACTGATAAATTAAAAAATAAAACTTACCGATAGACGTAAGTAAAACAGGTGTAACTACTAGGTAAACAACAATTTATCACTTTCACGAAATAAGAAGTAATAACAAGAACGCTTTGTGACACAACTACACACCTAATCAATGCATGTACAAATATTAAAAATTTTAAAAACCAACCCCAAAAGCAATAAAATCGTACAAATAGCGTGACTGAAATAAATTCTGTTAAGAAAAATCAAAATTTATTTGTATTGTCAACCACCGTATATATTTTCAATTTACTACCATATTCTCCCAACGTCCTCATTCGATGACACCCAAATTTTAACTCAAATTGAACGTAAACTATTCATTATTTACGATCATAAATATTTTTAACACAATTCCTCAACATTTCAGATATGCCTAATATTTTTTTTGTTCTAATATAATGACCTTGTTGAACGATAAAAAAACAATAAATCTAACCTACAAATTCGTTTACGACACACTCTCGTAAACTAATTTATTTCAGTACTTGAAATTTGATATTTTTAAAAAATAAAAATATAAATACGATGAGTGACATTTACTAATTTTAGAAAAAATTTTTGTTATAAGAATTCATCATTTTTTAGGCCTTAAAAAAATTGTATAAGACACTGTCATCAAATGAGGACATTGGTACTTAATGGGTTAAAGTGAAAAACATACTGTATACACTACGGTTGAGAAGACTATTATAGACCTCCCGCTCGGTAACCCTTGACGCTTATACCTCTGTGTTATTTTGCAATAACAGAGTTCGAAGCCTATAGTAAAAGTACGATACGTAGGTACTTTTGTACTACGTCCGAAGAGTGTAAAATTAGGATTCCGTGATTTAAAAACTTTAAACGACCGGTTTCGGACTTAAGTCATCATCAGGCTCCAAAGCGTATAGATAATAAAAAAAGAATATTTTAGCTTGTATACTAAAAAAAATTAAAATTAATTAAAGACGCTATTTAAGCGTAAAGAAATTCAATTATCACAGGACTCTTCGCTATTAGAAAACAAGTGGTTTTCCGAAAACCCTTGAAGCTCGCGCGAAAGAGCAAACTGGATGAAAAGCACCATGTTCGCGAAATTAATATTTTTTTAACTCCCGTTTTATATTTGGTCGTTTTTGTTTCTTCTTGATGTTGTAAAAATAAAATTTAATCCAAAAAAGGGCAAAGCACTTACCCAAACAAACATTTCTCAACGTATATAGCTCAGCAAACGTGAAATAAACATACGAAACGTAGAAATGCAGCGAGATGAGCTTTTAATATAAACACGAAATGCAGAAAATTCTGTTTATCAACAAATAGGTGACCCAATGCCAAGAATTTCTAAATTTGTGGCATATCTTAACCGAACATCAGTTTATGTGTTTTTTCCCACGATTTTAATAAATTGCGAGCAGTTTAAGAAATAACAAATGTGTACATTTATTTTATTGTTAACGTTAAAAGTAATCTTTTTGTCGCATATATAAAAACAAAAAAAAACAAATTCGTAGTAGGTACCTAGATATTGAATGGTACAAAAAAATCCAAGTGCCTTCCAAGTTGCATGTTCGACGAGCATAGATCAAAGAATAAATGAAATACAAGTAATAATAAATTGAATGTAAAAACTCACCTTTGCAAAATCTATTTTCAATGTACAGCAACCCGAATAAATGTCTGCTCCGTGTAAAGTTTCTTTCGCCCTAACAGCTGCTTCGATACAATCAAATGTGTGATAATTAAGGAAAATTACGTTCGAGTAAACGTGACAGTTGATAAATTACACCGAGCAATTAAAATAAGAATGGTCTCGAGCACAACCACGAGATGGCAACTCTTATCTATTGGTAAATCGCCATTGCCTTGCGAGATACAAAGGCCACAAATGGAAGCCGCTCTTATTTTAGCCGCTCGGTTAAAAAGCATTAAAAAAGGATATTCTACCATCGCTTGTACGCCATTTTTCTTAAATATGACAATTCTTAAAACATTACCACTCGGTTGGCAAATCGTGTGAAGTACTTCCTGAAACAAAAATACGTCGAATTAATTAAAATCTCGTTAGCGATATTAAAAATGCGCGCGGATATGCCTTATAAAATAAAATATATTTATAGATCAAAAATTATAAAACAACTCGCGCGCGCATTAAAAATAAATCATAAGCATCACCAAATTTTATAATATGAACTATGGCATGTGCTTCCTCGAGCTGGCAGCAAAAATAATGAACATGTCAATTCATCATCGACAGAAAGTTTCGAGCTTAATTTGACAGCAGCTTCTTTCAACGGGTTAAGTTAGAAAAAGCATTTGATTATGAAACAAAAACTGTTAGGTAGGCTTTCTTTCTCGCATGATATTATTACTATTATTTGTTCTCGAGTAATAGAAGAGCATTAATTACACAATTCCAATCAGATGCCAGAACGTCTTAGCTTTTTCCTACAAGTTTAAGATCGGGCGACGCGTTGTCAGAATTTTGGCGATTACTTTTAACAAAACTTGGCCGACTTTATAATATCGTTGCGAGGCTAATTAGCGTAAATTGGGCGTGGAATATTTTAAAGCGCTAAAGAATAGATTCCGTTGTTGTTTAATACGCCGTACACGCACGCGAAAAGTTACAGAAACGAGACACGGGGATAAATTGACGTAAAAGGGCGCAGAGACAAGGATTCGAGCCATAATCGGAATATTGGTGCGTGATCCAAATTTTGCAACGTTTCGTGAAGTGATTCCTTCGAGTACTTCTTCGAAAATGTACGTCTCTTATAAACAGCCTTTCAAAAACTGCGTCGTTTAGAAATATCTAAGGGGTGGATCGAGCGAGCTTCATTCCACAGATCAAAGTTTTTTTTTATTGTATAAAACTGTAGAAGCGATTCGCCAGACCCTCAACTTTTCCATAAAACTATAAATTGGGGGAAAAAGTTACTGTTTAGTAGGTCTGTCGGTCGAGCTCTCCGTAAGCATGGTTCATCTCAACTCACGAACAGGTTGAGTGAAATACTTGAAATTTAGCCAGATGTCAAACAATTCAAAGAGAAGTGAGGGCCATTTAAAATTCCTAAACCAAAGACGAAAAATCCTAATTGGATTCTAAATTTAAAATATGGAGTCAAGTGAGTAAACGGAATGAACCGATAAATAACACAATCTGGTCAATTGTAATTGGGATGAGTGCGCACGTAATCCAACATACACCAAGAGCGAGATGAAAAAGCTTAGAAAAAGCTCTAGTGTGTTGTTAGCAGGGTTGCAACGTTTAAGAGTAGGTACTAGCGCTAGGCAAAGTATTGACACTTATTCAAAGTATAGATACTTATTCAAAGTATCGCCTAACGATACCTAGAGTGAAAAGTATCAAAGTGTCGCAGGTGTCTGGTATTGAAAGCCTCGATGTATAGAGAGTATTGAGATATCGAAATACCGAGGTATTGAAAGTAGGTACCTATAGATCGCGAAAGTATCGAGGGGTCGAAAGTGGTGATAGTATCGTTAAATATAAAAGCATCGAAGATGTCCAAGTATCGAGATATTGAAAGTGTCGAAGGTATCGAAAGTCTCGAGGCTTGGAAAGTATTGAGATATTGAAAGTACCAAGGTACTGAAAGTGTCGAGATCTCCAAAGTATCGAAGTGTCGAAAGTATCGATAGTATCGAAGTGTCGAAGTATTAAAAATATAAAAGACATCGAGGTATCGAAAGTCTCGAAATATAGAGAGTATTGAGATATCGAAAATACTGAGGCATTGAAAGCCTCAAGGTATAGAGAGTATTGAGATATCGAAAGTATCGAGGTATTAAAAGTCTCGAGTTGTAGAGAGTATTGAGATATCGAAAGTATCGAGGTATTAAAAGTCTCGAGTTGTAGAGAGTATTGAGAGATCGAAAGTACAAAGTACCGAGGTATTGAAAGTATCGAGGTATCGATAGTATCGTAAGTATTAAAAGTATCGAAGATATCGAGGTATCTAAAGTATCGAAGTACCGAAAGTATCGAGGTATCGAAAGTATCGAAGGAAACCGTAATCCACAGACTGTAAAATACATTGTGTATCGAGTGACGTCTTCTATTTTCACCAAATAAACAGTAGATAGTCATGAGTGCATTCTGTATTTTATAGGTACCGAAAAAAGATATACTGCAGTACGTGGTTACTTTCGATACCGCGATTGTAATTCGATACCTTCAATACTTTCAAGACCTTCATTCTTACAATACCTCGGTACCTTCGATACTTTCTATATCACGATGCTTTCGATATCTCCATAATCTCGATACTTCAATACATCGGTACTTTCAAGACCTTGATACATACGATACCTCTTTACTTTCGAAACCCCGATACTTACGATACCTTGATACTCTCGATACTTTCTATATCTCGATGCTTTCGATACCTCTACAATTACAAGACCTCGATATTTTCGAGACCTTGATACTTACGATACCTTCGATTCTTTCAACACCTCGTTACTTTCGATACATCGATACTTTTGAATCCTCGATACTTACGATACTTCGGTACCTTTGATACTTTTGATTCCTTGGTACCTTCGATACTTTCTATATCTCAATGCTTTCGATAATTTCGAGACCTCGGTACCTACTTTCCATATCTCGGATAGAAAGACATTAATTAATTTTTACTAAGAAAATTCATTTCCAAGATTAGAATTATGAGAACTCTGATGCCCAAAGCTGACCACTTAATGCCTTCAAAAAAGATTGTTAAATAAAGATTGTCAATCATCCAATTTCTATACATTTACGAGGGTCAACTTGGAGCGCCACTTGTAGCTATATTACGTTAAACTCTGCACTTTGAAAATTGTATTAACTCGGAGGAAACTAAGAAAACAAGAAGGTAAGTCATTAGAGTTTCGAGTGTGTCTCGAGACTTTCTCTACGGCCGATTTTTGGAACAACTCAATTAAATTAATTCGTTAGCTTATGTGTATTTAATTTCCACCTTGGCGCTGTCTTCTTATTTCCGTTTCCTTATTTTCTAATCTTATTTCAACTTCGCCGAAGTAGTATTTATTTTCTACGAAGTAACTAAAACAGTTGCATACAGTTCCATCAAGGAACTTTTGAAGGTACCAACCGACGAGATTCGAAAGAATCGAAATAGTTAATAGCAAAGGGATGGCGTGGTGAGTACAACGCTAACCCCATTTTCGATGTATCGATAAAAAATAAATTAGTTTTTGCACATGCCAATACTATAATATGAAGCTATCGAAACTAGCCAAACATAAAAAGTATAAACTTTGAGAGAACCAATAAACATAAATTTTGAAAATCTCAATTGCCTCAAGAACAAACTATTACGTACAAACACAAAATATAGATGATTCAACAAACGCTTAAGGATACATAAAAAAAGTAATTGAAACCTCTAAAAAAAAGGTTTTTATCTTTCCAAAAACACTCGAATATAGAAGGAAATAAAAGATAAATCAAGCTCAAAAATTAAATCAATATTGGTAGTGGTAGATTATGCAAAAACAAAAACTTTATACTTAGAGAAGACGCCGCGGGGCGCAAAAGATATTGATTTTCATTGAAAATAATAACTTGAGAGGAAAATCTTATCATTTTGCAGTGGCTAAATTAAAAAAAAAAACTTTTCAACTTAATTTAAAAAGAAAA
Source organism: Malthinus flaveolus (assembly GCA_950108345.1). NCBI lineage: Eukaryota > Metazoa > Arthropoda > Insecta > Coleoptera > Cantharidae > Malthinus > Malthinus flaveolus. The sequence goes on along the minus strand of OX467287.1, from coordinate 15,754,464 downwards.
AAAAAGGAAAAGAAAACTCACCACTGTGATTGGATACATGGGATTAATTATCGTGAAAAGAAGGACGTGATTTGGTTTGCTGTCATCTTGTCGTTGTTTCCTTCGGGGTTCCTCGTTATTTCCATAACCAGTAGTGTGACTCTAAAATAAAAAATAAAAAACAAAATAAACAAAGTTGGTAAGTAATTACATAAAAAATTTAAATTGCTACATTGCCAAAACTAATAATAACAATTTAAAAACAATTAGGCGATTGGTGGGTTACAAAAATAAATAAAAACGATAAAAGCTTCGAGTAAATATTAATTCATTAAAAAAAACTATAATTAAACATTTAAAGCTAATCTCGAATACTAAAATAGATGCGCTTTTTTAATGTTCTGTTTAATGTTTAATTTTTGAATTACTTCGCACTCGAGTGAGCTATAAACTTGAAAAAATAGTGAGCAACAAAGATTGAACTTCGGCAAAGTAAATGTACATTTTATTTTTGTAATATTTAATGGGCCGTTTTACGATTTTCGAGATCATCTCGGTAATTGCCTCTTTAACTAAAAATATGAGATGTAAATTAATAAAAATTGACACCCTGGAACTATCAGTTTTTATCATCCCGTTCTATATAAATTGAAACACGGGCGAGTTCAAACTTCGTGTAAAAGTATAAGAATTTGGTAAGTTGGGAGTTTAATAATGGGCGACTCATTAATTAGTTGTAGCGTTTTAAGAATTAATAATTCGACACAATTTGACTCACTCGAGATTTAATCGAGTGGTTAATGGTTTTATTAATAATTACGTCGCTGAATTCGTCTCTTTTGCGTTCTATGTTAGAAAATATTAGTTTGATACCCTAGGATGGTAACTGGAAACTGGGCGCAAATGAAGAAAATTAAAAAACGTAAAGAGAATGCATTCAGAAAAGTTTAAAGAATTATCGCCATTGGACGACATACATTTTTTGATGTAACTTCTCTACTCTAAAGACATAAATAACCAAAATAACTTTGAATATGAAATGTATTGTAGGTATTAATAGAATTAAAACATTCCTATTAGTGCTCATAATAGCTTCCTGGTGGTCGTTGGTGTATGTGTAATAGTGTAAATTAAACAAACATTGATGTTTTCTTGTTTCTAAAGATAAATTAAAATTCGATACTTTCAAGAACTCCAAAAAGAACAAAACTTGGAAGACCACCCCACCCCCTTTATTATTGTTTGTGGCTCTACTCAAAAATGTTACTTGCAAAAATCACAAGTGTCACGCAAATCATAGCATGTGCCATAGCGCTAATTACTATTTTGACAGAAAAATAATTTGCCTGTTCCCTTTGTAATTTGTTACTTCACTTTCAGTAATTACAATGGTCTTTTCTTTTAAACGCTACACGCCGTGAGAAAATCTCTCGCCTGAGCGGCACCAGCTAATAATATGTTTCTGCATTCAAACCGTATATACAAAGTAACAAATTAAAAGAGCGATACAAGAGCAAGATAAACTTTAGTGCCGTCTTCAGTTTTTTTTAAATAACTTTCAAAGTTGACAAAACCGATCAAAAGTAAGGAGTGCATTAGATCTACGTATTAATTCTGTCAAACTTTTCTAATTTAAAACAAACTCCATAAGCTCTTATACACTCCTGGACAAAATTAACGAGAATGGCGGTAATTTTTAGGCTACAAATCATTAATCATCTTGCTAGTTAGACTTTGCATCTCTTCTGACATTTCAAGCAAATATCGTCTCAAAATCGTTTGTTAACTATACCCGCTATGCCGGTACAGTGGAGCGCTCGGCGGAGTCATACGCGATCCTTGGATCAATTGGCTGCTAGTCTATCTGCAGTTGTACTTTAAATAGTAACGGGGAGACGTGAGTTCTGGTAGGAAGTTATCGTACTTCCGTAGTAGGCATGCTCTAAATGTTAGGCACGTCGGCACCACCAGTGCGTGTCTAGGCTCTCCGCTATCTACCTAATCCCTGTTCCAGACACAGCCCCGCTGTTGGTGGGTAGCAAGGTGTTCACGAGCACGCCATCATGGTAGCTTGGCCCCGCTGTTGGTGTGCGATAGAGGGACACCGAGCGCCCGCCCTCATGGTAACTGGTCTGGAATAGGTCGTAACGGATGATCCGGAGGCGATTAAGTAGATGCTGGTTGAAGGGGATTAGCTACCCCCGAACATGTGACCAGTTTGGGTAAAACTGGTACTGCGGGCAGACGTCTAAAGACTGCTGATGAGGTTGGATTCGCAGGGGCTAATGGTTTCCTGGGAGGTGAGAGATACCAATCAGCCTGCTCTCTTTAACCCCTGGTATAGCTAAAGCCGGGTACAGGGGGGAGGGCAGGTGGATCCTAGATCCAAATCCGAACGTACAATGTTATAAAATTAGAATTTTTAATTCAAGTAACTTTTCCAAAAATTGTTTATTGAAGCAATTATCGCAATATCGCTAGTTCTTTTTGGTTATCCATTGTGTTAACTACGAGTGTTTTCGTACAAGAAATTTTTCAGTGGAAAAAGCAGTAAGAATGACGTGTTTGCTGGAAGAGGGATGCTCCATGCTGTATGTTGATAATGCGATAGAAAGGACTCATTCTGGTCTAAGTCGCATGGTTCGACGTTTTAATGATACATGATCTAACCTAAGAAGATCAGGGCAAGGGCGAAAACGATGTACTAATCTAAGGGATTTCTTAGGGAGTCCACTCTAAGAAACGGGAGTCACTAATACTAATGTGCTAAACAATGAACTTGCAAATACTCGAAACCTTGCAATATCGTCTTGAGGAATCAGACGACGCTTAAATGAAAACGAATTCAGAAGATCTACAGAAAATCATTTGCGTACCACACAGCACAAAATTCGAAGATAGTGTTTAGCCAGGAATCATCAATATTAGGCTGGTGATGATTGGAAAAGGTTTCGATCTGAGATAAAACGCAAATGAGTCTTAAATCTTCCGATGGACGAGAGCGTGTGTGGCAAGAGTATGAGAGAGATTTGCAAGCTGTTACATCTTTCCAAAGACCCCTTTTGGAGGTGTCTCTGTTATGTTTTGGAACGGAATCTGCTTCAAAGGCCGCACCTGCGACGTCTATAAATGCGGATTATCATGTCGAATGCATCGTAGCTAAACATGTAATGTCACTTGCTCCTTTTGAGGGACCCATGGAACTAGTGGAGTGGTTATAATATAAGCTACTTTGGGGGTATCTAAAACTGAAGCATCAGTAATGGCAGGGGGTGTTACTCGGTACTGTGCGCGGCCGAGTACGCCAGAGTACTACGAAATTCTCAGAACTTCTTTATGCAACTGACAGCTTGTTCTTCGCCAGGCGCTTCATCTTTTGGAGTGTTCAAACCTTCCACTTATTTTCTAGTTCCATGATGGTGGGACCTAATATTTTACTCGTGCAATATAATGCATGGGGTTAGACAGGTTATCGATTACTTGAATGATGTAAATATTTCGTTACTAGACTGGCCACCTAATAGTCCCGATTTAAATTCGATCGAGCATCTATACCACTTTTTTAAATGCTTTTAAAAAGAAGGTTGGAAGTCGTACACCCCCACCCCACCTGTTTCAACGTATATCAACTGGTAGATGCAGCAATTGCAGAATGTCAATTAATCATCGAAAAATTATCGAAAAACTCATTTCAGCATGCCAAAACGTATGAATGCGGTAATTAGGAGTATATGAGAACATATACACGCGATATTAATATTACAGTTTTCGATTTTTATTTGCTTTTACTTTCCACGAGATTAAAAAAAAAGGTTTTTACTTAAAAATGGATGGAAAATTAATTATAATTAAAATTTAAACTTGAAAAGCGTAAGTTTAGTAAATTGATGGCGCCTTAATTTTGTCCAGGATTGCCCATAACAATGCTGTCATCTGTATACTGTATAATGGTAGTTTGCTTCTCAATTATTTTATATTATTACCAGACTTTCCAGACATCGACAAATTTTCCATTTCAGCACGGAAAATCCATAAAAATAATCACCCCTTTAATTAATTGTTCTCACTTTTTTAATCAACTAAAAACAAACAAAACTTTTAAATCAGTTCACAAACTTATATTAGATAAGTGCAATAATATCGAGTAAAGCAAAACAAATGGTTAAATCATTTTTTATGGCACATTTTGTGCGAAGGTATTCCCCAAAAACGTCAATAAGTACAAATTGATTGATGAGGGCTAAACTCGATGAAGTGAAAGTTAATTAATTAAATTTGTGGAATTTTTCCACTCTAAAACACGAACAAAATGTACTTATACGAGTACGTTATAGAGATAGAGGTACGCCATAATGTGTGATTTCACTTCCAAATTTGGACAACCACAGATTTAAAAAGGCAAAGTTCACAACCCAACAAAAGCAATTTTAATAACAACTTTGAAGAGAAATAGAAAACCTTCTTACAACTTACAACCACTAACCACACATTTAGTCCGAACATCCCCTTATTTTTATCTACTTTCATATAAAATACCACATTGGCCGTACAGAATTAACGATCAGTTCGTAAAATATAAACTATCAGTGTAAAAGCAGTATTTCCGACTTGCTTTGGGTATTTTTATATTACCCAGGGCGATTTATCACGCAATTCGTCCTTAATTCTTTGTGAAATGCGAATTAAAGAGTTGGAATAGAAAACAAATTTGCCCTATCTAAAAAAATATATACCAGAATGCAATTTTTATCCTCTCAAATGGATTAATGTGATATTCTGAAGAGCTAATCGAGAGGGTGTTGGAATTAGTTTGCTTATCAGCGATCTAAAAGTTATTTTTAAATGCCTTTATTTATACTTTCTATATGATAATTGCATCGAGTTAAATCGGCATTGTAACTATACATTTTTCTCGCACAACAATTTTTCAGCATTGTAAAACCAAAGATCCTAGAACGAAAATAGCAGCTTTTATAGTTGCGAAACTGTACTAAGAAGTTTTCTTATCTGTTTATCCCTTGGGCAGGATATTTAAGTCTGGTATTTTATAGTTATTGTAGACTTGGTCTGCTCTGTATAAAATTGTAATAGTACGATAGTCAATTTCAAGATATTTTGCGGCTGCGTATAAAATTCGGAGAAAAGCTGAAATAATTGAAGCGCTAAAATTATGGGCCGGCACTTCCGTTTAAAAAAATAGTAACAAACGGCTCAAGTCAAAATAACACGTTTCAGTCATAACTGCCTTCATAAAAGCTTAGAAAAATCTTCATCGCTAAGTGTATTTTAAGTTTAATTCATTCTTAGGTTGAGTTTCGAAGTGTTAGCACCGCGACGGAAGTTAATGTAAATTACAGTATTTTCTAATTTAGTACGTCGTTATAAATTAATTAGTACTATTTTATAGTTTTTCATTGCATTTTAAAAACCGAGTTTTTGAGAAAAGAGAAAAGAAATTATACATTGCGTTTCTATCGCTCATAGATGGCGCTAGTTGCGCCGTGTTAGGCTGTGCTATTAAGTTTACGACTGATGATTTAGTCATATTATGACTCAGACACCGTTTCGGCAAAAAAAAGATACATTTTTTGTTTGAAAGTCTCTAAAACCCACAATCAAAATCGATACAGGGTGGCCCAAAATAACCGGGTTACTTTGGTCGTATCTCGGAAAATTTTGAGTCACAGTATTTACACCCTGCTATAAGTTAGTACACATCGACCCTAATTTAAAAAAATACCTTTTCAAATTTTTAAATTCAAAATGGCGGTCAGTGTAACCATCGTGCCATTTTCTAGTTTTTTGATTATAAGTTTGAAAATAATTACTATTATATAAATCTAAAAACAATATATAGGCCAAATATAGGGCTTTAGGTCTGATATAGGAAATTTTGAAAATAATTTCAAAACTAAATAAAAGTAAAAGACTAAAGTTGACTAAAATTTAAAAACGGGATTTCTCAAAACCAGCTCCGGTCGTTTTGTCTATATTTTGATATGTTGTGGATATCAACGTTTTTAATTTATCAACAGATTTTTATTTTCCGCTACGCGCTAGTTTTAGAGCTACGGTTTTTTGAACGTCAAAACTTCAAAAATTTATCATTTCTTTTGAAATTGCAAGTTGGTATATTAATGTATTCCATTAATTTCTTACATTATTTATTACAATTTTGCTTTAAAAAAACACTTCCGGTTAAACCGGAAATCAGACAAGTAAAAGGAGTTTTTAAAAGAATCTTTATGATTTTTTTAAATACTGTAAAATTACCTGTGTAATGATGCCACACATGTTAAATTGTAACTTCCGGTTAAACCGGAAATTGGGTTAACTTCTCTATTTATAATACAACACCCTGTATATTTTACATGGTTAGGAAGATTGTAAATTTATCTATCTTATGATACCAAACATTTAATATTTCGACAAACACCCGGTATAATTTTAGATTTTTGAAATTGGGGAGAGTTTCTAAGCATATTATTGACAGCAAAAAAGTGGCCACCTCTTCTAAATCAGCATTAAAGTTATCTACCGCTGAAAAAGTTATACATAATTTAATTTTTCTATTTCGGTACTTTAATCCACTCCTTAACGTACTGTTTTGGTCTCAAAACAGTGCGTTAAGAAGCTCTCTTAACGTACTGTTTCTGGGGGATTTTCTTCTGCTAAGTTCGCGTCAAGTTGCACTGACGTTTACAAATGTCAAATATAATTTATTAAAATGTTTATTTTTAGAGCTTATTAGAATTGAAATGTAATAAAGAATAATGGTTTTACACATTTCATTCATTTTTATTTGTTAAAATTTAAATTATACAGACAGGAGTAGGTGCATTATTTAAATTTAAAAAAATAAACTTGCGACATCTATGAATCATTGAACTAAATGATGTGACATCTCAGTCAGTGCCACCACAATTATTATAAAAAGAAAATCTCCATGATGTTAATTATTTAAATATTTTAACAAATTAATTTTATTAAAATGTGAAATAGAAAAAATAGTATAAATTACGCGTTTCATAAGCCTTGTTTAGTACTCGTCCTTTTTAAAACTCGCCGCAAGCGGCTCGTTTTCAAAACTTGGACTCGTACGTTAACACGGTGCCTTATGAAACTTGTACTTTAATATACTATTATAGGCCCCCATGATTATCGCCATCTATAATTAATCGATGAGAACAATAATTCTAAAAATCTAAAATACCATGTAAACTGTGCCACCCTGTACAGAAAGTCAGAAATGTCAATTTTCCTATACATATACAAGTCTCAATAATTGTATTACCTCAAATTACCTACCACTTACTCGCCTGTTAACAAGATCGCAATCACGTTTATACAAAGTTAAGACACGATACAACAGCAAAACGTATAAAATTACTGCTTTCAAAGGTGTAATTTGTTCTCTTCATCTAATTGCTCGAATTTATGAGAATAATAAAAAAAACTATACGGGAACGAGTAACAAAAGTGATAATTCGAGCCAATTAGTGAAAACTCATCGTAAAACAGGAAGCTCACATGATACAACATAACAAGACACAGTTTAGGAGAACTTGTTTGTATTGTGTCACATTAAGATCGGCCAACGTGTCAATTACAACTATTAGGTAATAACAGTCAGTAGTAGGTTCATTTTATGTTTCCTCCGCTTGTGAAATACTTTTACACGTGTATTGAAGTTTGGCCTTTGAACTCTCTTGATACACACCGTCGTAATTAATTTTCACCGTACATTACTCAAAAGTTGAGCTATCTTCATAATTAATTAGGCTTGTCCTTTAGTTGCCAGGTCTCCATTGGGTGTTCTGTCATAATTCATAATATTCCTGATAAATCATGTAACTTTTATTACTACCCACTTGAGTTACTTTACTCACTTTTCAAACCACATATTATTTATAGAGGATTTAGAAAATATCGAGAATTGCGTAAGTTGTTGAGTATGTGAACTACGTCGATCAGCTGTACGACATACGCAAGAAAGCTTCCGCGAGCTCCACAACAATTTATTACAAAATTTTTGTTAATTACTCAGTATACGCACTCGAGAAATTATTTGCAAAATTGTTATGCTACACAATGGTGTGCGCGAGGGGATTTGCAGTCAATGTCTTTTGTAAAGAAATATCGGCTGGTTTAGTAATTGAGATGTTTTCGGATTAACAATGAGACAAAAGCTCGTAATTTCGCAATTGGAACGATACACAATGGACTCTAATGTAATGTCCCAAAGAGAATAAAAAGACGCGAAAATAAAAATATTTTTGAGGCAAAAATAATCTTAACAATCGCCATAAAAGATGCAACACGTTAAAAACGTAGATGAGTTTTCGAAAAGGCTAACTTGGCGAGGAGTCATTCTACATTCTACCGGTTGGTTTTAATAGTTCATGAGCTTCCTGAAAATTAAAGCTCGTAATTAGAAACGTATGAGCTGCAAATGAATAAGTTTAATTTGTCAATGTATTATACCAAGTTCCAATGGTATTAATCAAATAATTTATAGAAATAAACCAACACCCTGCAGTAGACAATTGGGCAAATTTGAGGACAGTGACGTTCGTATTTCAAAGCTTTTTTAACGACGTTCTAAAAGATTTATTGTCATTTCCCTTTTATTAAACTCTTTCAAAAGTTTGGCTTTACGCACTTCGTTCCAGTTTATACTCCATAATGCGGTCAATCTTATCACTTATACATTCTTACATCCCCCATTGTTACACTCCACATACTAAACAACATACAAGCTGAAAACTTGAAAAGCTCCCTTTGTTGATAGATATTTAATAGAGGCAGTTTTGTGAACTAAAAGTTCCGTTCCAACTTCCACATAATAAAATAACTATAACGTAAAAAATATGTAAATTTAAAGCGTAAAATTAAAATTTAAAAAAAAGTCTGCGTACGTCAAGTGGCGGTTGTGCGATATTGTTTTGATACGTCGTGAGTTATACGAACATTAAAGTTTGGAAAAGTGGAAAATGAAAAACTGAAATAGCTACGGAATCTTCCCTGATTTATTTCATATTATTTGCGGGAGGGCCTACGGCCACGTTTGTTAACGAGGTCGCAACATCATATTTATATTACAGATTCCGAACTCGATTTTCGTTTTCTAGATAAAGTTACCGCAACAAATTTGTCATTTCCAATTACTATTTTTTACCGACGTCGCTACGTCAAATGTCCTAAGTCCTAAACAAACCAATCGAGCGCGAGTATTTGTTTATTCTGAACCAATAGAAATGAATTACATCGATAATTTGCAATACTTTTTGACAATGACTCAAACGTCGTGTTGTTCTGTTTCAAAATAATTTCTAATTCACTACCGTTCGTTTTCGAAGTTCTGTAGACCCTTTTTACGTCACTTTCACCCGTGTTCAAGGTGCTCACTTATTAACAACACGAGTGCAATTTTTTCAAGATCTCAAGCACGGGTGAGGACACTCATTAGAGTGTCAAGAACAAGAATTTTTTTAACGTCGCCTTTTTAGCAAGTGAAACCGAAAACGGCCAATTTAATGCCAAAGTCGAATGTAAGATCCAGAAGCCAATAATAATTTATTATTGAAGGGGCAAGATATTACACCGATATTCATTTATGCGGTAAAATAGATAGGAAAGTTTGACGAAGTTTAACGATTAATTATAGCTATAGTTCATTGAGCTAATGCAACGGATTTTGTGACGGATAATAAAACCACTTAATTATGCATTTGCGGTACTTGACTCCACTTCAACATGTACTTGTTCTCGAATCTTGCTAATTTTAAGAGAATATCAAAAATTAAAACTTGCCCTAACTGCAGTGGCGAGGATGAGGATTCCATTAATATTTTAATCTCGAGTTGTGCAGATACAGGGTGGCGTATAGTAGCAAAAGCCATTTTTCTTTCGACTTTTCATTTAGGCATTATACAGGGTGCTCGAAAGATTACTTTAGTAGAATGATGGGGCTTTGCAATTTTTCAGTTTGTCGTTTATGACTTCAAAACTACAAACGCTTACAGAAAAGTTTTAAACTAATAGGTACATCAAATTTCCTACATAATATGACATTTTCTAGGTTTTTTGCTCAGACTAACGGTTTAGACGCTAGAGCGCGTTAAAGTCTGGCACAGATTCCAAAACTAGAAAAAACTGTTGATTTTTCGTTTTTTTTGTTTGTCGCTTATAACTCGAAAATTGCGCACTTTATGAGAAAAGTGTTTGAATATGAAAATATACTACATTAAATTTTCAACAAATTACATCTCGTAGATTTTTTCCTCAGATTAACGGTTTAGGCGCTAGAGCGCGTTAAACTTTGACAAAAATTCCAAAATCGGCCAAAAAATTGTTTTTTGTTTATCGGTTAGAGCTCGAAAGTTACGCACTTTTAGAAGATAGCGTTTCTATACAAAATTAAAGTACATTCAATTTCCTACAAATTATTTCTCTTCGATTTTTTGCGTATAACGGAAAGTTTAAGTGCTAGAGAGCGTTGAAATATTACAAAGTATAAAAAATCGATAATAGGTTCCAAAAAACTGCATTTTATGTGTAGATTTTACATATATTGCGCAGACGGTTTTAAGTGCAGCCTTCGGGGTGGCAGGCGCCTTTTTAAAAGCTTCAAACTTCAATGCTATGTTCCTTTGCTATGTGCTTGCATCGTCAACGTCAGAAATAGAACTTAAACTACTCGTTTGAGGAAAAAACATAAGAGAACTAAATTGTAGAAAATTTAATGCACTTTATTTTGGTATAAAAACACGTTGCTTTAAAAGTGCGTAGTTTTCGAGTTATAAGCGATAAAATAGATTTTGGAATTTTTGTCCAACTTTAACACGCTCTACAGCCTAAACCGTTCGTCTGCTGAAAAAACCTAAAAGAGATAATTTGTAGGAAATTTGATGTAGTTTATATTCATATAGGCGCACTTTTCGTAGTTTTCGAGTTATAAGCGATAAACAAAAAAAAACAGTTTTATGGAATATTTTGGATTTTTTCACACTTTTACGCGCTCTAGCGCCTAAACCGCTTCTCTGAGAAAAAAAGCCTAAGAGATACAATTTGTAGGAAATTTGATGTAGTTCATTTTTCTATAGAACCACTTTTCCCATAAAGTGCGTAGCTTTCGAGTTATAAGCGAAAAACCTAAAAAACTCCCCCACTCCCCAAGTTTATCCTGCCGCTTTATGCTGGAGTGAAAGGCGTTCACGACGTATATGGCGCTCTAGTAATTTTTTTTACATTTTCGAATACAGTCGACTATGCTTACTATGCCCTACAGTCTGGTGGAGTTCCAAAAATCATTCGTCATTCGTCCAACAGACGAATCTATCTCTTATTATTTCAACGACCAATGCCATCAGAAAGAAACAATCAACAATCGATTCAAGTGTGGGTTACCGTGTTCTGCTAAACAATATACGAAATATCACAAATATTGGTGTTGGTAACTCGATTGATTTTTAGTTTTTTGTACTGTATTGTTTGCTTTCTATAAATACAGTATACCTTCGTTCGTTGTAGGTGGTTCGGTTTATCAGTTTTGAATGAAAAGTGTCTGGTAAAATCGTTAGTTATGGGTTAAGGGCCATTTAAATGAATTTAAAAAAAAGGATTAAAATGTCATACTTTTTGCATAACGAGTTGTATCTAAATACACCTCCTATAAACCGTATTTACATATTGATATTATGTATAATAGGTGTATACTGTTTTCAAAAAGCTTCAACTTGTCCGTCAAAAACGTTTCTCACTATACTGAACGGCAATTGCCTATTGTTTTAAATGTGAATGCACATAAACCTATAAAACAAACCATAGCTTACTCCCTACTGGAATCTCAATGGAGATCTGAATGGAGTTTATTTAACCCAATTTCGATTTATTAAAAATCACAACTATGCCTATCTACTTTAGAAAGACATTTATAACTTGAAGCGTTTTAATCAAGTTCGTGACTTGGGCCACCATCCTGTATGCATCTCTTATAACAGGGTCGACTAGTGCATCCGAAAACTCGTTAAAAATTGCAAATTATACGCCGTGCCGATAAAATTATAAGTAAGCAGCTTTGCGTCGTTCTCCTTATGAATATGTAGAGAAACTTTACGTTTTCAAAAGTACAAGGAAAAGAATTTAACATTCGCGAGCCAAAAGAACCTTCGCCAAACGTTAATTAAGTTTTGTGAAAATAGAAGTGTGAAGAGATAAGTATGGAAATGTGTTTTAGGGAAAAATTCGCAACCGAAACTAATCTCATTTGGAAAAGTCCTCCTTGGTAAATTGTATCACGTACTTATTTTCTTTTTTCTTGTAATGGATGTTATTACTATTATTACAGGAGGCAGTTTTGAAAATGTCTTTTTTGAAAAAAGATATAATAAGGAGTTTACAGCAGATACCAGGATACATTGTAGTGGTAAAATTTTAAAAATGAAGCTCGAGACAAGTGCACGTACTAAAATAAGTTCTAGGGGTACATTCATCAATTTGCTGATGGTAGAAAACTAGAACACCTTAAAATAGATTCAAAATACGTTGTTGAAAATAATATTTTAAATTGTTTTAAAACGTCACTAAAGAGCTAATGAAAAAATTATTCAAAGCTATTACAACAAATGGGGCGAAACTGACAAAATGGTCTCTTTAGCTGTATTTGTGAGAGCAAAGCGGTAGTAAAATTGTGCCAAAATGTGCGTTTTAAGTTACACGTTTTTAAATTTTTAATTGCCATTTAGTTAGTATTAAGACAAACGACCTACATACATAATTAAAACGTTGTTTTTTTTAAATATTTATACGACAAACATCGAAAGGAGGCAGGTGAAATACGTTATTGGCCTAAAAAAATTGCACACAAATCTATTTTCGAGTTTCATCTATAATTTATAAATACGACATTTGGGCGTTGCGGTAAGTGAGGCGTTTAAATGTTTAAATACAATTTGTTTGGAGTAATTCCAAAATTCGTAGCTGACTCACCAGAATACAATGATTCGAAAAATAATATAGATATAAGTCCGCCGGACCCAAAATTTATAAATAAAGCCAAGTTGAACCTAAAAGGATGTTTTTATTTTGAAATTATTTCCAAGTGGACTTATTTAAATGTACGAGTTGCGATTCGAATTAAACTCGAAATAAAATCAAATCGAGAAATCGAAAAAATCTCGCCCAACTGCATACAGGAGCTAGTTAGCCTTGATGGGTCATCGTCCGGCCTACCATAGTTCGTTCGAGTCGTCTATAAATTTGAATCGGACTGAAATAAATGGTATTGCTGCCAAAAATAAGACAAATAGTTTATTCTCGTTAAAAGGATTCATTTGTACAACATGTGTAGTTTCTCTAAACACATTTATGTTTTCTCTCGTATCTCTTCAATACGCAACGTTAATTTGATTACATCTAAACTCGACTCAATCAACTGCCAAGGTGCAGTCGGCCTAAAAGGAGCATCAAAATGTGACTTTTCGTCGCATTAAGCGCTTATTAATACATACATTTGACGTTAAATTTTCCGTTTCAAAAAATGCTAACGTGTGAAATTTTAAAAGGCGCTCGATTAGTCTACCTCCTTCCTACATCCCACACCGGAAAATCAAAAAACACGAAAATTAGTTTGCCTTCTTGAATACTAATGCAAAATTGCAGAGACCCACACCATGTAATTTCCATTCCAAATTTAAAAATCTAATGTGGTCTCACCACATACCTTCTTGTCTGACAAAATTTAATCTGTACGAAGTGCCACTTGTAAGGTAGAAAAAGTATTAAACGCAAAACAACTTTTCGATTTCAAAGTTCGGGAAATTATTATGTGAATCACAATCACAAAAAAAGCTGGCAAAAGTTCAGAAAAAAGTAACAAAATAATTCTTATATTCAAAACTCCCGCTCAAACAATAAACAAACGAAACAATTTTTTTTATTTGTTTACGTTAGTTCATCGCAATCTTAATCTAAAATGTACGTTTTAAAAGTCTCGTAAACATAGTTTGCTGATAGTTTAACATATGCTATCAAATTAACATAAAACTTAAATCATTCAACACTATACAGTTAGTTACCCACATACGCACGTCAAATTTTTTTCAAATTCCACAAGAACCCGCCAAAAATCGTGTCAACACCCGCCACTGCTTTCGATAACTTTGATGGCAAAATTGTAAACAAAAAACACGTCCAATCGATTCAAACTTACAATTTAATAACACCTTTTCGACAATTACCCAATAAAATCAAACTTTTTTGGTTTGAAACGTTTAAAATGTACGTTTGAAGCGTACAACAGCGTGCGAAGGAGAAGTGAAAAAAATCTCTTTTTGCCAATTAAAAAGTATAAGTTTAATACTTACTCGTGTGTTTCCTTGTTCGGTTTCTATCCTCTGTCGTTTATTATGCGGTCCATCTCCATTGAACGCCATTTTGTATCAACAAACTAACACTTAAATTATACAACTAACCACCACAGCAACACGCACAGAACTGTCAGTTTTGTGTTCGGCAAATAGCAACCGTAACGACAAAAACAAATGTCACATATGTGGCGCCATCTAACAAGTTTTGTTGTAACTATTTCGTAAATTAATTTTGCCGATCGATTCAAATTGGTGATATCTACGTTCGCCACAAGACTTAAAAATGCAAAAAAAAAAATGTTTGAAAAAGTATGTGTGCGTGGACCGCCATAAAATGTAATGACGCGACTTTGATGAAATTCGGTACGAGCCAACAAAGTAAGTCGGTTTTAAAACTATTTTCTTAAAATCGGCTCTGATCGTTACAGATATCAAATTTCTTAATCAAACGACGTTTATTAGGTTTGTTAGATATTTCCAGAACCAGGGTCACGAGTCACAATGTTTCTAAAGTCAAACTTTTAAAAAGTTATAATTATTTTCGAATAATTAGTTGGCACATGTGTTTACTTTATTAATTTTTATTAGGTACTTGCTTTTATTTTGATTTACACCCTATATATTTTGCCATTTTTGAAACTTGGGGCGAAGATGAAAATGGGGCTGCAAGCAATAAGCCTGGCCTGTACATATAATTTGTACAAATTGGAAATAAAAAAATTGGAAATAAGATTTTGAGCATAGTTACGTTACATACGTAGAGAACGTTACATTAAACGTAAAAATTTGGCCACTACCTTTGCTTTTTATGATACATAATAGGCCTGATTATCTAGATTTTTTTAAATATTTTGAGAGCTAATAATAGTTAACACATACTAAAAAGTCCTGTTCTAGCCACATCAGTTTTTATTTAGTAAATAAAAACAATTAAAATGTTCATTGACAAGAAGTTTCGAGCTCACAGTAAAGTAAAAAAAAGTATCCATGAACTGGCTTGTTTATACTAATTCGTTTTTATAATAATAATTAACATAAAACTACCAAGTGTATAGGTATAGGTAACTGCCTATAACTTTTTCACATTACATTCATTGTTTACTAAATAAATATACAACTCTTGACCAAAGCTATAAAAAAATTATAATTTTTACGCATTCTTTCCGCTCTTTGGAATCTCCAAAGATCCATTTCCTTGGATCTTATTTACCGCCTGAATCAGACGTTGGTAATGAAAATCAAATTTAGTAGGATTATTAAAAACATAATCGTAAGCCTTGACGGCTTCTTCTACATATTGCCACTCACTATGTAATTTTGTTTGCCAATGTTTTAAAAAGGTGATATGTTCTTCACTTTTTCCCATTCTATACTTAGCCATTAAAGCAGTATTCAATCTGGAATACCATTTGGTCAATGAATTTTTAATTCTTTTAGCCTCACGGTCTACAACGACAAACGGTAATTTCTGTTCGGCTACTTTAATTCGTTTATACAGCAAAGTACTTCGATACTCCCACGTTTGAGGAATATGATTTACTCGCTTCATTTGCCTAGGAATCATATGCAGTAAGTTGCAAAAATTCCTAATAGTCAATTTAACATCAGGAATTATTGTAGTTTTACCAGCAATTGCGCAATAATATGAAACAGTTCGTGCACAAGTTTGTCTAATGAGCTTGAAGTTTAGGTGAGTTTCTAAACTTATATTCTGTAAAAATGCAGAACCGTTAACACCTAATAACATCAGTATTTGCTTTTCTTTCAATAGTAAAAGTTGATTTCCTGCATTCTTGTACAAATTTAAAGAATTTCTTCCGGAAATATGTTCCAAATTGGGATTATCACTTAATTTCTTAGAAAGTTTTTTTCTCTTCGGTGTGTTCTTTAAAACAGAAGCATTATTCGTTTCTACTATGCTTTCCTCGTTCAACAACCTCCGAACGGATCTATAGATATTTTTGGTTTCGTAAATTAAACTGCTAGTTGGAGGATGTTGTAGACCTTTATAGTTGCAGTTAAAATTATAATGACCTTTCTGTGCACAATAAGAACACCACATGTCTTTTTCCAACTTAACTGCTATGGGAAGCTTCAGTGGGCCTTCGGCTGTCTAATAATCCAGAAAATTAAACTTAAACTAAATGGGAACCGAGATTCTCAACTTACCGTAAAAATATAACGACGCCATAAATCGGTACAATTTTCAAACGTGTGTCCGCGAAACGAACAAATTTTACACTGCATCCTTCTAGATTTCTTCTTACATTTATTACAATAATCGGTAAGATATGGAGTTTGACAGTTACACTAAAAGTGATGGAAGAATTTATTAAAATATTCTAATTATAAAGACGGTCAATCCTCACAGTAGCACAAAACTGATTAGGACATCTTGTTGAAAAATGACCTGTTGTGCCACAAAGTACACATTTAGGAGCCACAAATCTTTGGGGACAGCTCATAAATTTGTGACCATGCTGCCTGCAAAGATTACAACGTACACTTTTCGGCGACACATAACCATTTCGATCGGTCGAATTTATTCTCCAATGTTTAGGATTATCTAAATCGTAAAAGGAGATTATTTCTTCATGTCTTTTTAACATGAGGTATTTTACGTCCGTTACAACTGCTAGGGTTATTAACAGACGGGACATATAACTTTAGGTGGGTTCCGAACCACCCGACCAAGGAATATGACACGTAGAAGAATCTAGAGGTGTCAGTCGAATACGAACCAAGAACATACAGACCTGAATGTCCGATGCTCTTAAGGTGTGATTTCGTTGTGACACCCGGCAGTTAAGTAGGCACTTGTACGATGCTTCTTAAATGTGAGTGAGTTCGCAACAAAATCACACCTGCGGTCGCTCGACCACCCTGGCCGTTCTTTCATGTTTTATTCAATTACATGGTCAGACGATCATTTTTTTGTGCAAACGTCCATCATGTTGTTAGTTCATAATAGGTTTGTTTATTTGCCTGCTTAGAATAAAAAGAGCAAATTTAAACAGTTCATTTGTCCTGCTCTTTTGCACAATTTTGCCAGTGTCCTGTTCTGATGACGTCACACTTACCATGATTAGAGCAGATAAATACAGACCTTTCATCTATTTGTTCTGCTCTAATGACGTCATACTTGCTATGATCCCAGCAGACAAATAAACAAACCCAAAGACAATCATTTTTATTTTATTGTTTTTTGTTTTCAGATTTGTCTTATAAGGTGCCGCATTGTTTTACAATTTAAAGTGAGCATATAAACTAAAATATATCTGCCTTTATTTCTCCTATCAACGTGTGGCTGAAAGCATTTGGCTCACTACTTAACTGCATTTAGGTAAAAATGTCTAATGTAAAGTGTAAATGAATTTTTTAAGAACACATTGCTTTCAGCTGTTTGTAGAATCAATAAGAGCCGAGCTATTTTAGTTTCCACTAACCGTAGTGTGATAAAATGCTGCACCCTATAAAACCGGATATAAAACAAATATGTTTTCACCCAAAAACAAAAGACAATAAAGTTTAAATACTGTTCATTTGAAATGGAATGACCCAAAACAAAATGCAGTCAAATTCTAAAAATGATTTAGGGCATGTCAGAGATATTTAGAGAACATTTCGAACATGTCCTAAATCATTTCCAAAAAATCCCGTTGTTATTCCAAATGTCTAAGTTAAATCGTAATTTGACTAGACTAATTAGTCAAAAATTGCTAATCTAATATTAGAGATTATTTACTTGACATGGTTTTTCTTTGTTGCTCTATACTAAAATTCTCTTGACCCCAACTTTCTCGATAAAACTTCTGCATATCTTCGCTCCAATAATCAGAAAAAGAGTTTCTCAATTCTTGTGGAGGCGATTTATAATCATCATCTTTTGGCAGATCTTCGGGGAAAGTTACGTTTACTAATTCGATCGAACTGTCGTTTACATTTGTATATTCTTCTGCGTCGTAATCGGAATATTCATCTTCAACAAACTTGAACTGAAATTGAGTATTTGTGGACTCATTATCTTGCTTTTCTTCAGACTTTTGTTCTTCATTAATGATAATAACACTATCATTGCCTACATTACAATTTTGAGCGCTGGTAGTGGCACAATAATCACTCTCCGAACTCGTATTAGATCCATTACTTATATTTTGCTTAGGTTTCTTAATGTTACTCATTTTTAATTTTTCTCTAGCCACTATTTCGGCTTTACTCAAATCTTCATAATTTTTGCATTGAATAAAGTTTGCAAAATCGTTTAAATTTAATTCCCTTGTCGGAGAATTACACTTGAGCGAATTAAATAAAAAATTAGAACTCGGAATTTCCATTTCACTGATACTGCTAATGGAACTAGTATTATCATTTAAGTAGGTACTTCTATTTTGAGTTGTAGTCGATACATCTAAATCTTCAGGCCCAAGGCCAAAGCGAGACGAATTTAAACTTTCTAAAAAGTCGTTTGAATTGGATTCGGGAATGCTTAATAACTCGAGTTCTTCTAAAGCGTCACTTTTACTAGAAGGAATATTTGAAACATTTTTAGAGCTTTTATTTGGACTCAGTTGGCTCTCTTCATCGTCAATAGTAATTATTACTTTAGGTATCTCAATAAAGATTACATCGTCGTTGTCGTTTTCAATATTCTTTCCAGTTTTATTACTTTTAATACACGCATCTTTAATCTGTTTTTCATCTATATTTGCAGGCTCTTTTAAATCTTCATTTATATGGATATCACCAACACTACTCTCTCGTGTCAGTTTTACCTTTGGAACTGAATTTTCCGTTGAGTTTTGACAACTTTGAGAGTTTTCATCATCAGAAATTAAAATTACGTGTGAAGATAATTCAACTTTATTTGTATGGCCAGCATTAAAAAAAGTATGAGCTGGTGTTTTATTCCGACTGCGTAATGCATACAAATTATCAACCTTTTTTTTCTTTCCTCTTCTCTTATTTTTTCGCTCTTCTTTTTTTGACTTCTTATTCACATTATTCGGAAAAAAAGGACCATCAAAAGCATCACTAAACCTCATCATCCGCTTTCTCGAATTTAATCGATTTATTTGAAAAGGGCTCGGTTCTGTAGGAGGTGGCATACTAAAATCTGTTTGTTGAGCAGTATGATATCGATGGAATGGGGTCCTGTTTAAACTGATGTTGCCATCTTCTACGGTTGCTTTAGGATCTTGCATGACGAACAGTTGTACGTTTTCTTTCTCAAGGTGATGAATTTGGCTATATAGAAGTCCCTCTAATTCTTCTAAATCACCCTCGTAGTCGTCCTACAAATTTATTAATGACTACATTAGGTTTTAATGAAACTATAAAAAATGTAATGATAATTGGTAAAAATAGCCATTTTACTTAGAAATGATAAGGTGAAAATTAATATCAAACTAGGAAAACTTAACCAAAATTTTAAATAATTACAATTAACTAGCACATACCATTATATTTAAAGTAAGGTAATTTTATAATTACTTCCGTTAAATACGATTAATCTAAAAATTGTAAAAAACTGCCTCATAACCTAAAAATGTAACCTCTTTGTCGGAACGTAATCCTCGTGGTCGTGGCTAATGTCACAATATCACCTCCACGGGTGCGCCATGCGCCACGGTTACCGATCAATATTATAAATTATAATAAGTCAATCAACTACGGTTCTCCCGTGCGATTTCGTACAACGTGCGTACACCAGTCAGTAGACGGTTAAATTGGGCTCCAATTATACCAACCATTTAATTACTAATAAAATTACTAGTTTCTGTATCAACAACTGTCATTAGAACTTAGAACTGTCAACTGTTTGAAAATGATAAAGACATTTTAGGTCTGTTCGTTTACAATGTTTTCGCTGCTTTTTTGCGTGAGATCATGAAGTCGAGTGTTCGTTTGTAAAATGTTTTCTTAGTAGACCAGTGTCGTGACGTCACACGAATCAACTCCAACATGATTTGGAGTAACCTGAAGTAAACTCAGATAGTCCAAACGAACAGACCGATAGTTAGTTTATTTATGAACAGACCTTTTGTGAGTCGAGCAAAGTGCAAGCGAAGAATATTGTAAAAAATCAATATACAAACACTAAATGCCCTATACCTATAGCTATAGAGTAAGTGTTATGTGGCATTTTAGTATTTATACTTTGATTTTACTTATAGGACGATAAAAACGGACGTGCGACGTATGTACATGTGCAAGTTTTCTCAAGGTGGTGCGACCCAATACCCGTTTAGTGAACCGAAAACCAAAACCTGTGTTTAAAATAACAAAACATCTTAGTTAGGCGTATTTTAAATTCAAAAATTTTATAATGGAAATAAATATTAAAGAGGAACACATTGAAGATGCTACTTTTCAGTACTCGGATAACCTTTTCAATTTTGGTAAGTAACAATAACATGAGTGTGTTGCAATTGTAAATGTTTAAATACATTGCAGATGAAACTGTTAAAGAAGAATTTTGTTGCGATAACCTTTCGGTCGATGGTGATGGTAAGAATGTTATCTATCGTTGGTTTCTAACACAGTTAGTAATATAACCTCAATTTTAAGGCTCAATTAAAATAGAAAAAAATAACCTGGAGGAATCGATTCAAGAAAAAAACGACAATATTCAAGATGAAAGTTCAAAAATCGACGAACTATATAACTGTAGGATGTGCAATTTTAAGTGCTCTACAAAAGGAAGTTTAATTACTCATCTGCTAACTCACTCGAAAAGAGAAACACATTTTAAGTGTAATTTTTGTGGTTATATGTCTATGCGGAAAGATTCTTTAAACAAACATCTGTTAGTACATACAGGTAAAAAGCCTTTTAAATGTAGTCAATGTGATTGTACTTATGCGTGGAAAGGGAACTTGAAGAACCACTTATTAGTACATACAAGAGAAAAACCTTTTAAATGTAGTCAATGTGATTTTGCGTCTTTACAAGAAAGGGACCTAAAGTATCATTTATTAATGCACGTAGGTAAAAAGCCATATAAATGTAAAAAATGTTCTTACGCTGCTGTGTGGAAAGAGGATTTAAAGAAGCATCTATTAAAGCACACGGGAGAAAAGCGTTTTAAATGTAATTTATGTGATTATTCTAGTTTTTTGAAAGCTTGTATAAAAAAGCATCAATTAGTACACACAGGTGAAAAACCTTTTAAGTGTGCCATATGCAATGTTGCTTGTTCGTGTCAAAGTGATTTGAAGAGTCATTTATTAGTACACACGGGTGAAAAGACTTTTAAATGTACATTGTGTACTTACACATGCTCGCAGTCGAAACATTTAAAGAGCCACGCATTAGTACACACGAGTAAAGGTAAAGAGCTTCATGAATGTACTGTATGTGATTATACTAGTCTGTCGAAAATTGGCTTAAAGAATCACGTATTGGGACATTTAGAGGAAAGGCGTTTTAAATGTAATGCATGTGATTATGCTTCTATACATCAAAGAAGTTTAAAGAGACATTTATTAAGCCACACAGGTGAAAAGCCTTATAAGTGTAACATGTGTGAGCATTCATTTTCACAAAAATATCTTTTAAATAATCATTCATTTGTACACACAGGTGGAAAGCCTTTTAAGTGTACTATATGTAATTATGCGTGTACACGGAAAAACTACTTAACGAACCATTTATTACTACACGCAAGTGAATTAAAGCCTAAAGAATGATAATTACTGAATTGTTCCTATAAACAGTTTATATTGGGTGTATACACCAAAGGTGAAAATGGGAGTTTAACATTGGGTGTTCAGAAAACTGTAGCGCTCCATCCCAAAGCACTTCATTAACAACCAATGGGGTGAAAGGCTACAGTTCCCTGAATGCTCCAGTTCATCCTACAGGATAACAAACACTATCGTTGGAAAGGTTAAATAATTGTGTATCTTAATAGTGCTATATACTGATATGAAAACACGATTTTAACTTTATTAATAAAAATTTTTTTGACAGTTGTCGCTTAATTTCATTATTGGTGTCTATTGCTATTGCCAAATGTATTCTAAGAAGAACGAGTTTGCATGGTAAAAACTTGACAGTGGGATGCTTTTGCAGGAAGTTATATGTGTTTACGAAACATCCCAAAGGGTCTAATTATTTTTGAGAACTTCTTACTGCTTTATACTGGAATAGAGAAATTGAATCGTGCAGTGGTTGTATAAAACATTTAAAATAAAAAGACGATAGGTAATAGGAAATACATGTATTTTGTGATACATTTTGGTACAGAATTCGAATTTTTAAAATAGCAAACAGTCATAAATCTTTTACATAAATTTCAACTTTTACACGTTTACCAAAAAAATGCAACATTTACATAATAAATGAAGACTATTACAGGAAAATTCCTAATTAAGATGTGAGATTATATTCATATTATTTGGCAAAAATAAATTTAATAAATATACTTACGTATAAACACTTCAATAAATTACAACAGCCTAAACAGTTGATCTTTACTTAAAAAATCATTATAAACATTTATTTACCTCCGTAACATTTGCATTGCGTAATCATCGCACTTCTTATTTTTGTGCAAATTACAAAAGAAAATCTACTCTTATAATTCGTAAATACACACCCCGCTGTAAATTCTAAGTTACATTTTAACTTTTCTCGTACGAAGGACGCTTCTTTATCCACTTACAAAAATTAGGCTTTAAATTTATTTTTTCAAATTAAGCGATCACAATTTTAGTTCCCAAATAACCAAATGAGCATCGTTACTATTTGGTTCTCTTATCGAGAAGGAATTCTTAGATTTATCGGACGAGCAACAAGGTTGTCGCCAATTTACGTAACCACGACCACCCATTAAGGTAATAACTGTTCTCCTCGCACTATTTTCGATATTACTATTCTTTTGTAAAGTCTTAACGTTGGTTTGTTTATTTTTACTCAAGGTCTGTTGATCGACTTCGTTATCGACCACCCCACTAATACTATTTTCACAAACGTTATTTAATTGTCTACTCACGTTCGAATTATTACGCGACACACTGCGTCCTATGTTACTTCGAACGGCCATACTTTCTTCGCTTCCCGAAGACGTGTATAAACTAGAAGAGCGCGAATCTACAGACCAGTTCGATAAATCCAAGGATCTCGGTCGACTAACCTTCATTTTTAGTCTCCTATCTAAGGTACTAACTTTTCCTGGTATTGCGGCCAATTCGGGATCGCTACGACGCAACGACTCGTACACCGGATCGGTTAAAATATTATCGTCTCCCTCGTAATCTTTGATGTACATGAGTTCGCCGTACAATCCATAAACGTCGCAAGTGTCGCCCGAACTGTGAGAAGACGAAGAGCTCGTCGAGAAAATTGAGCCTCCGTTTCCTAAGCCTCGAGGTAAAGTTTTCGAAAGGCGTGACATATCGTTGTCCTTGGATCGTTTGCGTCGCAGGATTACAGGACTACCGGTTAATTGTTGTTTTAGTTTAGACGTTGCGGGCGATACGGATGGTTCAGAAACAGGCTTCTCGGTTTTAATTTCAGTTTCCACGTGTTCGGGCTCCACTTTAGCTTCTTCCTTTACTTCCTTAGCAGGATGCTTTGGAACGTTCATATTGTAATTCTTTGGTTGTAAAGCTAAGAGAAACGATATTGGTCCGAAATGGGCGTGGTACGATATGTTGACTCGCCCACTAATAATCGGTACTCCTTCTAAACGTGGTAATGGAATGGTTAAACTGATTCCTACATTCGTTCCAACCCATAACAATCCTTTACACGCCAGAAGGGCCGTCACGTTAACCTGCGATCGACTATTATTCAAACAGCAATTATTCGATGAACCACCCGTCACCCTTACTACATTTGACGCAATATTAATATCTTGTAAATGTTTGAAAGTTTCGGTGTGATACAAACAAATCGTGCTCGAATTCTTTAAGGAAATCCACAAGCCTATTCCACTGTGCGCCATCAAATTAACGTTCCCAACGTGCTCGTGTTGAATGCTGAAATTCTTCTGTACTTCTCCCGTCAAACCGTTCAAAACCCAAACTTTCTTTCCACAAGCCGCATACAAACTTAAGTTAATTGGCAACAAACTGGACACCGGGTCGCTTCCCAAACTTAAAATATGAGGATCTTTCAAAAGCCAATTTCCGTCGACTGGATTTCGTTTGTAAACCAACAAACTACCGTTACCCAAAGCCACGAATACGCTATCACAGTAATATTTAATCTGAGTAATCACATCGGGAACGACCGCGTTAGCAACCTCCTCTTGTCTTTCCGGTTCATCTGCAGAATACAATAGCAACTTTCGACTATCCGTACCCATCCACACGACGTCGTTTGCCAGGGTCGAGTATTGAGACGTCGACACACCTTTTACATACTCCATCGAAGTGACTTGAGTTTCGACCAACGAAAAAGAAGCTATGTCTTTCAAAGATCCGGTTTGTTGTTGATGCTGAGCTAAAATCGATATATGACTACTTGCACCATCCGACGTACAGACCCAGAGGTAACTTTGCGTACGACCACGTCTTCGGGTCGGTTTTGAAGTAGTAACAGTGTAATAACAGCCACAACGTACCTGAAATAAAAAGTTTCGTTTAGTAAAAAATATTTGAATTCGTTTTTGAAATTTAATGGACAACTGGACAACTTCTTTTGTCCACGAGCACGAGGTGTAATGATGAAGAGGCATTGCGATACTAGTACTTACTTCTGTTTGGTGTTGTGATTTAAACACACGCTGAGACTTGACAAATAGAGGCATCTTAGTGGACGGTCTTTGTTCTTGTTCCGGAACTTCCCAAGCCGGCGAATTATTAGGATCTAGAGCCAACTGCGCAAGTCTCAACTCAGTTATCCACTCCTTCTTAACCAACGGATTATCAGTTTGAAACGTATACGTTTCTTCTTTTCCCTTACATTTAGCTACAAGTTGCAAACAACACGAATCGACCCATGCCATCTCTTCGTCTTTTCTTTGAATCGAGTACTGAATCTGATGTAAAATCCTCCTCGTGTTCTCTAAAGTCATTTCTTTATAAGAACATTTTAAGGTGCTAAGTAAATCGGCAACTCTACTCATTACTTCATAATCGTGCATTAAATTGCTCATTTCAGAACAAAGATTATCCGCACCTTGTGTTTGAGATCCATCAAAAGAATTGTTAGACTTTAAACTACCGCCGCGATTCATACCGGCGGTTAAAATTCGACTCAACGTAGGCGAAGTGCTCGTATCTTGTATTTCGATGTCACATACTGGATAAGTCCATTTTAAGCTGAGTCGTTCGCTAGCGCCAAAATCGTCGGACGCTTTAGGAGCAACCGAGACGCACACGACGAGATCGTTTAGCAAAAGTAAACGTCGACTTTTAGTTTTGGTAATCATACCACATTGGTTAAATTCCTAAACAAAAAGCAGTTAGTACAATGAGTTAGTTTAATCTTAGAATTACTTACTAATTGGGTCACATTGTCTTCTCGGAGTAAGTATCGATTACCGTCGGATAAAGGTCGAGCCGAAAATTTACCACTTATGTTTCGTAACATTTCCTTAAAAGCTTGGAATTGTTCCGCTTCGCGCTTTCTCTCGTTCAACATTTCTGCTAAAGACTCCAATTGTGTTAAAGCCAACTGAAGGGACATGCGATCGTGATGGCCTTGCGGAGTGTGTTTTAATAAATCCTACAAAAAAAAACATTGAAGATTCTTATTTTTGTTAAATAGTAGCGACTTACTTGAAGAAACAGGATGAATTGTGGAAACCTCTGCACTGGTTTAACCATGAGGCCGAAAAATGATAACCGATCGTGCGAGCTGATTTGTTTGACTTTTAAAAAATCGGCCAATGCAGATTTTCGTTTAGCCTCCATTTTTGCTAAGTCCATGGCTATCGAGAAATTGTTTATGAATCCGGAATAAATGTCCAAAACTATCGCTTTCGAGAACGACGCTACGAAGACGTCGCCGATTTTTTCGTCACGGTCCCAATTTCTTACGCTTTCTGCTAATGCTATACGAAATAAAGTATGGCACTGCAAAATTTCTGATAATCGATGGAATAACGTATTTATTTTAGCGCCGCTTAATATGGGCGGACTGCTTTCTTCCAAAGGCTTCTTGTAGTCCTAAAAAGAATAGGTTAATTTGTGGAAGTGTTCGTATTGCTTTCAATTACGTACGTTTACGAGCCTTTGAAGTGTTGCCACGTACGAATTTTCACTATGTACGATAGCGGCGACTATCATTCGACGCTTCTGTTGTTGTGGAGTTAAGTTGGCGGGTGGTTGTGGTAAAGTTGGAGGTAGTTGTCGCCTTTGTTGAAAGGAACAATTAGCGAAGGTTTCCTCGTCCACTTCTGGTAATAATGGCATTTTGTTGGAATTGGGAAGTGTTTTTTGTAAGTCTGGATTTTCGATGTCATACTGATGGGCCGATCCTCGTCGGATCGAGAACCACCTCGATAAACGACCTAGATTTGCCGAATTTTGAGGCGACGTATCTCCAGGAACTGGCCCATCTAACGATAATCTATTTGTACTCCCTATTCCGCCGCTACTTCTCCATTTATCACATAGTGTACGTGCTTTGTTTAATGTGTTTCGCAGTTGACCGTTACCCCTGTAAAAGAAATAATAAGATTATTTAATAGTTAATTTGAGGGCTTCCCGAGCCTTTGTACAGAAGTAATTTTCACCTCGGCAGTCTATTTATACGTTCAACTAATGTACTTCAGGTTAACGGCATAAATACCCCCCTTTTTGGAATGCTTCCAATAGTTATTTGTTGTGGAATTGGCGAGCGTGTTTCGCATAATTAATAAAATATAAGCAACAGCATTACAAAGAGTGTTTATAAACAGAAGTCATTACGAACGCTGGAGCATGCTTTCAATTAAGTCATTTTTACCCCAACAATAGAGAGGTTGCGACTACTCGACACTTTTTACATTTAAAACTTCATTTATTAAGATCCCCATCCCCATCAGTATCGCCTTCGGTGGGCCTCAAATTGCGTATTTCGTTCAACGTCTGATTATGATGTTTAAAGGTCAACTGTAAAATAGTACTCTGCTAATTAGAAGCAATTAATGTAAAACGTATAGAATTATTCTATTCACTAAATGTAAGAAAAGTTTTATTCAAAGAGCTTCTGATGTTTGATAAAGTCGTATTTTCAAGAGATGATGAACCAAGCTATGCGTAAAGTAGCTTTGAAACAAATATAAATTATAACAAGAAGGATAACATAAGTCTTCCAACTGTGTCATCGTTTTGGGCAAAAGTAAAAGTTTTTAACAGAAGCCGAGTGATTTTGTACGAAAAAGGTGCGATTTAAATGGAAATAAAGACGAGACAGTCCTCGAAATCTCCAAGAGGTTTGATAGGGCTTGCCCAATTAAAATTGATCTGCGAGTTTTTGTTGCAAATTGACAAAATGGTCGATTAAATCGATCGAGGGCAATTCTAAGCTGTATAGGTATGATAAGACGAGCCGGTAGAAATCCCGGTAGAGGCTCGTAGTGAACCTGACATATAAATTGGTCGCCGGAACAACGTAATCAAAACTATTAATGTGAACAGAGCTTTATCTTTAAACTTTAGCCCAGTTAAGTAGAGAAAAGTGTGCGTGGTCGCGTCGTTGTTTTGTATCGGTAACGTCGTGCAGCAATAAGTCGCATCGTCTGAAAGCGGCCTTAAGACATAATCTTACGTTCCGTTCAACGATTAACAAATAAAAGTAACTTTATGATAAACGGATATGTAAGTATTTATTTACGTTATAAATTTTACAATTCGCCTTGCTTTTTCCGCCCCTTTTCCTAACAGCAGATGTAATATCTCCTTTAAGGTAAGCCGGAAGTTCTTGGATAAAGCTCCCCCGTCCTGTTTTAAACTTACGACACAATTTCTTTCAGCTAACAAAAACTACATATTGGTTGTTTATCCCAAAAAGAGCAAATATATTTGATTATTTTAGAAGAAATCCCGAGATGTAAAATGTATAAAAAAGGAAAAATTTTAAATTGAAAGTTTTGCAAATTGATGTTAATCTCAGATGTCTGAATAGGTGGAATTTATCAAGATTTGTTTATTCCTACAAATGAAATTCGCATTTATCATTAATTTTCTCGACTTTATTTGAATTGTACGTGTAAACAACAAAAAACTAATCAATTTGTAATGGTTTCTTGTAAACGGCTTAGGAAATTTCACGCATTAAATTTCATTATTTGTCTCGTTTCTTCGCACAAAGAGGAAGCGCGAACAATTTTTCCGTGGATAATTACAATTTCTCGAGGTTACAAATCTCACAAAGAAAGCTTTAAATGCCGCATGCCACATTAACAGAAATAGTAAAGAAGCACCCTGTAAATGGAAGGACTCTTAAGGGCCGATTTTTCTGAATACGGACTCGCTTGTTTGTTAGTCTTTGGGGCTCGTCAACCAACATCTCATCCGCAAGATGCAAATTTACCCAATTATGTTAGTAAAGTGTAACATGGAAGCAACGAAATACTAACCTAGTGCTCGAGGCCGCACTTCGGTCACTTTCTTCTTCGGAAGACAGTTCTGCGTCTGAACCAGAACACCAGCTATCTTCTGAACTTCTTTGTGAAACCGAATGTTGTAGCGTCCTGGAATGAGCAAGAGAGGGAGCAACGCGTCGCTCACATACTGCTTCCTCCCAACCACCAGAGCGTACCCGACTCTCATCTGTAAGAACAAAGGGAAAATTACAAATTAATTTCCGTGTCGCAGTTATAAAAACATTTAGTTAATTATCAACAAAATTGAAGTTAATTCAAAGTGTTGTATGGTTTAATTAACTTCAAAAAAGTCTAATTTATATACTAATAATGAGATCAAGTTAGTTTAATTGAGGTTATTAAGCTGGGAATCTGAGAATATACAATGTACGTGTTTTGTTTTATAAAATTTTGTCAGAAAATTCCAAATTTGCATTTTTGCGTTAACGGAATGATAAAAGATTTTTCACGCATTTTGTATTCAAAATCCATTATTTTCTTGTACCTACTCGCCCCTACCGATAATGTGATTTACTCGAGATTTTCTAATGTAATGTTGAAAGATAAGTGTGTGAACGGTAGAGAAAGTAATCTGATTTCCTTTTTCCTAGTCACATTTTATTTTACACATTGTAATAAATCCCTTCCTAAAGTAGTACGCGTCAAAAATAATGAATTCAGAAATGCATTTTCATACTGGAAAGTTTTAAATCGGGACAACCGGTTAAGCCCCTTATTCGTACGACATAAATAATACCATCTTGGACGAGCATGTTCAGAGTTCTAAATATTTGGGCATGTTTCGAGCCGTCTGTTAGGTTGAATAATTTTTTTGCCGGCTTAACGTGCTCTCAAGCTGTAAAAACAGACGTTGATTTCTGCTATAACGGCCACAGAATCGAACCGAGCACCTTGGAGATACAAAACACAATTTTACAAAAAAAAATCATAATATTCTTCGTCGAGCAACTACTCGCCAAGGAAGTTGGTGCATTTTTGAAACACCCTGTATAAAATAAACTAGTTAAATGTTTATTCTCATAATACTAACTGGTATATAGAGAAGAGAGATTGTAGTTAGTTAGATAGCTGATCGGGATTAATTAAATCATATCAAAACTTGTAGAATAAATTTGCATATCATTCGACTCGAATCAACTTGGGACATCTTAATTTAATATCATACATCATTATTCTCGATATATTATTGTTTACATAACAACGTAAGTGTCCTTTATTATACGTAAAATAATTTTAAAAAAATTAACTAAAACAACAAGGACGTACATTAAATAAATAGTGCTATGCCAAAACACGAGTACGTAATTAGACTTGTACTTGAGAAGCTAATCCAAAATTTATAAAATACCTATACAAAATAAATATACACATCATTTTCTATTTCTGGTATATTTAAACACTTCAAGTTACGAATTGAATTGCAAATTTCAATTTATCTGTGTACACAGGTACTTTTGTTAAATGAAATGAAAATTAAGTTGGTCGAGTTTACTTGTTAGCCTCGTTTTCTTCGACTTAATCTCGTTTTATCCTCTGCCAAAACGAATTTGCTTGTATTACAACCGTAATTGCGAAAAGCGTACTGCTGGAGGCTGGAGCACCCAACGGGGGCGTTACAGCGTTTTTGTCATCGCCACCAAACTCAAAAAATAGATCCAGTCACACTACGCCTCGGTGAAAAGTAGGAACGACCACGTCAATCGTCACGTGACGTTTACACCGAGTATTGATAGGGAGACACTGGATGAGGGAAGAGGCCCCACCTCCTAGACTGCTTCTAGTTTAGGCGAGCTCTAGCCTGGTGGTTGCTGGTTCACTGGCTGGCAGTAGCCGCACCAAGTTTTGAGTTTTAGAGCCAAACTCGACACCACGAAGAAGCTTTAGCTATGCTGCACTAATAAGCCAATTTTGGAAATTCATCCTAGTGTCATTTTACAAATTAAACGCCAAAATTAATTAAAAGCAACTTGATTGGAGAGTTTTGATTACGATAATTCGCCATTAACTCACCAACCCACACACTTCACAAGACTTGGTATTAAATTATTAAATTACGAACTTTCATTACTCAGGAACTTGAGCCAAGTTTAAATTATATAATTAATTTTATTCCACGATAACCTTTTACCCTACTAATACGGTGATTTGTATATTGAGATCGGATTAAATCAACGTGACAACTCTTATTACACAATATATGAGCATGGCACAGAACGCAGTCTAGACTTCCCAAGGGCTTTCGTTTCTTTTTTCTTTTATTATAATAAAGCGGCTTTAATAATAACCAAAAAAACTGAGGCCAGTTATTTTTGATTCTTTAGGGTTCAGTTTCATGTAAATATGTTACATACTATCTTTATTACATAAGGGTTGGTAACAGCATCCAATGGAAACGTCGAAATGTGATTGTTCGATACTTCTATCAAACCCTCGAATACGTGGTATCCATAAACTTAAAGAAAATCGAAATTTCAACTTTTTTGTGTTATTAGTTGTTCTCAACGATAATGTGATAATAGAATGTTAACAAATATTTATTCGAGTTCACGTTTCAGGTTTATTTACACAAGGTTTTACACATACAAGCTCACACCTTTATTGAAACCGAAGTGCAGGTATTAGTAAATAGCAAAATGCTCGTTAAATAATACGATGAAAGATTGTAGGTCACTGAAGTTGGCAGCGAGAAATGGGCGCCTGGCTTGAGTTAACAACCTTTTAATTCGTACATGTGTTATCACAATTTGTTTACTTTTTACGAGATGAGCAATGCGTGTTTTACATCTATGAGTAGGTTGCTTAATTCTCATTCATTCTCAAGTTGGCTTGGGACTGGTTACGATTTACGACGGGAATAGAAAGCAAACGGAGTTTTGCTAGCCAAGAAATAGAGGCAACAGGTACAGGTACGTCCTCAGGGCTCATTAGGTAAATAAACACCGTTGTTGGTAGGAAAATTGAAGAAGAAGCAAGTCGGCACAGCATTTATAACGTTCGTGGATACAGAATTTTTTTTTCAAATATTGACCTTTCAAATCTCATAGCTCCGGACCTGCTCATAGCAAATGAACCAAACAACGGAGAACGTCGACATCTACAACATATCAAATAGAATCGCTTTCTAAAACGTAGTTTCGAGTTAAGTATAGGCGATAAACAAAAACAACAGTTTTTTGGCATATTTTGACATTTTTTTCACACTTTTACTAGAGCGCTTAGCGTCTAAACCGCTTGTCTGAGGAAAAAAGTCCAAGAGATACAATTTGTAGGAAATTTGATGTAGTTTATTTTCATATCGACACACTTCTCTCATAAAGTGTGTAGCTTTCGAGTTATAAGCGATAAACAAAAAAACAGTTTTTTGGCATATTTTGACATTTTTTCACTTTTACTAGAGCGCTTAGCGTCTAAACCGCTTGTCCGAGGAAAAAAGCCTAAGAGATACAATTTGTAGGAAATTTGATGTAGTTTAATTTCATATCAAAGCACTTTTCTCAGAAAGCCTGTAGTTTTCGAGTTATAAGCGATAAACAAAAAAAAACAGTTTTTGACATATTTTGAAATATTTTTCACACTTTATCTAGAGCGTCTAGCTAAACCGCTTGTCTGAGGAAAAAAGTCTAAGAGATACAATTTGTAGGAAATTTGATGTAGTTTATTTTCATATCGAAGCACTTTTCTCATAAAGTGTGCAGTTTTCGAGTTATAAGCAATAAACAGTTTTGGGCATATTTCGGAAATTTTTTCCCACTTTAACTAGAGCGCGTAGCGCCTAAACTGATTGTCCCAGCAAAAAAGCCCAAGAGATACAATTGGTAAGAAATTTGATGTAGTTTATTTTCATATCCTAGCACTTTTCTCATAAAGTGTGTAATTCTCGAGTTATAGTGATTATAGTAAACGATAAACAGAAAATTAAATTTTTACCTTGGCACAAGTTTTATTTCAGAATACAAATTCGAGCAACCCTTAACTTTAAACTTTTCCAACTTGAACCGTGTTATATTAATTTCAATCCTTTTTAATGAGCATGAAATGGAATCGCCCTTATAATTATTTACATTTAAAAATAGAAGTTTGATTATCACAAACGAGTAAGTATCGAGTACTCACCAGATAAAAAACAAAACGTCCAAAAAAGAGCACACTAAATTTCCTGACCCCAACCAGTTGAACGATGAGAATTCATTTGGAGCGTCTATAATTGGTCATGAGTAATTAATTTACGGCTTCCTTGTACAATGCTAAATAAAGCATAGAAATAATTGCTTAGTACAGAAGGATATTTATAGAAATCGATTTTTGCCAATTTATTTTCGTGTAAGACACGAACGATCATTTTTACGATGGAGGTAGTTATTGATGAAATTGGGCTTCCAGATGTTACTATAAAAAGCTGCAATTCAGCTGCTTTCGTTAGTCATCCACTTACACGTGTGACGCGATAACACCTACATATTAGGTGAAGTATTTACCTACGACGACACGAGGCTTGGAAAAAATTATGTCTGAGATCAAGACCGGAACATGGCAATCGTCACCAAGAAGTTTCGGCAAACAAGTCAACAAACCACAGTGCCGTCCCTTCAGAAAAGTGAGCTCTGGCAACGTTGAGCAGTAAAAAAGTGCTTGAGAAGGCTCTCCGAGGTAAGATGTAAGCTGGAAAAATGCAGCTAAAAGCTGGATGGAAAATGGCACCCAGAAAGTTTGAAAAATGATCTCCGATGATAGACATGGTTCAAGCTCGAGAGAGCTCTAAAGCCGAAGGACTCGACAAGGCAATCATGGACCTTCCAAAAGCTTTCTACGTCTAAAACGTTTCGAGATCAGAAACTAGACTTTATTTCTCCTCTAGTAGTACTATTCTATCGCCATCTATGCTCAAAACACAACCAGTCCGTTCGTAATAGTATTTTGGACACCACCAACAGTTTGTTCGTCTCATCCGGGACGATTTATATCAAAATAAATGACTCAAATTGCCCACAATGTTTATTTCTAAATAATTATAATCTGACTAACTATCGAACTTATTTACACTAATACGTATGTATCATGAAATAACAATTTAATCGCCACCAATTTGTAAATAATGCACTTCTAAGAATAACTATCGAATTGAATGCAATTTACAATAATAACAATGGAGTATCGAAGCAATTTCAAAGAACTGATTAATGAGCGAGTCGTAAAATGGACGACATTTTGAGATGGCCATCTCATATCGACACAGAACTAAGTCCACTCGTTCGCAGGGTCTTCTATAGCCTATTCAATTTCAAGATGCAGTGGACATAAACAAATACACGCAGGCTGCACGTGATGATGGCGGGCACATAGAAGGGCTAGTAGATTGGACAGAGGCGGATTTAGGTAGTAATGGGGTTTTATATTACTAAAAAGCCAATACCTGCCAATTGCAATCGAGCACGATGCGAACATGCAGTAATCACGCAATGATCACGGTCGTCATTTACTGCACCTTGAATTTGAATGGACTATAGATTCAGTTCTTTACTTTTTATACTCTTTTTTGACGTTACGGCAGGTATTTTTAGTCATTAAAGTACCCCAAACAAGGATTTAATACCACCTCGTGTAATGCACAAGGGCTCTCGCAGTTTCCTAAATTTTTATTTTTATTAAAGCCCTAAGGCTGTACGCAGCATTAGCCCGTTCTCGACAGGAAAGGGGTGATCACGACGACACCTTAAATAAGAATGAGTTCATCCTCTTTTTAAGGAAGTTGTTAATTAAATTGGCGCGGAGATTTCATCTAATAAATTTCAAAGTTCGGGTCTAAAAATTAGTGGGGATAATTAAACCGTTCAATCATATAAGGGAATTTTATTGAAATGAATAGCCGAATAGTTTAAGTTTGTCGGAGGATAAATGCGATAATCGAGGCGTTTTCGTTCGACAATCCGTTAGCCACTCCAAACTCCCACTGGAGCGATTAGCACGATTTTGTTTAAATTCGAGTTACTGACCCACAGATATGTCATAAGTCATAACTAATTGGTTTAGTCATTACTTCCGTAAAACGAAATAAAGAATCGACAAATTGTGGTGTTTACTCTCGATTTTGCAGACAGAAATCGTTTCTGTTAAACATTTTTGCAAAGATTGGCGTAGGGTGCCTCTTTTAAGACACATTTGACCAATAGTGACTAGTCGTCCCTATAATAGAGCATTCCGGTTCAACCGGAATTGATACCAATGTACGTATGTTTCAAGAGGACGCCCTGTACATTTTCTCATTTTCTTATTCAGAGCGTCATTCCGGGTTAATTTAAAAAAAATATATTTAAAATATGGACCGAGTCACAAACTTGGGCGAGTCTCAACCGCACAACCTTATTAAAATTGCAAATTTTGGAACTTTTTAAAGTTCTTCTTAGCTCTCTATTAATCAATCATTAACTAGGAGTAAACATATGGGTACGCCTCAGGTCTAAAATTTAATATTAGCTTTGTCAAGGTTACGTTTATAATTGCCGACAGAATTTCTAACAAAGCAAGCTTGGGCAGCGTGCATAATATCGTGCATTGTGACCATGACTAAACAGAAAAAAAAGTTACAGGTTCATCTCGCGTAATTAATGAAATGCAAGCGAGTAATAGTATAATAACAAACAGGACATCCTATCCTGAAGTGCTGAATACAATCCTGTACAGTTCAAAAATGCCACTTGTTGGAAGTGTCTTCCACAATAAATCGTAAACTTGGAACGAGAGCTATCAAAAGTGAAAATAGTAATAATTGGCATACTAACATACATAAATTTGGGCGCAAGTTAAAAATGTAAATTAATTATTTAAAAACAAATAATAACTCACTCGTTGGTGCTTCACTATTATGCAGACAATACGATTGCATATGAATAAATTTCTTTCCAACTTTTATCGCAACAACACTATGAACTTTAATCCAACGAGTAACGAGTATATAAACACACAATGAAAACTACATCCCATTAAAGGAGCATTAATTATAAATAAATACAACAACAATTAATTATTTAAAAGATCCAACGCAAACAATACAAACAAAATTTATATTATATCAGTTGGGCGCCCGTATTTTTTCTCTTCTCGAACAATACGAAGTTCCGGTTACGCACCACGACTTGCTGCCGTAACTGTCGTCGCCGACTGAATTGACGCGAGGCCCGACTCCTGCTGCGGCTCTCACAAATTTGTTCTTAATGCCGCGACACCCGCGCGTTTATTAACATACAAGGCGCCGATCTTACCTACATACAAGGTGACTTTCCTACGTGTATAAATTAAATATTAAAGTGATAGAAAATTAAAATAAATCTGTAACGGGTAAGCCACGCCATTTCCTTTACGTGTTCGATCAACTATTAAAGACGGCGACTTGAATTATTGAGTTAAATGTAGAGACGTTGGTTGTGAAACATTTATAAACAAAAGGTTCAAGTTCGGCTGTTTTTGATAGTTAGAGATAAACACAATTGGAATTGGAATTGGAATGGTGAATTATTACACAACTATTCCGAGTCCGATTGTCACGATATCAACTTTTAACTCGAGCAGT
This sequence comes from Malthinus flaveolus, assembly GCA_950108345.1. Classification (NCBI taxonomy): domain Eukaryota; kingdom Metazoa; phylum Arthropoda; class Insecta; order Coleoptera; family Cantharidae; genus Malthinus; species Malthinus flaveolus. The sequence continues at coordinate 15,718,010 of OX467287.1, read as the reverse complement.
CCAGCTCAAAGGTATAGACGTCGTTTTAGAGAAATTCTTTTAGGCCCAAAAGAACGCTCATTCGGACTTTCAACGGTAGTAACATATTTGTTATTGTTTCCATTCAACTATGTAAACAATTTGCTCGTCTACGGATGAGTGGAATTTGAACTCGAAATTCGGAACTTTTTTGTTGAGCAACAATGTGTGCACATACATGCAAGGTTTCGAAAGACACGGATAAAAATTATAATTTTCACTGAATGAAGAATGGCTAAAGATACAAAACGGCTGATTTCCCGAATAATGCCCGAAATAGTGTCTAACAAAATAGTTTGCTCAGAAGCTCCCCGATTTCAAAAAATTAAAATTATACGAGGTGGAGCGTTTCTACTTGAAATAGGAATCTAATCTCATTTACGGTTAAACCGGAAGTCAAAAGATTAAATGTTTGGTATCACTAGATGGCTAATTTTACAATCTTTCAAACCGTTTAATACTGGGTGTTGTATTCAAAATAGAAAATGTAACCCCATTTTGGAATTTTTTTCCCACTTTAACTAGAGCGCCTAGCACCGAAGCCACTTGTCTGAGGAAAAAAGCCTACAGATACAATTTGTAGGAAATTTGATGTAGTGTATTTTCATATCTAAGCACTTTTCTCATAAAGTGTGCAGTTTTCGAGTTATAAGCGATAAACAAAAAAAACACTTTTTTTTGGCAGATTTTGGAATTTTTTTTTACTTTAATTAAAGCGCCTAGCACCGAAACCACTTGTCTGAGGAAAAAAGCCTTCAGATACAATTTGTAGAAAATTTGATGTAGTGTATTTTCATATCGAGGCACTTTTCTCATAAAGTGTGCAGTTTTCGAGTTACAAGCGATAAACAAAAAAAACACTTTTTTTGGCAGATTTTGGAATTTTTTTTTACTTTAATTAAAGCGCCTAGCACCGAAACCACTTGTCTGAGGAAAAAAGCCTTCAGATACAATTTGTAGAAAATTTGATGTAGTGTATTTTCATATCGAGGCACTTTTCTCATAAAGTGTGCAGTTTTCGAGTTACAAGCGATAAACAAAAAAAACAGTTTTTTTGGCAGATTTTGGAATTGTTTTTCGAACTTTAATTAAAGCGCCTAGCACCGAAACCACCTATCTGAGGAAAAAAGCCTACAGATACAATTTGTAGGAAATTTGATGTACGTATTTTCATATCGAGGCACTATTCTCATAAAGTGTGCAGTTTTCGAGTTATAAGCGATAAACAAAAAAAACAATTTTTGGCATATTTTGGAATTTTTTTCACATTTTCTCTAGAGCGCGTAGCTAAACGGCTTGTCTGAGGAAAAAAGTCTAAGAGATACAATTTGTAGGAGATTTGATGTAGTTTATTTTCATATCCAAGCACTTTTCTCATAAAGTGCAGTTTTTGATTTATAAGCGATACACAAAAAATAACAGTTTTTCGGTAGATTTTGGAACTTTTGTAAAACTACGCGCTCTAGCGTCCAAGCCGATTGTCTGAGGAAAAATAGCTAAGAGAACTAATATGTAGTAAATTTGATGTAGTAAATTTTCTTATAAAAACATTTTTCTCATAAAATGCGTAGTTTCCGAGTTATAAGTGATAAACAAAAAAACAGTTTTTTTGCATATTTTGGACTTTTTTTTCGCACTTAATTTAAGCGTCTAGCACCTAAACCGCTTGCCTGAGGAGTAAAGCCTAAGAGATATAATTTGTAGGAAATTCAATGTAGTTTATTTTCATATCTAAGACATTTTCTCATAAAGTGTGTACTTTCCGAGTTATAAGCGATAAACAAAAAAACAGTTTTTGGCATATTTTGGAATTTTTTTCACATTTTCTCTAGAGCGCGCAGCTAAACCGCTTGTCTGAGAAAAAAAGTCTAAAAGATACTATTTGTAGGAAATTTGATATAGTTTATTCTCATATCGAAGCACTTTTCTCATAAAGTGTGCAGTTTTTGATTTATAAGCGATAAACAAAAAATAACAGTTTTTCGGTAGAATTTGGAACTTTTGCAAAACTTTTACGCGCTGTAGCGTCCAAGCCGATTGTCTGAGGAAAAAAAGCTAAGAGAACTAATATGTAGTAAATTTGATGTAGTTTATTTTCTTATAAAAACCTTTTTCTCATAAAATGCGTAGTTTCAAAGTTATTAGCGATAAACAAAAAAAACAGTTTTTGGTATATTTTGGAATTTTTTTACGCACTTTAATTATAGCGCCTAGCACCTAAGCCGCTTGTCTAAAGAAAAAATCCCAAGAGATACAATTTGTAGGAAATTTGATGTAGTTTATTTTCATATCGACACACTTTTCTCATAAAGTGCATAGTTTTCGAGTTATAAGCGATAAACAAAAAACAGTTTTTTGGCATATATTTTGACATTTTTTTCACACTTTTACTAGAGCGCTCTCATAAATTGTGCAGAGTGGCACAATGTCGGCTTTATTACTAATTTTCAATGTTCTTTCAGCCTGCAATGTTTAACAAATTTGTTCTTCAAAGTGTTCGTTGCCTCCCGGACTAAAAATCCCCCAATTGAAGTGAGTATACGCCACTGTTAATGTTTTAATGAACTGACGTAAAATGGTACGGCACAAAAGTCCTGCAATTTGCCGAAATGGCTCGATTAATAAGTGGCATTGAAAAATAGTTTAGAAAACAAATTACACGACATCTCCGAGCACCCCACAGATAATTCTGACCCGGAAAAAATTTTACTCGTTTGACCTTTCCAATCTAATCATTTTAAACAATTTTTTTCGGTAGAAATTGGTAGTTAACTTATTCAAAGCGAACCAGCGTAAATTTAATAAGGTATCCAGAATATCCCTTGTAATTTTAATTGAGTTTTGAATGAAAATACCAGACCACTACATTAACACAACGAACCCTTTTCAAAAAGCTTTACTTGTTGCCTTCCATTTGAATGGCAAATGAGTTTGCAAATTTTAGCAAGAAGTTTAATGCAAATTGAAAATTAATTTTATATCAATTTAAAAAAGAACATACCGAGCCTTCAATAATAATCTTAATTGTGCCGTAAATTACGCCGTGGCGTCAGAGGCGTCAGGACGCACATATTTCCTATAAATTTTCGTGTACCAACAACACTCGACCTTTAAACTTAAACCCTGAAATTTTTAATGATGATAATAGGAGCTTGATTAATAGCTTCAAGATTAATCACAAAAATATTAAAAAATAAACATCCGATCAATTAGTTAGTTTTTTTAGTTTATCGCCCCCACCAAAAAAAATAAATTAAGAAACTAATTGATTTCGGCGTTTTTTCTCAATTTCGTTCAGACGAAGTTAAGTTGTTTTAGCTGGTTTTATGAAGATAAAGAAGAAAAAAGTCCAAGCCCAATCGCTTTTCAATGAAAAATCAATAGAAATGACGACAAATAAAAATTCTCTATTAGGATTATGGCTTATTATAAGTGATCTTCTGACGTCAGCGAGTTGCAAATATTTAGTTTATTATTTTAAAAAAATTTACAAACTAAATCAATACGCTTTATTCTACATTTTAATTAGTCCTAATTTGGTCGTGTTTTGGCGTTTTCCAACTTTAATGGAGAGGAAGCATTTTGAAATTTTAATTCGACGAGCTCGACAACTTTCCTATTTATGTACCTACTCCATTAACAAATTTTTGATCTTTTATTTTATTTTTACTTCACTATAACGCACCATTCTTTAAAAGGCTGAAAAAACAACAGTGTTTTACTTTTTTTATTCATTTAAATCGTAATACTCCATGCATTACATTTAGGTCACTTAGCATAAAATTACGACATTGAATGGATGATGCCCAAGGTTGTTCGGCTTTTCAAAACGTGGGGTCATAAAAAAGTTTTATCTGTAACTACTGTTGGATGTGCTCGTTGAAATTAATTAAATTCCAAACATAAAGTACCTACATTTATCGCCATGTAGATTTTATTAGATCTTATGTGACACATTTTCAAGGAAAAAAGTGCATCATTGCTCCTTTTCGGGGCTTTTTGATTTTTACGTGTACATCTGGCGCAGACAACAATAGTTAAACCAGCCTCCCTAGCAAGGTAATGCGCAATCGGGACTAATGGGTCACAAAAGTGACCTTAAATGGATATGTTCAACAAACTTTCAATAGTTTGCAATTTTTGCTAAAACTGCAGGTCCCTTGTTATAGCCCAGGAGGCATCATGCACTATTACTGAATGAAAAGGTACAAAAATTTTTACGATTAGGTGTGAAAAAACATTGCCAATGGGCAACAAAATAAACTGTCTGCCACTCCTAAGTGGTGGCTCGAGAAAGGTGTATTTTTGCTCTTTTTTCGATTTTTCGTATGTAACTCGAAAAATATGAACTTTATGCGAAAAGTTCTTCTGTCTGAAAATAAACTACATCAAATTTTCTACATATTATTTCTTTCATATTTTTTTCTCATACGAACGGTTTAGGCGCTACAGCGCGTTAAAGCTTGACAAAAATCGGCCCAAAAAACTGTTTTATTGCTTATAACTCGCAAACTACGCGCCCTAGAACCTAAACTGTTCGTTTGAGGGAAAAAACATAAGAGAAATAATTTGTAGGAAATTGAATGTACTTTATTTTTGTCTAGAAGCATGTTCTTCTAAAAGTGCGTAGTTTTCGAGTTCTAAGCAATAAACAAAAAAACAAGTTTTTGGCCGGTTTTGGAATTTTTATCAAACTTAACGTAGTTTAGCGCCTAAGCTGTTCGTTTGAGAAAAAAAACATAAGAGAAATAATTTGTAGGAAATTGAATCTACTCTATTTTTGTATAGAATCACTTTACTCTAAAAGTGCGTAATTTTCGAGTTTTAAGTGATAAATAAAAAAGCAATTTTTTGGCCGATTTTGGAATTGTTATCAAAGTTTAACGTGCTCTAGAACCTAAACTGTTCGTTTGAGGAAAAAAACATAAGAGAAATAATTTGTAGGAAATGGAATGTAATTTCATTTTGTATAGAAGCACTTTCTTCTAAAAGTGCGAAATTTACGAGTTCTAAGCGATAAACATTAAAAAACGATTTTTTGGCCAATGTTGGAGTTTTTATTAAAGTTTAACGGGCTCTATAACCTAAACTGTTGGTTTGAGGAAAAAAACATAGGATAAATAATTTGTAGGAAATTGAATGTACTTTCAGTTTGTATAGAAGCACTTGCTTCGAAAAGTGCGTAATTTTCGAGTTCTAAGCGATAAACAAAAAACAATTTTTTGGTCCATTTTGCAATTTTTATCAAAGTTTAATGCACTCTAGAACCTAAACTGTTCGTTTGAGGAAGAAACATAAGATAGAGAATTTGTGGGAAATTGAATGTTCTTTATGTTTGTATAGAAGCACTTTCTTTAAAAATTGTGTAATTTTCGAGTTTTAACCGATAAACAAAAAAAGTTTCTTTGGCCCGATTATGGAATTTTTGACAGAGTTTAAGACGCTCTAGCGCCTAAACGGTCTGTCCAAGGAAAAAATCTAAGAGATATCAATTGTAGGAAATTTTATTTAGTTTATTTTTATATAAAAGCACTTTTATCAAAAAGTGCGTAGTTTGCGAGTTATAAGCGAAAAGCCGAAAGAATAGCAAAAATCTAGCCTTCTCGAGCCACCACCAAGGAGTGGTAGGCGGTCGATTTTATTACTCATTTGCAATGTTCTTTCGCCTAGAGTCGTTAAAAAGGTTGTACTTTATCGTTTCGTATAAATGCACGCTGCTTCCCACACTATTTAAGACCGAGAAAATCAGATAATCGCACACGTCACCAAGGGAATCCTGACGAATGACCTAAAATATAGCAATACGCAACTTACGCAACGCAATACGTAACTTCAAATTCTTCCATCTAAATTTTACACGTTTAATTCACGAAATATTTCATTTTTTATTTGGTCGAAAACTGCAGAAGCAAGTAAAAAAAAGAAGATAGAATGCTTCGATGCGGAATATTAAAAATCGACTAGACATTAATACGAACGTCACAAGATGTAATGAAAAACCACGTTGAAATTTCGTAAAATTTAGACACTCGGCGGCACTGAAATACATTTTTTTTGTCTTATATTAGTAGTTTAAAAAAAATAAAACTAGCATTATGCACAATCACAAAAGAGTTCATACCAGAGATGTAATAAAATCCAAATATCAAGGAGCACAAGTATGTCGTTTAATGCACAACTCATTCGTTTTACAACAATGTTCTTGAACTCTGACATCGGCGTCTCTTTGCATTCTTTTGTTCTATTTTATACATTAATTCCATCTGTTACAAAGAGCATCCCAGTTGTTCGATAATTATTATATGATAATTGTAAAACTACGCCAAATAGACTAATGAAGTCATTAACTTGGTGACCATACGAGATTGTTATACTAAAAGCTCGGCACTAAAAGGTGGCCATTAAATTAAAATCTTTACAAGACCCGAAGGTGCAAAGAAAATGCAGATATGCTCAGAATCCGAGACGCTAGTAAAGTTAAGACACGTAGTACGACGCGGTAAAAATAATAAAAAATTCGTAAACTCAAAAATAAACTTTTTTGAAATAAAATTGTTGATTAGGTTCGAAGGACTCCACTAAAAGTCTAAAAAGGCCCTGCTAAATGATTTGCCCTTCTTTCAGAAATGATAATTGAAGTTGATAAAGCTAAACGCATCGTTTGCTCGGAAATCTCGTTCCCCTCGATTTCTTGAAGACGGCGTTGGTTAGACAACCACCAAACTTAAGATTAAAACAAAACAAAGTTTAATTAACTATGAAATAACAACCAATTGTAATACTTGACAATAATCTTTAAAAGCTATGCATGTAATGCAGTAAATTGAAGGACAGTGTTTCATAATAAGATACATCCGTTTTTAGTCAAAACATAAATTGAGTGTAGAAGCTTTAAATTAACTCTATCCGCAACCGATCGAAATGGCTACGTTTTTAATATAAAGTTTTCAATTTTTTTTCCACGTGCAAAAAATCTGATTGAAGTCAACATGTGGGAAATTTCTAAAATGTTTTAATACAATTTCCCTACAAAATAAAATTAGACTACTTAGGTAAGGTATTCAGTTCAATATACAGACATCAAAATAAGATTACAGGTTTGATTTGAAACAGGACGCCTTTGAAGTTCAAAGGAGTAAATACACTTTGCAATTAACTATTAATGTCAAATTCAGTAAAATTACGTTTAGAATTGAATTAATTGCGCAGCTCGTCAAGGTACTGCTTTGGGAGTTTCAATTTTCGCTGCTTTTTTTCTTGCAAAATATGACTTGAGAGAGTATCAGAAGTTTCAGAATATTTCACAAATTACCGATGTTGGAGTTTCTCACACGACCCCCCCTCCCCCCTCAGAGAGTCGCGTAATGTTTTTAGGGGGTCGTGACCACTAGACAAATCTACAATAAATTGGCCGACTTTTCGACTGTAGCAACTATTAAAACTAAGGCTGAAACAGGCTGGTCAAGTTATACTGTAGGTTTCACATTATTCTGGAACGACTTCTTGACTTTACTTACGGTAATCCGCTTTAAAAGGTCGATAAACTCAACTCACAAAGCCATCTTAAGAGATTTGTTCAAAAAGTCTTCTTAAATTCTTCCACGTAAAATGGTGAAAAATGTTCACGATTGCTTTGTGAGTTTAATTTATGGTCCTTTTCGACCTGCTTACCGTAAGTAAAGTCAAGAGTGACTCGGGAATAACGTGAAACCTACAGTAAGCTCAACGGTAAGCATTCAGTCAACTGTTTGAAGAGTATCAATTGCTACTAAAAGTCATGAAAGCCATTTTAAGTCGTTTGACCTTGAACAATCAAAACTTTTCGCCTGCGGCGCTATTCCTAGAGAGTGGTCAAAAATAAAGACTACAATTTGGGGGCGGCGAATCAAAATGATTGAGAAAGTGCTGCCCTAAACCCAAAGCATGCCCAGCTCATTTCTCTCACTTCTGAAGCTGAAGAAACGTGCTCTCAAAGGCTAATCTTAAAAATTATTAATTTCCCCGGTTAAAAAGGCGCACGTAAATAGCGTCAAGTGAATTTATGAGTAAATGAAAACGTGTAAAATTTTATCATTAAGAAAACATGAAATATGTACTTTGGTCGCGTAAGCACATCAAGAAGTAAATGAAACTTTATTATGACTAAAGTGCGCCTACTATTTTTAGCACCTTCGTCTCTTCTCTTTCAAGAGTAATCTTTTTTGTTGACTAATATTCAAGAAAGAAACACCTGCGATATAGGATATAGGTAAAAGTATGTTTTTACAGCTGCTTTTAAACGGCTTATTATTGTAGGGTGGCAAAATGCATTAATATCATTACAAAGGTAGCAGGAATAGTTCCTTTACGCTCGTAATGGTGCACCTCCATTCTCTAATAATACGTTTTTCGTCTTCCGAAAAACTTTTTAAGGTCCTATTTTGCTCCAGTTTGTTTTGCCTCACTAATCCGGATTATTGCGTAGCGCGAGTTTATTTTCATTGGTTAAATCAGTTAAATAGAACTAAGCCATCCGGATTAACGAGGGCTTATCAGACTTTCTCAATTATTCCTAACTCGATCTATGCAGTTGTAAATTCAATAAAGCAAGTGCTTTGGGTGAGGTTAAGAACTAGAAAATTGTATTGCCATTTAAATAAATTGCGAGTAGGTATGCAATAAATTTATGTGTTTTGAATGATAATTATGTAATATCCATATATCCAAGCACCTGGTTCAACATGTGTACCAATAAGGACAATAAATTATTGCGAAATTCACATCCATGTAACTCGGAAAAATACATTTAGGGCCTTAGAATTTTATTGAAACGATAAATTAAATTTGGAATGGAATCAAAAGTTTTGGAGCTTTAGATCATCTTCATGTTTATCGTCAATTTTCCCTTTTTATGTACGTACCTACTATTTGGTGTACGTAAAATTGCTCTCAGAAATACTATCTGTCTGAACAGATGTCAAAATCGGATCGAAAAACATCACGTTCGTTTGCAATTTATTTAATCAATCGTTTATTGTTTTAACTTGCCCCCAATTCGTCTCTCGAAAACTTACCCTTGAGAAGTCGAGCTAAAGCATTTTATTATCCTGCACAGTTCAATTTTGCAGCAATTCGATATCCACCGAAATAATATATCCGAAGTAAATCAATTTTGATAAAGGTGCAAATAGTATTTCTACTTATAACTTTTTTTACCCACACATTTGTTTGTACGCGCCAGGAATAAAGTTCTCTCGCTAATATTGAAAGTGAATGTAATTGTTTATTTAGAAAGCTTTGTTGTTGATAGCGACTTGTGCGTAATATTTGCTGCTAATTATGTATGTAAATTAACCATATAGGTACATAATAATTTCAAGAGCACCATAAATAGTAGCCCGAGTGAAAAACGAATTTAAATATTAACAAAAGTAAAGAGAATGGCTATTCGATTCCAGACGAACTTGAATTTATTAACCAATTTGGGGACAAAAGAATAAAAGTGAAATACTAAAAAAATATTTTCCAATAAATTGAACTTTGATATTCTCATTTGACGTCTTTTATCGTGGATCGTTCAAAAACCTTTCTGACGAGTCAGTTACGAGCTTATTTAAAATTTTTGCATAAAGGAATTACAAATCGTCAACCCCTTCGCTTCCATTATGATTTCCTAAAATATTTTTTAAATGTCAATTTGGAGGTTTGAGTTCAACGTATCATTAAAAACATTTGTAACGAGGCAATTACGCCATGATGAATGATGCCGATGAGAAATGGAATCTCCGAGAAACCAAATTAAGGAAAATGATTTCTTTCGAATAAATTAGAAGGCTCCTTTCCTTTAGTTACGCGTTACGCCGTTTGGGCAAATTACGCCGGCTTACAGAAAAGATGTGAACAGAGTACAAGTGCGAAATGCCCACACGAGTGTCAGAATTTCGCTCAACACCCCGTGAACTCGACTTTAATATGGTGGCCACTAATGAGTTTAACAAAGCTAAGGATTGGTACTACCTACTGAAAGCAAAGAAAATCAAAAAAACCCTGAAAAATTAAAATTCAGAACTGTAAATATTAATTAATTTAGGTCAAACTAGTTAATATAGGGCTTGGGGCCCTAATTACAGGTTTGTTTGAACCATCGGCTTAACGTGCCTTCCGAAGCACAACAACTGTGTGTAATGATGGTTGTTGTAATTTGTAATTACTAATTAGATGGTCAACCATCCACGAGCCGGGCCAGGTGAACCGGGACTGTGCTCTCAAAAGCGTCTAGCAGCGGCTAATCAAATTAATTCGGGCTAAAATTGACCAGGGCGAGCTTCCAAAACTTCTGAGTCAACAATGGAAAACTAGGGAAAACCGAAGAAAAAATTCAGTTTGCAACTGATAGTCCAGGAGTCAGTGCAGACGCAGGACAAAGTTAACTTGGGGGTGGCTCGAGAAGAGCGGTTTTTTCGTTTTTCGCTTATAAATCGAAAACTACGCACTTTAAGAAAAAATTGCTTATATATGAATATAAACTACATCAAATTTCCTATAAATTATATCTCATATGGTTTTTCCCTCATACGAACGGTTTAGGCGCTAGAGTGCGTTAAAGTTGTACAAAAATTCCAAAATCTGTTTTATCTTACAACTCGAAAACTACGTACTTTTAGTCCGAATTTTCCTAAACTTCAAAGGCGTCTGCGACCACAAATGCTGCACTTAAAACCGCCTGCCACAATATATTTAAAATCTATATAACAAATGCATTTTTTTTGTATATAAATTTTTCGTGTACCTTACGGTTTAGTTTGACCTCTAAAAGTCCACCCTTCTCGAGGTGCTATACTTAAGCGCGCTCTAGCGCCTAAGCCGTTTGCCTGAAGAAAAAACCTACCAAATGTAATTTGTAGAAAATTTGTTGCAGTTTACATTTATATAAAAGGACTTTTTACAAAAAGTGCCTAATTTATGAGTTATAAGCGATAAAACAGTTTCTTGTGCGATTTTGGAATTTTTTCCCAAACTTTAACGCGCAGTAACAACTAAACTGTTCGTTTGACAAAAAAATCTAAAAAGACATAATTTGTAGGAAATTTAATTTACTTTAGTTTTCTATAGACACGCATTTATTGAAAAGTGCGTAGTTTTCGACTTATAAGCGATAAACCAAAAAAAGGCAGGTTTTTGTCAATTTTGAAATTTACGTCATACTTTAACGCGCTCTAGCAACTAAACTGTTCGTTTGACGAAAAAATCTAAGAGACGTAATTGGTAGAAAATTGAATGTACTTTAGTTTTGTTTAGAAGCACGTTCTTCTTTTCCCTAAAAGTGCGTAGTTTTCGAGTTATGAGCGATAAAACAGTTTTAGACCGCTTTTGGAATTGTTGGCTAACTTTAACGCCGTCTAACGCCTAAACCTTTCGTCTGAAGAAAAAAGCCTAGGAGATATAATTTATAGAAAATTTGGTGTAGTTTATAGTCATATGGAAGCACTTTCCTCATAAAGTGCGTAGTTTTCGAGTTAAGAGCGAAAAACCGAAAAAGAGAAAAAAACCCGCCCTTCTCGAGCCACCTACAGGTTAATGAACTACTTTGTGTATTAACATTAACAGTGGCAAATGGTCGGTTTATTACTTATTAGCTGCATCGTTAAAAATTCTGTACTTTATCCTTTATGACTATGAGAAGGGGTTCGTCTGCATGTAACATGCAACAGTCTATAAACGCGGTCGCTGCTTCTCATCTTGCCGAGCTATGAATCGCTCGTCCACTCGTCCACCTTAGGGCCCACTAATCACTAATACAAAAAAATAATAGACTCCATAGTTTAGAAACAAGAAATTATACTTTTTGTTTTATTGGAAACTTGCAGCAATCACCCCTGACTTTTACTACCAATTCGGGGTCGATAGGGATCATATTATATGAACGCCAAATATTTTATTCGACATAGCTACGCAGTTACAATAAAGGCAGCTCCTTCTTTATCCTATATCTATATCAGGCTATCAAAATATTTGAAAGGAGGATTTTTTTCGTTCGAGTTATACCTAATACCGCAGAAAAAAACGTTTTTAAATTAGCGACTTGAGAGCCTTCGCTAGTTGTACGTGTGTAGCAAAGAAATTGAGATGTGAATTTGTGTCTTTTTAAAATATTAATAATAAATTAGGTAATAGGTATGCTTGGCAAAATAGACAGTTGAGTGGCATCAAAGTTACTAAATTTTCGGATCATTAATTTGTAAGACTTCCACATTGGTCTCTGAAAGACAAGAAATGTTTATAAATAACAAGACACTCTGTCATTGCGCGTTACATGACTATTTTAAATCAAAATACTTTGTTTCGACAAAGAGAACAGAACAGAGGCGTACCTTCATCGTAGAAATAATATCGTAAAAAATAACACTCGAATTGCAACCCTACAGCGCCAAAACTAACAAAATACGGTCTGGGATTGATTGAAAAAAAAACGTAACACAATGAAGATGATTTTTCTTGGTGGAAACTCACCTGATTGAAGATGGTGAAACAAGGAGAGAACGAATCACGAAAGAATTGAAAATAGGAGCGACCCAAAAGTATTACCTTGAGACACGCCCCTACTTAGTACGGCAGTAGTGGCGAATGATGCAAAATAACTCACAAATTGATACTTAAATAAAAAGGGAAGCAAATTTTTTATTGGATGGTAATTTTTAAAATTACATATTATTTTAGCAATAAGTTTATTATTAAGCCAACGCCAATTTTATTACACACGACCACACGAGTATAAAATTTTAGGCAAGACAAACTCCGATTCACTAGCTCGCTGGCTTATAATCATCCCTCGAGGTAAAATTTAGCTTTGATGCAGAATAAAACTTTTAAACAAACACAAAATCAACCAAATTTCGCCTTATTTTTATAAAATTACAGCGAGCTTACAAAATGTAATTTTGAAAGAGGTTAACTACTACTAAGGGGTTGAAAATAACACAAAAAGTTAATGGAACGTTTTTATAGCTGATGGAACGAAGTTTATACAAATTTTTTTTTGCTGCCAGTACAGTCGAGCAGTCGCAATTACTAAACTATGAAAGAAAGTAAAAAAGTATATACAGAGTGACCAAGCACCCGAAAGATTGTTCGGGAATACATAACCTACATTTCAAGTGTTTCGCTCAAATGGTGGCTCTTAGTGAATCGCCCTGTATACAAAATTCTTATTCCAATGTTTTCCATATGCCGCCATTCCGTTATTAAATCAACTAGCAAGTAGCAACAAGCCGGAGAAGACACGCTAATGTTAATAGTTGGAAGCAGAAATTTATTTTAATCCTCGCATAAGCTAACAGCCAGCAATTAACTAGATAAATCCGTAAATTAATTTCTAACTCACGTATCTTATACCATTTTTTTTTCGATTCTCTTTTGTGTAAAGCACAAAACCCTCAACCTAAAAATAAAACACAGGTAGATAATTAAAGTAAGGTACAACTTAAAACCAGTTCATTTCTTTACCTTTACAACACACACATAAACAATTTGGAACTTAAATAAAAGGAAAACTGGTGCCGAATTTAAACAATCAAGTCCATTATAAATGCATACAACCCTATACGGACTCGATTAGAATACAAAAGCTCCAAAACAGGTATTATATAAAAAAAGATGGAGGCGAATTTTCTCCTTTATAAAATTTTACAATTAACCTACCAAGTTTAACCTTGAAAAAATAATTGGTTGCATTCAATTAGATCGGTATGTAATTAAGTAGGTGTGTGCGACTGAAAATGAAAACAATTTGCACTGTTGTTGTCTCTTGTCTACACGATTCATAATTCGCGTATGTAAATTTGCGACCGACCAACTTAAAAACGGGGGCACAGTTATGATTTAATTATATTTAAATTTAACTGTCACATTGTTGGAGAATTTATGGTGTAAAAATGCCCAAAATAGTTGGAATTAGGCCCACCCGGAAAACCGCAACAAGGTCTATCGAGAGAAAGTTTCGTTTGGTTTCGAGAAATTTTCTACCACAAACGCTCTTTGAGAAAACTGCAGGTTTGTTGATTCATTTCCAGTGGTGGTCAATAGAAAAAGCGTATTAGCAAGTTTAAAACAGGAAATTGGAGCTTCTGTACGCCAAGCAAAACGTTCTGGCGCCTTCGGCGCTCGCGAACACGAACGCACGAACCGTTCAGATTTTCAATTTTCACATCTTAAATTAGACAGTCGGTTGTCCTCTGCCTCATATAAACGTACTTTTGGGACCAACATAACCAGTGGCGTAACAGCCACCTTGCACACTTCCAAAAGGATGAAAAGCCGCCAATGCTTTTCCAAAAACACAAAATTGACCCACAATACATGCGTAGTCACTGTGTCAGTGTTTTCCTTCTCCAGATGAATATGCACGAAAGTTAAATTGAATACGAACCGTGTATCGTCTATCTAATCTAATTAGTTGGAAATGTAAGAAAACTTAGACATCGTTCAGCATAAAAAAGATTATAATTACACCACGAACGGCAACAAGCGCCGCACTTTCCATATTTTTCATAAAAAAACGTTTATTACAAATTAAAACCGCTCTCAATTTAAATTATAATTAAATTTTCAAGCTTCAAGCATCAGTTACAATTGTGAAAATTTTAATTGTAAATTATTATTCGTTAAAAGTGAGGCGCGTGGTGGGTACATCATTATTTCACTTTTATAATATATTTTATAGGTTTTTGACACGAGAATGTGTGTTAGGCTAAGGTCAACAAATTTTGAATCGACTACTGCCGCTTTTTTTTTTCAAAGCGTCTCGTAAGAAGTGTTGTACCAATATTTGATTTCGAATGAGTCATTCGTAATTACATCGCAATTAGAATAACGTGCCCAACAGGTGGAAGGAAACACACGTAAAGGAGGGTTAAGGAGTCGCGTTGTGGTTAAGACGTTAAATCATCCGTGTTTTCGATTCTTTAAAAATTTCGCAAAAAATAATCCAATAATTCCTCGTTGGAATGGTGAGTTTCGTAAATGTCCAACCACAATATTATCGAGAAAAGCCTATTTTAGTGTAATTACTAATTAGTCTATCGCTCTATCCTCTATCGTAATTAACGCATTTTTATGGGTCATTCACATTTATTGTCTTTTGCAAGTGCACACTTGATGAAATAGTCGTTTTAAAGCTTAAATAAATTATTTTTTCAATTTTCTACTGTTATAGACACGCCTTTTTTAAAGATTTTCAAGAAGTCTGCAACGAAAAGACACGATGAGCGGTAACCCAAGGAGATCTTCAGGTTGGGACGAGGATAAAACAATCCGTATAATATCTATAATAGAGGACCAGAAGCGCGTCATAAGCACTAAGGAGGCGTAACATATCTGATAAAACAGTGGAAGACCAAAAGACGAATTGGAAGGAATGAAGGACGAAAAAGAAGTTTCTTCAGAGAACCGTACAATATAGGATATGGGATAGTGAGAAGAGGGAACAGCCGAGTAAGCTTCTGCACAAAAACATACTGATGTCTTAAGTGATTAGGAAACTTCAGTTGGAAGATAAATGAGTTCCGGGAGCTTCTACACAAAATGGTACTGTCTGAAGATCTCCATGGCAGTGTAAGGCCAATAGATGCAAAGAGAATAGTTGGCAGCCTCAGATTTCTCTGTAGGAAATACTCTCAGGCATCAGAATAAGTCCAAACGGGAGATGAGCAGAATTGCATTCTTCTTGCAAGCCATCGGGTTGCGACCGCAGGCTCCGCTGTTGCTGCATGTTTGGATGAATGCTGGAGGCGAGCGGTCCCTCTCTCTTAGCGCACTAAATGGTAAACCAGGTCTGTTTCAGGTCGTAACGGATGATCCGGAAGAGATTATGTGGTCGCTAGTGGAAAAGTTAGGGGGTTCCTGATACCCAACCTTACCAATCACGGTACAATGTGAGCGTGGTACGAACGGCGGCGTGTGGAGGTATGAGGGTCAAAAACCTTCCGTTGGTACTACGAGAAGAAGCTTGCTTCTGACGAGGTTAGATTCACAGCGGCTTATAGCTTTCTAGGGAATGGTAACCCCTATGAGCCTGCTTCTTATAACTTTGCTATATTACAGTACAGTGGGTCCAAAGAGGGAGCAGGTGGGTCTCAGGATCCAACACAGACAAAAAAGCCTTTAGACGTCGGGGGTTCTGCCTTATCTTGCACTTCATGGGATGCAGGTAACGGATGAGAACTGACGTATTTTACTGGAAGTAGAAAGGTCCCAACGTATGCGCTCCATTGCGTTTAATTACGGGTTGATCCCTCGGCGGAGCCAGACGTTATGATTTGGTTAATTGGCTGCTGCAGTCTCTGCACCGGAGGTGCTGTAGACTAGCCCTTCTGCAGTTGATTGTAACGTGGAGATGGCCTTAAGTACGCCCAATCTGATATTGATACAGCGGGCAGAAGATTACTTTCTGGTGAGGTCGGATTCGCAGTGGCTTACGGCTTTTCTAGGGAGCGATTAACCCCATCAGCCTGCTCCTTATACCCTTGTATATTTAAGTTCAAGTACAGGGTGGATCGTAGATGCGGTAAATTTGCAAGACCAAGACCATGGGTAAAAACTACATTTTCTGGCTCTTAAGCTTGAAGTGAAACACATTAGGCAGGAGCATTAGAGTTTGTTTGAAGGATACACCTTTGGAGACTTGAGTTAGGCTACGTCTCATCTCCAAATGGTTAGTGAACTGATAGAAAGCCAACAACAGAACTGTCTGCAACTACCCATATACTATAGAAGCTCCACTAACATAGTTTGTTAGTAATAACTCTGGGACTTTGGGTTCAGAGTCGAAGTCATGAAATCAGAATTGTTTGTACGGCGGCTCTGATTTATGACTTGATGCAGAACGAGATGAATACATATCTCACTCCAAGAGCACTCGAGATGAAGATAAAAACAGCGAGGAGAATAAAAGATAATCGTCACATACGAAAGGCGCCGAAGTTTTTCCAAAAGGCCCAATAAATCTTGAAAATTTGACAAACGAACTCACGAACATGCAACAGGTGACCCTTTCCATCGTGTAAATACGTTTCACCTTGACATTGCAAAAAATGTATGTTCAATTATCTAAAATTATCTTTGCGTAGTTACAAATCGCCTTTCCATTTCCTTTCAAGAGGCCGGAATGTTAAAAAAAATTGTAGTAGCAAATTCGTCTACCTAATTACGTATAATGAAATTGAGTCTCCTTATAATTGCAACTTAGGACTTAACGACCGGTCAACTAATTAAACATTACAAAACTCAATTTATTCGTAATAAATCCACTCGAGAAGATTTAACGTAAACCTTCGGGCCGATACTGTAACGTAATTTTGTCTCGTTTAACATAACTAGCAAGTTTAATAAGAAAATTTTAATGAAATAAAATTTTAATTAACGCGCACCGTGCACATTATTAATTAATGGAGAAGAAATAAACTTACATAATTTAAATACTTTCTAATTAATAGAAAAAAAATTAATAGTTTAAATTGGATTTAAAAAATATTTTTGAAAAGCTTTCGAACGGTTTTTAATTGGGTGGTTAATTTAATAACTTCTGGGTTACACCTTTGGTAATAAGTGGATTAATTTTTTTATTTAAAAACTTTCTACTCAAACTGTCAAAATAAGTTGTAAAAATAACACCTAATAATAACATAAAAATACCACTAGCGCGAAAAGTTGTAAAAATAGTTTCTAATTATCAAATAAATTAAAATAATTTGAGTGGCGATTCTGTTTCTCTTTAAATGTTTATTTTTAAGCTATAACTTTGCTTTATTTATAGTTATTTAAATTTAATCGCGCGCACACATGGGTACAGGTTTTTTTTCAATTCCACAATTGCACGTTAAGAGCAATAAATAAATTTTTCCTAATTAAATTAGCAATTAAACTTACACTTGATAAGCACAACTCCGTTACGCATGTCGTCCATTATTTTTTAAACAAATAAATTCACTCAAAAAAACATAGCAAGTTCAAAAGTTCAAAACGCAAGTTCAAAATAACAAAGAATAATAAAGCGGGGGGTTAACAAACGTAAAAACATGGCCGACCGCAATGCACGTAAAATTTAAACTGAACTCGACGGATTTATTCTGCTACGAAGGCTTTTACGAACTGTAAAGCGAACTTAACTCGATGTTTTGTAAAAGCTTCAACAAAACTTTATACTACTGCCAGCAGAAGTGAATTGTTTGTATTATCTGTTGTTGTAAAAGTTACAACATACCACGCATACAACCGACATTATTATTATTATTACCATTACAATGATCGTTAAGGGCAATTTTAGAAATTGCTCTTAACTTGACGATAGAACCGACACGAGTGAAAATATTGTTTTAAATTAATTCTTTATTAGTTTTTAAAATGTTGGCCCGGGGAAGATAATTTTACGGTTTACATGGTCAAGGTTAATTGGCGGATTGCTTATTATAAGGGTTCTTGGAGAGTTTCGAATTTAAAAGCCAATCAACTCGAATTGGTGGATTGGTGGTTGGTTTTCGTTAGGAAAGTGTGCGAAAGAGGTATAAAATCGTCGACCTATTTTTACCAAAATTAATGAAGAAGACGAAAAAAAAATTGACACGTAAATTTGTTAGACGAAACTTTAGTTATTTGACAAGACTAAATGGTAATTACGTAATTAAAACAAAAGAAAATGAGAATTGTGGACCACATGTGTTAAATTTGAAACTTTGGAAAAGGATCGAGTGACGAATAAGATCGAAATAGTTTGTTTTATGGTACGCACGCATTACGTACCCCCATGTAAATGTAATTAAGTAACTCAAGAATTTTATACGTGAATTTTAATATTTTTTCAAATATACAGTGTGTCCGGGGATAGGTGGAACACGGGCGATCTCGCTTATTAGTGATTTTATCAAAAAATGTTACTCTTTGTAAAAGTTTTTGCTTGTTCCAAAATTAATGTTTGCAATTTCATTTCTGCAGATTTTTATACAGGGTGGTTTTTACTAGCGTTTCTCTAAAATTATACACTAGTAAACTAGGAAAATTTTGAAAAGAAAAATCAAAAATTCATAATAAAAAGTTATTCGTACGCTCATGTTTTATTCAAATATAAAATTTGAAAACGATGCGGAACTTTTAATATTTTTCAAACGATTTCAACATTTTTTTATTAACAAATTCATAAAATTTTTTTATTAGAGATCAAAAAAAACAAATAAATAATAATTACTACTCGATATAAGTGCTCCTTACATTCATACATCCTTACAATTCCTTGGCGAAATTCAAAATACGCAGCTTGAAACATCGTTACATCGAAATTTTTGAAAATATGAAAAGTGCCGTATCGATTTCAAATTTTATATCTGAATAAGAAATCGGCGTAGGAATATATTTTTGTTATGACTTTTTTATTTTCCTCTTAAAATAAGAGTAGTTTACTGATGTATAATTTTAGAGAAACGCTAATAAAAACCACCCTGTATAAAAATCTACAGAAATGAAACTGTCAATATTAATTTTGGAACAAGCAAAAACTTTTACAAAGAGTAACATTTTTTGATAAAATCACTAATAAGCGAGATCGCCCGTGTTCCACCTATCCCCGGACACACTGTATACACTAGGGTAGAAATTAAATATTTAAATTAAATATTTCGCGTTCACGTTGTTCTAAAATTTATATCGAGAAGTTCATAATTTCGGAGATAAATAGTTGTCTGGCTTGGCGTACGGTGGTTTGAACATGCGACCAGATATTGCAGGCTCGGGTTCGATTCCTGAGGCGTCTGGTCGTTCAAAATTTTTCTCCTAAAAACGTTTTTCTCACTACTAGGTGATTAATTTAGGGTTGGTTTACATCATATATTCAATTAATTATTTCTACCCTAGTGTATATATTTGTAAAAATATTAAAATTCACATATAAATTACGCTGCGTACATGCATAAAAAGTAATTATATGACTAGTAGCTGTTCAAACATCTAATTTAATTTGTAATTAAATATTTCGAGTTCTCGTTGTTCTAAAGTTTAGATCGAGACGTTCATAATTTAAGAGATAAATAGTTGTCTGGCTTGGCGTACGTGGTTCGTACATGCGACCGAATATTGCAGACTGGGGTTCAATTCCTGAGGCATTTGGTCGTTCAACATTTTTCTCCTAAAAACGTTTTTCGCACTACTAGGTGATTAATTTAGAGTTGGTTTACATCATATATTCAATAAAGAATTTAATTCTTCTACTACCCCCCCCCCTCTTTATAAACACGATTTAAATTACTCAATTTGTAAATTAAAAATAAGGAAAAAATTGCAGAACTTTTCGAAGGTGAAAAGTATTATAGGTACTACCGGTACTATGTACTACTTACGGAAACGACTAAGTAAAATATGAGATTGATGCCCCCCGCCCCTATACACAACTCCAATATGAGCCAATACCTTGCAGTTCCGTTCTCGAGTCGTCAGCAATCCGAATACTAGTAGGTTTGTAAATGTCAAGTGTTTTGATCAAACCGTTCATATGTACGGGTATACACACAGGCGGACCCCCCTCTAGTCCCCCCCCCCCCCCAACAACTTCTTTTACATATTGTTCATTACATATTTAGAGAGAAAATCGTAATTGATTTTTTGCTAAGGTCGTATTTTTAAATTAATTCCTAATAGGTACCAGTTTAGAAATCGATCAACGGGAAACTTGAAAAGATTGATAGATTGGGTAAGCGTTTTAGCTACACCGACAAACCTTAAACTTTGTCAATCAAAAAACCATCAATTTTGATTTAACTAATTTTTTTTTATTACAAAAGTACGAAGTTTCAAAAAAATTAAAAGAAACCACATAAATCCATTACAACTAAATTTATCCCGATCTGTTAGGACTCGCGAGTTATCGATTTGGTACTTTTTTCAACTTTTTATTTGCTCTTCTCTTCACTTGCTATATTGAAAAATATTCAAGAGCCCCATATAGGCCTATAATAGGGTTGAAAAATTATTGGACGGATTTTTTTCGATTTAGATCTCTACACAACAGAGCATCGCAGTTCTAAAGCTACCCACAGACTAGATATGATTGTTCATCGGTCATCGTGAAAAACCGTCGGGATTGGGCTTTAAAACTAATCACGACGACTTGTCACGATTAGAGCTGGGCGATTGTTAAATTTGACAATCGACAATCGATTGTTTCAAAACTATCAATTGTCTTGATTACACGATTAATAGGAAAATCGATTAAAAAAAATAATTATTATAAGGTTAATTAATTATTCAGACAAACCATTAATCGAATAATCGATTATCATACAATCGATTATTTACATAACTTAATCAAAAATCGGTTAAAACATTGATAATTGCAACCGTCGTGATTGGGTTTTAAAACCAATCATGACGAGGGCTGGGTGATTGTCAAATTTCACAACCGACAATCGATTAGTTTAAAAACCATAGATTGTCTCGATTAATTAGAAAATCGATAAATCGAATAATCGAACATACGATTATTTTCAAAACTTATACAAACATCGGTTAAAACATTGATAATTGCAGCCATGGTGATTGGGTTTTAAAACCAACCACGACGAGAGCTGGGTGATTGTCAAATTTCACAACCGACAATCGATTGTTTAAAAACCACAGATAGTCTCGCAACACGATTGTACGATTAATCAAACATCGATAAAAATATTGATAAGCGCACCTGTCGTGATTGGGCTTTAAAACCAATCACCACGACTTGTCACGATAGGACTGGGCGATTGTTAAATTTCACAATCGACAATCAATTGCTTCAAAACTATCGATTGTTCAATGAATCGAACAATTGAATAATCGATCAATCGATTAATCGAACAATCAATTAAACAAAAAAACACTACTCGAGCCATCAATTAATCGAACAATCATAAAAACAAAAAATTGCTAATCGAGCCATCGATTAATCGGACAACCGATTAACCGTACAATCAACTAATCGATTAGTAAAACAAGCCATTGTTTTAAAAACTTGATCAAACATCGATTAAAACATTGATAATTGCAACCGTCGTGATTGGTCTTTAAAACCAACCACCACGACTTGTCACGATAGGGCTAGGGGCTAGGCGATTCTTACATTTCACAATCAACAATCGATTGTTTCTAAAACCATCGAATGTCTAGATTACAAGATTGTTCAATTAATCAAGCAATTGAATAATCAAACAATCTACTAATCGGACAATGATTTAAACAAAAAGTCCCTAATCGATTAATCGGAGAATTTATTAATCGGGCAATCGATTAGTCACACAATCGATTGTTTTAAGAACTTAATTCAAAATCGATTAAAACATTGATAATTGCAACCACGACTTGTCACGATAGGGCTGGTCGATTGTTAAATTTCACAATCTTCAATCGATTGGCCAAATTAGACGATTGTTCAATTAATCGAACTATTGAATAATCAAACAATCTATTAATCGGACAATCACTAAAAAAAAATCGCTAATCGAGCCATCGATTAATCGGATTCGTCTAAACAAAAAATCGCTAATCGGGCCATCGAGTAATCGGACAATCGACTAACCGTACGATCAATTAGATTAGTCAGAAATCGATTGTTTTAAAAACTTTATCAAACATCGATTAATCGACTTTTTCTCCCAGCCCTAGTCAGCCTAGTTCATCTGTCTTCGTGACAGTGCGTCGTGACAAAACCGAAGTGTGTTGGGTAAAAATTGTCACGACACACTCCCACAATGACCCGAGAACGGCGCTTGATTTTCTTCGCGACAGTATATCGGAGTTTGCGATAAAACAGAGGTGTGTGAGGATTACCCGTGACTACGTCACAGTTTTAAATTCAGTATCTTCTCGTCTCAACTGCTACTTTTACATGAGAATCAATCACGACTGCTCACTGCTCGTCACTACTATGACCGATGAAAAGTCACGAAGTCTGGACTCAACCAAACACGATGGCCGATGAAAAAGCACGACGCGTGTGGGCGGCTTTATAATTTCATGAAAATTTGAAGATTGAAGCTCACAAAAGTCAGCTCTGGAAACTTAATGATCTTCCTGTACAAATTGGCTTATTTATTTACGAAACATAAAAGTCTGCAGTGGTAATAATTATAAATAACGGTGATAAATAACGAAAACAAGATATGATAATTTAAAACACGTCGTTTATTAAAACTTTTGCAATAAAATTTGTCATCAAAACTCTTACTTTTAATCGTCCAGAAACCGCAGTCGGTGTTAAAAAAACTTTTTACGATGACTTAATGTGGATTAGAGGAATTTCATAATTTTAAATTTGACAATAACTGCTAATTTGAAGTTTTATTAAGGAATAAAAGTGTCAAATTTAGGTGCATCTCGCCGAGTGCCAAAACTTCTCCCAACAAAATTCTTCAAATACTCGAGCAAATTGCTTTGTTATTAAAAATTGTGTTTACGTCAGGAATATTTTAATTTGAAGCCCTTTTATAATGGAGGAGCTGGAAAAAAATTGAAGTGCAGATGAAAAGTTTAGATTAGTATTATTAATTGGCCTAGAAAGAAAATTTTTTTATGAAAAATAACGACAATCGGCGTGTATTCAAATGATCGATTGCGTTTCCTCTTAATTTCTATTTGAGTTACATACGCTTTATAGATCATAAATAACCTGATTTTATGCGTTTTTAATTCGAGGATGTAACCAATGGTTATTATTCTAACTACTTCCGCTATTTGTTTTACTTTTAACTTTCACGAGAAAACCCATAAAAACGTCTCCTTTTCCTTTCAAATACACACAATCGAGAAATTGGCTGTTATTTTAGTAATTTTCTTTATAAACGTTCACTTTTCATCAAATTTCCATCCTGCCCTGCCTACTAAATGAACGACCCATATAGTTTTTAAAAAATGCATTACGCCAGTGAAAATCGACAATAAATCAACAAAACATGCATGCCTTCTTTTTCATTACTTATTACCACACCAAAAAACAAATGATAAAAAAGTTTTGGAACATTTCTGGAAAAATGCGAATTTACCTTGTGTAGGTTTCTTTGAGATTTTGAGAGAACGACGACTCCTACACAGACCCCGCTTTGCACTTAATTTGAAGCTAATTAAATTGCCTACAACTTTTATTCTACGAGTTCTACTCGTAGGATCAATGGTTTAGCCACAATTTCGGTCTAAAGAAGGTCTAAAACTAAAATGTTCACTTTTTGGAAAAATGGTTTATTTTCAAAACGCCGTAATTCGGTAACTAATTGACCTACAGGGCTCCGGTTAGGCCTAAATTGTCACAATTAATGCTCTTTAAAAGCGTATATGTCGACTTTCGTCGAAAAGTGCATAGTTTAGGAGATATAGAGCAAAAACTGACAAAAAGTCCGTAAATTTCGCTGTTTGTCGTGTGCTACGCTTTTTTCACAACTAATGTCCCCTACACACGACCTGATTTGGTCAGGCGGTCGGGCCGATTTGGTCAGAATATCAGGTCGTGTGTAGGCTTGTCGTCTGACATTTATTGTGTCGGGTCGTCGGGTGTTGTCAGATGGCCCGGCCACCTGACTACCCAACCGCCTGACCAAATCAGGTCGTGTGGAGGCCAGCGTTGTCAGACGATTTAGCGTGTAGGCAACACCTAATTTGGTCGGGCCGACTGTCAGGCCGACCGCGTCCGGTCGTCTGTAGGAGGCTGGTTAGATCACAAGTTGGGTCATGTGTAGGCAATACCTGATTTGGTCGGACCGACTGTCAGGCCGACCGCGTCCCGCGTCAGGTCGTGTGTAGGGGACTTTAGTTGCAAACTTGGGTATACACTACCCTAATGGGTTCAAACAACATACTAAAAAAGCAGAGATACATCATGCTTTGCGAATTTAGCGCATTTTTTTGTCGATTTTGACTGACCTAATAGGAACTGTTCAACTTTCACGAAATTGGTGGAGTACGTATGACGTCATCAATATTTTTTTAAATGATGGAACAAGCAAGTGTTCTGATTAGATATGTCAGATAAGATTGATGTAGATATGATAAGGCAGACTTGCAACACTGTTATCATCAAAGCCGTATATAGGTCATACCGAATGGAAGCCTACAGACCCACAGCTCTGGCCGGGCTCTCATCCGTCTTACTCTCATATCTCATATGAAGGATTCGTAGCCCATGCTCAGCTTGCGAATACTCCTCAAAAGAACTACAGAGAGCTAATGTTTAAAATGGATTTTTCTATTCGCTCCAGCTCCACAACATTGGCCAAATACAGCAGGAAAGACTTATCGGAACAACTGCTCATTTAAAAGTTGAACTTACGACCTAAACACGTCACCGCGCCCCCGGCCGTGCGTGTGGATGAACAAATGCCACTGGAACCACCAAAACTAGGGGAACAAATTCCAAAAATAGAAAAGTGAAAATTTACAGGTGTCCACTAGAGGCAATCTGTTTTAAGAAATACGGTTACGAGCAAATAATACAGGGCCTATCCCACGGTTTCACAATACGTTTAATGTAACTAAAAGTAATTTAATATGACAATTATTATAAAACAACTGAATAATGTTCCAATTTTAATATGAAGTATCAATTTGACCTCAATAAAAATTGTAACAAAGATAATTAAAATTGCATAATGCATTGGGAGCTTTATTTCAAACAATTTTAAAAATTCCTTAAACGTGTTCGGCCCATTAACCTTGTTCTCTTGCGTACCTTATTAATTTATGTAGGAACGATTTTCCACTTAATTAAAATTTTAGTATTGCAATAAAAAAACGACGCGCTTAAAATGTACTTGGCGTCAGAACCGTCTCGACGGCATTGAAGTTGTACCCATATCGGCCCTATGCACAAAACTACTCAGAATCAGACTTTTTTAAAACGGTGGACCCAACGTAAAAACACGGGGAATCCCCCCTGTAACAGCCCAGAATGTATGCATGTATATGAATGCGTGAATGTATGCATGTATGAATGCGTGAATGTATGAATGTTGAATGTATGAATGTTTGTTTGTGTTTGGCGGTAGCTGGGTGATTGGTTGGGCGATGTTTTTGGATCAGGGGTTGGGGTGGTGAAAAAAGTGAAGAAGAGGGAATTGATTGATTTTGAGAAGTGCCAGAAGATTAATTAAAAAGAAAGCAAGATTGATTGATTTTGAGAAGTGCCAGAAGATTAATTAAAAAGAAAGCAAGATTGATTGATTTTGAGAAGTGCCAGAAGATTAATTAAAAAGAAAGCAAGGAGAGAGAATTGATTGATTTTGAGAAGTGCCAGAAGATTAATTAAAAAGAAAGCAAGATTGATTGATTTTGAGAAGTGCCAGAAGATTAATTAAAAAGAAAGCAAGGAGAGAGAATTGATTGATTTTGAGAAGTGCCAGAAGATTAATTAAAAAGAAAGGAAAAAGAGAGAATTGATTGATTTTGAGAAGTGCCAGAAGAAAAATTAAAAAGAAAGCAAGGAGAGAGAATTGATTGATTTTGAGAAGTGCCAGAAGATTAATTAAAAAGAAAGCAAGATTGATTGATTTTGAGAAGTGCCAGAAGATTAATTAAAAAGAAAGCAAGGAGAGAGAATTGATTGATTTTGAGAAGTGCCAGAAGATTAATTAAAAAGAAAGGAAAAAGAGAGAATTGATTGATTTTGAGAAGTGCCAGAAGAAAAATTAAAAAGAAAGCAAGGAGAGAGAATTGATTGATTTTGAGAAGTGCCAGAAGATTAATTAAAAAGAAAGCAAGATTGATTGATTTTGAGAAGTGCCAGAAGATTAATTAAAAAGAAAGCAAGGAGAGAGAATTGATTGATTTTGAGAAGTGCCAGAAGATTAATTAAAAAGAAAGGAAAAAGAGAGAATTGATTGATTTTGAGAAGTGCCAAAAGAAAAATTAAAAAGAAAGCAAGGAGAGAGAATTGATTGATTTTGAGAAGTGCCAGAAGATTAATTAAAAAGAAAGCAAGATTGATTGATTTTGAGAAGTGCCAGAAGATTAATTAAAAAGAAAGCAAGGAGAGAGAATTGATTGATTTTGAGAAGTGCCAGAAGATTAATTAAAAAGAAAGGAAAAAGAGAGAATTGATTGATTTTGAGAAGTGCCAGAAGATTAATTAAAAAGAAAGCAAGGAGAGAGAATTGATTGATTTTGAGAAGTGCCAGAAGATTAATTAAAAAGAAAACAAGATTGATTGATTTTGAGAAGTGCCAGAAGATTAATTAAAAAGAAAGCAAGGAGAGAGAATTGATTGATTTTGAGAAGTGCCAGAAGATTAATTAAAAAGAAAGGAAAAAGAGAGAATTGATTGATTTTGAGAAGTGCCAGAAGAAAAATTAAAAAGAAAGCAAGGAGAGAGAATTGATTGATTTTGAGAAGTGCCAGAAGATTAATTAAAAAGAAAGCAAGATTGATTGATTTTGAGAAGTGCCAGAAGATTAATTAAAAAGAAAGCAAGGAGAGAGAATTGATTGATTTTGAGAAGTGCCAGAAGATTAATTAAAAAGAAAGGAAAAAGAGAGAATTGATTGATTTTGAGAAGTGCCAGAAGAAAAATTAAAAAGAAAGCAAGGAGAGAGAATTGATTGATTTTGAGAAGTGCCAGAAGATTAATTAAAAAGAAAGCAAGATTGATTGATTTTGAGAAGTGCCAGAAGATTAATTAAAAAGAAAGCAAGGAGAGAGAATTGATTGATTTTGAGAAGTGCCAGAAGATTAATTAAAAAGAAAGGAAAAAGAGAGAATTGATTGATTTTGAGAAGTGCCAGAAGAAAAATTAAAAAGAAAGCAAGGAGAGAGAATTGATTGATTTTGAGAAGTGCCAGAAGATTAATTAAAAAGAAAGCAAGATTGATTGATTTTGAGAAGTGCCAGAAGATTAATTAAAAAGAAAGCAAGGAGAGAGAATTGATTGATTTTGAGAAGTGCCAGAAGATTAATTAAAAAGAAAGGAAAAAGAGAGAATTGATTGATTTTGAGAAGTGCCAGAAGAAAAATTAAAAAGAAAGCAAGGAGAGAGAATTGATTGATTTTGAGAAGTGCCAGAAGATTAATTAAAAAGAAAGCAAGATTGATTGATTTTTAAACAGTGCCAGAAGATTAATTAAAAAGAAAGCAAGGAGAGAGAATTGATTGATTTTGAGAAGTGCCAGAAGATTAATTAAAAAGAAAGGAAAAAGAGAGAATTGATTGATTTTGAGAAGTGCCAGAAGATTAATTAAAAAGAAAGCAAGGAGAGAGAATTGATTGATTTTGAGAAGTGCCAGAAGATTAATTAAAAAGAAAGCAAGATTGATTGATTTTGAGAAGTGCCAGAAGATTAATTAAAAAGAAAGCAAGGAGAGAGAATTGATTGATTTTGAGAAGTGCCAGAAGATTAATTAAAAAGAAAGGAAAAAGAGAGAATTGATTGATTTTGAGAAGTGCCAGAAGAAAAATTAAAAAGAAAGCAAGGAGAGAGAATTGATTGATTTTGAGAAGTGCCAGAAGATTAATTAAAAAGAAAGCAAGATTGATTGATTTTGAGAAGTGCCAGAAGATTAATTAAAAAGAAAGCAAGGAGAGAGAATTGATTGATTTTGAGAAGTGCCAGAAGATTAATTAAAAAGAAAGGAAAAAGAGAGAATTGATTGATTTTGAGAAGTGCCAGAAGAAAAATTAAAAAGAAAGCAAGGAGAGAGAATTGATTGATTTTGAGAAGTGCCAGAAGATTAATTAAAAAGAAAGCAAGATTGATTGATTTTGAGAAGTGCCAGAAGATTAATTAAAAAGAAAGCAAGGAGAGAGAATTGATTGATTTTGAGAAGTGCCAGAAGATTAATTAAAAAGAAAGGAAAAAGAGAGAATTGATTGATTTTGAGAAGTGCCAGAAGATTAATTAAAAAGAAAGCAAGGAGAGAGAATTGATTGATTTTGAGAAGTGCCAGAAGATTAATTAAAAAGAAAGCAAGATTGATTGATTTTGAGAAGTGCCAGAAGATTAATTAAAAAGAAAGCAAGGAGAGAGAATTGATTGATTTTGAGAAGTGCCAGAAGATTAATTAAAAAGAAAGGAAAAAGAGAGAATTGATTGATTTTGAGAAGTGCCAGAAGAAAAATTAAAAAGAAAGCAAGGAGAGAGAATTGATTGATTTTGAGAAGTGCCAGAAGAAAAATTAAAAGAAAACCAGGGAGAGAATTGATTGATTTTGAGAAGCGTCGGAAGGAAATTAAAAGAAAACAAGGGAGAGAATTGATTGATTTTGAGAAGTGTCGGAAGAAAAAATTAAAGAAAACAAGGAGAAGAGTTGGAGAAGAAAGAATAACAGAAACGTAAAGGTTAGAATTAGTGTTATTGTTTTAGTTTTAAGTTGTGTTTTTAGGTTAATTAGCTCTGTTTCGTTAGGTTTAGGTCGACCTAACGTAGTTTTAAGTTTGGTTTTTAATAAATTATAAGATCTAGGCGGAAACCTTCTTTCTAAATCGAGAACCAACGACCCTGGAAGATTCATCGTTCGATTAATTGTCGAGCTGGCGCCCAACAAAGTATAAAAGTAAAATAGTTGAAAGGTGGGGGGTGTTACACCCCCGATTGTACACTGACCACTGACCACGGCTCATTCAGCTGCATGAGATGCACAGGCTCAGAAGATCTCTCGCGCTCAGTGCACCCATGCCTTAAGCCGGCACTGCCTAATCATACGAAAATTACTTTTTTGCATTTATGTTTTAGAATTTATTCGAAGTAATTTTAACTTTAAAAATGTCGTGTTTCTAAATCAAATAAAGAAACGTTCTCGTCCAATAAAAAATGTAACAACTACGTTTACTTTTTATTAGATTTCCCAGTTTACGTTTTTCTTTGGTTCTAACCCAATTTTGAATAAGTATGTAAACAGTGCAAATTTGAAACGTAAAATTTTTCGTATATTTTTAATTTTGAAATAGCAAAATGATCAACTAAATGGATAATTATCCTTTCAAAAGAAAAAAGAAGAAGTTACATAACGAAATTTGAATTTCATACCATCAAATTCTAATACCAACACATTACAAAGGGATTAGACAGGAAAAGGTGTGTAACAGCTTTAAACTGGGGGGCACAAATTCAGGATGTGTGTGTGTAACATAATTTTAAAATATAAACACGTGCAACATTGGTTATTAAATTCTTCTTATTAATTTTTTCGTGCATTGAAAGAAAGATGGGGCTCGAAAAGAACTTTTTTTAAGTACAAATTATGCAAAGGTGCCCATAACGACACATGTTAGGCGACACACCGGCGAAGCGGAACCACCCTCTTGTAATAAAGTCTAAAATTTACAACCTTGAAATTTGCTCTTTTTCCGCATTTCCGAGTTGAGTAAATTTTAAAAAAATATTCAAAACTGTCAAATTATAAAACGACTAAAAAATTATTACTTTGTGAATAAATTTCTAAGATTAACATTTATTAACACATAAAACAATGGTTAGAATTACATTAGAATATTAAAAAAATTGTTTATGAATTAAAAATTGTGGAAGTCGCGAACACTGCGCCTCACGGTAGGCAACCAACCCCACGCGTGTACGTTGGGTTGCCTACCTAAATGAACAAAAACTTGTAAATTACTGTTATTATTCCTGTATTTGTATATTTTTATACTTTACTACAAATTTTGTAAGTAATTAAAAAATATTAGATCACGTTTACTCACAATTATATGCCTCCCAAATTTTTTATCGTTCCATCTAAATAAAAATAATTCATTTGTAACTTACGGCGATTAAAAATTAAATTAAGCGTAAAGATAATTTCCTACGACTCATTTTTAAGTCCCGAATTACAAGGAAACGATAAAGAGCTGTTAACCATGTTACAAAGGCGTTAAGATACGGATGAGCGAAGTCACTCAAAAATTCTTATCCGGCGATTTTATTTTTGAATATCAGATTACGTGTCGGTCGGTAATTATTTATACAAATTAAAAATAAATTTTCTCCTTTTTTTTCATTCTTTGCTCTTGTCCATTTTTAAAGCATGATTCATGCAAGGCCAATCTGATTAATAAAATATTATGAAACGTAACATGCAACAAAAAGGAGCCGTGAACGTTCCTCTCGGTGAATTTGTAAATATTTTTTAAATATTTGTTTAAATTTACGAGTAAGTACATAAATAAACACTATTGCTATTTTTAAAACTCTGATGTGGGCAGCTCAGCTCTCAAAATATTTAAAAATGTACAGAAGAATCTTCGCCTCATTTCAAAATTGTAAAAATATACGGAGTGTTTTATTTGAAATAGAAGAACTAAAGCCATTTCCGGTTAAGCCGGAAGTCGTAGTAATATAAAATGTTTTGTACCATTAGACACACAATGTTACGATATTTTAAATACTCTAAAATATATACAGGGTGCTTCAGAAGTTTTTGTTTTAAGGCGTTACACACACAGTCACACAGACACGCTGAAGACCTATTCAAACAATTTTTAATCGATTTTTCGATTCGGGAAGACTAAAAATGTCGAAAAATTCAATTTAGAAAAGTATTCGTTTTCAAAGTCGACGTGGTCGACGAAAAAGTGCAGAGTTACCGAGGGTATCCAATGAAGTGCGCGTACCTGGGTAGCTTGAAAATTTCGATTCCCAAGGTATCGTGTGATTCACGAGGAGTGAGGACCTTCAAAAGTCGACTCACATTATGTACAAAGCGTTATAAAAAGGCGGCAACAGTAAAGGGTAATTTCGAAACAAAATTGTTTATTTCGTGCGACACCTCACCATTAATATACAACCCCTCAATGTCACAAAATTAATTTATTTTTCGTAAAGAAATTATTATCGTGCTTTTGTTAACCACAAACACATAAAAAAGTCTAGAAATTTTAATAAGTATTTTGATAAGTATCACATGAGAGAACGAAATATTCGGTGAGCGCCCGAGGCGTTTCACGAACACCATCCCTACGCTATAACTATACTCGTAAGTATAATAATAATAGTAATAAGTCTTAAGCGGGTTTATTCAATCATACTGAAATTAAATTAAATTGGATGATTAGATATTGAATAATTTTAAGGCCATAAAATCGATCACGAGGTGAATAAACGTGTTGTGAGGTCGCCTTAAAAGTGTTTTTAAACAAAGCATTACTCAACGAGAGGCTTTTTTTTGAAATTATTTAAATGTTTTAAGATTAATGAGCAGTAAATAAAAAAAGAGAATACTTCGGGGAAATGGAAATTCTTTTTTCAATTACACTTAAACGAATTAACGCATCAAATTCAATTTGGGGCAGAATTTACTTTAAAATAAAATAAAAATATGAGGTAAAAAGTCGAGCAAAATAAGTTGAGCAAAGATCAAACAGATTTGTAAGAGAAAATTGAAAGATTACAAAATCTATATCATGGTTGAGTTTTTCTTTTTGAAAATGAAAAATGAGTGTAAAAACCGCATGTCAATCAATAAGTGATGCCGACGAAAATAATGTAACTAATCAAGTTGTTTGCATAGATGCAATTTATAACAAAATTTTAAATTTGAAAAGCATCATTAATATTCCTTATGGGTTGGGAAGGAGGATGTGATATCCATATTCAAAT
This sequence comes from Malthinus flaveolus, assembly GCA_950108345.1. Lineage (NCBI taxonomy): Eukaryota > Metazoa > Arthropoda > Insecta > Coleoptera > Cantharidae > Malthinus > Malthinus flaveolus. The sequence goes on along the minus strand of OX467287.1, from coordinate 15,685,438 downwards.
CCAAACTTATTTCATTTATTTTAACTTGTCATTTCTATCAGTTTACACGATATACTTTGACATTAATCTTACGGCAGTTATATCTACATTTAACACGCAGGGGCGGATTTGGATTACCATGATTTTCTACAAGATTATTATTCCATAAATAAATCATTCCGAAATACAACTTTTAATCTGATTTATATGTTTCTTATTTACACGAATTCGCTTTATGAAAAAATACGACTGAGTTGCGAACGTAACTTGTAACTTTGCTCTTTTTACTAGTCCAAGTCGTCACTAGCGGAAAATAAGGAGTAAATTCAGGGAAAAAACATATAAATTTTATTTCTGTTATAGTTTTCTATGTATTTTGGGATGTTGAATGCGAATTTCAACTTTGCCACCTTGTAAAAGTGGTGCGGTAAGGAAATTGCGAAAGCCTGCGAAAACAATGCGATTTTACAGTTTTTCACCCGTAACTTGAAGACTAGGCACTTTTTGAGAAAGGCACTTCTATACAAAAATAAAGTACATGAAATTTCTCCAAATTATGTTTCTTAAGTTATTTTATTCAGACGAACCGTTTACGCACAAGAGCGCGTCAAAGTTGGAGAAAAATTCCAAAATCGGCCAAAAAGCTGGCTTTTTAGTTTTTCGCTTATAATTCGGAAAAACGCGGTTTTCGAAAAGCGTTTACGCGCGAGAGCGCGTTAAAACTGGAGGAAAATGCCAAAATCGACCAAAAAGCTCTTTTTCTAGTTTTTCGCATATAATTCGGAGACTACACGGTTTTAGAAGAAAAGTGTTTTTATACAAAAATAAAGTACAGGAAATTTTCTACAAATTATGTTTGTTAAGTTTTTTTTTTCAAACGAACGGTTTACGCGTTAGAGCGCGTTAAAGTTGGACGAAAATTCCCCAAAAAAGCTGATATTTTAGTTTTTCGTTTATAATTCAGAGAAAGTGTTTCTATACGAAAATAAAGTACCTACATTAAATTTCCTGCAAATGTTTTTCAAAGTTGGATTACGTTAGACGTACAGTTTAAGTTAGACGCTAGAAAGCATTGAAGTTTAGTGTATATCGGACGTAGCGGCTAAATCAAAAACAACACTCTCATTTCTCGTGGTGAGTTCTATTTATAGAACTAGTAATAAAATGTGTAGGTTAATTAAATTAGGTTAATAATTAAATATTAACTAATTGAATTATTTTAAATAAGGATCTTGTAAACCGAGCTCACCACAGAAAATAAGAGTGCTGTTCTTGACGTCCGAAATACACTAAACTTCAAGGCGCTTTAGCGCCGAACCCAAACCGTCCGTCTGACGTAAAAAATATAGGAGACATAATTTGTAGAAAATTTAATGCACTTTATTTTTATATAGATACCTTTATTGCATAAAAGTGCATAGTTTCCGAGTTATAAGCGAAAAACTATAAAAAACGGTTTTTGGTCGAATCTTGAATTTTCATCAAACATAACGCGCTGTAGCGCCTAAACCGTTTGACTGACGAAAAAAACTTACAAAACATCATTTGTGGAAAATTTGATGTAGTTTATTTTTGTATAGAACTGCTTCCCTCAGAAAGTCGGTAGTTTCCGAGTTATAAGCGAAAAACTATAAAAAACGCTTTTTGGTCGAATCTTGAATTTTCGTCAAACTTTAACGCGCTGTAGCGCCTAAACCGTTTGACTGACGAAAAAAACTTACGAAACATTATTTGTGGAAAATTTGATGTAGTTAATTTTTGTATAGAACTGCTTCCCTCAGAAAGTCTGTAGTTTCCGTGTTATAAACGAAAAACTATAAAAAACGCTTTTTGGTCGAATCTTGAATTTTTGCCAAACTTTAAGGCGCTCTAGCGCCTACACCGTTTGACTCACAAAAAAAACTTTAACAACATAATTTGTAGAAAATTTAATGTGGTTTATTTTTGTATAGAACTGCTTCCCTCATAAAGTCGGTAGTTTCCGAGTTATAAACGAAAAACTATAAAAACGCTTTTTGGTCGAATCTTGAATTTTCGCCAAACTTTAAGGCGCTCTAGCGCCTAAACCGTTCGTCTCACAAAAAAAAAACTTTAACAACATAATTTGTAAAAAATTTAATGTAGTTTACTTTTGTATAGAACTGCTTTCCTCAGAAAGACCGTAGTTTTCAAGTTATAAGCGAAACACTGAAAAAAAAAACATTTTCGGAATTTTGTCACGAAACGTCACTTTTACGAGGTGGCAAAGTCAAAATTCGGATTCAGCACAGCACAAAGAATGATAGTCCATTTTTTCGCCACCAAACGACTATTTGACTGGACTATTATTAGTCTTTTTACCGTTTTTTTCTGGTATCTACCCCTCCTTGCCCAAATAAATAGGCAGTGAAGTCGTGAAGCTCAAGATTTGCTCACTAATCCGAGAGAGCCTCGTCAGTTGAGCTGCGCGATCAACTTTTTATCGATAATTACAGATTAATCGATATTTGAGAATTAACGACCATTTGTTGTGCCCAATTATCGATAATTTATAAACGATACCAAATTTCGACGACTGTAGATAATTTATGAAATATTACGATTACCTAACGATAACTACCAATTAAAAATTATTATCTTCTACCAAATATCGATAATTATTTATCGATTAATCGATCATTTTCTTATTACCTTCAATATTTGCGATTTGCGGTCTTTTGAGTAATATCCAAGAGCTATAGTTACCAGCGTGATCGGATTGTAAGTAAAAATTACGAATTTTTTTTGAGAACTAGGGTGCCATTTTTCTTACAATTGCCGTTTATTTATGCTTGAAGATGTACAATGCACACTCACCTGAAACAAAAAAAAGCCATTTTAGTAAAAAATAGACTGATAATTCCAATTCAGTCACCACCAATAATTATTAATAGCAAAAAAACCTCTCTAATGTTGAACTAATTTTGTCTTTTAATTAAATAGTACAACTTTTTCAATTTTACATAAAACGAGATTAGTTTTGTGTCGGGGAGTCTCCTCGTCGTTGTAAGAACTTTTTCGTTATTCTTTCTACACGGCCAATTTAATTCTAAATTACAAAAAATACCAACTAACCAAAGTTAACGTATTATAACTCGATACACGGAGTCACGAGCGGCGTTTTTTAATTTTCTTTTTTAACTATCAAGACGAAGATGTTCTATTAACTAGAACATAAATAAACTAAAATGTATATACCCTCTTGATGAGACTAGTTAGATAATGGAGTCTGCTTTTCTGCAATCCCATGCGGCGTGATAAATGCAACACAAATAAGTTAAGTAGTCTCTTAAATAATCTTTTGAACACTTCCACTTTTGTAGATAGGGAATTATAAATAAACAAACGAAGAATGAGAAATAAAACAGTGAAATTGCTTTTTGTTTACGGTTTCTCGTAATTTTTTTTCTTCATATTTAGCACAAATTTTGCATAGTTGAATAGCAAAATGTTCATAACCACCTCGGGGACGATTTTTCAATGTATCACTTATATGTTTGTAAAATGTAATAAAACAGTTCTCAAACCCGTACTGATATTGCTGTTGGTAACCATTCCTTTAGCTGAAATGTCGAGTTTCCAGTTTCAACTTCTCAAAACCAAAACATGAAAAATTCTCAAGAAATCGGAGCAATTCGCGTGGAATAAACTTGATACTCGTTGTAAACAAAAGATGATAAATCTTTATTAAATATGGGAAATGTATGTTTTAACTTGGTCTTGGCTTAAAAACGTTTACTACTTATTAGGTGCTTAATATAGTAAATTATAAAGTAAAAAAATTTAACAAACGTGCCTCGTAGATCTTCTCAAACTCAAAGGTTACTTGCATAGTGTGAAACGTGGTAACCGTATAACTTCCTGTTCATGCAAGAGTTCCATCGAGCTCTTCTAATATCAAATTTTCATTATTCTTTCGTATCCTTATTAAAAATTAATTATATTACAAATTACAATAGAGAGAAATTCTTTACCGTACAGCCTTCACAGACTGTTTTTTAGCTACAATTATTTAGAAGCAAGGACGTTATATAATTATTTAGAGATAATAAGTACCCACGAAAAGCAATTTGACGATAAATTAAAAAAAGCTTTCTTCGGAGATTTTTTTTGTAACGCCATAGGTGTCAATATCGCGTCAGTTTACAGTTGCAAGTTGTTGAGTAATAAATTATAAAGATGTAATAACCAAAAATTTAAATTAGTGCCTATAATTACACTTTTTAAACATACATTTCGCTTATTTTGTTTGCCAATACCTTAAATTGCGAGCCTTCAAATGTATAGACTAGGCTTCGACCTATATTACAAACATACAACACTCATTAACGATATTAAAGATGGCAGCCGTACTTTAAAAAACTTGCGAATGGATATTTGGAAATTTTTCCTAGTCGATATATGTATACTGTATACCTAGATGAAAGAAATTTGGAAATTTTGATACCAGTAGCGGGTTCGTATGTGGGACCAAACTGAAGTTATCACTTAGGTAGCGTATTATAATATTTATAATACTATATTATATACTATATACTATATAACAATCTAGAGTACTTAGGCCTTCACGGCCGACATCAACGGTGGTAGAAGTTTCAGAGCTAATCTGCCTTAGGTATCGCACATAGAACCTGGCATCAACCTGCCTTGTTTTGGTTTATCGCTTATAACTCAAAAACTACGCACTTTTAGGGAAAAATGGTCCTATATAAAAGTTAACTGCTTAAAATTTTCTACAACTTATACGTGAAAAGTCTTTCTCTTCAGACAACCGGTTTAGACGCTAGAGCGCGTCAAAACTTGATAAAAAATTTAAAATCTGACATAAACCTGCCTTGTTTTGGTTTACAGCTTATAACTCGAAAACTACGCACTTTTAGGGAAAAGTGAACAAAATGGTCCTATATAAAAGTAAACTGCTTAAAATTTTCTACAAATTATACGTGAAAGGTCTTTCTCTTCAGACAACCGGTTTAGACGCTAAAGCGCGTCAAAACTTGATAAAAAATTTAAAATCCGACATTAACCTGCCTTGTTTTGGTTTACAGCTTATAACTCGAAAACTACGCACTTTTATAGAAAAGTGCTTCTACATGAAAATAAACTACTTGAAGTTTTCTGGAAATTATATGTGAAAGGTTTTTCTCCTCAGAGAACCGGTTTAAGCGCTAGAGCGCGTCAAAGTTTGACAAAAAGCGTGATGACCTTTAGGTATCGCACATAGAACCTTTCGACTTTCGACCACGGCCCATTAGTTCTGAAACCTCTACCACTAAGCGATAATTGTTTACAAAAATTAATAATGCCCCGCCCCCTCGTTAAAAGTGCCTGTTTAGTATCTAAAATATTTGTTAAAATGCATACTTAAATAGAAATCGTGTAACTGTGATCTGATCGTGACGCAAGATGATCGCTGGTACAAGAAGTGTCGAATCATAGCCTGCTGCTTGCTTTGTTCGTGCAAAACTTGAAAAACTTATCGTTTTGGCATCCAACAATATATTCTTCATAAGCAAACTCGGACAATGAACAAACTTTTCAGACCTTTCATGCCAATTTTGAGAAAATTATGGCTTGTTGAAAATATTTCTGGCGACCGAACCGTTCGATTTTGTAATTTTAAAGTTTTCAATAAACGGCAGCCACAACAAGTTGTAAAAGGCGAATGATTGATAGGGCCCTAATTGGACAATTTTCTTAAGGCCAGCAATTTTAATTACACCTCGTGTGGTGATTAGAATTTTAAAAGTATTCGACGAAAAAGTAAGCATCCGTGAAAATTAAAAATTATAAGTTCGCGTATGAGCGATGAGCACTATATAAGCACCGTGCTCTAGATCTAGATTCTAGATTATAATAGTTCATCGGTAATGTTCTCGATGCAGTCTGGAAGTCTGTAGCGACAATTATTCTCCTCATTAAAATAATTGGATTTAGAAATTTCGTTTCATTAAAATTTTAAGAAAAGTTCCTAGAAATGCAAATAACGAAACTATAATAACAATTAAAAAAACGAGAAATAATTCAAACCTTGTTAGAAGCTCATTAGAAACTAAATGGGGCTATACGTTATTCACCTGTCAGTCAAAACGCTTACCCGAGAAAATTATAATTAATGAAAAATATCAATTTTAATTTTGAATAATGAATTTTAATACTTGTTAACTTACATATTATTAACATGCCCAAATCGCATATTTTATTTTTGTACCTCCGTACAAAAAAATTTTAAATTTGGATTTCGAAAACTAATTTGTATTTTTTTACGTATTTCGTGTAAAATACCGCAGTTTGTTGCTTCGAGCCAAATGCCAAATTACTAAAGTGAACAAAGAGCCCAAAGCGTTGGGTTTATCTGCTCATCATTCTACGTTACATGATTAATGTTTACATTAGAACTTATATATGATGTGGAAATCTGTAAACTAAATTATATACACACTAATACGAGCTCATTGTTCCAAAATTTACAACAACCTCAAAAAATTAATTAATCGGACTAATAATTACGAATGGTTGGTTTTCATAATTTAGTCAATGCCGAAAATGTCAACATTTTCGCGTAAACGGAAAAAATCTTCTTCTTAGAACAACGAGCCGCAATCTAAGTTACTGCGTGCTTGCTTACGTGCTAAATTACTTAAATTTATAACTAACCCTAACTAATCTTGGGTAACTTGACCCTAAACACTAAAAAATTAACTTCGAATTAATTATCATTATTTTGTTCTTGTTACGGAAGGTTACTACAAGTGGAAATGGGGCCACTACGTACAAACTTGTTTGCATGAATTTAAATGGCTCGATTTGTGCGGTAAAATTGCTTTTTTTCGCCCAAAATTCCAATAAAAGACGTGCCGCTCTTTAAACGAATATTTGGTGTTCCTATTTGCCCCTCTAACCATAACCTAAAATGGTCCAGACGTCGGAGCTGGGGTCAGCTGCACATATCTTGCATTTTCAACCCAAATTGAGGCTCGGTACGAAGACAAGTTGAGGCCCACAGGAGCCTAGGTTTAAGTCTTATCGCGGCTTCTCTTCTCTGCGCCCATCTGAGCTCCTATCCCACAGTGAAATATTTGGAATAATATCGTTACAGGCTGACGCAGACGTCGGAGCTGGGCTCATCTGCACATATCTTGCATTTTCAACCCAAATTGAGGCTCGGTACGACGACAAGTTGAGGCCCACAGGGGCATAGGTTTAAGTCTTATCGCGGCTTCGCTTCTCTGCGCCCATCTGAGCTCCTATCCCACAGTGAAATATTTGGAATAATATCGTTACAGGCTGACGCAGACGTCGGAGCTGGGCTCATCTGCATATATCTTTCATTCTCAACCCAAATTGAGGCTTGTACGAAGACAAGTTGAAGCCCACAGGAGCCTAGGTTTAAGTCTTATCGCGGCTTCTCTTCTCTGCGCCAATCTGAGCTCCTATCCCACAGTAAAAGATTTGGAATAATATCGTTACAGGCTGACGCAGACGTCGGAGCTGGGCTCGTCTGCATAAATCTTTCATTCTCAACCAAAATTGAGGCTCGGTACGAAGACAAGTTGAGGCCCACAGGAGCCTAGGTTTAAGTCTTATCGCGGCTTCTCTTCTCTGCACCCATCTGAGCTTCTATCCCACAGTAAAATATTTGGAATAATATCGTTACAGGCTGACGCAGACGTCGGAGCTGGGCTCATCTGCATATATCTTTCATTCTTAACCCAAATTGAGACTTGTACGAAGACAAGTTGAAGCCCACAGGAGCCTAGGTTTAAGTCTTATCGCGGCTTCTCTTCTCTGCACCCATCTGAGCTTCTATCCCACAGTAAAATATTTGGAATAATATCGTTACAGGCTGACGCAGACGTCGGAGCTGGGCTCATCTGCACATATCTTGCATTTTCAATCCAAATTGAGGCTCGGTACCAAGACAAGTTGAGGCCCACAGGAGCCTAGGTTTAAGTCTTATCGCGGCTTCTCTTCTCTGCACCCATCTGAGCTCCTATCCTACAGTAAAATATTTGGAATAATATCGTTACAGGCTGACGCAGACGTCGGAGCTGGGCTCATCTGCATATATCTTTCATTCTCAACCCAAATTGAGGCTCGGTACGAAGACAAGTTGAGGCCCACAGGACCTAGGTTTAAGTCTTATCGCGGCTTCTCTTCTCTGCACCCATCTGAGCTCCTATCCCACAGTAAAATATTTGGAATAATATCGTTACAGGCTGACGCAGACGTCGGAGCTGGGTTCATCTGCACATATCTTGCATTCTCAACTCAAGTTGAGACTCGGTACGACGTACAAAGACAAGATGAGGCCCGCTGGGACCTAGATTTAAGTCTTATCGCGGCTTCTCTTCTCTGCACCCTTCTGAACCCATTTTATTATTAGTCACATATAATCTCCGAGAAGCATCTCGGGAAGAATGTTTCAAAATTTAAAAAAGTTCTGACTAATCTCCATTCTTTATCTATGGTGGTGTTAGCATGACAAAACATTTATAAGACCGGATAATACTCAAGAATTTACTAGCCAATGTACCACAATAACCTTTTCTTTTGTATTAACTAAATGCGCTTGTTCTCTCCTAGTTGAAGACAAGTGGGAAGGTACTTTATTTAACAAAAAAACCAACAATATGATCGTCATGTGATAAAAAAAATTGTGTGCCCATGCTTAGGTTAATTATATAATAATTATTACCAAAAAAAGTTACTCTTTAATTTGTATTTACATGTTTTTTGGTAATTTTGTTTTAATGGGAGCTTGTGTGGTATACAAAATGTGCGTGATGTAAAAGAAGAATTATACAAATGAATGATCAGATATACACTTTTTTAAATTGAAAACAAATTTTAAAGAGGGCCCTCAAAAACAACTTTATATAATTATCAACTATGGTATATAATTCCACACTTAAATATCCTCCTCTACTTAAAACTGTTTTTGTACGTAATTGTCTGTCATTATCTACTGCATTTATATTCGGTCAACGTATCAAAACTTTCAAATGTATCATTTTTTATTTTAAAATACTTCAATTTAGGTTTTGTTACTAAGAAGTTGGTATAAATTGGAGAGAATTACAAAGATTCTAAAAGGAATAACAAACTACAGGAACACATGAGTTAGGAGACGTGAAGAACGCTAGAAATACTATGGGAACGTCACATAAAAAACGGCTTCCGAAGCACAAGCAAGAAATTAATAGAATGCCGATGAGGAAACAAGATGACAATATCGGAGTAAGAGCTTGAGATCAAACAATAATATACCCAGTAGTTCGTTTGTCATCGTCCTTTCCTTTTAGGCTCGCCAGACTGTACATTAAAAACAATCGCGACACCTGCCACGCCCCTCTAAGACCCATGTTTACTCGGTAGCGCTGTACGCGCTACGGTTTTAATCCGTGAATCCATCAGAATCGCGAACTAGAAGAGAGTGAGCTACTAAAATTCGGAACTGGTCCTTTTTTTAAAACATCAGCTCATCGGTATGGCTAGCCCAGTTGTGAGAACCGAACAGGCTATATAGTTCGACAAAAACAACGATAAAGTAGATCTACATCCGAGAGGATAATGAGAAAACAAGATAGCCAATATCGGAATAAGAGCTTGGGACCAAACAATAATATATCGAGTAGTTCGCTTTTCATCGTCCTTTCCTTTTAGGCTCGTCCGACTACGTTAAAAACAATCGCGACACCTGCCACGCCCCTCTAAGACTCATGTTTACTGGGTAGCGCTGTATCCATCAGCATCACGAACTAGAAGAGAGTGAGCTGCTAACATTCGGAACTGGTACTTTTTTTTAAATCATCAGCTCACCGGTATGGCTGGCCCAGTTGCGACAACTGAAGAGACTATGTAGTTTCGACAAAAACAACCCGATTTAGTTGGACGAAGCATGAGAAGAAATTCTGAAAACAATAAGAAAGGCGTGGAAGCAGCATGTTCATACTCCTTCATCAACCAACGCATTCGAGTTAGGTTAGGGTGGTTTTCAACGAGTCAAAGCGCCGAGCTTTGAAGTTATTTCAATGAATTTCAACGGCGATCGTTTTGGCAAGCGGGACGCGTTTAAATGCCAATCCAGTGCGACAGCCCTTACATTACGTGGAATGACTGTGGTAGCGCAAATTGAAAAAAGCAAGCCACGTATTGATTTTACATCCATTCACCTGTTGATCTATTAGTAAGTTGTAGGCCTAACCCATCCTATATACAATAAACTAGATTTTAGTATAAATAAACGACACTACCTTTACTACAGACTGCATCCCAAGAAAGGGATCTCGCTAGAGATTTAAATGGACACTAACAAAAGACAGTTGTACATCTTTTATATAAAGTTTTGCGAGTTAGATTCAACTCGAGCACTCCCCGAGAGAAAATAGAAAAGAGAAGACGACGTTCTTCATTTCTACTTCACGAACTGCAAAGGTAAAAATGTAAGAAAAACAGAAGCGTTGGTGCAAAGTGCACTTCAAAACGATGAACCTTCAGATACGCTTTAAAACGCCACGTTAGAAATTGCGCCAATCAAGATATTATTCACTCTTATTGGCCGACTCTCAAATCAACAACAAATCGGTACTTTGATCACAATGGATTGTTGCAGCCTTTTAAAAGGATTAATTAACTGAACAATAATAGAAGCGACTTGAGAGCTCGTACGCACTTCAGATGGTCGGATAATTATTTTTTTTCAACTTTCTCAATCAATAATAATCGAATTGAAATAATTGGTTAATAAACGCTTTAAATTCAATTTACACTTCCTTCCTTACATTAACCTTTATGTGATGATACACATGAGTTATTTCAATTACAGTAATACTCGACAACTGAAAGTGGGTAGAAAATATTAACTATTCGTAACCCACAACAACAATAACGGCGAGTTGAGAAAATCTAAAAAGAAGATATAAGTATAGTCTGTTTCTAAAAACTAAGAGATAGTATACAATGACACAACAATAGTCATTTCTACGAGAAAGTTTGAAGAACTATACAAATTCTTGTTGCCTTCGGAAGATCGGAAGGACGTGGGTCGGAGGAACAGGGTATACTCATAAAGAAGATGCATTACAATACGATATTTTAAAAAAAACGACCAACAAAATTAAAATAACCCAAACATCTGTAAGTAAAATTTATATAATTTATCTTTTCGGGAATCAAAACAGTTCAAAAGAAGTTATAAATATGAAGACGCCCACAATGAATTACTTTATTGACCATTAGAGCCATTAATTTTAACTCGAGGCAAACTTGTTAAGACAAATTAGTCTCGGGATTTATTTACCCCCCACTCCTTCAATAACAATATTTGATAAGTAATAAATTGCTCTTCTTAATTACAACAACTATACGAGGGAGAGAGTATCGACGCTCTCGTATAAAAATTAAGGGCGTGCGGCATCGCCTAGAAAAGGACAACTCCTAAACGATTTAAAAGTTGTAAGTGATTTAAGCGCATTAAAATTACAACGTCGAGAAGTTGACAACAATTGGATTGTATTTAAATTACAATAGTGCTTAAAAGGGCAGTGAACTTAATAAAGTTATAACTCAAAAAAAAACTCCAAATTGGGTGAAGAAATTTAATTAATTTGTATCAATTTAATGAATTAAAAGATATATTAAAGCGCAATCTTCCCATGGGGGGTCCAACGAATTACCTTAAGAGGCTCAATGAACTTGGCGCAAAAAAGAGTCGTCACAACCCACGCTTTAAATTATTAAATAATCATCGAGATACTGTTATAGTTATAAAGGGCGAGTACGCCACTGCTTGAGAATTCGTATACAAGTTCACTAATGACGTAACAAAAGTTCGTCTATTAAAAATTAAAACAATTGAGTATCATTTCAATTTAAAACAAAAAAGTAAATTAAACAAAAAAACAAACGGTCGAATGCAGTTGAATGGCAATAAACTTAATTATTTTATTGGTGCTCTAATTTTCTTTAATAGAGCAATAGGGCATCGCTGTTTGGAAGTAGTAGATAGTAGATCCACACAATTTAGGTTAGTCAGGGAGGTAGCGAGTACAAAAGTACAAAATTTTAAACAATGCAGGCTGAAAGAACACGCTAACGAATAGTAAAACCGACCGTCTGCTACTCCAAAGTATCCGCATTCACTTTTATTTTCACATTTATGAGAAAAGTGCTTCTGTATGAATATAAACTACATGAAATTTCCTACAAATTATATTAATAAGGTTAATTCTCTCAGATTAGCGGTTTAGGCGCTAGAGGGCGTTAAAGTTTGACAAAACTTTAAATCGGCTAAAAAAAGCTGCATATCTGTTATATCGCTCATAGCTCGAAAACTATGCACTTTATGAGAAAGTGCTTTTGTATGAATATAAATTACATAAAATTTCCTACAAATTCTATTAATAGGGTTTATTTTCTCAGACTAGGGGTTTAGGCGTTAGAGGGCGTTAAACTTTGACAAAACTTCAAAAGAGCTAAAAAAAAAGCTGCGCAGCTGTTTTATTGATCATAACTCGAAAACTACGCACTTTTAAAGAAAAGTGTTTTTATACAAAAATATTGTAAATTCAATTTTCTAAAAATTACGTATCTTAAATTTTTTTCGTCAAACGAACAGTTTAAGTGCTAAGCGCGTTGAAGCTTAGAGTATAACGGAAGTAGTTCGGGTGTTCGAGAAGCACAGTGCAGATTGATATTTATAATAAAATACGACATTTTTGACGTTGACGAACATAGCAAAGCAGTAATAAAACCGGCCGTCTGCCATTCGTAAGTGGGAACATTAAATTTAATTGGAGGCGGCTCAAGAAGAGTGAGTTTTGTTTTGGTTCTTTTTTCAGTTTTTCGCTTACCTATAACGTCAAACTTACTCACTTTTTGAGAAAAGTGCTTCTATATAAAAGTACACTGCATCAAACTTCCTGCAATTTTAATGTGAAAGGTTTTTCTCCTCAGACAACCGGTTTAGCCGCTAGAGCGCGTTAAAGTTTGACAAAAATTCAAAATCTGACATAAACCTGCCTTTTTTTAGTTTTTCGCTTATAACTCGAAAAGTACGCACTTTCGGAGAAAAGTGCTTTTATATAAAGTAAACTGCATAAAATTTTCTACTAATTATATGTGAAAGGTTTTTCTCCTCAGACAACCGGTTTAGGCGCTAGAGCGCGTTAAAGTTTGACAAAAATTCAAAATCTGACATAAACCAGCCTTTTTTTAGTTTTTCGCTTATAACTCGAAAAGTACGCACTTTCGGAGAAAAGTGCTTTTATATAAAGTAAACTGCATAAAATTTTCTACTAATTATATGTGAAAGGTTTTTCTCCTCAGAGAACCCGTTTAGGCGCTAGAGCGCGTTAAAGTTCGACAAAAAATCAAAACTGACATAAACCTGCCATTATTTAGTTTTTCGCTTATAACTCGAAAAGTACGCACTTTCGGAGAAAAGTGCTTCTATATAAAGTAAACTGCATAAAATTTTCTACTAATTATATGTGAAAGGTTTTTCTCCTCAGACAACCGGTTTAGCCGCTAGAGCGCGTTAAAGTTTGACAAAAATTCAATATCTGACATAAACCTGCCATTATTTAGTTTTTCGCTTATAAGTCGAAAAGTGCGCACTTTCAGAGAAAAGTGCTATTATATAAAGTTAACTGCATAAAATTTTCTACTGATTATATGTGAAAGGCTTTTCTCCGCAGACAACCGGTTTAGCCCTTAGAGCGCGTTAAAGTTTGACAAAAATTCAAAACTGACATAAACCTGCCATTATTTAGTTTTTCGCTTATAACTCGAAAAATGCGCACTTTCAGAGAAAAGTGCTTTTATATAAAGTTAAATGCATAAAATTTTCTACTAATTATATGTACAAGGTTTTCTCCTCAGACAACCCGTTTAGGCGCTACAGCGCGTTAAAGTTTGACAAAAACTTCAATATCTGACATAAACCTACCTCATTTTGGTTTATCGCTTATAACTAAAAACTACGCACTCTAAGAGAAAAGCGGTTCTATATAAAAGTAAACTGTCTCAAATTTTCTACAAATTACATGTGAAAGGTTTTTTCCTCAGACAACCGGTTTAGGCGCTAGAGCGCGTTAAAGTTTGACAAAAATTTCAAAATCTGACATAAACCTAAGTACCTTTTTTTGGTTTATCGTTTATAACTAGAAAACTACGCACTTTTAGAGAAAAGTGGTTCTATACAAAAATAAAGTAAATTAAATTTCCTACAAAGTATATCTCTTAAATTTTTTATAATTTTGTACAGTATCGTTATCCTTGCCGTTTAATAAAATGTCCTCCCGGACCAATAGTAGATAAAAAGAAGGGCAAATTTCATCAAATTTTTATTAAAACACCTACGCGTATATAAATATGTAGTATAATAAAACAATTTTCGAGTTTTCCAAAACAAAATAAGAGAGCACGCGGATGAAAAACAAACAAAATTTAATGCAAAAACTTTGGTTAAATATAAATATATCGTGTTTTAAACTCTACTTCGTTAATTTTAAAAACAAACATTACTCTCTTGGATTCATACATTGCTATTCAGAACTGCTCCATCTACCTTCTCGAATTAAAAAGTTAAGGATGTTCGGTAAGAATTAATAAATTTAAAAATAATTTTTATTGATAAAATAATTAGTTTCGGCAAATAAAAGGATTTATTACTTAATGTAGTAAAAGCCTTAATTTGAGATTCTTTATTCTTATTCTTCCCGAATTACCCCACAAAACTTAAATACTGAATGGAATAGCTACTACGCCAAGAAAGCATCTCCCTATACGTTCGTTTCCTTTCATTCATTTAGAAATGTTATTACGCTATTATATTGTTATATTGCTTACAAGAAGATCGTTTTAGTCTTTTAATATAAAAATTAATCCCTCAACTTCCTTAATTCTTAATTTATTGTAATTGAATTTGTCGAAACATGTTTGTAGTGCACAAAAAGACGGTTGTATTATGTAACGAGATTGGTTTCTTCAAATTGATTTATTGTTGTAAATTCGAAATACGCTCAATAAAAAGAAAGCAATAAATTTAAATTATTGCAATTATAAACTACTTTTACAAATTGCAAAAATAGAAACGATCAAGTTGAAAAATTAGAAAAATAAATTAGTTACGTGAGAAGACAAGGTATAACTAACTTCTTCAGTAATTTCGTAACTGTAAAGTTATTCTATTAATTTAGATCTTTCGTCTTCTATAAATTTCACGAGTGCCTAACAGCGTTATAGTTTTTATTTTTAAGTCGTCCGTTGTTGTGGAATTAAAGGAGACGCGGACTTTGATTGAAGTGGACGACTCGCGCTCGCTGTGGCATCAAAAACAAATTGAAACATCTTCAGCAGAAAGTGGGGCTGTCGTTTCGAGTTTTAATTTTTCGGGGCGAGGCAAGCCTTATTGGCTCACGAATTCAAAACTTAACAATTGCCCTAATTTCTCTTACATACCTTATGGGAGCATGGGGAGTCGCTGAGTCCACATTCTCGCAGTTGAAGGACTGCTCAACAATTACTTGGTATTTCTGCCTTTTTTAAAATACAAATTTGATCGAGTAAACTAATGTCAATGTGTGCGAAGTCCTGCGGTTTAGAAGTTGTTAAGAGTGGGTCGTTATTAGTTCGATACATTTTTTTTCATTAGGAAGGCGTATCAAAAATGTTGCTGAGCAACATTAATAAGAAGCAACATTGTCTTGTAAGTTTGCCCTTTAAACTATCGTATAAAAAATGAAATATGTGGCATTCGATTTTATATGAGTAATAATATTAAAAATTAATTATAAGTTTAAATATATGGGAAATTATTTTGACAATAGCTGTTAACCAAGATAAAGTTTGGGTGCAGCTTGTATTGTAAGAACCCCCTGAGGATTTGGGCTAGCTTTGTGTAATACCGTGAAGTTATCCTAAAACCTTCTACTAGTGGTGACTAATTTACAAGTGTCATAACAATTGAACTAGTACCTATAACTATAAATCAAAATATAACATTTGTTATAAAGCTCAAAATCTTGTTTTGTTTATGATAAATGGATCGAGTCGAGTTCGATGACAATAAGATATTCACTATAAGACGACGACGACATGTTAGCTAAACAAATAAGAAATTGAAATTTATTGTATTTATATCTCTCTATTATATGTATACTGCCTGTCAATTCAAGAAATTGTGTTTACTTCGCACAATTTGTAACTCAATTTTCTTCTGCCATACAGAGATAAAGTCGTTTTCTTTTCCCATTTTCGAGCACCAAAAATAATCGATGATGGATACGTCTTATTTCGAATTTTCATGCAACTTTCGATTTTAGATAGTTTCCATATTGAAAGCTCTTTCGGGAATGGCCCAGTCTGTACGTCTGTACGTTCGGTATAGCTCGAGCTTAAAATACCATGTCCACAATTGTCAAAAGTCTCAGTTATAATGAACTGGGTCTAGAAGTACTGGAGAGTTGAGACTAATCCGAGTCTCTTTTGCAAATTTAGGATAACTTCGTCTTTGGCCGTTTTCAACGGAAGAGAGTGTCCAATATTCCTGTTGAGCCGTCCTCTCTCCTTTTGAAACAGTTAGGTACAAGTATTTCATGCTCTGAAAGGGTCCAAATTGATACCACAATAACAATAGGCGATCTTCACCCCTTGTGCCTGAGTCTTGTCGTGGCGGGGTGGCTTGTGTGTTTCAGTGATCCCGGAGGCATGTACCCGTTAGGGACAACTGTGCCGGAGACCTTAGAAAGTTTCTCGTGCCGAATGTCCTGTTTCGGTCTGGGGTGTAAAAGCTCCAGGCTGACGAAGCGTTAGGATGGAGATGGGGGAGATTCCAAACTAATGTAGGCATCCTCGCGTTTGTGCCGTGCGTGGAGACCCGTACGGTGGGAGGAAGGGATCCTGGTGGCTGAGCCAACCCGGGGCGGTTGTTGTTCCCCAGGGTCTGGCAACACTCCACTTTGGCCCTAAATTCCACTTAAACGGGAGGTCCTGGACTAGTCCATCCAGAATCAATCGGCTGCGCCGTTTCGTCAGAGGACCTGCAGGGCGAGTCTTTGAGAGAGAATGGGGTGCACAGCGGCTAGGCTTGCTCTAGGGCCAGCCTTTCCGCTCGTTCGTCACGCCTCTCTGGAGGCTATATTCTCTGGGTAGCCCTGGCGTCACAGTGTGACGTCCCCTTGTTGGACTCCATGGTGGGTGGAGAGCCCAGAGGACGAAACTTATGAACCTAGCATGGATCAATTAAATAAAAACCTATACCCCAATCCTAGCCCTGCGGGAGCGTCTTCGGATACACCGTCAGTTGCAAACTCTAACCCTAGCACTGCGGGAGCGTCTTCAGATACACCGTCAGTTGCAATCCAGATCTAGAGCACTAAATTGTTGATTGTACTGAGGAAGGATCAATTAAGTCAAATAAAGCTTTAGATAGGCTTTGTGTTCAGGTTAGTTGCAGGAGTTATGATGTCCTGAAAATCGACCTGAAAATCGTAGTGCTAAGCGCTACGAACGAGTGAGTGTAAGGTTTTAACACTAATAATAAAAAGGTTTGGGAAATTGCATTTTTTCCAACAAAATCTTTACAAAGTTCCCAAAACAGCAAGATATTCGAACCGAACACGCCAATTTTGCAAAACTACAGGCATCCGCCTGGATAAAGTTTCAATTATAAATAGCCCAAGATAAAAAAAATACAAAAATAATTTATTCCGTGTAACGTGTGTAAAAAATATTTGTGCCATTTTGCGCACGTAAAGGATTTGAAATCCATTTGCACGAGAGTACGATAGCTGGTCACGATACATTTTATTATTTTTCACGATCGAATCGCATTAATTTATTTATCTCCCAACTCTCATATAAACTTTTTTCAAATTTTATTACATGAACTCTCGAATTTATTTTTTTTCTTTGCATGATCCTCTTCTCCATTATTTTTAATTAAAAAATTGCGATACTACTACTCAACACTAATGAGGAAACAAGTGAAACAATGAATTATAATTTAAGGAATTAAATTTAATTGTTAAAATCTTCACCGTTTTTAAATTACTTTAACGTAAAAAAAGCACATACAATCTTTCAGAATTTTGGTTTTATTAATACCTGTTGCTTTGAAGAAAACCGCGCCACGTTTTAAGATATATATCGAATAAAATATACTACCTTTTTGAACAACGGGGGTCTACCGAGGGTTGAGAAGACGTACTTTATAATGGTATAAATTTATGTGAGTTTGTTTTAAGTATAATCTGTAACAACAAACATTTCTTAGTCGGAAAACTTTTTAAATTATTCGTTTACGTTGTGGTTGTTTGCACACTTTAGGCTCCGGGTGGGGAAAAACTTATACAAATTTAAAATAAACTTGGTCTAGTTCTAGTCCAACTTACAAATAAACGCGTGCGTTGGAAGAAGAAGTCGCATGCCACGCCCCTCGCGCTGTTTCTGAAATACACCAAAAACAGTTATGGGGGAAGTACCTACCGTATAATCTAGAATTTATGCCCGTGAAAAGTTTACGATTCACTCAAGCAAGTTATGGGGTTCTGAACGCCCATTACTGTCGTATTAGGATGCCAATTACCCCGTAAATAAAAATTTCCCATTCGGAGCCGACTGAAACTTTGCCTTCAGAAGGTTTTCACCGGCCCACACTAAATTAATGTTGGCGATTTTTTTTGCAACGAATCGTTCCTTTCTGATTTGAATCGCTTGAGCAGTAAATATAATGACAATCCGTCTCATTTGATGCCCTATGACCCCCAAATAATAATTTGTTCCCATAACTTATCCAAATGATTTCAGAAAGCGTGGTCATCCATTATTTATCAATTAGGGCCAAAACACAAGTTTGTAAATGACCTCTTGATGAACCAACTTTACTTACACGTCCTTCTTTTTATATGTTTTTTTTTATTAGATTAAAGCATTGTTGCATTCGTAACATGACAAATACGTTAAGCCATTAGTGATATCAATTGAATTTTGATTGCTTATCTTGTAAAACGTAGCATAGAAATAAAGTTACTTAAAAGAAAACAGGTGTGTTGATGACACTTAAAAAGAGACAAAATTTAAACAATTTTAGATTAACATCCATTATAAAACAACAGCTCCATAAAGTAACAGATATAGATTACACAATTTAATAGTTGGGCCGGTTGAGCATAAAAATGTATACGACACACAGGTAGTCTCGAAACTCAAAGGTGGGTCCCTTTTAGTCGTATGGAAGAAATTTAAATGCAATGACCAAAAATTAATTAAAGTTGTTAAAATTTTATGTTTTAAGTGCGCTTTTTACAAAAAATGTCGTAAAATATTTTAGGTAATAAAGTTTGTATTTTTTTTATTATTCAAAATCGGAGTCACGGAATACAAAAAAAAGCGTTTGTTAAAAATAAGCTCAATGTTTTTTTTTTCTTTATTGTTTTATGATTCCTTCCTTGCGTCTTTTGTGCTACCTTTTACGATCCCCGAAAGCTTAGCAGTCTAAAGTAAGTTTTACGAATTGCAAGAAGTGAACATACGAGCATTTTAATGGAGAACAAAATCGTGACATTAATAAATATCCCCTTAGTCTCATTTTGGGGTTATAGTAAGAGAAATTTTATGGCCTTAATATTTTATACATGCGCTTAATTTAATTTTGAAAAATTTTCGGCAATAACAAAATAACACTATACCTCTAGGTAATCCACTTTATCGAATTTCTGCACTAAACTCCCTAATTTCCTTTTGCAAAATTAATTTGTTGATCCTACCTAATGGACCTTTTTAACGCTTCAGTCAGTCGTCGGTGTATACATAATTAATTCGATAGAGAATTTTATATAAGTCCAGTCGAACGAACTATGGTATTGAGTATTGAGTTTGAAACGTTGCCACAAAATTATCGAAAAAGCTACAGCCTACAAACAGTACTATCTCTAAAATGTAGTGCTCGAATATTTTACGTTTTCACTCCAGAAGAATAACGGTTGCTGCTATTTTGACAAACGCTCTCCCATTTTCTTCAATAAAAAAACCAAATCATAGTGTTTTGGAAATTTTATCCCTGAAACTTCTCATCCAAGAGGGTTGATAATTAAATAATCTTTAATCGACAATAAATATCTGCTTAATTTGGATATTATCTCGTTTTACTAATTTAATGTCAACTTTCAGCCTCATAGTTGAATGAGTTTGCTCAAATACGAAACCAAACCATTGTGTTATCAACAAATCAAAAGTAATCCCAGTGTTACAGTTTACACTAAATTTGGAAAGCTTCCCATTCGCATTTTGATAAATTGTTTTCTTAAAAAATAATCAATTTGCTTCGTAACATTCCTTTTCTTTTTTCTAATAAATTTGGAGACAACATTAAATCTCGACATTTCTATTTATCTCGCAATGAACTCCAAATATCTTTAATTTGATGGGTAATAAAGTGCTAAAATAACATAAACAGTGCTATAAATTAGGTAGGCGTTATACAGGGTGCTTTGCTCGAATGTGCGTGGATGATATAAAATCGTTTACCGAAGCTACGCGCATCTAACAACTCGGCTTTATACGCGACTAGCATCAGTTATTCCCTTAACCGACCTAATAAGCTTTATTGCGCTCTTCCTTTTTATCCAACTGTCAGATTCAAGCTTCGAGCTGTATAGGCCCCATATTGTGTCTCATGGGGTGCTCAAACACCAACGTACGCAAGCGTCGGAAAAAAAAATGTTGCTCTTCCTAATTTAAGGATCGCTCGTTGACGCACTCAAACTGCATTACTCTCTTGCAATCATTTTTAAGGCTTTCGATCATTTGCAGAGTGAATTTTTGATCTTTTCTGAGCCTCATTCTCACTTTTGACAATCTTCTTGAGATGGTAATCAAGAAAGCTATCATTAAGAGGCAACTGGAACGTCGAGCCGGCTTATAACTGTGACTAGATGTCTCGTCAGGTTAAGTCCATTTAAGGACTTTGTAAAGAGGACCTGATCCCAAAATCCTCTAGGAGAAGGAGCAAGGCCTCTACATGTAGAGGCTGTGGAGAAGAGAACGCATCTTAAGCAGATTCACAGCTTTTACGGCACTAACACAGTACATCCTGGGCCCGAAGCCAATAGATGCACAAACTACCCATCTGAGCAGGCTTTTATGGCCTTCTTCGCGAAGACAGCACTACATAAGACCCAGTTAAGCCCATTTAAGGACTTTATAAAGAGGACCGGATCTCAAAATCCTGTCCGCAAGGCTTCTACATGTAGAGGTTGTGGAGAAGAGAACGCATCTTAAGCAGATTCACAGCTTTTACGGCACTAACACAGTACATCCTGGGCCCGAAGCCAATAGATGCACAAACTACCCATCTGAGCAGGCTTTTATGGCCTTCTTCGCGAAGACAGCACTACATAAGACCCAGTTAAGCCCATTTAAGGACTTTATAAAGAGGACCGGATCTCAAAATCCTGTCCGCAAGGCTTCTACATGTAGAGGTTGTGGAGAAGAGAACGCATCTTAAGCAGATTCACAGCTTTTACGGCACTAACACAGTACATCCTGGGCCCGAAGCCAATAGATGCACAAACTACCCATCTGAGCAGGCTTTTATGGCCTTCTTCGCGAAGACAGCACTACATAAAACCCAGTTAAGCCAATTTAAGGACTTTATAAAGAGGACCTGATCCCAAAATCCTGTCCGCAAGGCTTCTACACGTAAAGGCTGTGGAGAAGAGAACACATCTTAAGCAGATTCACAGCTTCTACGGCACTAACACAGTACATCTTGGGCCCAAAGCCAATAGATGCACAAACTACCCATCTGAGCAGGCTTTTATGGCCTTCTTCGCGAAGACAGCACTACATAAGACCCAGTTAAGCCCATTTAAGGACTTTATAAAGAGGACCTGATCCCAAAATCCTGTCCGCAAGGCTTCTAAATGTAGAGGCTGTGGAGAAGAGAACCCATCTTAAGCAGATTCACAGCTTTTACGGCACTAACACAGTGCATCCTGAGCCTGAAGCTAATAGATGCACAAACTACCCATCTGAGCAGGCTTTTATGGCCTTCTTCGCGAAGACAGCACTACATAAGACCCAGTTAAGCCCATTTAAGGACTTTATCAAGAGGTCCTGATCCCAAAATCCTGTCCGCAAGGCTTCTACATGTAAAGGCTGTGGAGAAGAGAACACATCTTAAGCAGATTCACAGCTTCTACGGCACTAACACAGTACATCTTGGGCCCGAAGCCAATAGATGCACAAACTACCCATCTGGGCAGGCTTTTATGGCCTTCTTCGCGAAGACAGCACTACATAAGACCTATGACACGAACGAGTATGTTCGGAACCCCTGGATGATAATGAAAATTAAAAAGAGCCTTTTCAGTATATAGTCAGTGGCACGAACTTGGTTGGTCATGTTACCGAACCTGTGGGCCATTCGACTTACAGTCAGAATGTTTTGAAATGTCCGCAAGTTGGTTATAAAGTCATTGGCGTTTTAATTCTTTTAACCTTTGTGAGCAGTTGTTTCTTCGGAATGCAAGCACGAAAAGGTCACAAGTTTGTTAAGCTCGCGGCGTAATTAGTTTTCGCAGGGTAGTGACATCGACATCAAGACACTTTCATGAATCGAGAAACGAGAAATAAAAAAAAACATTAACGAGTATAGAACACCCCGTATTTAATCATTTTTCTAACCTATACAATTCATTTTCTTTTAGATAGATTTCTTTATAGACATTCTCAAGTTGCCTAATAAAAAAAAAACTAACTCCATAAAGAGAAACGATAACTACGAAAAGAGCCAGTCGAACTAAAACCACATATAAATATCAAATACGTGGTAAAACTACAAACATAACATTCTCTAAATGCCAAGTTTTATTGCCGAGGTACAAAACTAGTTCCATCATATGATTAGTACAGAAGCAAATCGATCCACTTAAATCCCACCTTTTATTAATTATCGAATCGATTCCAATTTTAATAAAA
Source organism: Malthinus flaveolus (assembly GCA_950108345.1). Lineage (NCBI taxonomy): Eukaryota > Metazoa > Arthropoda > Insecta > Coleoptera > Cantharidae > Malthinus > Malthinus flaveolus. The sequence continues at coordinate 15,662,455 of OX467287.1, read as the reverse complement.
ATACAAAAAAGAATTTATTGTCGGAACCCCGATCAATTTACATCCCATTTAATCCGAAAGGATGGAATTTTTAATGCATTTTAATTAACGCGGTGTAATCGGGCAGTTTGCAGTCCACAAAAAACAACTGTAATTTGAGTTAATAAAATATTACATCTAACAGAACTCTCGGGTTTTATTTGCCAAAAAAGTCACAAAGGGACGGATATATGAAATGCAAACTGAGAAATTTGATTGTTCCTTCATATAAATGTATAAAATATACTGCCAAATTGTACTCTGTCAAATCCCATTACGTATGAATTATTTATAAGATTTACTTCTTCGACAACTGTAGGCGCAAAAAAAATATATGTGTATTCGGCAACAATTCGGTTAAATTGTTGCCATTCAATACAATATAAAGCTTTTCACCTGGATTTTGCACTTCTGAATAATAAATCTGAATTTTTATTAAAATTGAGCACTACATTTATTCGTTTTTAGTAGTGACGGCCCACCAATTTCAAAATTGAGGATTGAGGAGGTTAAAGAAAACCCGCCGAGCGGAGCGAGGCAAAGGGCACGCCGCAGGCAAAAGAGCGTGGCCTAATTTGGTTTTTGTGAAAATAGTCAAGTTGGTTTTTAATTTTAAACAACACTGTCCACTGTAAATTTTCTGTTTTTCTTTCTTCTTCTGTTTTTGGTTAGGGAGGTTGGGTCTTCCTAGTCTCCTCTGGAAAGAATCAATTTCAAAATTGAGGAGACTAAAAAACCCGCCGAGCGGAGCGAGGCAAAGGGCACGCCGCAGGCAAAAGGGGGCGTTGCCTAATTTGGTTTTTGTGAAAATAGTCAATTTGGTTTTTAATTTCATACAACACTGTCCACTGTACATTTTCTGTTTTTTCTTTCTTCTCCTGTTTTTGGTTAGGGAGGTTGGGCCTTCCTAGTCTCCTCTGGAGAGCATCAATTTCAAAATTGAGAAGACTAAAAAAGCCCGCCGAGCGGAGCGAGGCAAAGAAGAAGCAAAAGAGGGCGTGGTCTAGTTTGATTTTTGTGCAAATAGTCAAGTGGGTTTTTAATTTCAAACAACACTGTCCACTGTAAATTTTCTGTTGTTACTTTCTTCTTCTTCTGTTTTTGGTCCTCTGAAAAACAGCCACTGGTTTGTAGGTGGCGTCGTTTCGTTTGTATCTTATCTAGACTCCTAATAACTTATCCAAGTCTGCCCGCTCGCCTTTAAACCCATGTCCACTAATCTTTACATATTTATCTATAAATATTGTGCCTTCTTGTCTACATTATTTCACATTTATAGAAGTTTTGCTACTTGCCCCTTGGCTTGCCTTTCTCGTAGTACATACTTGTCTACGTTTTAATCTGCAATATACTCCCCCCTCTCCTCATTATTTACTTTTCTGTATCCCAAACTACCATCTTTGCCAAGACTGTCTTTCTGTCTCTACGACTCCCATTTGCAAGATCCTTCTATAGGCTTCACCCATGGAGCTAGGAAATAAGTGGAAGGTTTCAACACGCGAAAAACATGAAGCACCTGGGGAAGAACAAGCTGTCAGTTGAATAAAGAAGTACCGAGTAACACCCCCTTCCGTTACCGATGCGTCACTTTTAGATACTCTCAAACTAGCTTATAGCCATTCCACGTATTTTCTAGTTCCATGGCTTCACCAGTCTCTTTTCTCGGTAAGATTCTTCCAATATCTTTGGTAAACTAAGCTTGTCCAGTCAAACACGTTCTACAGCTTCCATTTTCAAAATTCTCTGTCAATCCCCTTCAGTATGCCTGTCAGTATAGATTTTCCGAGTGCACAAAACTTACTTCTTACACGTTGCAAGCAGAGACAATTTCCAGGCAGATAAGTGAGCATTTTAATGAAGACGTTTTTTAATTAGCCGACGTCCTGTGGGTATTACCTAAGGTTGTAGGTAGCGATGTGATAATTATGTAATTTATGCACGCGTTTTCGAACACGCTTTAAAGAAACGCACAAACGGTCGTCTTTTTATTCCTCCATTAATTTAAATCGCCCCTTGATGTATCCATCTGCCCGTCTGCTTCCTTCATTCCCCTTTTCGCCTCGAAAGTCCTGACTTTTTGCTTTATTTTCTGTGAATTTCAAACGTTTGCGGTTTTTACCACTCTCGCGTGTCTTTCTATCCTGAGAGGTATGTTATCGTGAAAGTTTATAATTTTTTACTCTAAAATGGAAAGGTCGCTTTCGGCTTTAAAAACCATTTAAATACGCCTCAATTCTAATTTAAACTGATAGAATGTTTTTACGACGTATTTATTTTGGTCCTTAATCTTACATTTAACCCTATACACCCCGACACCCGTATCTGTTTATTAAGTTCTTCATTTTGTGTAGATAACCTCACAAAGTCGATTAAAACGAAGACTCGAATCGATTCGAGCAATATCCCCGTATATAAAAAAATTTTAATTTCGTAAGGGTTTAAGGTTTTTAAACACAAGAAAATTGTAATTGAAGTAGCGTCGGTAAGGCCGTCTAAATTTCCCCTCTTTAATCATTTTCTCATTACAAATTACTGACAGACGCAAAATTAATAACAACCAATCCTAAACTTGTCACTCGATTCATTAAATTCAAACTTCTCTTGAGCAGTTTTAATTTTGTTATTTCAATACGACGAAATTTTTATAAATCGAAAAATAATACGACTGGAAATTGGATAAAATTTGGAACAAGTGCGAAAATTAAAATTAGTTTCAATAAACAAATGAAAACTTTACGTAATATCTAACTGATCTCCATTTAATGAAGTTTAAAGTATAACCCGATCCCACTATAAAGGAAGAGGAAGGGCTGGAAGTAATAAAATCAATATTTTAGGAATTATCTTACGAAATTAATTCTAGAAATTTTTAAGGTTGCGTAAATCGATTCGTTTTGATACAAAAATTTAGAAAGAAGCACAAGCAAGAACCTCACTCGCGCACTCGCTCGCTGACTCAAAGAGGGACCCTTTGGATTTTCACTCAAAAATCATCAATTAGCGGTGGAATAAAAAAAATAGTTTAGTACGATAAAATATGACTTTCAGAGTCCAAAAGAGTAAAAATATACAAAGTGTTCCATTTGAAAGGCTGATGGATCCTGAAATTTCAAATTGATATTTTGAAAGGTAAAAAAGTAATAATGGCGATCCAGATTACCTGATTAGGTCTACGCACCCGGTATAATAGTCCGCACTCGGTACAGTATTTGTAGAGCAAAAGTTTTATACGAAAAGCTTCCGTGCAAAACGAGCGTACGTTTATTTTTTGATATATTACAAAAAAATAACTGTAAGAAAACTATAAATTAAATTTCTGAATGATAAATAGTTAATATAATATTTCATAAAACTTGTTGTAAATGTAAAAGTGCAGGTGAGAAAAATGAAGTATGGGAATTGGTGTCAAAGGTTTTTCTATTTTAAAAATGGAGATCTATAAATCATCTAAATGGGTTTAATAAAATAATTTAACTTTTTGTATCAGCGAAGCGTTTAGGGTGATGGGTCTTTCGAGTTGATGGGTATCGATATATCGTACATAAGACGCTATTTATTGCTATAAATTCGATGTGCATTTTCGATTTGTCGAGGCCTTCTTGATAGTTCGCTCATATAGCCATTGTAGGCACGCCAGGATTAGGCTACCGATTTTAGAAAGGCCTTCTCTCGGCAAAGTGGACATAGTTGGCCATTGATGGCGTCTTTTGACACCATCTCAATCGTCGTCTGGGGATCGGCTGAGCAAATTTTACTCTATTACAAGTCTCATTCATCGAGGATTAAATGTGGAGTAACTTAGGACTCTATACGGGAGACACGCGGGTCGTCATTCCAGTTTTCCCATTGTTGAGAAGACTAACAATAGAGTGACTGACCTAGACGCTTTAAACAGAAGCAACCATTGAAACTATCGGTAAGGGCGAATCACTTTTCAATATAAATTCAATTTTTCGTGGTAGAAGTAGGATGACGATAATGGTAGCCTGCTCTTGAGCAAACATGAAATAATGAAATAGCTGTTTTTCACAACTGAGAAGCTTCTGAAGAAAATTGAATTAAAAATCCAAACAAATTCTATTTTGTCTCGTTAAATGAAAAGAGTAGACTTTTATTAGGCATTAATGTTGAAATAAAAAGATTTAAAAGTTTGAATTCTCCACAGTGTAGTTATTTTGGTACCTCCCATCTGTCTATTTGAAAACTTTGCAAAACTCCAATCGTTCTCAAAAGTATTCATCGAATAACACTTTAGAAAAGCGTACTAAAATTTAGTTGGATGTTCGGCAATTACTTTTATCCATGATTCTTGCATCTTGTTATCCAACTTCTTACTAAGTTGTCGAATGTCTTTTATTGGCTTGTACGTCGATACTGTATCAGACATTTCGTGTTGGGCTATATCTTCGTTGTTTCGAAATAAATTAAAAGCGATTTTCAACAGAGAGATACTTTTGAAGCTACTAAACCTTATTAAAATTTACAACAGCTGAAACGAGCCAGCCAGTTCACGATTTTGACAATAATTGAAGCATAAAATAAATTCTTTTAACTCGGAAATTAAACTTAAAAGAATAATTTGCTCGAGCATCTGGGACTCAAGTTTGAAATTTTATTTCAAATTAAACGGCCACTCTTTTAAATCGCTTAAATATTTAATTTAACAAAAAAGGCCAACAATTTCGTCAGGAAGTTTCAAGACACGCCACTGATGCTTTTAATGCGTGCTTAAATTATTACGGATTATTTTTTTGAATAAATGAAATAGTCGAATGATTATCTATTGTTAGAAAATTTTGAGCTTCCGCCTACAATCTTGTCAAAGTTTGGGGATTAAGTATTTAATCATTCCTTTTTAAAATAGAACCACACCACTCAAATCCTATTTACTTTAATTTAAAAACTATAATTTTCAATTAAAAATTTGAATACATTTAAATAATACCCTCCAGTTGTAATTTGACTATACTTATAAAAGCGCTGTGAGAGGGGCGGAGGAGTACTTCAAATTCTTAGACTTCAATCAAAATATTTCATTAACACAATGTGAAACGCCCTGTAAAATACCCACTACCCAGACCAGCGACCAATATTTGCTACCGATAGTGTCCCGAGACAAATTTCTACTGCCATCGCGATATTAAGTTATTGGCTAGCTTCTACTACCCATCCATAGGGGTGGGGTAGAGACTGAAGACACTAGATAGACTGTAAACTGTAAATCAACGTCTAATCACCTCAACCAAATTGTAACTTCTAATAGCGACCCATCATGAGCCAGTTCGCCACAAATCGACGAAGCGCTTATTTCAGGCAGTCAGTTCTCTGTAGGGCAGCTCTTGGGGGATTCAGTACATACTTAAGCTCAAAGATAACGATGATGAATGTATCTAGTGGAGAACAGGATCATCCGGAGCTGTCCCAAGTGGATCCAATATAGAGGGGAATATGCACCGAAACAGTGATTGAGAAAAAAACTTGAGAGTGAAGTGGAGCATAGTACGCGGTTGGGCGAGAGATGTGCTGAAAGCCCAAGCGGAAGGGGAGTCCAGACATCAGGAGGTGATCAAGACAAGTGGCAGAAGGAGGGCGCAAAAATTGATATTTGCCCTACGGCTGACCGAAAAATGTCTGATCGGAGTACTTACCAGTCCACCACAAACGAAGAAAGAGAGGAGAAAGGTTTAGTTGGTGGGTGCCTCGGCAAAATTCCCAGATGAGTCCAACACACCCCTCGGTGTAGATTTAGTCGAGAAAGTTCATGAAGGATTTTTCAACCTCTACATCTACAAAAACATCTTCTTTAGAGTGAGTTGACCAAACTTCGCTAAACCCTAGTTCTATTGACCACCAGTTCACGTCAAACCGTGCTATTTAAAAGTTTTCGTGATTTCACACTTAAACAAACTAGAATTCGACCATAAACTAGTTTGGAACAACACCATTTAAGTAGTAAACAGTTAGTTCTTTGTAGAGCACCTCTTCTAGGGGTTCCAGAACATACTTATTTCAATAAATAAAGTAAATGATAACGAATGTATACTGTGGAGAACAGGAGCATCCGGAGCATACTTCTTCTACTCCCCCAAGTAGACCCAACAGAGTGTAAGTGCCTGCAGGAAACGGGGGGGGGGGGAGGGGGGGTTGGACATGCACCGAAATAGTGGTCGAGAAAATGCTTGAGAGTGTACTGGAACACGGTTGGGTGAGGGATGTGTCGAAAGCTAAAGTGAAAGAGAAGCCCAGATATCCAAAGGTGATCGAAACAAGCAGCGAAGCGGAAATAGACGTGGAGTAAACAACTAGCACATGTTCGTACTCCAGGAGGAGGACACAAAGATTGATATTTTCCTCACGGTTGTCTGTTCGACGTACCAGTCCGCCACAAACAAAAGAAGAGAGATGGGGAGTTTAGTTGGTAGGTGTCTGAACAAAATTCCCAGATGAGTCCAACGCATCTCTCGAGTAGATCTAAGTCGAGGAGGTCCATAACGGAGTCCTCGGCCTCTATAAAAAACTCTTTTAGGACGAGTTGTACCAAACTTCGTTGAACCGTAGTTCTATTGACCATCAGTTCACGTTAATGCCGTTTTCGTGACTGGGCACTTGAACAGACTACAGTTCGACCGTAAACTGGTTTGGAACAATGCCATTTGAGCAGTAAACTACAGATCACCATGATCTTACATTGAACGTCGTTGATATACAGTTTGTCTCACATTGTCTGGACTATTCCACTAAGGGCCGTAAACACTTATTAATAGCTTCTTTAGAAATACGGTAGTAGGTAACGGTTTTTAAAACGGGCATTTTTTTACGAAAAAAACCATCATCAGGAAAATAGACATTTAAACTTTGACTTTGCTCTGATTATTTATTTTATTCCGCCTCATTTGTAACGATAACTAATAGAGGAACTTGATAATTAATTATCGCAATTATTAATTATGACAGTCACATGTACGTACTGTTGATAAATTTTAAATATTAGTAATAAAAGCTTTTAAAATTCACGATGGGGAGATGCGGAAAACTGAGAATGAAATCGTAGATTCGAAACATACATATTCAATAATACCATAGGGGTTGTTTGTATAAAGTAGGGTCTTTTAAAAAGCCCTAACGATGATCGATTACATATTTATTGCCTTTCAGCTTTAAATCTATTTTTGTATTTTAATTAAAATAATAGTTCCATTAACTTTAATGTCACCATCACAATTGATAAGTATAAATTAACCCAAATTAAAAAAATTAGGTCGCTCATTAACTAATCGCTAAATAAATAATTTAAAAAAAACTTACCACTAATATTTTGTTTATTTCCATTGACGTTATTTGAAAACCCCGCTAATTTCTTCCATCCTTTACGACTCCAAAAACTTTTGGACGGTGTTATGTTTGACGTCGCACCTTTATTTGCGGCACTTTTGTTTTTATCTGGTCCTCTTCTTAAACTACCGGCAGCACTTCTATAACTAGCACCACTAGAACTACCACTAAAACCACTATCTAAATCCACCGGCGGAACGGGGGATAAAAGTTCGTCCGTAGGTCCTACACTCAATAAATCCGCTAGCTGGTCGTCAGTTTCTCTATCCGTATCGTCGCTACCTTCACGCGAATTTGGCATTAGCATGGCTTCTACAGATAAATTTAGTTCGCCTAAAACGCGACGATGGCCAGATTGTACCCTACGCACCTCTTCTTCAACTAGACTTTGGTTGAGCGAAATTATCGACTGCTGGTGTTGTTGGGCAGCGTGCATTCTAGCTCTGGTTAAATCGCTTATTTCCTCGTATATATTTTCTTCGGTTCCATAACGCGTTAAGTAGGTGTGCTTGGTTTTGTACGTACCTTCTCTGTAGGATCCGTCTCGGCTTCCACCTGGGTACCTATGAGGTACATTCGTGTGTTTTTTAGGTGGGCCCGGTTCGTAATAAGCGTACGAATAGTCGTTGGGTATATCCCAGGCGATTTCGTGGGGTTGTCTTGCACTAGAAGGTCCCGGTATGCTTAATATATGATCCTCCGACATTCTGCCGTCTACTGGATGAGGTGGCGGATGTTTAGGAGGTGGCGGAAAATATAAGAGTGGGCGACGTACGTGCGATGATATTATGTGATGAGGCAAGCAGCGTCTCGTAAATATTTCTCTCGACGTCGACGGCGAGTTCGTGGGCTCTTCTCTTTGACGAGCCGACTGCAGATGTTCCATTGCACATTTTGGTGGTGGTTGGCGTGGATCGTGCCACATTTACCTGAAATTAATAGCAATGTATCAGCTGCTCGAATGGATTTACATAAATGATTTACTGCAAATTACTCTTTTTGCGTAATAAACTCAAAGAGGTTTACTTAACAGATCTAAAAAATTTTAGAACGCAAGTAAAAATTTTAGCATAATAATAAGTCTCTTCAAAAGGCTTCTCGGGAGTTAAGAGCCGTAAATAAAAAAAGTTCGAGTTGATCGGCTTTTTCCAAAGTTTTCAATCCTATTGATTTATAACATGATTTCGAGTCGAATCACGAAAATTTATTGTCGTAACTCCTTCCTATACAGTCGTTTATTTGAATCACAACTTGTGATCAAATTTGCCTTTGGAAACTTGTATAACCGAAGTTTTAACTGCTAACATTTACCAATCTATGTACACTAATTAAAACTTACGTCCGGAACTATTTCCATGTTTAGTAATTACGTTTAAAGGAAAACTGCGATTTACAACAAATTGGCGAATTTAATTTACGTCTACCGACAGCTGACAAATGGTCGTTAAAAAGAAAAAAGTTAAGATAATGTAAATCTGAATACAGACTAAAAAATGTAATTTTCAACCCCCACTTCGATTGCGGTTACGTTTACGTGGCGTCGGGAATTCCTTATACCGAATTTGAGAGGCTCACTCTGTTCGTGAGTCTTTAGGGCCAGTCTAGAAGACTCGCGCCACCAACAATCGGCCGATTATAATGGCGTGGTACAGCACAAATAAATCACACTATTAGAAAAATAGCTATTTCATTCAATTTAGGCTACTCGCGTTTAAAAAATAATTTATCGGCCCCGGTAATAAAATTATTAAAAAGGCTTTAATAAAAATTATATAACAAAGAACAACCTTCATCGGTTGGCCATAGATTTTTGATAGTTTAATTGCATAATTCAATCTTTTATACTCACAGAAATATAAATCACAAAATTAACCGTTTTAAAATGACTAAGTGATTTTTTTGTTAATCGACCGTAGAAGAGTAGAATTTAAAAAAAATTACTAATATGCATAACTATACGAAGGAGGGACTCCGACACTCTCTTTTCAGATGATTTCAATCGTTAAATATGTTGTTGTGAGAACTTTCATTTGCGACTTATGATAAGAATCAAAAATGCTGCACCTATTGTGTGTAATTTTAAGGTTACGCATTGTTCAAACACCTGATCACTCCTTTGTTCCTTAATCTAAAAATATTGTCTCAACTTTTGAATATTAGCTCTTAATAAATGAGTAATTCAGGTCAGGTATTTTTTTTATCGTGCGCGGTGCCGAATTTATTCACGTGAAAAACAAGTTTTGTGTGTCGGAGAGACCGCGAATAAAAAAAAAAGACACTCGGCGTGATGTACGGTAAAGGTTTAAATAATTTTGTTGTAAAAGTTGTAAAACACAACTGTCTTCATCCTGTTATGTAATAAAAACATTACATTATAAAAATCCCATAACATACATTCGGTAAACAACTTGATAACGACGTTGTGATTTCGTTACGAATCGTGGGATTATTATTTCTACTTATCTTTCGGTCCTTCGAGCCGGATGAATAACAAAATAAACTGTAATTAAGATCTTACGTTTACGTAAATAAATTCTAAATTCCCAAACAAAACAGTTTTATTTAAGGTGATCTGTAAAATCAATTACAAGAAGAGCTTTACGGATTTCAACATTTTGTCTTTAAAAAAGAATTTGTCGAAACAAATTGTTTACAAATGTTAAGAAATGTACGACATGATAGATTCGGTTTTAATAAATTAAATAAAAAAATTGAAATAATTATAGTTCCGATGGTAAAAATGGGAAAGAAACCACCAATAAATAGTTGGTGTTTTCTTTAAAGCTCTCTTCAAAAGGTAAGTAGATCAAGACGCTCTTGATTTATTATCTTTTAACATCAAAGTGGCCGTTAAAAATGGGATATAGAAGAGTTCTTTAGTGCTAGTGCATCTATCTCCTATCACGATAATTACAGCCTTTAATCAGTCATTATAGTCCAAGTTTACCTAAACTTTACGAAAACGTCGAGAATAAAATTTTTGTTTCTGCTCATAGGAAGGGCGCTCTAGGAGGTTAACGTTTCCAAATTTTATAGCGAGAAGGGAAGAAGTTGACGAAAATTCGGCGTATATTTAAAATCTAACACAAAAATTCAATATTTTGATGTATAAATTTTTCGTATCGCTTTGGTTTAGTTCGACTCTCAAACACTCACCCTTCTGTAACTAAACTGTTCGTTTGACCGAAAAAATCTAAAACGACGTAATTTGTAGGAAATTTAATTTACTTTAGTTTTCTATAGATACACATTTTTCTAAAAGTGCGTAGTTTTTGAGTTTAAGCGATAAACCCAAAAGAACAGTTTTTTGCCGATTTTTGAATTTTTCCCACTTTAACGCGCTCTAGCAACTAAACTGTTCGTTTGCCGAAAAAATCTAAAAAGACGTAGTTTGTAGAAAATTTAATTTACTTTAGTTTTCTATAGATACACATTTTTCTAAAAGTGCGTAGTTTTTGAGTTATAACCGATAAACCCAAAAGAACAGTTTTTCGCCGATTTTTGAATTTTTCCCACTTTAACGCGCTCTAGCATCTAAACTGTTCGTTTGACGAAAAAATCTAAAAAGACGTAATTTGTAGGAAATTTAAATTACTTTAGTTTTCTATACATACACATTTCTCTAAAAGTGCGCAGTTTTCGAGTTATAAGCGATAAACTCAAAAGAACAGTTTTAAGCCAATTTTGGAATTTTTCTCAAACTAACGCGCTCTAGCAACTAAACTGTTCGTTTGACGAAAAAATCTAAAAAGACGTAATTTGTAGAAAATTTAATTTACTTTAATTTTCTATAGATATAAATTTTTCTAAAAATGCGTAGATTTCGAGTTATAAGCGATAAACCCAAAAAACAGGATTGGCAGATTTTTGAATTTTTCCCACTTTAACGCGCTCTAGCAACTAAACTGTTCGTTTGACGGACAAATCTAAAAATACGTAATTTGTAGGAAATTTAATTTACTTTAGTTTTCTATAGACACACATTTATTGAAAAGTGCGTAGTTTTTGAGTTATAAGCGATAAACCCAAAAGAACAGTTTTAGGCCTATTTTGAAATTTTTCTCCAACTTTAACGCGCTCTAGCAACTAAACTGTTCGTTTGACGAAAAATTCTAAAACAACGGAATATGTAGAAAATTTAATTTACTTTAGTTTTCTATACATATACATTTCTCTAAAAGTGCGTAGTTTTCGAGTTATAAGCGATAAACTCAAAAGAACAGTTTGGGGCAAATTTGGAAATTTTTCTTAAACTTTAACGCGCTCTACCAACTAAACTGTTCGTTTGACAAAAAAATCTAAAAAGACGTAATTTGTAGGAAATTTAATTTACTTTAGTTTTCTATAGATACACATTTTTCTGAAAGTGCGTAGTTTTTGAGTTATAAGCGATAAACCCAAAAGAAAAGTTTTGGCCGATTTTGGAATTTTTCTCAAAATTTAACGCGCTCTAGCGCCTAAACCGTTTGTGTGAGGAAAAAAGCTAAGAGACATAGTTTATAGAAAATTTGATGTGGCAACTTTGGAGTGGCATCGTTAGAATTTTGTACTGTATCGTTCAGGAAAAGTACACACTGCCTCCCGAACTATTCTATTTGGAGGAACTTTCATAACTTATAAGTAACTCTGTTGGGTTTGTCACTGCCTTGCGAGGAAGACCGGCATGCAACATCGAGAACGTTTACAAATAACCGTTTTCATTTTCCACTCGAATAGGTATTAAAAAGCTATTTTTCTCCAAAGGCATCCTTTTCACGCATCATTAGTTTCCATACTTGATGTTGTTGGGTGTTTATACAAATTTAAAACACCTTTTAAGTACATATAAAAGTTTAATCAAGTCGAAACAAATACATAATGTTGTAATTTAATAGATCGGTCCCATTTATTTAACCACTAAAAAGACAACAATCCCAACTAATCATGTAGATACAACCAATAAATATGTGTTGGTCGAGATTGTTTACGCACAGATGAATCGAGTTGAGTAGACACAACATAAAGTGGTGTCAATTGGTTACGACCTCATGGGTATGGATTATTTTAAATTTTAACAGCTGGGTTTAGTTCCCATAATTTTATCCAACGTACACTTACATAAATATTACGCGACGTAAATGTAATATCCATTCACTTATAAGTAATTTAGCATGCAATAAAAATTATTCCAAATTATTTTTATTCGATACCATAAGTATTACGATGGAGCATGTATCGAACAGATATATAAAAAACATAACTAACGAGTATAAATAATTCATAAAATTCACGACCTGTTTCACAACGAACCGAGACATGTAAAGTGAATTAAATTATGAATTTTATCGACATTTCGCTCCAACTTATAATCAAAGTCGTCAAGTTAGTGATACATAAAATAATCTCCGAGGGAATAAAAAGCTCGAAATGGATAAAGTACCTACTTCCAAAAAACATATTTATACATATTACACACACTGTATCGTTACGTTAAAAATAAATGGTAATGTTCGACAAACATGCAACGAGTAAAAAGAAGCGTTTTCTTTACAGATCGGGAATACGAGGTTTAAGATTTCAAAATTCCAATAGAGTAGTATTACTTGTAAAGGTCTTTTATTTATTTCCAACGTCGACTTTCAGTCGAAGATCAAAACTTTGCTCTAAACTAACAAAATTCGCATTTCGTATTCTCGAATGGCGGTTTTCTACTTTTTTTTATTGGCGTGAGAAATCTCATTTATTATTATCCTTGTCACATAGAAAACTCGGCAGGTTTCGAAGATATCGACATATCGACATCCAAGATACTGAAAGGGCCCAATGGCAGCCCCGTAAGGCAAGACCGAGTCCAGTACATAGATAAATATGGCAGATTCCGAAAGGATCAACTGTAGACAAGGAGTAGAAGACGAGAAGATTGGATTTCCAAATGATATATATAGATGCTATAAGCATCTATATAACCCAACAGCCACGCGGAAATCTTACTTCCAGAGTAGCCTTACTCTGGAAGACGAAACTGTAGATAAATCCGCAGTTGGCATCTCAAAGACACTCAAAAAATTATACAGGTACCTGAAAAATTGTAGATGATGAGTGCAGAAGAAACTAATATGACCGAGTTGTAGATATCTCATTGTCAGTGCTTGTCCTGTACGCTCCAGTTATTGTATGGCAAAGCCACTGTTTGAGTCCATCGAAGAATATTTTTTGAAAGGCGACGAGTTGCTGATGCCCAAGAGCAGTAACAAGCGCGCCTACACGTACAAAGAGATTATTGAAAAATAAAACGCTCAATCTCCATCCACATAATACATCTTTGCTTTAAATCAAGATAATTTTAGTTACCCAACAGTGTGTAATCGTCTAATGAGTATCTCTTCAAGATTTCAATTTCCAAATTAATCTTCGAGCGCAACATGGGCATGTTTTCTTTCTCTCTCTTATTAGTTAGTTGTCGGAATTATCTTTGGGCTTTCGGACTCAAATTTAAAATGTTAATTAGCAATCGAATTGCTTTACTTCTTTTAATTAACTACCGTTATTGACAATTAAGTTCTCGTTACCAACAGTCGGTCGAATTATTCCAAATACGTTTTAAAGCAATAAAATGTAAGATAACAATCTAAATATTTAAAACACGTAAGAATTTTTAAAAGACAAGGTTGTGTTTTTCAATTCGTTCAGTGAACTTGTTCTTTTTACAAGAGCTGATGACGGTGATATGTAACATTAATTGGATTTTTTTTATCATAGTTCGAAGATTTACGAAGATTAATTTTAAATTGACAAATATTAATGGTATTTGAATAGGTGTTTTACTATTTGGTTTCGCTCTTGCCTGCCTTCTAAGTGATGAGCCATTGTAGCGTTTAAACAAAAAAAACACAATAAATTGAATGTGCACAGTACTAGAAATACGGTAGGTAAAAGTATCGACGTCCTGCTGATCGATTCTTTACTATTTACTTGAATTAGCTTGTGGTTAGAAAGTAAATAGTCAGAGAGGCAGCCAGAACTTTTACTAACCGATAGATTTTTAACGCAGGCTGAAAGAATATTGCAAATTTCGCTTATAACTCGAAAAGTACGTACTTTATGAGAAAAGTGCTTCTATGTGAATATAAACTACATCAAATTTCCTACAAATTATGTCTCGTATGTTTTCTTCATATGACCAACGGTTTAGGCACTAGAGCGCGTTAAAGTTTGACAACAATTCCAAAATCGGCCTAAAAATGTTTTATAGCTCATAACTCTAAAACTAAGCACTTTTAGAGAAAGGTGTTCCTGTAGAAAACCAAAGTACATTCAGTTTCCTACAAATTATGTCTCTTAGATTTCTTTCGTCAAAAGAAACAGTTTAGGTGTTAGAGCGCGTTGAAGTTTAGAGTATATCGACGTAACGTATTCTGAGAGGCGCTGTGCAAATAATTACTTACTAAAATACTAAATTTTTGACGATGGCGATATAGGGTTAAAGATCATTGAAAAGAAGTACTAAAACCGGCGATATGCCATTCCTAAGTGGTAGCACAAATTTGGGCGCGGTTCGAGAAGGGTGAATTTTCCTCTTTTTTAAGTTTTTCGCTTATAATTTCAAAACAACACACTTTTTGGAGAAAGTAAACTAAATAAAATTTACTACAAATAATACCTAGAACGTTTCTTTCCTCAGACAAATGGTTTAGGCGCTAGAGCGCGTTAAAGTTTCACAAAAGTTCCAAAATCTGTCAATAAACTCTTTTTTTTGTGTATCGCTTATAACACAAAAACTACGCGTTTTATGAGCAAAATGCTTTTATATGAAAATGAACTACATTGAATTTTCTATACATTAGTTATCTTAGTTTCTTTCTCAGACAAGCGCTTTAGACGCTAGAGCGCGTTAAAGTTTTACAAAAACTCCAAAATCTGACAAAAATATTTTTTTAGATACTTTTTTGTTTATCGCTTATAACTTGAAAACTACGCATTTTATGAGCAAAATGCTTTTATATGAAAATGAACTACATCGAATTTTCTACAAATTAATTATCTTAGTTTCTTTCCCTCAGACAAGCGGTTTAGACGCTAGAGCGCGTTAAAGTTTTACAAAAACTCCAAAATCTGACAAAAATATTTTTTTAGATACTTTTTTGTTTATCGCTTATAACTTGAAAACTACGCATTTTATGGGCAAATGCTTTTATATGAAAATGAACTACATCGAATTTTCTACACATTAGTTATCTTAGTTTCTTTCCCTCAGACAAGCGGTTTAGACGCTAGAGCGTGTTAAAGTTTTACAAAAACTCCAAAATCTGACAAAAATATTTTTTTAGATACTTTTTTGTTTATCGCTTATAACTTGAAAACTACGCATTTTATGAGCAAAATGCTTTTATATGAAAATGAACTACATCGAATTTTCTACAAATTAATTATCTTAGTTTCTTTCCCTCAGACAAGCGGTTTAGACGCTAGAGCGCGTTAAAGTTTTACAAAAACTCCAAAATCTGACAAAAATATTTTTTTAGATACTTTTTTGTTTATCGCTTATAACTTGAAAACTACGCATTTTATGAGCAAAATGCTTTTATATGAAAATGAACTACATCGAATTTTCTACAAATTAGTTATCTTAGTTTCTTTCTCAGACAAGCGGTTTAGACGCTAGAGCGCGTTAAAGTTTTACAAAAATACTTTTTATAGATACTTTTTTGTTTATCGCTTATAACTCTAAAACTACGCATTTTATGAAAAAAATGCTTTTATATAAAAATGAACTACATCGAATTTTCTACAAATTAGTTATCTTAGGATTGGTTTTACCACCTCTAGTCCACCGCGCTCGACCATTAGTCGAAGCTCGACTAAAAGTTGAAAGCATCTTTTCGGTTTTACAATCGATAGTCAACGAAAAAAATGACGTCCAACTTTTAGTTGTATTGACTAGCAGATATTCTGCTTGTCAAGCACCAAAAGTGCTAGTCTGTTTGCTTTATTTTTATACCGCCAGGGCACCAGGAGAAATATAACAAAAGAATAAATACCAAAAAATTTTAAAATAAATATGTTTACCTTTTTTTTGTTACAAAATTTTTAAGTTGCCTTTTTTTAAGCTTTTCCCCTGTTCGTTATTATTTTTTTACGTTATTTTTTATTTTCCTTACTCATTTATTACGTAACCTTTTTTTTAAATATACAGTGCTTGATTGTGCGTATGCAACATACGAAAAAAGTGCAGGTGTACTAATGTAATTTTACAAAAATGTAATTTTACAAATCACACGTCAAAGTATTAAATCTACAGATGTAAAATAGCACGTGTAATTTAAAAAAATAATAAGTACAAGCACAGGTAGATAACGGATAACAGGTAACCAAAGTAAGGGCAAGGTTATGACTGACCCTGGCGCTATTGTGTATTCGCATTGTATTTAGGATGTTACTATACATTTCTTTGGTACCAGAAACAACTCGTTTGTTAAAGTGACTAGAGGATTCAAAACGATTGTAAAACCCATTGTCGCTTACAACTAATGGTCGACGTGGACTAATAGTCACTTCGACTATTAGTCGAGAACACAAATGTAAAACCGCTCCTTAGTTTCTTTCTCAGACAAGCGGTTTAGACGCTAGAGCGCGTTAAAGTTTTACAAAAATACTTTTTATAGATACTTTTTTGTTTATCGCTTATAACTCTAAAACTACGCATTTTATGAGCAAAATGCTTTTATATGAAAATGAACTACATCGAATTTTCTACAAATTAATTATCTTAGTTTCTTTCCCTCAGACAAGCGGTTTAGACGCTAGAGCGCGTTAAAGTTTTACAAAAACTCCAAAATCTGACAAAAATATTTTTTTAGATACTTTTTTGTTTATCGCTTATAACTTGAAAACTACGCATTTTATGAGCAAAATGCTTTTATATGAAAATGAACTACATCGAATTTTCTACAAATTAGTTATCTTAGTTTCTTTCTCAGACAAGCGGTTTAGACGCTAGAGCGCGTTAAAGTTTTACAAAAATACTTTTTATAGATACTTTTTTGTTTATCGCTTATAACTCTAAAACTACGCATTTTATGAAAAAAAATGCTTTTATATAAAAATGAACTACATCGAATTTTCTACACATTAATTATCTTAGTTTCTTTCCCTCAGACAAGCGGTTTAGACGCTAGAGCGCTTTAAAGTTTTACAAAAACTCCAAAATCTGACAAAAATATTTTTTTAGATACTTTTTTGTTTATCGCTTATAACTTGAAAACTACGCATTTTATGGGCAAATGCTTTTATATGAAAATGAACTACATCGAATTTTCTACACATTAGTTATCTTAGTTTCTTTCCCTCAGACAAGCGGTTTAGACGCTAGAGCGTGTTAAAGTTTTACAAAAACTCCAAAATCTGACAAAAATATTTTTTTAGATACTTTTTTGTTTATCGCTTATAACTTGAAAACTACGCATTTTATGAGCAAAATGCTTTTATATGAAAATGAACTACATCGAATTTTCTACAAATTAATTATCTTAGTTTCTTTCCCTCAGACAAGCGGTTTAGACGCTAGAGCGCGTTAAAGTTTTACAAAAACTCCAAAATCTGACAAAAATATTTTTTTAGATACTTTTTTGTTTATCGCTTATAACTTGAAAACTACGCATTTTATGAGCAAAATGCTTTTATATGAAAATGAACTACATCGAATTTTCTACAAATTAGTTATCTTAGTTTCTTTCTCAGACAAGCGGTTTAGACGCTAGAGCGCGTTAAAGTTTTACAAAAATACTTTTTATAGATACTTTTTTGTTTATCGCTTATAACTCTAAAACTACGCATTTTATGAAAAAAATGCTTTTATATAAAAATGAACTACATCGAATTTTCTACAAATTAGTTATCTTAGGATTGGTTTTACCACCTCTAGTCCACCGCGCTCGACCATTAGTCGAAGCTCGACTAAAAGTTGAAAGCATCTTTTCGGTTTTACAATCGATAGTCAACGAAAAAAATGACGTCCAACTTTTAGTTGTATTGACTAGCAGATATTCTGCTTGTCAAGCACCAAAAGTGCTAGTCTGTTTGCTTTATTTTTATACCGCCAGGGCACCAGGAGAAATATAACAAAAGAATAAATACCAAAAAATTTTAAAATAAATATGTTTACCTTTTTTTTGTTACAAAATTTTTAAGTTGCCTTTTTTTAAGCTTTTCCCCTGTTCGTTATTATTTTTTTACGTTATTTTTTATTTTCCTTACTCATTTATTACGTAACCTTTTTTTTAAATATACAGTGCTTGATTGTGCGTATGCAACATACGAAAAAAGTGCAGGTGTACTAATGTAATTTTACAAAAATGTAATTTTACAAATCACACGTCAAAGTATTAAATCTACAGATGTAAAATAGCACGTGTAATTTAAAAAAATAATAAGTACAAGCACAGGTAGATAACGGATAACAGGTAACCAAAGTAAGGGCAAGGTTATGACTGACCCTGGCGCTATTGTGTATTCGCATTGTATTTAGGATGTTACTATACATTTCTTTGGTACCAGAAACAACTCGTTTGTTAAAGTGACTAGAGGATTCAAAACGATTGTAAAACCCATTGTCGCTTACAACTAATGGTCGACGTGGACTAATAGTCACTTCGACTATTAGTCGAGAACACAAATGTAAAACCGCTCCTTAGTTTCTTTCTCAGACAAGCGGTTTAGACGCTAGAGCGCGTTAAAGTTTTACAAAAATACTTTTTATAGATACTTTTTTGTTTATCGCTTATAACTCTAAAACTACGCATTTTATGAGCAAAATGCTTTTATATGAAAATGAACTACATCGAATTTTCTACAAATTAATTATCTTAGTTTCTTTCCCTCAGACAAGCGGTTTAGACGCTAGAGCGCGTTAAAGTTTTACAAAAACTCCAAAATCTGACAAAAATATTTTTTTAGATACTTTTTTGTTTATCGCTTATAACTTGAAAACTACGCATTTTATGAGCAAAATGCTTTTATATGAAAATGAACTACATCGAATTTTCTACAAATTAGTTATCTTAGTTTCTTTCTCAGACAAGCGGTTTAGACGCTAGAGCGCGTTAAAGTTTTACAAAAATACTTTTTATAGATACTTTTTTGTTTATCGCTTATAACTCTAAAACTACGCATTTTATGAAAAAAAATGCTTTTATATAAAAATGAACTACATCGAATTTTCTACACATTAATTATCTTAGTTTCTTTCCCTCAGACAAGCGGTTTAGACGCTAGAGCGCTTTAAAGTTTTACAAAAACTCCAAAATCTGACAAAAATATTTTTTTAGATACTTTTTTGTTTATCGCTTATAACTTGAAAACTACGCATTTTATGGGCAAATGCTTTTATATGAAAATGAACTACATCGAATTTTCTACACATTAGTTATCTTAGTTTCTTTCCCTCAGACAAGCGGTTTAGACGCTAGAGCGTGTTAAAGTTTTACAAAAATTCCAAAATCTGACAAAAATACTTTTTTTAGATACTTACTGAAAAACTGTTTTGTGTTTATCGCTTATAACTAGAAAACTACGCATTTTATGATAAAAATGTTTTATATAAAAATGAGCTACATCGAATTTTCTACACATTAGTTCTCTGAACTTTTTTCCTCAGAGAAGCAGTTAAAGTTTTACAGAAGTTCCAAAATCTGCCAAAAAAACTGTTTTTTTGTTTATCGTTTATAACTCAAAAACTACGCTAGTTATGAGAAAACTGTTCTTATAAAAAACAAAGTACATTCAATTTCCTACAAATTATGTCTCTTAGATTTTGTCCTCCAAATAACGGTTTAGGTGCTGGAGCGCGTCGAAGTTTAAGTTAACGGAAGAGTTTCGGCTATCCTTCCCGAAGTATTTTCTTATTCCACAAAATCTCTTTCTAGACTACATGGCCTGCTCGGCTCGGCTGTAGCTTACTTCTAACATTTTTTTAAACTAAAATTGAACGAATAATTTTTCCTGTAAAATGAGAAACGAGAAGCTAGCAGAATTGCGGCAATAATGGTTTGCAAAATAACCTATAATAGAATAAAAGAGTGGTTAGTTTTCTTGTTCAAACGATTTTCAATCGTGATCGTATAAAGACGGCGAAATAGAAAATTTTCAAACAGCGTAAAGCGTTTTGTTGAAATATTGAAGTTTATAAAAGAAGCTAGCAAAAACAACGACTCCACAATGTATCGCTACTCCAGTGACTTTAATCATATTCAGTTTTCTATGTAAATAAAAGTAGCATATCATCTAATATTCATAAACTCACATTGCATAAAATTGCACTCTTGATTTAGAGCTCTAAAAATATAACATGTGAAAACATTTGATAAATTCCCATATAAACCAAGTTTTCTAATTGAAAGCTATTTACAACACATTAAAACTAAATTAATATCCTTTATACAACCTTTTTAGTCTCAATTAATTTTAATTTTTAGTTAACTATACTTTAGCAAATTACTAATACAATTAAAATCGTTCAAAAACTTTACACGCTTTTAGTTATAACCATCTCCGGCACTAAAGTAATAAAACATAAACGTGAGTGAAACTTACAAGCACTGAAAGTTACATAAATTTGAATAATATATGAGAAATTACAAAAGTGTGAACTTGTTCCCAAAAAAGGACGAATTTTATGTGCGAAAAAGTAAACGTAACTGAAGCCATTGGCGCGTTAATCAGGATATAAACGTAAAAAATTTTTAAAAATTCAGACGCTTTTACTTTAAAGTGGAACATTTATGGAGCTCAAATGGAAAATTATGCAACGTGATATCGTATAAGGATATTACTAAAATTCCCTATTTAATAACGGCTAGTAAAGCGTCTCTTATAACTTTTTCAAACAGATCACACAACACAATAGTCAACTTTCTACTCGCAGTTCCTCACAAATGCACAATTTGAAAACGTACGAGCGAAGTAAGTAATGCAACCTACTTAAAACTTACCACGAAGATTACCGTTATGTTTCATCGGGGTGTAACTAAAAACAAAATTTCTCGAGAACGCTTTTACCATAACTGCTATATAACAGAAACTACATATCGATATGTGAATATGAATTGTTAATAAAATCCCGAAAACCTATCAGCATAAATTGGCCTTTAAAATATTCATAAAGTCAAAGAGGATAAAGCGGAAAAAATGCGCGACTCTCGAGTTGTTGACTGAAGAAAAATTATACCACTAACGCTATAATGCTTTGGACGTATTGATTTCGGGTACTGCCTTCTAATTATTTATTAGGCCCCATATTTCTGCACACGAGCTCGTTTTATCCGATACAACTTTAGGTCTAGAATTTTCTTTGTATTAATAGTAATAACTTACGCTTCGGAAAAGCTCATAAATGTTGCAGGATTTTGATTATATCGGCGAAATAATGCAATTATGAATTGGATGGGCTTCAATTTAACCGAAAAGTCTCCTCTCATGATAGAAGCTTTAAGAAGCAACCAGTGAATTGCAACATCGCACCATCTTTCCATTAGGTCGCTTTGTTTTCTTCTTCTCCGAAGAAGAAGAAGTGACAGGAGCCACCAAGTCCGTTTGTCCATTTTCTGATTCACCACTCGGCAAAGGATGGACTTATTTTAGAAGAAACAGTTTGGTCATCCATGAAAGTGTTACGAGTTATGAGATGAGCCTACGACTCGAATTTTCAAGTCCTGCCTCTGTTGCAATTTTATTGCTCACTTGCTCGTCTTGTGTCTTCTTTGCACGTGGTACTATGGCAATTTAAGCGTTTTTCGGAGCATCAGTATTCTCGAGACTCCTTCAACTTTAAAGAAGAAGGAAATATGGAAAGTTGGCGAAATATAAAAGTTTGTGGAATTAACAACAGTTGGCGACGAAATGAGCGCGTATCGACGATACAATTTCACCCCCACAAAGTCTTTCCACGAGGTTTAATTTCAAGAATCTTCATTTACGCGCGCCCTTTACAAACAAATTATTAAACCAACATTCTTTACCACACCAATTAAGATAAAATTTCGATTTGAACATTAAGGTGTAAAATTTCAATCGATGAAGGGTAGTATAAAATTGAAAAAATTACACGCAGATACGGCTTCCAACATCTGCTACGCTACTCCGTTCTATAATTACCTAAATTTTACAACCAGTTCACAGTCTTAAATTTAAGAACTTTTTTTTTCGTAATTATTTGTTTGAAAAAACTTTTGGTATTTGGAATTCGAATGTAAACAGCGTAAAGAAAACGGTATGAATTTCGTTTGTTGAAAGCATTAAAGATCCATATGTCGGTCTCGCACGTTGTAAAAATACCATGTGTCAAGATGGCTTTAGTTCTTATTTTGCTCCCGAGTTTTCTTAAAGCATCATTTCTTACATAAACACTTTCGAAAGAGCGTACACCAGCATCGATCACCTAAAGACCTAAAGAAACAATAGATTTTTCTACAAGATGTTTTTATATTCGGCCATAAGAATAAATTTTATTTATTTTTTTAAAAACACTAAAAATGGATTTTTAGGCTCGGAAAGTTGCAAAGAATCTTTTTTGAAACCTCCCACCTTTTCCCATGAACGGAAAAATAATTCTTATTTGTATATATTAGTTCTGAGTACTCGCTTTTTTATCAATAGTGTGCAAATTTCGATTATACCTATTGGGGGATAGTTAAAACGGGACACTTATTAAAGATAAGAAATGTAAATTTGAACAATTTTCCTTGATTTCGCCGAAGTTTTTTATTTTTTACTGCTAATAGACATGAATTTGAATAAATTATACAAAGGCACACTTTGCTCGTTTAATCCTTATTATATTAACATATAAAAGAGGACAATCAATTAATTGCGATATGGTGTACCTTGTATATTATTTGGCACATTAAAAAGAAAAAAAATGATCTTCGGTTCCACTTTTTGAAGAACTACGAGCTACGAGTACTTATTGATTTATGTACAAGAAAGATCATTTAATTAATAGACAAGAGCTTAATTGGTAATAAGGTACTCAATAAAACGTAACTGTACTTCAAATAACTGCTTCTGATTAAGAAGAAGAGCTAATAGTTGCTCAAAGTTCAACGACTACAATAAAATCAATTTTTTGCAGAACGGAATTCTGTAACTTACCAAACCTGACTTTATGACACATAATTTTCCTTACAGCACAAATTTCCACAAATTTTCCAAAAATTTGTAGAAAAACAATTCGATATAATACTTCAGGGACAAGGGCCGTTCAGAGAGCTAGATAGGGCATGCCAGGCCAGAGCTGAATGAGTCAGGCCAGGTCGAAGCTGGATGAGCCAAAACAGGAGCCAGAACAGGTCAGAGCTGGACGAGCAAGGCCAGGTCAGAGCTGAATGAGCCAGACTACACAAGCCCTGCCCACGGATCTTCTAATCACATGTTTAAGCCACTCGATTTGATAGTATCGAGAGAGACTAGAAAAAACTACTAGAAAGTACATTGGGCACAGAGAAATATTTACAGATTCTTCATGGTCTTTGAAAGAATCTCACGACTTTAACGAAATGGATTACAACATACTTCCCAATATATTTCCCAATCTTGGCTGCACTGGATAGTTATGCAAATCACTACTCAAAAATCTAACTTCATAAAGTGAATAACATTCGACGTTACAACTGGGGATGGCTCCTTGAAAGAGCGACTTTCGGAATCCCTCCCGAGGAAGAGATACCAGAGAGAGGTATTGCACATTACGCCAAATATAGACACTAACTATTTGAGGACCAACAGAACATCTCTAAACGACCAGGGGCATTCAGAGAGCTGGATGGGACAGACCAGCCCAGCCGCGAGCTGGATGAGCCAGGTCACACGAGCCGAGTCTACGGATCTTCTTATCGCATGTTTATGACACTAGATTTGATAGTATCGAGAGAGACTAGAAAAGACTACTAGAAAGTACAATGAATACAGAAGAATATTTACAGATTCGTCATGACCTTTGAAATAATCTTACGACTCCAAGGAAATGAGCCACAAGCATCCCCAAAAAAATTCCCGACCGTGGCCACACTGGATGGTTATGCAAATCGTCACCTCTAAATCTGACCTCAGACATACTTAGTGAATAAGATTCGACTTTACAACTGAGGAAGGCTCCTCAATGGACCCGCTCGCCTACTTTCGGAATCCCTCCCGAAGAAGCGAGACCAGAGAGAGTTATAGCACATTACGCCTAATATAGGCAATAACTACTGGAGGACCAACAGAACATCTCTAAGCGACTGTCCTGCCGTAATAGGGTCCGTAAGGTCAAGTAAAACCGGACAGCATTGGCCTCATAAATGTGAGCTGCCTGGCACTCTCCCTCCACATATACTGCGCCCGGCGACGGGCCCTGCCCAGGCAATCTCATTACAAGTTTATTCTACTACCTTATCTGGAATTCATCCTACATGTGGGATGGCTCGAGATCTGATGGGCACGGGGAGGCTGCTTGGAGGCTGTACAATGGGCCCGATTAAGTGGCCTAAGTGCAGGGAGCTTGCTGCCCCTCCTTAATAATCCAGATCCAGACTACTTTATCTAACTGAGAACCATAATTAAATGCACGATTCAAATCAAAATGGCGGATCAAAGATGGCGACGTTGATGCACGTGTGTCCCAGTTGATGGCTACTTGAACAATAACAACGCCCTTTGAGTGATTCATTTCAATTAAGCGGGGTTTGTTTTATGCAAGTATAATAAAACACAGTTAAATAATTAACAAACTCTCCAAGTGTACTACCGGACGCAATAGCACTTATTTTCTTTTATCTTTTAATATGCCAACTCGGAACGGCAATTCAGAAGAAAATATAATAAAATTCCTCTCACGCAAACTCGGGTGTTTTGTTGAGATTTGTCCAACTTAGTTTTTGACGGCACCACTTTCGAGACGTTAATCCTTTAAGGAAGTATCGTGACCAAGTAGCCACGACCAAGTCTAGGAATAACTAAGTACCTACAAGAAAGAAGTGGAATATCATAAATATCCACGATATCTATAAATTTCACTTTATATCGCTATGTGTGATAAATGCACCACTTGCATTGAATTTATTACGCCACCGTATTATGCTGCCGTACAATATCAAATAATACACAAAGTTTTAAAAGCGGGAATATTTCAAAAGTTCCAGCAGCATTAATATGTAATATGACGTCAATTATATTGCAAAAAAATGAGTTATACGGGGCGAGCTTAGATCGATGGACCATTCGAATTGGCGAGAGAAAACAAAAAAGATTCTCGATGCAACTTTCTTATCTCGAAAGATGGCTTACATCGTAGAAGTATTTTTTTTCAATATACTGGGTGTAGTGTGTAAGGTCTACATAACCGCACTTTATTATTTTAATCCGTTCTCACCCCCTTGTATCGCATATTTGGTTTGATTAGATAGTTTTAAGTAAATGCGCTAGCACTTAACGTGCCTACATTGAAACATTCTTCCATAGCTTCGCAATGGTTAGGTTTAGCTATAGGGAACGCTACCCTCAATCGAAAGGTAATTAAGTTCTGCATATGATAGTCGTGTAAAAAGCACCTAGTACTATTGAAAAGTTTGTTCTTATCGGCCATTAAAGAGGGAGCAAAATATTGTAGCGCATCAGTTAAACGTCCTGTGATACACCCGGTATACTTTAAAGATTGGGGATCTTTTTAGGATTTTTCTATTTTTTACCGCGTTCGACATAATTATAATTGGCCATAGATTCAAAATTCTAACGCACCCTGTATATTGTTTATTTTTGTAGAGGCGAAAAGATAAATGTAATTACGGGTGGAAAATATTCGTGAGTTAATTTAAGAGTCGAGGAGAAAATGTATGCGCTTATTACGGCGTTCAAAATACATTTTTTAGCGTTAAAATATCTCCTCTTTTTTAACACAAAAAAAATATTTAAAAATGCAACATAAAAAAAACATTGCTGAAAAATGCTCGAAAAAGAACTACAAAATCTTTTTCATTTC
The DNA here is from genome assembly GCA_950108345.1 of Malthinus flaveolus. Lineage (NCBI taxonomy): Eukaryota > Metazoa > Arthropoda > Insecta > Coleoptera > Cantharidae > Malthinus > Malthinus flaveolus. The sequence goes on along the minus strand of OX467287.1, from coordinate 15,636,120 downwards.
GCATAAATTTCTTAAATATCAAGCACGAAAAAAATAGAAAAAAAACTTTTATCCCTTTCAAAGCAATTCGGGAAGTCGCTATTGAAATAATTAACAAACTCCTTTTCGCCTTTCTCTACAAAAAAAATGTATAAAGCATGACAAACCTACATAATAATCAATGTTTGTTTGCTGTATTTTTACCCCATTGTGTATAAAACAGTTGATACAGCTTTTTCTTCATTATAAAAGGGCGAAATGAGGTCTTGAGGTGAAATTTTATGTTTTTCGCAATATCGTCACAAGCCGGGCACACAATTTAAGAGCTCCCGTTTGAGGCAAAACTTGCACACTGCTTAGCCCTGCATTTAGTGCACAATAGAATAGCTCATGTATTATTTAACGAACCCCTATTGTGCACAACTTTATACGGAAGTTTTGGATTCATTAAAACTGCATCCAATTTATAAATTCATTCAACTCAACTTTCCATTCCACTACGCGATCATCGACAACTCTTTACTATTTGTCTTACTCCAAAAGTGTTATTTTAAATTTTCATTTTTATTAAACCACAATAAAACAAATGCAATCAAAATTCCTTTTAATAAAAACGAAAATAAACGAAATCGAAAAGCTCTTGTCTTCTTTTTATGGTTATCAACCGATTGATTTATTTACTAGACGACCTAATTTTTTGTAAACCGAAAATGCCACTACTCGAATTTCGAAAACATGCATTTTTCTTTGAAGTATAATAAGCTCTTGTGCATTCCATTAAGTTAATCGAAAATTGAATTCCGCTTTCGAAAAGTTGCATTTTGTGGCAATTTGTCGTCTGAAAGCTGCAACAATTCGGCAAAAGAACGTAAACTGTTTTTTAACGACTCAGAACCGGAATTGCTCAAGTTGAATTTTATTTTAAATTGCCTACGCCCTTGCTAATTAATCGCAGAAATATTAACCTTAGACATAAAAGCGGTAGACTCGACACTCGACCACTCGACATCTACTACCACTCCATGCGCTCAGCCTCTCACTACCATTAATGCAGCTGCCTGCAGGTGATCTCAATCTCCTGTACTATGGATTATTTACGAAAAGCTCGAGGTATGAAACGTAATAGGAAATTTCTTTTTTTTGTACAATCTCCAAAAATTCTTATTTTTTTGAGGATTTCTGACAGCTGAAACCACCGGATTATCGGCAAGTTCTCTGCGTGGTGCCATTCACTTACCTACTATTTGAGTCGATTAAAAGAAATAAATCAATCAATTTGCGAAGTTTAAATTGCAAATTACGAGCTTGTGCGGTTTGTATTGTACGTAGAATTAGCCGATTGAACAAAGAATTGGTATTTTGAATGGGACGCGAACATATAAAAGAGATTTTCTTTGAAAGTACGCAGGCAGTGGCAGTCGCAAAGAAAGGAATAAAAATGAAGTTCAGAATTGCTCCGCAATGGTTCTTCCCGAGTATCGACTAGTGACTAGTCGAGCGTCATTACTTCTAGTCTGAGCAAAAATAGACAATTTTTGAATCGAAAGTCGATTAATCGGATATCCATAATTATTAAACAATAATCGAACGAATTACCCAAATTATCGATTAATCGATTGCGGAGCAGTTTGTTACTGAAGGATTATCAGAATGTAATAATTATTATGAAGACCTACGGAAGCCTAAAAACAAACCAGTATTATTTCCAGTGTAGTGCCACGCGCTCCGTCAACTAATTTCAAATTGTAGGTCACGATTAACGTCAGAAATGGAAAGAATGCCATATTGCCAGTTAGGCGTGACATAATGGAGCGAGTGGATTTGAAACAAAAAGCGAATCTCCCAACCCCAACTCATACGTGTTTCTTGAATTTCATTTTTCAATTTCTAACAAGATTAGATACGGCCCTGCAAACAAGAAAGCAACAACTGTTACTAAAACTATATGAAATTTTCTATAAATTATATTTCGTAGGTTTTCTTTATAAGACCAACGGTTTAGGCGCTAGAGCGCGTTAAAGTTTGACAACAATTCCATAATCGGCCAAAAAGCTGTTTTATCGCTTCTAACTCGCTCATAACTCGAAAACTACGCACTTTTCGAGAAAGGTGTCCTTATAGAAAACTAAGGTACATTCAATTTTCTACAAATTATCTCTCCTAGATATTTTTGGTCAAACGAATAGTTTAGGCGCTAGAGCGCGTTAAAGTTTTACAAAAAGTTCCAAAATCTGTCGAAAAACTGTTTTATTTTGTTTATCGCTTATAACTCGAAAACTATGCATTTTACGAGAAAAATGCCTTTATATGAAAATGAAGTACATCGAATTTTCTACACATTAGTTATCTTAGCTTTTTCCCCTCAGACAAGCGGTTTAGACGCTAGGGCGCGTTAAAGTTTCATAAAAGTATCAAAATCTGTCGAAAAACTGTTTTATTTTGTTTATCGCTTATAACTCGAAAACTATGCATTTTACGAGAAAAATGCTTTTATATGAAAATAAACTATATCAAATTTTCTACACATTAGTTCTCCTAGCTTTTTCCCCTCAGACAAGCGGTTTAGACGCTAGGGCGCGTTAAAGTTTTATAAAAGTATCAAAATCTGTCGAAAAACTGTTTTATTTTGTTTATCGCTTATAACTCGAAAACTATGCATTTTACGAGAAAAATGCTTTTATATGAAAATAAGCTATATCAAATTTTCTACACATTAGTTCTCCTAGCTTTTTCCCCTCAGACAAGCGGTTTAGACGCTAGGGCGCGTTAAAGTTTTATAAAAGTACCAAAATCTGTCGAAAAACTGTTTTATTTTGTTTATCGCTTATAACTCGAAAACTATGCATTTTACGAGAAAAATGCTTTTATATGAAAATAAACTATATCAAATTTTCTACACATTAGTTCTCCTAGCTTTTTCCCCTCAGACAAGCGGTTTAGACGCTAGGGCGCGTTAAAATCTGTCAATAAACTGTTTGGGTTTGAAACAAAAAACAAATCTCCCAACCCCAACTCTCATACGTGTTCCTTGAATTTCATTTTTCAATTTCTAACAGTCCTTAATACGGTCCTGAATATAAGCAAACAAGCAAGAAACAACTGTTCGTTTCGTCCGATGCTTTTATTCCCCTAAAATTAATTTCTTCGCTTCCGAAGTGATCGATGTCGGTTGTTTGTAAGGTCTTAAGTTCAGGTGTTATTATAAATGATGAATGAAGTAAAAAAAAGTCAATAAAATAAAGGAACTTCCTAATAAGGGTTAATGTAAAATTAAAATTGATATTTAATAACATTACGCGTTTTTTCCCCTTCGGGAAAAAAGCTGCCAGACTAATTCTTGCTAAAATTAAAATTGGTCTGGTATTAGACGAACGAAAATAAAAGCGACAGCAAGCACACTTCCTGTCGTTAACAACGATATGATTAGTTTGCAACAAAAAATACGTTTTCAGTTTTGCTTCCGTTTACGTCTAATTAATAGAAGCTCGGCGCGCGTACGCAAAAAGTCTATTTTAAAAATTTTAATTTGAAATAATTTCGGAGCGCAAGTTGGCGAATTGCGGGTAGAAACGCCGCAAGGATTAAAGTTTAATTGTAAAAAAAAATTAAAACTTACTCGACGCATCTTAGTTTACGCTCAAATCCTCATTTCGAAAAAAAAACAACAAAAAGTTCACAGTAATAGCGCGTTTGAATTGCAAGAACGCGCGTATTGCACTGTCAGTTATTCGAGCAAGTCCTCACTAGCGCCAACGCATGCGTTCACCTTCACACTGAAGTGGCGAAAATTTCAAGAAATTACATTTTTTTTAAAAAACGAGTACATGCGTGTTGAAAATTAACATTTTTTTTTAAGTCATTTGTGAAATAAATAATGTAGGGTTGCGGTATTAATTAAAATAAATGAGTTGGCTGCTGCAATTGTGGCGGCGCGGGGCTAAAGCTGGTGAGACCAAATAGTGCTAATGCTAGCAAGTAGCGAGTAGTGGTAGGATAATTAATTTCTCGTTAACTTCTCAAAAAAATAATATTTCAATATAAAAACAAATTAAATACGATGTCAAAACTTTATTCATCATGCAATATGCATTTTATGTTGAAAGTAGCTGAATGGACAAAAGAAATGAATTTATATTGAACTTCAGACAGTAAACATGTAACATTAACATAATAATGCATGAGCGTAGACAACAATAATATTCTCGGATATAGTTTATTTGAGGATAAGTTAATAAATTATAGTAAGAGAGCGAGATTAAAAGAAGCGTAGTCGCAAAACCCATATCAAAAGAAGAGGGATAAGGTATTAAGGCTTTAACAACCGGTCCAGCTTCAAAACTTTCAGACAGTGATTAAAGAGAGACGTTCTAAAAATAAACAAATTTTAGAATAAATCACGCCAACAGCTGACCGTGTCAGTTTCAAAACACGCTGCACTAATTGTTGCATCGAAATAATGGGGAAAAAATAATTAAAAATCGTTGTTCCTTTCTCGGGCGCCACTCGCATTGCTGGAATTTGCTACGTATCAAGTTGAGAAGCAGAGCGGTACTTACGGGCTTTGGAATTACACTAATAACATCTACAGTTATGTCACACGTTAAAATTATTTCTCTTTGTGCATAAATACGACCACTAACTCATGACAAATTTGAAAATTTGGTTTGTAATGAAAAGGTTATAGACGTAACAGTACAGAATAATCTTTACTTAATTAACGACGGCCTTTCCATCACCTTCTAAAGCTTAATACGAAAATGATAATCTGTAACTAGGGCCGAACGCATCCACTAGGGGTGGGCAGAGTATCGATACCTTAGGCGGTATCACCTAACGATTGCAAGAGTCAAAAGTATCGAGGCATCGAAAGCATTGAGGTATCGAAAGGATCTTCGGTATTTGATACCTTTGATACCCCAATACTCTCGAGGTATCGATAGTATCGAAGGTATCGATAGTATCGAATTATCATAAGTAGTCAAATAGGTACACGGTACCTACAGTACACGATGCCTTCGAGAGTATTGAGGTATCGAAAGGATCTTCGGTACTCGATACCTCAATACTCTCGAGATATCAAAGGTATCTATCGATAGTATTGAAGTATCATAAGTATTAAAAAGGTACTTTCAGTACACAGTACCTTCGGTACACGATACCTTCGAGAGTATTGAGGTATCGAAGGTATCGATAGTACCGAAGGTATCGATAGTATCGAATTATCATAAGTAGTCAAATAGGTACACGGTACCTTCGAGAGTATTGAGGTATTGAAGGTATCGATAGTATCAAAGTATCATAAGTGGTCAAAAGGTTGATACCTTCGATACCTCAATACTCTCGAGATATCAAAGGTATCTATAGATAGTATTGAAGTATCATAAGGATTAAAAAGGTACTTTCAGTACACGGTACCTTCGGTACACGATACCTTCGAGAGTATTGAGGTTTCGAAAGTATCGAAAGGATCTTCGGTACTCGATACCTTTGATACCTCAATACTCTCGAGGTATCGATAGTATCGAAAGTATCGATAGTATCAAAGGTATTGATAGTATCGAATTATCATAAGTAGTCAAAAGGGTACACGGTACCTTCAGTACACGATACCTTCGAGAGTATTGAGGTATTGAAGGTATCGATAGTATTGAAGTATCATAAGTATAAAAAAGGTACTTTCAGTACACGGTACCTTCGGTACACGATACCTTCGAGAGTATTGAGGTATCGAAGGTATCAATAGTGTCGAAGGTATCGATAGTACCGACGGTATCGATAGTATCAAAGTATTATAAGTAGTCAAAAGGTTGATACCTTCGATAGCTCAATACTCTAGAGATATCAAAGGTACCTATCGATTGTATTGAAGTATCATAAGTATTAAAAAGGTACTTTCAGTACACGGTACCTTCGGTACACGATACCTTCGAGAGTATTGAGGTATCGAAGGTATCAATAGTATCGAAGGTATCGATAGTATGAAAGTATCATAAGTAGTCAAAAGGTTGATACCTTCGATAGCTCAATACTCTAGAGATATCAGAGGTACCTATCGATTGTATTGAAGTATCATAAGTATTAAAAAGGTAAGGTAAAAAGGTAAAAAGTACCTACTGAAAGTACCTTTTTAATACTTATGATACTTCGATAGGTACCTTTGATATCTCGAGAGTATTGAGGTATCGAAGGTATCGAATTAGCATAAGTATTAAAAAGGTACCTTCGATACCTCAATACTCTCGAAGGTATCGTGTACCGAATGTACCGTGTACTGAAGGTACCTTTTTAATACTTATGATACTTCGATACTATCGATAGGTACCTTTGATATCTCGAGAGTATTAATGTATAGATGGTATCGAAATATCATAAGTATTAAAACGGTATCTTCGGTACTCGATACTTCGAGATATTGAGGTATCAAAGTATTAAAAAGGTTCCTTCAGTACTCGATACCTATCGATAGTATCGAAGTATCATAAATATTGAAAAGGTACCTTTGGTAGTACTCGATATCTTCGATACCTCGGTACTTCGATACTTTTGAATAGTACTTTCACGTAGCTCTCAAAGCTTTCCCGCACCAACCAACCTCCTTCTCCTCCTAAGGTTTGCCCGCCAATTAACGTCCCCAAATTATTAAAAAATTAAATATGTCTTAAGCCCTAGTTGCTTTCAAATTCCATATTCCCCAAAATTGTGTATCTAATCCATTTCTTCGTTCGTAATATTAATTGTTAGGAAATTACAAACACATTAAGTAACATTTTAATAAACAATGTGCTAATGTTGTACCTAATTTAATTGAGAACAATTAATTAACTGACTAAATACATTTTAAAAGCGAGCAGAATTCAAGGCCCAATTCAGGAGAGCACAAAACTTTATTTTGATTTTTCCTTTATTTAAAAATTGAAAATTAAAACGATACCCTCATACTCTGCCTCTCACAAACTCGAACGAAATTACTAATTTCAATTCAACTTTCGGCGCTTGAACATAAATATAAAAAAAATACATAAAACATCAGCTGTAAATTAATTGTTTGAAACTCAATTATCTTAGATAAAAAAAAAGGGGGAAAGAAGAGTTGATGCGAGTAAAAAAAGAACTTTGAATTTCAAAACTCAATTTACAAGTTTCTTCACTGTGTTGGATATGTTTAAATTAGGTTTTTCTTTTAAGTATAGTAAAACAATCGATGCCGTTAACTTTAGTGTTAAGTTTTAAAAAGCTTTTCACAAGAAATAGACATTTTCGGACATTATTGGAAAAGTTTTTCACCTTCTCAAAAAAACATTTTTTTTTGTAAATTAATTTTGAAGTTGTATCGAATTACGCGCTGCTGTCTCTCGTATAAATTGTGATGGTGGAAATTCCGAAGTTTAATTTTGAGTCGAATCATCAAATAATCGTTAAGCGGAGTTTACATGGACAAATCGGTTAATGTCCTCATTCCTGATTGCTTCGTATGTTAAGTACGAGAGGTATTAAATGGCCTTTTATTGGGTATTTGAAAGATTAAACTACAAAGTTAGAAGTTTATGTACTACTTATCTTATAGTATGTTGCGCGTATTACAACAAAATTAATTATTTACGTTAATTAGTTACTCTTAGATGGTAGATGAGTGAATAGATACGAGGTTATATGGCGCTCGTCTTTTAATTCGATCACAGGGTGCAACTATAAGGATGTGAATTTTAATTTTCTGCCATAAATCGACTCCCAATTTCTACTTTTCGTCGACTCCCGATCCATCCTGTTGATGCCATCAGATAAACTAGTTCCAAAAGATAACTTTCAAAGACGATCAACACCGATGGTTGGAGACATCACGTGCTGAAAATTCTGCCCTGTGTCCTAACGAAATTTATTATTCGTAGCAACCCTTCAATCGAGCAGACCTGGACTTAACAAGAAAAAAAAAGGCCGTTCGGCCTTGTTTTAGATAATATCAGCCTGGCGGCGCTTACAATGCAATTAACAGAGTTGCACATGTTCTAATTTAATAAAATTGCAAAAAACTGCGAGTTAAAACGAAACTAAATTCATTGTATGTTTTCTCGTTGCTCTATGCTTATGCTACTTTTAAATATAATTAAAACTTTTTCCCTAAAAGCATGTTTCTAAAATTAGTCGGTGGAATTTTTGTTCCTATACCAATTGCATGCACTCGAAAACTTTTTTAACACTTTCCAGTTGTTGTGAACTATGCTGCAAACGCTCAACGAATTTCAACTTGAACAATGTTAATGAGACATGTAATTTAAACGACGAGATAATTTTGGGTGCGCTAGTCGGCATTACTTTCGGTTGTCATTAAAAACAATAATAATCTATATTTATATAACTTAAAAATAATTATGTTTAATAGTTTTAAAGTAAAAATACACCCAATTAGTTCACTTTTGTTCTAAATTTAAATTTTACCGAAAAGGAAGTGTAAACAATCGAAAAAAAAAATATTAATTTCAACCGTATAATTAGAAGAATAACGAATTTCATTCAACGAATGCTAATAATTGTATTTAAGTACTATTAAATAATAAACCGATGATAACCTTGGTTTAATTTTTGATATAAGTACACTCGGGCCTTTGTTACTTCAATATCATCTTCGTACTTTGTTTATCGTTTTATTTCAAAGAGAACAAACGCATTCTTCTTCTCGCGTATAAATCAAGGAAATCTTTCTACGCCCAACTTCCTACAACATTACGAGACGATTTCCAGGAAGAAGGTGTTGCACTGTTGGACGAGGTTTAACATAACCCACTAAGATATAAATATGCGTTCGTTAGCGGCTCAGTAATCTCGATGAAAGGTCGTTGCATCTTTTGACGGGTGCGTTTGGTTGGGGGGGTTATTTTAAAACATTTCTTAACAAACCGTGAATTGTCAGACCGGCGAAAAATATTAAAAATGCGTTTTCACCTGAATCAAATTCGAGATCGACATTTTAATCCGAAGTCTGAAAACAGAATTTTCTTCAATTTCAAAGGCGTCTACCACCGCCACGAAAGCTGCACTCGCTCTGGCACCTAAACGTCCTAAACTATTAATTTGACGGAAAAAAACTAAGATACATATTTTGTAGAAAATTGAATGTACTTCATTTCTGTATAGAGACACTTTTCTCGAGAAGTGCGTAGTTTTCAAGATATACGCGATAAACAAAAAACGAAAGTTTTTTTGGAATTTTGTCACACTTTAACATGCTCTAGCGCCTAAACCGTTTATCTGAGGAAAAAACCTAAGAGAACTAATGTGTAGAAAATTGAATCTACTAGTTCATTTTCATATGAAAGCATTTTTCTCATAAAATGCGACGTTTTCGAATTATAAGCGATAAACTAAAAAAGGCAGGTTTATGTCAAATTTTGGAATTCTTGTAAAACTTTACGCGTTCTAACGCCTAAATCTTTTCTTTTAAAAACTTTAAAAACTTTTCTCATAAAATGCGTAGTTTTTGAGTTATAAGCGATAAACAAAAAAAACAGGTTTTTTTTTAGATTTTGGAAATTTCTAAAACTTTAACGCGCTCGAACGACTAAACCGTTTGTCTGGGGAAAAAAACTTAAGAGAACTAATGTGTAGAAAATTCGATCTAGTTCATTTTCAAATCAAAGAATTTTTCTCATAAAATGCATAGCTTTCGAGTTATAAGCGATAAACAAAAAAAGTATATAAAAAAAGTGTTTTTGTCAGATTTTGAAATTTTTGTAAAACTATAACGCGCTCTAGCGCCTAAACCGCACGTCTGAGTAAAAAAAACTAAGAGAACTAATATGTAGAAAATCGGATGCAGTTTATTTTCTAATTAAAGCATTTTTCTCATAAAATGCATAGTTTTCGAGTTATAAGCGATAAACAAAAAAAACAGTTATCTTGTCAGATTTTGGAATTCTTGTAAAAACTTTAAGGCGCTCTAGCGCCTAAACCGCTTGTCGGAGATAAAATCCTAGAAAAACTATTATGTAGAAAGTTTGATCTAGTTTAGTTTCATATAGAAGCAATTTTCTCAAAAATGCGTAGTTTTCGAGTTAATAAGCGATAAACAAAAAAGTATCTAAAAAAAGTGTTTATGTCCGACTTTGGAATTTTTGTAAAACTTTAACGCTAAATTCCTAGAACAAGTGCAGGCCTCCAGGATAATAATAAAAATAGTAAAATAGCTCTTGACAACCCTTTAGGGCTCGCTATATAATCACGTTATAACAGGTTCGCTTGTAGTTCCAAATGGCTGCAAGTTTTTGAGAAAGGACCCTCTCACCTTTATTAATTGCTATCAATTGGAGAATAACACCCACCTGAAACAAAATAAAATAACATTAATAAAAATGCCAGAAACAAAAATTTTATTGTGCTAAAGAAATGCGGCGTAAGTCATAAACATTTGTTGCAAACAGCCCTATTTTAGTGAGAACAGGCCTTACGAATCACCGTCTCAAAGACCGTTCCTTTCGCAGAGCGCGGAGATAATTTGTTATACGTCGTTATTTCCATTTTGTAGCAATACGAGTCTACATTTTTGATTTTACTTTTATTTGTTATCCTTATAATTCTTGTCAAAGCATCATGAATTATTATAACTACACACTGTAAGAAATGTAACGAAATATTTCCTCCATTTTAATATTTACTATTTTCATTTCATAAAGTATAATGAAATGCTCGTCTTAAAAGTATCTCGTTAGTTTGGGAAGATAATTCTAACGAGACATAATTTGCAAAGAAAGGCCTCTAGGCTACACTCGAAACATTCCACACACAGGTATGTAGGTACTTACAGTATAAAAAATAAAATATACATTTAAAAGCGATACAAATACCTAATGTAATGAGACAGTTTGAATTTTCTTCTTGCTCTCGCTCGTCTTACATCATTTACCTTTAAAGTTGTAAATTTGAACTCCCGTAACCTCCATCTCCTTAAAAGAATCAAACCAACTACTACTACTATATACGATTTGTTTTATTTCCAGATTATGCGTTATAAAAAAAATTATAATTAAATAACCATAAACATTAATTCATTTAATGTGGGCGAATTCACGTTGTTTTTCAAGAGGTAACAAATTACAAATGTTGATTTTACACGATCTAATGTTGTAGTCGAAACAGCGGGGTCGAATTTTGTCGAGTTTCTTAGACAGGGGCACGTTTAACATACACATAATAAAAAATGACGTAAATACTTTCACACGCGCATTTTTGAAGACGCGATCAAAGTTGGCGTACCTCTAGGCGACATTTTTAGTCCTATACTAACAACAAAAAGTCCGGTCTAATTAGAAAGTCTTCCAGATTCCAGAAGTTCTAGTTTAGATCGCTCGCGATAACGTTTGGGACGTTTGGGTCTTGGGAAGAAGCGCAAAGTTTGTATAACTTTCTTTTCAAGTGAAATGAATCTTGCGGGTGAAATAAAAATCTGTTTAATTCGCTTTGATATCTCGCGAGTCGACTGTAGTGGGTATTGAAGTTTCGAGTCTTTTTTTTGCGTTACGAAAAAAGCAGAAAAGCAAACTTATGGGAAATTAAGTTTTAAAATAAATATTTACATTTAATTTGTTAAAATATAATTTCCATTCAATTTTCAGATTTGTGCTTCAATATGTTTGTTTTGTAAATTTATATTTAAAAAAAAAATTTATTACACAAAATTTAACCGTACTATTCGGTGCATTTTATATTGATTTTAAATTTTAATCATGCTGATGGCGAGATGGAAATTAGTTTTTTAGTATCCCCAATTTAAATATCTGCTCAATGGTGCAGAGTTGCCAAAGTTTATTTTTATTATTTTTTCCTAACAGAACGTACTGCTCCAAAGAAATTTAAATTGCTTTTATTTTTTCTTTCCACATTTTTATCACGAGCTCGTTGAACCAACATGTGAAAATGTTCGTTTCGGCCTCATCATTGTATTTTCTACAAATAAAAGAGTGGTTCACTTGCAGTATTGCGTTTAAACTGTCGGGTTCAACTAATGCAAGCAAATTGGGGCCTGTAGCCTAGGATTATGAACGGGGCCCATAACACGACCTGGTTTGATGTAGGACCTTGAATTATCATTCTTCACTTAACGCTGAAAAGCGGTCGGTCCAGCTTCGACATCTGTGCGCTACGAAGACAGTGACAACTCTCTGGTTGTCATTGGTTAGATTATTTTAGGTTAGGTTAGGTTAGGTTAGGTTAGGTTAGGTTAGGTTAGGTTAGGTTAGGTTAGGTCATTGGTTATGTCAATAAAACACAAGTGGGCAAAATTTGATGGTTCTTAAGAAGAAATCGGTATCCTGGATATCTATTATTGAGAGAAACTCAATGACAACTACCGGAATTCGCGATCTGCTTTTGTTTTGGAGATACAAATAAGCAAAAGTGAAATTTTTCGCTAAATGCCGGTATATCGGTAGCACGTTCTTCAGGCACTTTTTAAGAAGAATAAAATGAGCTGAACTGATTTTTAAAATCTTCGTTAATTTTCGATTTATATCACAAAGTTGTGTTTTTTTTAATCGAGACAATAGTTGGATTATTACATATTTAAATAGAAGTTTTTATCCTCTTTTCAATGATATATAACATGTCGGGTCTATTATTTAAGTTTCATCCCATTTCATTTAAAAATGTTAAATAAAAAACGAAAAAAGAAAAACAAAAAATTAGAAATTTTTTCAAAAAAATAATAATATATATCATTGAAAAGAGGACAAAAAACGCTATTAAAATATGTCACATTCAACTATGGTTGCTATTTAAAAAACACAACTTACTGTTGTAGACTGAAAATTAACGACGATATTAAAAATCCCTTCGGCTCCCTTATTCTCCTCACAAAAGTGCCTGAAGAACCTGCCAATATTTTTTTCTGTAATTTCACAACAACTGAGATACCGACATTTAGCGAAAAATTGAAAAATCGAACTTTATCTCATAGCTCATAGATCGAGGATGCGCCATCCATTTTTCCAGATCTCTTCTATATCGTTTTCTCCATAAGAACCGTCCAACCGTCAAATTTTGTCCGTTCTGTACACGTACAGACTGAAGGAGAAACACAAAAGGTGCAATCATGAAACCTGAACAAAAATGCAGTTGATATTATCAATCCTGAAGAAACGAAACTAAATAAACCTCGCAATTTTCTAAAAGGTTTTGGAGTCGGAAAATTTGTCCCATAGACACAAAAACTCGTAATCGAGCAACAAGGGTTTTTCACATTAATTTTATCTTTACATTACAGGAACAAAAGGTTAAAATTATACACAAGAGGGTCCTTTATTTTTTGTTAATCAAAATTTATCTGGCACTTTCGTAAACCTCAACTTAAACACACTCATCATATTTTAATTCGTATCACTTATTCAAAATTACTTCACACTCGCACAAAATACAACCCTCACTAATACATTAAAATTAACCGACGTCTATTAAACCCTTTATTTATCGCTCGATTTTACAAAAATCCAATTAAATTTCCAAAACGCATTAAATCCATCGCCACCACAACGCAACGACTCGAAATACTTGTAAAAACCACTAAAAATAGTCTCGCGATGTCGGGACGTGAAAAAAATACGGCGCTCTCGAAGATTCGACTCAAAAAGCAAAGCCCTCCCGTAAGACGAATCTCTTTGATCTAGAAGCGTGAAGTCGTAGAGTGTTGGTTTAAACATCTACTTTCAAAGTTATTAATCGTCCTAACCAAAAAACGTCGTACAACCGTAAATCATTTTGTCGTAATACAACCATCACGAGAGAATTTGTTGGATTAAAAAAAATAATAACGGCCGAAGCTACTATTGAAAATAAAAACAATGCGACGAAAATCTTTTAACGCTAAAAGCTCGAAAAATACAAATTGAAATTAAATCTTTTTATTTACCTAGCAGAAGACTGATGTACATTTTTAGTTTTCGTGGCAGGCCTTATTGTAAAATTGAATAAAATAAATAGCTACACATTCTATTTGTATCTGAATTTGTCTGGCACTCGAGTATTATTAGTCACTTTCCGAAAAACATGCATTCGCGTAAGGGGAAATGGGGCTTTGAAAGCATTTTTAAAATATTCAAATTTAAAATTGTTGTTCGTTTGTATACTACACGAGGACGGATGAAAACATTATTTCAAATTAATTGCCCAGGTAGGAGTTTATAAACTACACGCCCTATACATCACGAGCTAGAAATTTCCTGAAAATATTTCTTTTGCGATTTCAGAAAGCAACAAGAAAGAAGTTGAGGTGATATCACTCTTGGCATTCCTCAAATTAGTGTATTAAAGAACGAATTTCATAAGTCACGTGTTGTAGCACGACTCCTAGTTTAAAATGAGACTCGCGTAGCGGAGAGCGTTTCATGGAGGAGTGCTAAAATGACTTATTAAGTGTTTTTTAATGCAATTTTTAAATTAAATTAGAATTTTTAATTCTTGATAGGTTTTTTTTGACAATATTAAAATAAAATAATTTCTTTTCAGACTCTTACAAGAAAGTTTTTAAAAATTATTTCTTAAGAAATTCTAAACTATACACATAAGTATTCTTCAGAATATACTCTCAAAGAAGTTGAAGCCTTCTCGCCCATAAAGAGACTTATTTTAAATGAGTCATTTTACAAAAAAGTAATAAACGTCCAACTTATTATAAGGAAAATGTATTAGTTTCTTAAACATGACGTAGCTAGAAAAAAGAGCACCTCGCAAAAACAACAGAACCAAAAGCGCACTAATTAAATTAATTTCAGCCACCTGAGACGCGGGACAATTTATTTAAATTAATAGCGCAATTATTGGCAAACCATTAAAACCATCTTAACAGAATTAAATTTTCTATTTTTTTTTGTTTTTCTCGTAACAAATGCTGGCAAGAGCTACCGACTTTTATTTAACAGTATGTAAAACACTATACGTGGCTCAAAGATTAACTACGTTATTGGAATTTCGTAGGTGTAAACAATTTATCGACTATCGGGGCGCTTTACATTGAATATCTCATCAGAAGGCATAAACGATGCTATAAATTCACGTAATGCATGTATGAAAAGCAAAATGCGGTGTGTAATTTCTTATAAGTGCGTTTTCCAAAGAAGGTTTGTTAATTTAATTATTACTTGCATTAGAAATTAATTGCGCGTGTAATTCCAGAATTTTATAATTTGTAATAACATTCTTTGTTGTTTTTTTTTGTAAATTAATTACTAATTTTCTAATTAATCCATTGCTCGAATGTTGATCAAAAACCAATCGAGCATTTTTAATCGAATCAACATTATTTTTACTACACAGGGCGAGTTCGAATAGATGGGCCATTAAAAGTTCTGTTTTTAAAAAAAGCATCGTCTGCTCCTAGCTGGTGAGATCTAAAAAGGGCGAAATAGCCGAATTTCGACGCATTTTAATCGCCTACCGATCAAAACTCACTCTGATGCTCTGTACATATAGTTAATTATTGTTGTCGACTAGACGACTAGTAATACGTTAAATAAGAACAGCCTGTGAGCTATAGCATATGCTGAATAGTTGTTACACGTCTAAACTTTGATAGTTTGTAGGTATAAAGGGTTAACCGCAAGGTTAATTTGCGTTTACAATAAAATTACAGCAAAGTGAAATATTCGTGCATTACGAGACAAAAGGAGCGACGTAGACGTACGTAATAAATTTCCTTCAACCCCAAAGATGATTTTCTTACGAATTCGAGGGTAGCGGCACAGGAGCGAGCGATAAATAAAAGTAAACTGCAAAATGTGATAAAAAGGATGCCATTTGCTACACATGTTCATCACAGTGATGTGATTTAAGATGCTACCTTCACATATGAAAAGCTTTTCACTCAGTAGCTTTTTAGGATAAATTTAGTAACCCATAAAAATAACGTTAGGCTAATATTTTTGTACTTATCTTAAAAGTCAAAACGGATGAAATGAAATTCGATTTATATTTATTTTTGGAGATGTCTTATAAGTTATAACTTATAACGCGAGAAAGGTTCCTTTAGGGCACGGCTCTTGAAAGCTTCAACCTGTTCTTTTATGCATAAAATATAGGACAACAAATCAACTATTTTCATTTTTACTATAATAATGCTTAGGGGCTTTTAATAAAATTATGCATTTGAGCATTTGTAGAAACACACGGTTAACGGTTAACCCCTTTTAGCAGGAAAGTAAGTAAAGTATTGGCGGAGAACTTTAAAAAAAATGGATGAAGAGTCCAAAAGTGACGACTTGAACTTGGAAGTACGAAATGGGCATAAGATGTCTTGGAGAGAACAAAAAGTAAAATGAAATAATAAAAAGTATAGGCCAGTCAGTAGAGGACCAATACACCCTTCTATGATGCAATAAATCGGGTAGAAGCTTTTATTTTTTTAAATTGTTTATATGGGTGTACACATGTAAAAAACAAAAATGCTAACACCGGCGACCTCGGGAGACTTTTTGGCACCCAAAAAACCCTAAAATTTTAGGACTTGTTTTGTTTTTTCGCCTATAACTCCTAAATGCAGCATCTTAACGAAAAAGTATTTCTATAACAAATTAAAGAGCATTAAACTCTGCGTCGAATGAGTACCAACACTTAATAATTCGGTCAAGCGGTATGGTCGCCAACAGCGGTCAAAAAACGACGATTTTTCCCAACTTTTTCAAAAACTGACATATTGCATAATATGAGTCTGCTGTTTAGAAATTAGTACTCTAAGAGAAAAACTCATTAAATGAAACTTGTAGAGCATCTAATTCTGCGTTCATTTGTACCAAAATTTTTAAATTCGGTCAACATACCTCTCCCAAATTGGCAATATTCTGATATCCGGCAGTTGGCATACGAAGGTATAGTAAGAAAATAGTCCAGTCGAATAAGGATTTTTGGTCAGAATAATTCCTACGAAGCTGGATTTTGGTATACACGTACATTACGATGTTTCAAATAAGTATATCACAAAAGGAGGAAAATTTCGGCGGAGCAATTTGAGATATTCAAGGTCAAAGGTTACAAAAATGGTTTTTGGCAAATAACTCGCCTTCTATAGATCGTACTTGGATGAAGGTTATTATAGAAGTTATAGAAAACATTAATAGCTACAAGATTGGTTATACACATTTTTTCATAAGTTTAACCCTTTTCGAGATATAGCGCGGAGAAGGGGCGAATTCTGGTTAATGGATAAACTCCGGAGTAAGAGCGTAAGTCTTATAAAACCAGTCAGCCACTAAACTTACCGACTGATGGATAATGTGGCCCTGCATGAAGTAGAATAAAGGATGTAATTAAAGATTTATGAAAGTAAAAATGGTGTTGGGTCTCGTCTTGACCTATTGCAAAGAAATTAAAAAAACAGATTGTTCGAAATTGTGACACTTACTAAACGCGCTATTCAACTTCAAGAGCTTCTTATTCACGACTTAGAAACACGCTAAAGATTTCCCATATCACATCAGATAGAATAAAGACGCAGTTAAAGGTTTTATAGAAATAAAGTAGTGCCAGGTCCCCCCTTTGAATTTTATGAAGAATTAAAAAAAAAGTTTTTTCCGAACTTGAAAAATCAACTTCAAGAGCTCCTTATTCACGACTTAGAGGCACGATAAAGATTTCCCATATCACATCAGATAGAATAAGGACGTAGTTAAAGGTACTAATTTCTAAACAGCAGACTCATATACTATAATGCAATATATGTCAGTTTTTGAAAAAGTTGGGAAAAATCGTCGTTTTTTGACCGCGGTTGGCGACCATACCGCTTGACCGAATTATTAAGTGTTGGTACTCATTCGACGCAGAGTTTAATGCTCTTTAATTTGTTATAGAAATACTTCTTCGTTAAGATGCTCCATTTAGGAGTTATAGGCGAAAAAACAAAACAAGTCCTAAAATTTTGGGGTTTTTTTGGCTGCCAAAAAGTCTCCCGAGGTCGCCGGTGTTAGCATTTTTGTTTTTTACATGTTTATACCCATATAAACAATTTAAAAAAACAAAAGCTTCTACCCCATTTATTGCATCATAGAAACCCTCTACTAACTGGCCTAGTATTAGAAGTCTGAAAAAAGATATCTCTTTTCTTTGTTGGGACGGCATATCAACTAATTCATGAGTAAACTAGACTTGAAAAATGGTATTTCAATCGTTTTTTAAATGTGCACTTGAGCACCTTTAAATGGGTAATTAAAAAGGAGAGATCACACATAATAATAGTGGTTAATTAATATACTTCCACTTAAAGTGCTTCATTTAGTTATTTTAAATAAACTCCACAGCCCCCCCCCCAAAGCCAAGCAAAGCAAAGGTTATCGCACCTGTCTAATGTCCATTACTCTACGATATGTTACGTGAGAAGAGTTCCTACCGGATTAATTCGACACGAGCGCCTACTTGACATACTATAGGTATTTTCTCCAACAGTAAAAAAATCGCGTCCCTCGTATACATTATTATAGTAAATAGTACTAATA
This sequence comes from Malthinus flaveolus, assembly GCA_950108345.1. Taxonomy (NCBI): domain Eukaryota; kingdom Metazoa; phylum Arthropoda; class Insecta; order Coleoptera; family Cantharidae; genus Malthinus; species Malthinus flaveolus. Next base: position 15,617,680 of record OX467287.1, on the reverse strand, counting down.
AATAACCATCAAACGAACAATGAATTATAAATTACATATAATGCGTACAGACGTACGGGTATCTTTTGTAAAATCCCCTAACAAAACTGGAACGGAAGTAGAAATTCTCTCCATTCTAGATTCTCCCTCTAAACTTAAAACTAACAATGGAGCGAAATCAAAAAAATAAAAATAAAAATTCACGATTCTTCATTTTCGAACAAAATTATATAGAGCCTACTCTAAATTATTAAAATTATTATGGAAATATAACTCTGAATTTCATTAAATAAAAGCGTACAACTCTTTTTTATGGTGTGTGCTTTTAATTATTACAAGAAAACCGCACTTCAATTTAACGATCTGAATAATTTTAAAAGCATTAAAAAACTCGTACTGCTCGTTCTTTTTTCATTCGTCTCCTTATTCTCATTAATATTATTTAAGTCAACCACAAACCCAATAATATTAATTTTGCCAGACCGAAATCGTATTTTAATTAATTAGTCGAGCTACCGATACGCTCGAAAGATACAAAAAAATCACTTTTTAAAATCTAGCCAAAAAGTCAACGCCAAATAATTCCAGTCTACTCGAATCCAGTTTTATGAATATTTGGCTAAATTAATATCCAATTAACTACAACATTCTTGATAGTATCTAGAGATTTATTGTTAGTTTTACTCAATTATACGTAATTCAATTTACATAATATAATGATAGATGAGAAGTGGACATTGCTTAATTTCGATCATAACTCACGTAAGTAAAAACGTGTAAAAGATTATTTATGTTTTTTAGGCACTTTCAATTGAACGTCGAAGCCATCATTTATTTTTATTAACGCAGGGGCGTTGCTAGGAGGTGTCGTGCGGGCGAAGCACCCAGACTCGAGCCCGGGGGTTCCCGAGTTTGGAAATTTGATCCAATGCCGAAAATTTATAAAAAAGGGCGATCCTGATTTAGTTTACTCATCTGCTTTATATAATTCAATGTATTCAAAGAGAAACATAGTATGTATTACCTTAAAATTCATCAAATTAAAACACGGGACAAGGGATGTACAATTAATTAACAAATATTTCAAATAGTTATAAAATACAAATCAAGCAATTATTCGAATTCCTATCCCCCTCCCGCTATTTTCCGTTCTGTCTAGAATTGATTAAACTGTTTCAGGTTAATTACCAAGCATGTTCAACTACTATAACAAAACAAATAGATTCTTGAAAAGGTGTGTTGTGTAGTTTATAAGCATTGAATTTAATTTACATGAGAAAACATTCATTGTTTTCCATTGTACGTATTTTTACATTATTTTCGATCGTACACACTAAGTGTGAAATTAGTTTATTGTTATATATAATTTATGTTTCCAGTTATCAATCACAGGTAAATGATTTAAATTTTTACCATCGCCGAGGAATTTTAAATACCCTACAAAACATACGTTTTTGGAATTACATTTTTAGTTTCTCAAGGATCCCTTGAATGCCATAACCGTACCAAACTGGCGTAGTGTAATAACATTCCAGTACAGCACAGCTATAAACAGAGAAAAAATAGCGATCGTCATAAATCTCAAAAATGGCTAGCTTAACAAGACTTCCATCTACGATCGCTGTTAAGCTGAGATGGGCACGAACAGTCAATAGACAGAGGAAAGGGACCTGTACTCGGAATGAGAGAGAGAGAGAGAGTCGTTGAGCATGATGTGCTGAAGAGCACAGATAAACAGAGAGAAAATAAAGATCGCCACAAATCCCAAAAATAGCTAGCTTAGAAATACTTCCATCTACGATCGTTGTTAAGCTGAGATTGGCACGAACAGTCAACAGATAGAGGAAAGGGACCTGTACTCGGAATGAGAGAGAGAGAGAGAGAGAGAGAGAGTCGTTGAGCATGATGTGCTGAAGAACACAGATAAGCAGAGAGAAAATAAATATCGTCCCAAATCCCAAAAATGGCTAGCTCAACAAGACTTCTATCTACGATCGCTGTTAAGCTGGGATTGGCACGAACAGTCGACAGCAGAGCAAAGAGACCTAGACTCGGAATGAGACCGAGTCGTTGAACGTTAAACATGATGTGCTGAAGAACACAGATAAACAGAGAGAAAATAAAGATCGCCACAAATCCCAAAAATGGCTAACTCAACAAGACTTCCATCTACGATCGCTGTGAAGCTGGGATTGGCACAAACAGTCGACAGCAGATCAAAGAGACCAAGACTCGGAATGAGAGCGAGTCGTTGAACGTTCAACATGATGTGCTGAAGAACACAGCTAAACAGAGAGAAAATAGAGATTGCTACTGTCACTGAGCTGCTTAACACTCGATAGCAGAGCACAGAAACCTGGACTCGGAATGAGAGCGAATGAGCCAGTCGTTGAGCATGATGTACTGAAGCGCACAGCTGCTAGGAACAACACTATATCCTTAAAACTCCCAGAAAAGCAAACCGATCTCGAAATTTGTAGGTAATGATGAAGGTCGCCCCTGAACCAATTTATAGAAACACGAGAGCCAATATAATATGCCCAAATGTAAAATTTGGGTAGTTGAGAAGTGTCAGGAAACTTTTGGACACAAAATGCAACATGGCGGTACTCACAAGGTTTTTTCTAATAACCTTCTTTTGATTTAACTTTCCTTTTTAAAATTTGAAGTATTCAGATGAAGTGTCCCTATTCCTCTCGAGGCACCCACCTGACTAGAGAACGCGTATTTCGATCTGTATTGCATTTTATTAACAACGGGGTCCTGTAAAAACGTTCATTGAACAGACGTAAGATGAAGGTCGAAGAAAGGTCACAAGAAGAGTCGTAAATATGACCAGAGTGTTCCATCGCGTCGACGTTTGGAGTAAAATTGAGCAACGCTTGAATTTAAATCTCTTCAGCTTCTTGTAGATTAGAAGGTATAAGCGGTTTATAATAGGTAGCCTCAACTTTAAAACAATTTTCTTGTAGTATAAATCATGTACCGAACCTCCTATTACAAAACAATAGGTTTCAATTTAATACTTCAAATGAATGTGACCTTGAAGTTTTAAAAAATTACACCTGCAGCTCAACAAGATTATTTATTAACTATTAACTGTCAATTTGTTAGCTATCGTTTACATTAAAAAATTATTGGCACTAGAAAGTTGAACCTGTTTAGAAGACACATTTTGTATTAGATTCCGAAGCTACTCTTTCAGTTTGGAACTGAAAAATTCTCGGATGCGTTCACTCAGAATTCGCATCCACGGTAATTTTCAATGCTAAATTAAGTGGTTGAAGGTTACACTGTCAAAGAGCCCATATTTAAACTTTCTGATAGAAAAGATGGCACTGAGCTGTTTCGCTTGCTTGCACGTACGATGTACGTACTAGTAGAAAGGCCGCAGCGATTTTCAAACTGAGATCTCAAATTTTCGCCAAAGATATAAATCTATTGAAAAGCATTTCCTTCTAAGCAACGTCAACAACTTCGGTGACCATTCATTTTGAAAGTTAAATCAATTTTTACTTCTCTTTTAAAAGCCCAACTTCATGGCGATTTTACGATTTCAAAGATAAACTGTCGAAGTTTCATACGAGTTGAAACTTAAATAGAACCAAATTGCGCGAATATATCATAAACGACTTTGCCGATATGAGACCGTAAACTAGGAACTTCGTGAAATTATTAATTTACGCCACTGACCTAAATAGTTTAAAATTTTAAATTTATTGGCAGTTTATACATTACAAATGTTGCCGGTAGTACGTGTGCTGCATGTAAATTAACTTACGGTTGGTATTTATAATTTAAAAAAATGAAAGAGACCAAATTATAACCAACTATTCATAAATAAAATTTTAAATCCTTTTCCAATTCAGGATTTACCTTTTTTAAAGACGGTTTTCGTGACTCGCTTGGGTACCGTCAAGCCGTGCATAAGCGTAAAACCGTAAAACTTATTTTTATATATCACACATTTTTCGGAAAATAACATCAAATTTCGTTCAGACACGTAATTCGATAGGCATTTTTAAATAATTCTATTCGAAAACATTTTTATTTAAAATTATAATTTCGTTTTTTTCAAACGGAAACATTTGTATCTTTACAGGAAATACCGCGTCGCCCATGACCATAAGGCAAAACCAAGCTCATAAAAGATAAGTTTCGGCTTGGATGGGTAACACCATCAGTGGGATAATTTTAATAAAAATTAATAATTGTAGACGAACTGTCATTTTATGCCTTGTCTACAGTAATGATGTAACAACTGTTGTTTGGCAACCCCTAACCCATTAATAACGCTGCACTGTAAGTTAATATACTTTTCCACTAACGGGTGGGTCATTTCTTGGTTTCTTTTTAAAGTTAGTAATATTTTAGCAGTTTGCAACACTGATGCGTTGGATGCGGTATATAGTGCCGCAAACGTCCGCTAAAATTTGAACACTTATTTCTAAAGCGAGCGTTGTGTAGAAGAAACTATGCCAAACTGGTCAAAATGAAGGGCGAGGCGCAGCTGCGAACCTATCAGAATTCAAAAATTTGTTCCAATAATGGGCCAGTCATTAGAAACATTTCTTGTGTCTAAGAAAAGTTTCGTCTTCGGCAACTGGTACTGTGTATTTCCGTTGAAATCCCTCTTATCTTAGGCATCTTAGAACCCGTCCAAACTAGAAAAAGCTTAGAGGCAGAGCCTCCAATCAGTCAACATCCCATCAAACCTCGTTGTGTAAGTCATACGCCTGCTTTGCACCAATAGCGCTTCAAATCAGAACGACGGAGTCTACGACAACTGCTACTGTGTATTTCCGTTAATATCCCTCTTATCTTGAGCATCTTAGAACCCGTCCAAACTAGAAACAGAGCCAGCGTCCTATCAAACCTCGTTGTGTTAGTCATACGCCTGTTTTACACCAATATCGCTTCAAATCAGAACGACTGAGTCTTCGGCAAGTGCTACTGTGTATTTCCGTTGATATCTCTCTTATCTTGGGCATCTTAAAATCCGTCCGAACTAGAAACAGCTTGGAGGCAAAGCCTCCAACCAGTCAACGTCCTATCAAACCTCGTTATGGAAGTCATACGCCTGCTTTGCACCAATAGCGCTTCAAATCAGAACGACCGAGTCTACGACAACTGCTACTGTGTATTTCCGTTAATATCCCTCTTATCTTGAGCATCTTAGAACCCGTCCAAACTAGAAACAGCTTGGAGGCAAAGCCTCCAACCAGTCAACGTCCTATCAAACCTCGTTGTGGAAGTCATACGCCTGCTTTGCACCAATAGCGCTTCAAATCAGAACGACCGAGTCTTCGGCAACTGCTACTGTGCATTTCGGTTGATATCCCTCTTATCTTGAGGATCTTAGAACCCGTCCAAACCTAACCTAACCTAAACTAGAAACAGCTTGGAGGCGGAGCCTCCAACCAGTCAGCGTCCTATCAAACCTCGTTGTGTAAGTCATACGCCTGCTTTTGCTTTTCACTAATAGCGCTTCAAATCACAACGACTGACTGTTTCTACTTTAGACGAAGTCTAGTCACCCAACAGTGAAAGTATGCGTGACTGCGTCCGACACTACGAACAAACTTGTCCGCTACCGAATTATTTCTTCGCAGTATAAACGAAATAAAATGTATTTTTAAGTATAGGGTGTAATTATCACATTTTATGTCTATGGGAATTTATTTTTCTTCATTCCTCAAAATGAATTTGTCTGCAGTTAAAAAATATAATCAGGTAATAAAAAGCACTGGGAGGGCTCGTTAAAATGTAAAAATATTTCAAAATTTAATGAGCTATTTAAATTGCTATAATTTTTATAGCAAACATTATTAGTTTAAAAATGCTTTGTAGTATATTACCTATATAAGAACTATAAAATAGAAACGAAATAAAATGCAATTTCAAACAGCAAGGTCTCTCCTTTATATGCAAGACTCGTTGCGTTAGTGAATTGCAATTAGCGATCCGGCAAAACCTATTATACCATACATGAAATATCTACGTACAAGTGGCATGTAATTTCTATTTTGCCCGAGTCGATCATCGGCAGTTTTCCACGGTTCAATTTCGACAAGATAATCAATTCTTCGACTTTAAGGGGGGCAATCACGATTGTTAATTTGCTACTAAACAGGCTCGAGAGCATAGTTAAAGACTAGGTAATTTAAATTGGCGCGCATCCGGCTCGAAGGACCGCCGATTTCTTCACAACCGTTATGAAAACGTTGTACAATACTATTTGGTTCGTTTCCGACGATTAGTTACACGTTGAGCTCGTAATTTTTTTACCTAAACCTCAAAGGGCCGTAGTGCGACCAAACACTTCCGCGTGTGATTCTCTCGAACACATTTTCGATTGTGACAGAATAGATTGATGACATATGTATATGTGGAGAGAATGAGTTCTTTTATCTTTAAATCTCGTAATGCCAGTGTCATGTAATTTCGTTTTAAATTTGCACTTCAAACGGTTTTTTGTACATGCGAGCATAGACAGCATAGTGTATAAGCGAAAACGAAATTCTTCCTGCATTTCAGCACCTGTGCATAAAATATGTAACCATCCACAAGTGCTTTTTAAGCGAAGGACGCGAAGCAGATGTTGACAAAAAGGAGCACGTAACAAAATTCTTCATCGCATAAAACAATATACGAAAGAACTTCAATTTGTCATATGTATACTTAAAATAATAAATCAAATTTGAAGCGAATACTACGATAAAAAAGTTACGTAGAGATTTTTCAAGGTCGTCTAGATCTTAGCCAAGACTTATTTTTTGTAAAGCGAAGAAAAGAAGCACGCGAAATACTTCTCCGACATCTTCCATTTCGCTTACACTCGTTAGTAATTTCTTAGGTCATCACAGGTTACTCGTTTGGAGATGTAAAGAGAGAATTTTAAGTCGAAGAATATCTTTTGCTAAAAAGAGTCGAGGTAAAAGTAAAGCTGTTTAGATTTTTCATGCCAAAATCGACAATTCGTTACATAACGAGCATACTTTCTGCACATCTGAATTAATTACAAGCAAAAATATGGACAGTTTTTAGATGAAGAAGATAAAAGTGATACTTCTTTATTGGAGTCGTAAAATAAAATTAAACTCGCAATTAGTTTTTAATGGGCCCGAGTAATTACACTGTAATATTACTCGCACGGAGAGAACAGTTAATTTATTTGTAAGTTCACAAAAGAATTTCAATTACAGAAATAAAGCAGCCGAAAATTGTCACTTGTGTCGGATTTTGAGCGCACTAAGAAATTTTGAGATTTGGCTCGAGAAAATAGCTCTGTATAATTCCTATTCCAATTTAAACTTTCGTTTCGTGAGCTACCGCAATTGAGATTCTTCTCCCATTTACTTTTATGTGTGTTTTATAGTTACTTACTACCTCTGAAAAGCCGTTTAATAGAGTACCTCGACGGGAGTCTATAGTCAACTAAAGACGGTTAATTTAATTCCAATTCAATTCGAAAGCCGAAACTATTCAAAGCCCCGAATACAAACGTCAAGAAACTAAGACAAATTATGAAGTGAGATTGAAATACTCGTGTGGTTCTAAGTAGATTTTTAAGTTCCGAAATTAAACGTACGTGGGACTCGGAAGGTTCACTTAGGAAAAGCACATGAATGCATGAATGGGTGCCCTTTCGCACTCGTCAACCAGGAAATTCTCAAAAGAAAATGGGATTCCACCAAGTCAATAAATTGAATCGTCTTAATTCATAATCTTTCAGTAGGGACGATCTTCCATCAGGGCCCTGTTGCAGGGAGTTCTGGAGTTTATGAGTCACACCGATACAAACCGGATAGTCCGGAAGGCAGCGAGCACTTTTACTAAACGATGAAGTGTAAAATTTTTCACGGTGCAAGCTTAAAGAGCATTGAAAATGAGGAATTAAACTGTCTGCCACTTCAAAGTGGAAAGTGGCAGCATTGACTTGGAGGTGGCTCGAGAAGGGTGGGTTTTTGGCTCATTTTTCGGCTTTTCGCTTATGACTCGAAAACTACGCACTTATGAGAAAGGTGAGCCTGTAAGAAAATAAAGTATATGAAATATCCTACAAATTATGCCTTTTAGGTTTTTTCCACAGACCAACGGCTTAGGCGCTAGAGCGTGTTAAAGTTGGTAAAATATTCCAAAATCGGCCGAAAACTGTTTTTTAGAAAACTACGCATATTTAAAAAACAGTGCACCTACTTATGAAAAATAAGGCACTACATTAAATTACATTAAATAAAAGGCAGCGAGATCTTTGCTAAACAATAAAGTACAAAATTTCTAACGATGAAAGCTGAAAGAACGTGGCAAATGAGTAATAAAAAATAAAACCGACCGCTGCCACTCCAAAGTGGCTCGAGCTTCTCTTACTTCGTTTTTCCGCTTATAACTCGAAAAATCCGCACTTTATGAGAAAAGTGCTTCTATATGAATGTAAACTACATAAAATTTCCTACAAATTATATTTGTTAGGTTTTCTCCTCAGACAAACGATTTAGGCGCTAGAGCGCGTTAAAATTAAACAACAATTTCAAAATCTGGCAAAAAACTGTTTTATCACCTATAACTCGAAAATTAAGCACTTTCAGAAAAAAGTGTTCCTATACAAAAATAAAGTAGGTACTTACACATACTTTAGTTTTCTACAAATTATAGCTAAGATATTTTATTGGTTAACTGAACGTAATAAAACAGTCGTCTGCCATTCCTGAGTGGTAGCATTAACTTGAGTGCGACTTTTGCCGTGGGATTTTGCTCTTTTTTAAGTTTTTCGCTTATAACTCCGAAACTACACACTTTTTGAGAAAGGTGTTTTTACATAAAAGTAAACTACATCGTATTTTCTACAAATTATATTTCGGAGATTTTTTTCTCAAACAATCAGTTTAGGCGCTAGGGCGCGTTAAAGTTTGACAAAAAATTCAAAATGAGCAAAAAACTGCATTTTTTGTTTATGGCTTACAACTCGAAAACCACGCACTTTTATAGGAAAGTGTTCCTATAGAAAAATAAAGTGCAATCTGAAACTCTTTAACGAACAAGCGGGGAGGTTGCGCACTGGTAGACTGAGGCGCAATAATGTAAGAAGATTCAAAAGTACCCTTCTACAAAGAATCGACAACTTTTGTGAAATAAACTAAAACTCGTTAAGTAGTATCGCAGTTTGGTCCTTCGAGCCGGATGAGTTTGTTATATTAATAGTAAAACTTGACAGTTAGTACCCATAAAATATATTGCAACATATAAACACAACAATGCGGATAAATAGGTAGTAATTTTACCTTTTAAATATTTTAATTATGGTATAATAATAATATATTGGCGCGAATTTGATTTTTTTAAGACGAAATAAAAATAAAGCCAGAACATGCGCAATAAAACGACACTTAAAAGCTTGAAATTTATAATGCACCTAAGCTAATGTTTCATTTCACAGTAAATAAAGTAAAAAAAATTTCAAAAAGTAAAAATAAATAAAATTAGAAATAAACAACTTGTCTTTTCTTTCTCACAATACATTTTGTACAATTTACCAACAGCCGTTTCATTTTATTGTTAGCGTTTCTCAACATATTTTTCACACTTATCCCGTTTTACCGGTTCATAGAAGTTAGAACCTATTTTACTTGAGCAAAAAACAAGAAAAGTTGCATTACGTAAAATAATAAGTTGGAAAAATAAGAAAATTTTTTAATTTTTCGTCTACTCATTTTCCAATTTCTTCTTCCTGCTCGCCAAATTTCACGAAGACGCCGCGAAACATTTATTAATTGATTTTATCGTTACGTATACTATTACGTATCTACTTCTTCAAATATTTATCATTTATTTATATCGAAAAAAATCGTATTATTTTGCCGATGTTTTCGAAGCCAATTAATCTTGTTTGTCGGAATTATTTCAAAGCAATAATGGTCTATTTCGGCATTTTTATCTGTTGATATAAAGAAATTGATAATACGAGCGAGTTTGACGGAAAAGTTTGGTCGTCTCGTCTCGTTTTGTGTTTATTTTCAGTTAATCAAGTTGGAAAACTCTCTGTAAAAAGCTAAGATTTCATTCATTTTCAACTCTCTCTCTCTCTCCCACAGCGAACGAACCCATAACACGGCCGGGACGTACAAAGAGTCCACTAGCCTAAATGAAAAGGGCTACTAAGGAAAGAGAAAAACAAGAGACTAAATTTAGCTTTGATCTGTCCAGACTAAAGTCCCCTACACACGACCTGATTTGGTCAGGCAGTCGGGCCGATTTTGTCAGATCAGGTAGAATATCAGAATTTGACATTTATTGTGTCGGGTCGTCGGGTGTTGTCAGATGGCCCGTCCACCTGACTACCCAACCGCTTGACCAAATCAGGTCGTGTGCAGCGTTGTCAGACGATTTAGCGTGTAGGCAACACCTGATTTGGTCGGACCGACTGTCAGACCGACCGCGTCAGGTCGTCTGTAGGAGGCTGGTTGGATCCCAAGTTGGGTCATGTGTAGGCAACACCTGATTTGGTCGGACCGACTGTCAGACCGACCGCGTCAGGTCGTGTGTAGGGGACTTAACAGTTCACGAGCTTTCCTGCAAGAGAAGTGCTTAAATAAGCTTTCTCTGGAAAAACGGCAACTTGACCCCCTAACAGCGCAGTAAGAATCGAGGGCAACGTAAGTGAAAGACCTCAATACAAACTTATAAGTTCCCTTTACACGACCTTCCTGTGAGGTAGGTCAGCTTCAGTCACAATTGGCCATTCTTGGACGTTTCTAGTCTAGTTCTAGAACAGTGCCATCCAAACGAACCCAAAAGATTGGTTGCAACACTGGATGTTACATTTCCAAACAAATCAGTTAGTATAATACGGTCTTTTAACAGTTTCAAAACTTATCTGATACATGTAGATTGAAGATTTGAGCAACTGACACATTAAATACTAGTGTCAACTTTTTATTATATAAAAAAATTGCACAAGAGATCGATAAATCAATATACATACATTGTTAATAAAAGGCCTCACAAAGAATTACGACGGACGTAAGAGATTAATCTGATTTTTTAACATAAGCTTAATAAGAATCAAAAGGACATGACAAGAGAATGAGATGAAAGAGAGTGCGATTTTTATCAATAATAAGTATGTAATTGAAATGTAAGTTGAAAATGATACGTCTTGGAGATAATTTTAATACAAATGTAAGGTGAGATTTAAAACTGATACATTTAAACTCACTTATTAAACATTTTTATACTGAGAGTGAGAGAAGTTTTACTTTTGTAAGTAAAGCTATACGCTACTCACCTCGCTACCTCGTTACTTGTCGCTTGTTTTAGCCAAAATGGTAAAATGAAGTGCTTGTCGCTTGGTGGATTTTGGTAACTTTTTTACGTTGCTTCCTAATGGAGAAAAGCTCCGCAAATTGAAGACCTTAACCAACTCTACAGGGTGCGAGAACGACGCAGTTGCAGATATGAGCGTTAAAAATAAATTCACGAGTGTGCGGACGCGTTTTAGGCTACATACGCTAAACGATACGCCCAGTATGGGAAAAATGTTTAAAAACTCGAAATTTTAAACATAAACTTTAGTCCTGTCTGCTCCACACATAAATTTTTCAAACTACCGAATCTAATTCCTAAAATTTAAATTGATTCGAGTACAACTTTAAATCAAGTGGCGCCTTGTCGTTTAAAATTTAAATCTTTTGAGGTCGGGTTAGTTAAAAATTCCTAACATTTTCATAATTAAATTAATCTTCGAATAAATTTAATCTCTATTTTCTCCTTTCTTCCTCTCTCTATTTAAGTGATTATAATAACACTAACACGAGTAAAGTCGCATTTTATAAAAATTTCAGGTTTAAAAAAGGCAGGTGGATGGTAAAAGAAGAAGAATCGACGCCCCTTTGTACTAATTCAAAAATTTAAGCCATCGTGACTGTCAGCATGTATATAATTACATGGTTAGATGCCCATCAAAACACAAACTAGAAACTGTTTATATATTGTTTTTATATTTAAAAAGTTGAGAAACGAAAAGCTTTTTTTTTCTTCTCGTTGTCCATGTATCTCATAAGAACGTCTTCCTCTTCCTAACTTAATGAACTTTAGTAAAAAAAATCTAAAGAGTGTCAAAAATGCACTTTTTTGTTATTAAATTTAAAATAGATTTAAAAATGTTGGAACTCGCACTTCCATAACTAGCAACTACATTAACAATTTGATGAATAAGCACAAAACACTCCAAAGGCAACAGAGAAACAAATTACTTTTCGCATTATCTGTGAGTAATTAGCTTTCAAGTACAGTAAGTATGCCGATGTTTAACATACTTTAAAAGCAACTCGCACACAAGCTTCATTTCAATTCCTAAATTTAAATTTCGTACAATGACTCGACTCGAAGATAATGGGTTCGAATTTTCCGGACCAGCCATATCGACTTGGTGAGTTTTCGGCTTCGGGGTGCACCCCGCGTTCAAATTTGACCACATGAGCACACAACAGCCTGTGTTAATTAAGTTTGTTAGATAGAAACATCGTGCTAACCACACTAGTACATAATCCATATACATAAACAGCCAGAACTCACTTCAGCGGTTAAAAGGCCCTCTTGGATCAATACGTGAGGTATACCAACTCGAATAGGTTGCGGGAGGTTTTTTGGTAATTTCTCGAGTCGTGTGCAAAGAGGCGGTCCGGCAAAAAAATTGGAACGCAACCTGCAGCCCTGCGCAGGGCTGATTTAGCTCTAGTCCATATACAGTGTGTCCACGGATGGACCTAACTATACTTGTAAACTTCCTTATTTTTCATTTTTTGATCAAAAGTTATTCTTTATGAAGCCCAAATATGAAATTTGAACATTGTATCTCAAAGTTTGTATTTGTGTAGAAGTAAGAGGATCTTATGTTGAGTACTATCAATGGTAATATTTATGCAAGAGAGCTGCGATGTTATTGTTGTTTGAGTTCATATTTCATTAAATTATGCACTTTGGTAAACTTCATTGAGTACATGAGTACTAATTGCTTTTATTTTAAAGAAGTCAAAAATACACATTTTGAGATACAATGTTCAAATTTCATATCTGAGCTTATAATAGCATTAGAAACAACTTTTTCCTTTAACGTTTTTCATTTCTTTTCGTATAACTAGTACTTTACTTTTATCATCATTAACGTTTCTCTATTTTCTAAACACCCTGTACATTACATAAACATTTTGACTATGGCAAAGGACTTTTCAAGAGAAGCAAAACTCTTCATAAAGAACGACTTTTTATCAAAAAATGAAAAATAAGGAAGTTTACAAGTATAGTTAGGTCCATCCGTGGACACACTGTATATAAAAAGCCAGAACTGACTCACAACGTTAAAAATCCCTCTTGGACCCGAAAATGCAATGAGCAATTTTGAAGAGGTCGCCGGTGGTTTTTGCGTAATATTGTTCGTCGTGGAAAGAGAGCAGGTTCGGCAAGAAAATTGTAATGTTTAGAGGGGCGGTAGAATAGCGGGCGCGCAACCAGCAGGTGGCGCCAATCTAATACCTTTGGCGAAGACGCAATTTTTAGGATTCGTAATTTGTCTGAGGGGCTATTGCAGCCTGTCACACGTTGAGCGTAGGGCTATCCCCATCATAGCGATTAGAGCCAGCCGATGAGACTCAAAAACGTCGAAAGTTATAGTGGAGCAGTGATAGAATTCGTCTCAACTAGAAACAGGAACGGGGCCTCTACAAGCGTCCAATCTCCAATCAATACTCTGGGGAAATTAGAATGATTGACAAGACTGTTTCTACTTTGGACGAGCTCTAGTTCCAATACTATAGCACAGTACGAGGTATAGCAACATGAAATGAAAATATTTGGAGCGTTCAACTACCCTTTCCCAGTCTCGCAACCCCTGAGTAATAGTTTCTTTAATCGTCTAACAATCAGTGATTATGAATTGATTAAATTGAGCGATTAAAATCGAATTAAATGGGAAATACAAAAACCCGACGTTATATTGCAGTTCAGGGCTGTGAATAATTATAAATAATCAAATTTAATTTATTTTATAAGTTGGCACTTTTTATTGCTATTTTTGTGGTTATTTTTATTGGTGGGTAAATCCAGCGTGTAATTTAATTTTGTATTTATCGATTATCATTATTTATAACTTCTAATATGAATAATTTATAATACTAAAGTTATTGAAAAGTGATTGATGTTATCGACAAATTATCGATGACTATCAGAGAAAACTAATGTATAGTTGGGTTGGAATATATCATTAGGTACTTATTACTCTTATATTAGATTCATAAAATACGCTATTTATGAATACGGTGGCTATTAGTATAGACATTTAAAAAATGGGCGCCTAAATGGAAGGCCCAAGTATAACTCAATCGTGGCAAAATGGCGGAAAAAGTAGTAAGGTCAATTTTTAAAAAAGTTTGAACTTCAAATTGTAGACGTACGGACTCATTACTTGTTATACCACATACTATTCACTTTTAATTTGAACTAAACTAGAACAAACTTGAAAAAAAGTATAAATTTTATTGAAGTGCAACGATGTGTAGTTCCAATAGGAAAACAAGAGTCTGGCGAGAAATAAAAAAAAACAATCGAGAGAGTTTCTTATTTAATTTCTATTTCAAAAGGCAAAGCAAGCCTTACATAGACGTCGACGAACAATGCCATTTTCATTAATTAACTTCGAGTACTCGCACTAGTGCGATATTTATAAAACACCTCAATTCAGACTCGTTCGATGTATACGATTTAATCGACCCGTTAAACACAAATTCACATTTTAGTAGTTCATTTCGTCACAAAAAAATTCCCCCAGACCGCACCAAACTGTGCGTCTTTAGTCTAATCCTCTTTACACTCTATTGCCTAACGCATTCAAAATTATGCTCTATCTTGGGATGTTGATAGCATAATTTATATGAGCTGATTAGTAGTCAAAGCTTTCTTTGTGTTAATAATAAACAACTGGCTTGGCTTATAATTTGAAATACTCCGAGACATTCTCATTATCGTTATTAGATGAAATTACTGAAACTAGGTACGTCTACAGTATAATAATAATAATAATAGTACTAGTAGGTTTCGAGTTGTATCTTTCAAATTTCAATAAAATAGTGTAGGAGCCGTTTAGATTTAACTTCATGTCCATTGTAGCCATTGTAACTGTACCTGTACAGTCGCAGAAAAATTTATTGGGCCCTAATAACTGTAGTCCAGTCAATAAACATATTGTAGAGTGCATGAAATATGCGAGAAGTTTTGACTTCAGTGCTTCGTTAGGAGTAGCCAGTAGATCAACATACTAAAAGTCCCCGCCCCTGAGATGTGAGCATACGGGGGAAGGGAGGGGGGAAGGTACAATTTTTTTAGTTTTTCGATTATATCTTCGAAACGGTGCACTCTAGAAAAATATGTTTTAAATAAAAACGAAAGCTAATTAAATTTCCTACAATATTTATTCTATTCATTATGTTCCTATCTGTTACGGTTTCTGAGATATAAGCTGGAGAAAATAGCTATTTTTAGAAAAAATTAATTTTTTTGTAAGCTTCGCCTGGGGACTTTTTTTACCGTTCATTTGAGAGAAAATTCTTTCGAACAAAAGTTGTAGGATTTTAAATTGCCTTCAAATTGAGTGTATCACTGATATTTTAGCTCAACCAGATCCAAAGTTAGAGCAGTTTTATGATAACCTATAAATGTCGAAAAATGAGTCATGAGTGTTCGCAGCTCGAAGTTTTCGTTACAACCCCTCCCCCCTCCCTCCATATTAACCCATAACAATTTATCTCATATTTCAACATTAATTCAATTTAAAATGGTGATGGGGGGGGGGGTAAAAATGTTGCGCGAATTTTCTCGTTTATATTGCCAACAACCTGTCTCATATGTCAACAATTATTCATTCTGGAAAGTAGTGTTTGGGGAGAGATGGTGGGGGGGGGGGCTCATATAACATTAAAATCGGTTCAAGGACTTGCCAACCACACGCGTTCAAAGATTGGCTAACTTGCGGTAAGTCGCACTTCTCCATGAAACCAGGTTTGCCGGTACTCTTTTGGCTCTAACTCCAAAAATGTTTGTCCGATCCGCAGTTTCTTTTTTTCATCTGAAAGCTGGTTAAATTCCCCATCAGACTTCATATATTAAATTTTGATCAAGCCCCATAAAATAAAAATCCTATTATGGTAAAAACCGCGCACTGTTCTGAGATCCAAGTTTTCTTGGTACATTTTTCTCAATAACTCCGAAACTATTTGTCCGATCCGAAATTTATTTTTTTCATCTAAAAGCTGGTTAAATTTACTATCAGACCCTGTATATCAAATTTTG
This sequence comes from Malthinus flaveolus, assembly GCA_950108345.1. Classification (NCBI taxonomy): domain Eukaryota; kingdom Metazoa; phylum Arthropoda; class Insecta; order Coleoptera; family Cantharidae; genus Malthinus; species Malthinus flaveolus. The sequence goes on along the minus strand of OX467287.1, from coordinate 15,601,363 downwards.
ATTAAATACCGTAAAATACTCACACTAGCCCACTGAACATGTGGAAATCGTCATATTTTGCAAACAAAAACGTACATGATCACAATTTTCGTATCGTGAAGTAGAGCCGAGTTATCGAGAAAAAACCAAATTTGGCCCTTTTTTCAAGATGGCGGCGAAAGCTCATAGGAAATCTTTGTCGAAAATTTGAAGTTAAGCTTTTTTGAGCCCCCTCTACAACATATCCAAAAATCAGCTTTCTCGGTTCACTTGATAAATTTTCGAGATTACTGTCGTAATAATTAATAACCATGCCCACCATCCGATGATACGATGGCGATTGGCGATACAACTGCAACGAGATTAGATTTCGGAAGAAAGCCAAATTGGCCAACGACTACTCGGCGGCGTAGCGCACAATGGTCGACGCTAACACTAGGATGGGGTTGACCCTTTTAAACGCCTGAAAACCTCCAAAAACTTATACAACAAAAGCATGTCCACGGAAAGCTCCTTCTATCTATATCTTCATGACCCACATACTCTCCACAGAGGTAACTTCTGCAATTCGCACTTAACGTGTTGCCTTTTCCAGAAAAATCCTCCTTAACGTGCTCGTAAACTTATAACAACTTAATCTAAAAGTACATGCGCTCAACATTGGCTCGCACCAGTGAACCCATAACACGTAAATCAGTTAACGATGACATTTAATAGTTATGGAAACTCGTACAAGGTTCAGATTGGAATTTTCTCCGAAGAATAAGAGACGTCCTTTCGTGCATTTACGAGCAGTCGTATCTTGTGGAGGTGCAGCCATGCAAAAACATGGCCTCAGCCCGGCCCGGCGTGGATGATGTAATTAAAGTAGTTAAGTAAAAGAGCAATCATTTATATGAGGTGACAAGATTCCAATTTTCTCACCGTGCGCCATTAAGTTTTTTTAATAAAATGCATTTTGTGGCAATGTGTGTGATTCCATCGTTAGAATATTTCGAGAGGCCAATTTTTGATGCTTTCGCTATTACATATTTATACAGGGTGTCCCAGATTCGTTGTTTTAGTTTTAAGGCCGGGTAGCTCCAAAAATGTCAATGGGGAGCCCCAAATGTAGGACACACTGTATGGCACGTTACATCGACTTTTCAATAATAGTTTATTTCTTACGTAAAAAATTCAATTTGTTATATTTGACAGCGAGCTATAATTAATTACTTAAATAATCTAACATCTTCCTTTAATGAGTTTTAAAAAAATAATGGTGTAAAAATAATTTATGACCACATGTTATCAAGTTTAACTTTCCATCATTTCTTTTTTATTTTTCTCTGGTAAATTTTTAATAAAACAGTTCAAAACTTCTCTTCTTCTTAATCTCAACTCAAGTATATAGTAAAACCAACAAAGGTTTTACTTTTACAAAAGAAATCTCTCGACCATATCCTGTGTATTAAAAAGTTCGCTCAAATTACCTTTGCAAAACTGGCACTTTCATCCTTCAGCATTTATATTTTAATGAAATAAATATTTTCTTTTTACATTTTCAAAAGAAATAAAAGTCGAAAGAATTACCGCAAACAATCGGTTTTTTAATTAACGCACGCAAAATGTAGTGAGTGTTTAAGGATACAGTAAATTTCAGCGGCTATTTTATACCAGTTCTTAATTTAAAGTTATAACTTACACTTTTATTTGTAGCTTAGCATGTTCCATTTGGGTGGTCGGTTTTTATGTCAGCCGTACTTTAAAACTGGCCACTAAAGTATATAAGTTGATCCTTTTAACTGTTTTCACCAAAATTATCGAAAATTCTATATCTCATTTAATACTTTTATTTCATGGGCGATATTTTAATTAAACGTACATTAAAAATATAATCTTAATTTTTGCAGTGTATTTTAAAACAGTGCTTCTCAAACTCTACGTGGGGCCTAACCTAAACCGCACATCTGGCGTAAAAAACATGAAAGACATAATTTGTAGGAAATTGAATGAACTTTATTTTTGTATAGAAGCGCTTTTCTTTAAAAGTGCGTAGTTTTCGAGTTATACGCGAAAAACCAAGTAAAAGCAACCTTTTGTAGATTAAGGAATTTTCGTCAAACTTTAACGCGCTCTAGTGCCTAAACCGCTTGTCTAAAGAAAAAAAACTTAAGAAACATAATTTATAGAAAATTGAATGTAGTTTAATTTTCTATAGAAACGCTTTTCTCTAAAAGTGCGTAGTTGCCGAGTTATACGCGAAAATCCACGTGAAAAACAGCTTTTTAGTTGATTATGTAATTTTCGCCAAACTTTAACGCGCTCTAGCGCCTAAACCGTTCGTCTGAGGAAAAAAACGGAAAAAACATAATTTGTAGAAAATTGCATGTTCTTCATATTTCTATAGAAATACTTTTCCCTAAAAGTGCGCAGTTTCATAGTTATAGGCGAAAAACCAAATTAAAAACAGTTTTTTGGTTTACTTTGAAATTTTTGTCAACTTTAACGCGCTCTAGCGCCTAAACCGTTCGTCTGAGGAAAAAAACGGTAAAAACATAATTTGTAGAAAATTGCATGTTCTTTATATTTCTATAGAAATACTTTTCCCTAAAAGTGCGCAGTTTCATAGTTATAGGCGAAAAACCAAATTAAAAACAGTTTTTTGGTCTACTTTGAAATTTTTGTCAACTTTAATGCGCTCTAGCGCCTAAACCGTTCGTCTGAGGAAAAAAACGGAAAAAACATAATTTGTAGAAAATTGAATGTACTTTATTTTTGTATAAAAACACTCTACTCTAAAAGTGCTTACTTTCCGCGTTATAAGCAAAAAGCGAAGTGAAAAACAGCTTTTTGGCCGATTTTGGAATTTACATCAAACTTTAACGCTCTCTAGCGCCTAAACCGTTCGTATGAAGAAAAAACTCAAAAAACATAATTTACCGAAAATTGAATGTAGTTTACTTTTCTATAGAAACACTTTTCTCTAAAAGTGCGTAGTTGCCAAGTTATACGCGAAAAAACAAGTGAAAAACAGATTTTTGGTCGTTTTTTAAATTTTCGTCAAACTTGAACGCGCTGTAGCGTCTAAACCGTTCATCTGACGAAAAAAACTTAAGAAACATAGTTTGTAGAAAATTGAATGTACTTTAGTTTGGGTAGTTTCAGAGTTATAAGTGAAAAACGAAAAACAGCTTGTTAGTCGATTTTGAAATTTTCGTCCAATTTTGACACGCTGTAGCGCCTAAACCGTTCGTCTGAAGAAAAAACTTCCGACACATAATTTGTAGAAAATTTAATGTAGATTGGCCTTTTATTGTCCCCTAGCGACTGGAGAGTAAATGGAATAATCTTTGAGCGCTTCTTCTGATTCGAAAGCAACGCTAGGACCTTAGGCGGTCGACATTTATGGAGCCACTGCAATAATGAAGGATTCTCGCTTTCTAATAACCATTACACAAAGGCATAATTAAACTAAGTCGATTTATTTTTTCCACCTATACAAACAACTGGTTCTTCGTCGTAGGATGCTAATGAATAATAAGAAAAGAGGGATTGTTTATTCGCTACGCATTAAGAAGCGGAAAACTTGTTCTTTAAATCTATTTTCACTTAAAAGCAATTTCTTTGTGCCGTGTTGTGTGTGTGTGTTGATGCACCTACCTGACCAAGCCCCATATTATCGTTAAAAACTAGGCACGCCAGTCAGAAACACCTCTTTTAACTCGAGATGACCACGCGTCACCTGCCCAACAAACGTTAAATACTGACCTCCGGGCTCGAAACTTGGAGGGATAAAGCATACCGATTTATTATTAGTTTAATTTCAATTACGCTTTTTTCCTTTTTGTCCGTTTAAAAAAATACGAGATAATTAACAGTTGAAAAATTTGTTTTCTTATACAAGAACGGCTTTTGCACTTAAATGATTGAACTAAAGATTATAGCTTGTTAACTACAATCACGAACATGTTTTTTTGTAGACGTAAAAGTTTACAGCCGTTTATAGCCTTTAAAACGTATTAGAATTATTGAAAGTATTTATTAGACCGGTGGTCGGTAACCTATGAACTGTTGACCCTCATCCCACGTCAAAAATCTGAAAAGTCATTTGCATACTTAAAAAAAATATACGAAAAATGCCAAAAACAATACCACCCTTCTCGTGAATTCTTTTAGCTGCACTGCACCACCTCCTTCATTTTGAATCAAATTACACATCTCACGTGCTGGTTACGGAATTAACTTTCAACAGAACAATCTCATTTATTTTAAATTGGGTCGAAATTTTGTCACTTTTAGCTATTTATTAGCAATATTTTGTTCACGCATAGTCAAATTTCAAAAATGCAAATGACTTCCGCGTGAAAAGAATGTGGGGCAGTTTTTGCGTCTAGGAGAGAGGAGAGCTTTCCGAATGTTGTCTAAATTTCAATTATATTACGAAACTTCGTAAAAACCAAAAAATTATAATTAGAGCAACTTTTCTTATACAAATAAATATTATTAAAATCTATTTCTATTCTTATTGGAAATTGAATACTGTTATTGGAGCGTGTCTCAGGTATATAAAGTTGCTCATTTTGAAAAAAGTATTTGAAACGTTCCGTGAATGAAGAAGGATCTTTCTAAGAAAGGTTCTAGAATAATATGCACTTCCAGGTATCAGGTATATACCTACAAGCTATTCTTAGGTGAAAAACTGCAATTCATTTAAACAATCAAATTCGATAAGGCGCCTAATTTATAAAACAAGGAATTTGGAATTATTGCCGGTAGGAGCACATATACAGGATGTTTTAGAAACGGGTAAAGAGATTTTAAAAGTCGACTCCTTAGACAAATTAAGACAAACTTAGAGAAATTTTAAAAGTGCTCCCCCAAACCCACAAGGGGCGAGCTTCTCGTCATTGAACTGCTGGTTGAAACGATTGGTGAGGGAGCCTGCAAGTGGCGACAGACGCTGCCAACTTCCTGTCACGTCTTTTGACCAATAGGCGCCCAATTCCGGAAAATATTTGAAGCAGAGCTAAATCGTATAACTTTTTGAAGATTTGACAAAGATCCGGGGATCCACCGAGGTCGAAAACTAGGATTTATCATTGGAGTTTAATCATGTACAACATACCAAAAAATCATAACTACTCCATTTGATGCAAGGTAAATAATTCGGATCTTTGGCGAACGTTGTATCGCTAAAAATGACACAATATGATAAATTTGCAAACTTTGGTACTCGTGCACCATTCATCTGATTGAAAAATATTTCTTACAAAAGTTTTAGGAAATTGCTGTATCGTTGTAATATCTACTTATGCCCTATTAGATGGCGCTAGAGAGAAGATATTTTTGAAACACTTGTTTTCGGCCCCTTTTTCCACTATAGCGGCGCGAGCGGCGGTCACTCAAGGTCAAAAACTCGCAATATTAAATTAGGTCACCAAACTGTACAAGTGTACCAAATTACAACACTCCTGGACCATTTGCAAGTCAGAATCTACCCATTGTCTGGACTACATCTCATATTTCCGAATTGACATAAAATAAGAACTAACCATGGATAGAGTTAAAAATCGCAATGGTGAAGAATTTCAACTTTATTTTGAGAACATTAATTAATTATTTATACTAATAAACGACCTTTAATTAATTTGAGAATGGCGGAGATGTCCGGTATTGCACCCGCCTGGCGGCGCTAGTGATATTTTTCGGGTCCACCTGTCACTTTAATAGCATGGCAGCTGACAGTTATTTATTTTTAAGGACTACACCTTCAACTTATTTCAGATTGTTTTGCAATTAACGTATAATAATAATTTGTTTATTCATATTCCAAGAATACATACAAACTCTCATCGCTAGATCCAAATAAACAAAAAAATGACAGCTGACAGGCTGACACGACCCCCAACCTAACTAGCGCCATCTATTTAGAGCTTTCCGGATTACCTGCCATTGAAGGATGTTCATTATGTTCATAGCTCATAACTACGACCATACAAATGATAGCAAGAGGTCAGCAATTAAGCCCATGTAAATTAGAGGCAGCTATAACTGACTTGAGTATCTGTCAGAAAAAGTGCTTGGTAAATTTACATTTACTAGGTCTCTCAAATAACAAGATGTAAATGCTGATGTATATAAAAATCATTATTTATAAGGACGTCATTACCTGTGCTTCGGTGAAAATAACCATAAAAATGTTTTATTTTTATTACAGGCGACGATATGACATATGGTGGCTTGGTGGCATGTTGCGAGTAACGTTCCGAGTCCTCTAGCTCTGGAGAAGTTTAGTAAATTAACAAAAAATAATGAAGCCCACTGCCCACTTTCTAAATGATACAATAGATAACTCGTCAATTTTAAACGTAACGTTTTGAAAATTTTGCCCATCTACCAGCTGTTTGAGCTCGGCAAATACTACCATAACTAATTTTTATCAGAACATCTAAAAATACGATTAAAGAAGTACAAGGTCTTCCAATATGAACGATGTTTTTAAAATTTGTTAAAATCGTTTACCAGAGTGAAATGGATGAACTTAATTTTTGTAGACTTTTTTCAACAAATCAGCCCTAATTTCATGAATGTGTCGTTCGATATTCAATTATTAGTCGTCAATACCGCCCCTTGAATCTCCCGTAGATTATCTTCGCCCCAACGTTAAGACGCTATTTGGCCTTGACTTGTCCGAAAAGATGATTTTTTAAAACCAAAATAGGATCAATTTTGGGTTGTGGTAGAGCCCAATAGGCAAACTCGCGATGGCCTAGTTTTAAGGTCGACACACTCAAACTCAAGTCTTTTCTCAAAATACGCCAAATATCGTTGCTAAAAGGCCCAATTCTTAAGAACGACGAGAAATCAATAAATTTGGAATTTCTGCAGCACCACCACTATTCCCTTCACTTCTTGTATTTTGATGTTTTGTTGGTAGGTCAGTGACGTCATTGACTAATAAGAATCGCGTTGGTATTGTAAAGAGTACAACCGTGGAACTAGATGGAAGGGTGGAAGGGTTGAACACGCAAATAACATGAAGCGACTGGCGAAGAACAAGCTGTCAGTTGCATAAAGAAGTTCCGAGAATTTCGTAGTAGGGAAGAGGGAGAGTACCCGGCGTACTCGGCCGCGCACATCTACTGAGTAACACCCCCCCCCCTCTTCTGTTACTGATGCTTCACTTGAAGATACCCTCAAACGCTCAAAACATCATTTTCATAAAGTGCACGCTGAGTGTTGTAGAATCAGTAGCAAACGTTGTGAAAGCGCGGATTTTGCCACGCTATTATCAGGGTATATTAAAAACAAATGACAGATATTGACACTTCTAATTTCTTAAATATGGTTAACATACCATTCTAAAATCATATCGTCTCTATTGGAAGGCCCTTTACAAGTAAATCAATTTTATTCAAAAAAAATTACCCCTCAAATTCTTACGAATTGTCAATTTAAAAAACTAATTTTACCGGGTGTCGGCAAAATCACTTGCACCATCTTTTTGCTTCTCTTGTCTTATACTACCAAAAAGGCTTATTTTTACAGGCCTTCAACAGGTTACACGCTTTCGCTTTGACCGACAACTATCTAAACTTTTGATTTTCAACTCAAGTCGACGGAGATTCTTTAAAAAATAATGCACACGTACTCGGAAAATACTCGAGATTTAAAAAATGTTCAAATATGCAGGGTTTCCATTTTCAATTTCAAATTTGGGGCAGTTTGGGTAATTTCCAGTGAAATCGAAAGCGAAAATCTTTTAAAAGTACTTCGAGATGGCTCATCACAATCCAATAAGGACCACGTGGGTGCTACAAGTGTTTTCTTCGACAACCGGTATACAAATTTCAATCACTTATTCACTTACTCATTACCGACAAGTTCTAAAAGATTAAAATCAATGTAAATTAATATTTTAGTCATAAAATTACTTGTTTTGCACGATTCGAAATTACAAAAATGCATGTAACGGGCAAAAATTATTATACGGTTTTATTCTGTGGGCGACGTTTTGATGGTTATGTGTTTTAGGAAGCAATATTTCGATTTAATTTTCAATTAAATTTACCAGTAAGTGATATTAAAATAAAAAGAGATGAGAGCAAAAGGAATTACTTTATATTGCATAATAATTTTAAATTAAAAATGTTTTAAACTTGTGTTAATTGATAATCATAATGAAATGGATAATAAATGGGATCATTAGTTTTAATTAATTATGATTAAGTAAAAATATTACCAAAAGCTATAAATTTTTTTATGTAACAAGCAATTTACCTCCAGTTAAAAAGATCAATTAAGATTATAAGGATATGTTTTAAGACTTTTTCGAGTTTGGTAAAAAAACACCATTTGTCAAAAGTTGCGTTTTACATGTGTAGGGAGTGTTTGTGTGGATTTGATGGATTTACTCAAACAAGATGGATATATGTTTTTCTATAAATTCCACACACGTTTAATCTTAGACGTCTGTGGAGAAACAATTTCAAAAATTCAAAAAACTGCCTCGTGCGAAAAGTGCGAACAACGATGACAAATATCTGCATTGGTGGTGGGCCAATCTAAGGTGGCACTCGGCTCAATTTATCTGTATCTCCCTAATTGTTAATTTTAGATGTAGTGCGCCTTTAACATTTTATGTAGTCTATCAAATGGGCAATCTAAAAACATATTTATAATTTATATGTAACGTTCTGTATGTAGTACGTACATCTATGAGATGTCGCTTCCGATTAAACCGGCGAAATCGAAATGTTCTTATGAGCACGTTTTTGTGAGAAACTGTAAGAAACTGTAGTTGTTTTATAGACACCCTAAACAACTAATATAACACCCCCCAAGTTATTATTAATCACACGTACGACATAAAATGTCCCTTGCAGAAAAAGCTGCCTCGTTGAAAAATAAATGAAAATCAGTTTTGTATATTTTTAAGTTAAACAAACTACAAGTACTTACTGAAACATTTATGATTTGCAAGGCGGTTATGAATTATTCATAGTTGCATTCCAACTTTTAAATTTCAATTCAAATCGCCTTGTACATTACTATCCCGCCAAAAGCATCGATTTTTGTTTAAAAAAAGAGTAAATACCTAGTACAATAATTTAGTTGAGAAATGAATTTTTCCACAATCCAACCCTGTACCAAAGTACTTTTTTATTTATATTTTAGCTCTCCTATACGCGAGTGCAACATTACAGGATTAAAAAAGAGGTAAAAGTATACTGATTAAAATTCCACACGGCAGCCCTGCATTTACTCCCAACCATAATATAACTGAAGAGGCTTTATTAACGTCAGTCAGTTGCTTCTAGTAATTGTTTTTCGTTTTTTCTTAAATAATCAAGTTACCACCGACGTTATAGGCAACTATTTGGTTTATTACCTTCTTAGAAGTTGCTCAGAACCACTGGTAGCCCCCCCCCCCCTCAGGTTGTAGTTACTGAAAATGTGCATAGGTATGCACATGGACAGAAGAAATGCATTATAAATCAAAACTGAAAAGTGAACAATGCAGAAGAAATTAAGCTGTCTCGGATTGCCTCAAAGTTTCAATATGAAAATAAGCGAAAGTCGGCGACCCCGGCGTGTTGAATGAAACGGCAGTGCTTCCCTTCAGACCATTTTATGCGCACGCTTAGCCCCCTTTTATAGCAGGTACCGTAATGCGTCGGACCTTTTTACAACTCATTCGGTATTGGGTGGTTTTTAAGCCTCGATCGCCCTTAAGAGGCCTAGAGATTGAGGGCGAGTTGTATATTAGTAGCTGAAAACCAAGTTCAATAGTAAGCCAGCCTGCCTATCGATATCAACGACCCTGCCAGGTATTACGTTCATTGACAATAATAATGCAGGCTTACCGTCCAACTCGCCCTTTAAAAACTCGAAATTAAGAATTGAGGGCAAGCTGTACATTAGTAGCTGAAAACCAACTTCAACGGTAGTAAACCTGCCACCTGCCTTATCATTGTCACTGACCCTTCCAGGTAGAGTAGATTCATTGACAATGATAATGCAGGCTTACCGTTCAGTCTGCTTGGAGGTACTAATGTACAACTCGCCCTTAATCTCAAGTCCTCTAAGGGCGAGTTGTACATTAGTAGCTCAATGCAAGCTATTCTGCCAAGTAGATTCATTGGCATGATGGCTTACCATTGAGCTTGCTTTGAGTTAATGTATAAATTGGAGATAGAGGACTCGAGATCGAGGGCGAGTTGTACATTAGTAGCTCAAAAGCAAACTCAACGGTATGCCTGTCTTATCATTGTCAACGACCCTGCCAGATAAGTTCATTGACAATAATCGCTTACCGTTAAGCTTGCTTTGAGCTGCTAACGGAAAACTCGCCCTTAGAGGACTCGAAATTGAGGACGAGTTGTATATTAGTACCTCCAAAGCAAGCTCAACGATAAGCTTGTCTGGATCATGTCAATGGCTCTGGCAATAAGGCAGGCTCGCCGTTGAGCTTGCTTTGAGCTACTAATGTACAACTCGCCTTTAGAGGTCTCGAGATTGAGGGCGAGTTGTATATTAGTAGCACAAAAGAAAGCGCAACGGCAAGCCTGTCACCTGCCTTATCATTGTCAGTGATCCTGCCAGGTAGGGTAGGTTCATTGATAGTGGTAATGCAGGCTTATCGGTTAGCTTTCTTTAAGCTACTAATGTACAACTCGCTCTTAAGCCGGGTCCAGATTATCGAACCGAGCCTCGAGCCGAACCTCGTTGCGAGCATAAACACGTATCAAACCACGTCTTAATTATCGAACTGAACCGCGAGCTGAGCTTCGTCGCGTAACCGCGTACAAGCTCACATCGAACCATCCCGAGTCGGTATTTCGACGAAACTTCAAAGGATGTTACAAGGTTCGGCTCGAAACTCGTTGGACGGCGCCGAGAGCCGACATTCGAACCATGCAGGTGTTTTAAAAAATTGCGTTTGCTTTTGCATTCAGCGTTTATACTTGGTGCTTATAAAGTGCAGTTATAGAGAGGACGAAAGAAAACTGTCTCGAATTAATAGGTGCATACCAAACTAAGGATATTCTTTGGAATAAACATATGCAGCAGCAGCTAGTTTTTCGCTGTTCATTGCGTGAATTTTCGAATCGAAATAAACTGATTGTGGATCGTTGGGAGGTTCGAGATGCACGAGGTTCGGCTCGCTGCAAAATTGTCAGCAACGGGGCTCAGTTCGAGGTTCGCGTCAAGGTTCGGTTCGATAATCTGGACCCGGCTTTAGAGGGCTCGAGATTTAGGCCGAGTTGTACATTAGTAGCTCAACGGTAAGCGTGCTTTATCGTTGTCAATGACCCTGGCAGGTAGGTTTATTGACAATGATATGATAAGGGAGGTTTACCGTTGAGCTTGCTTTGAGCTACTAATGTTCAACTTGCCCTAAGACACTCGGGTTCGATCCCCGGTCTCACTCCAAAGTTGCTATCTCAAATAAACTGCTTCAGAGCAGTGTTGTGTCTACAACAATACAGAAGTGCCTTTTTCAGTTTGTAGATCATATCCCTCGTTGACAACCACCACCCCATAAAACAGAAACATTATAGGCTACAAAATTAATAGTTGTGGAGATGTATCTAAAAGTAGGTAGATGTGGTAGAAGTCATTCTTTCCCACTGTACAAACGATACAAAAACACTATGTAGTCTGTTGACAAAAAGAATTTAATTAAAAACATCAATTGTTATCGTGTTTTATTTCTCTCGTGTTAAATTGAAAATTTCACATGAATTATGACATTTTAGTTTCACTACAAAAAAATTTAATTGTAAAGGTTTCAAATTGTTACTGTAACAAGTGATTTATTGCTATTAGAATTTTTTTACGTAACACACAAAAGATTTTATTTAATCAGACGCTGCTCGCTGCTGCTTCGAGTTATTATTATTACCATTATCATTATAGAGGGAAAGTTGGTATTTTGTAATTTGATAAAAGTGACCCAAAAAATTATTTTGCTATCAACAGTACGAAACAGGAAGCGTCGTCTGCGTCGTATAGATATAGAAATTTATTAGTCAAAAATACAAAAGAATGCCAAATGAGAAACTTTCTTGAAGAAGGACCACTGTCGGATCGGTTCTCGAATCTGACGATTATCCCATTTCGTATTTAAGTACAACAATTAAAAACTAATAAAATGCCATTTAAACCAATTAAAAAGAAAAATTCACCTTTAAATTTGAAGGAATTTCTAATCCGATTAAAATCAAACCATTTAAAAAAATCCAGAAACACATAAATTAACCGTTCTCAAGTTCGAAACACAAAATAATTTAAATTAACACAAAAACTACACTGTTTTTATTTAAATTGTTTAAACACACACAAATTTTTTTAAAAAGAATTACAACATTGCACTCCACTTTCTAAGCGGCACACGATTAAACTCAAAGAGAATATAACTAAGGTTATAGTCTCAAAACGTATTCCGAGTCGAACCGACCAAAGATTCGAACGACTCAACAGGTGGCCGGCCATATTTTCAACGTTTAGAGGGAGTTAATTTTCGGAATATTTTGGTGGTAATAAAATTTATGTTTTTAGATAAAAAAAACGGATACCTTCCACGATGATAATTGAAAATAAATTGATACTAATGGCAAAGTGCGGTTAAATTTAATTTTTAAATTATTACCGTAGTTTCTGTTTTTGTTTCACGAATTATTTTGTTTTTACACGCAGATAGTGCGCCTGGATGAACGATGAAGAGGAAGGGCCTATCGGCCTATCTAGTTAGTAGAAGTATCGAGTTGCATTAGCGTAAAAAGTGGAAAACATGTTCACATCAAACGATCAAACAAGAGCTATTTTCTGTAAAAGTATTGAACAGTATACAGGGCGTTTCTTTCAGAGATGAAAGCATTTTTTGTCATTTATCATAAACCTCGAGAAGGTTGGTTAGGACTAAAGAAAATAAGCCACAGACTAGACACATTATAACCACTTCTCTGCCTTCTCCAATTCATTGGAGCTTAATTACACAGAAGTAAATGCCAAATGATTTCTATGCGCATAAAGTGCAGACGTATTAGAAGGGGACACTTGAACTGAAATATAAGATGAAACTGGCAGCATAAAGGAGATCACACGTGAAATTAATATGCAGCGATATCAAGACTCATACAAAACTCAGACAATTCTTCAAGTTTCCACTTCCCACCCCGCTCTTTATAATTAGTACCGAATTACTATGGTTCACCAATCTGTTCACGAACCCCTTTGAATTTATATAAATAAAAGGGGGCTACTTTGCTGCAAACAATAGTCACAATAGACAAGCGAACAAGCGAATGAGAATCAGAAAAATAACATTTCAAATTAAATTAAGTTCGAAGCTGAAAAAGAAGCCCGAGTGTACCTAGTCTAAACAAGAATATTGATTTTCACTTAGAATTTAGAATGGAGTTTGCAATAAACCAGACTATTTTGAATTATAGACTATTTCCTTGGGAAATTAAATGTTGAAAGGCATTTAATTTACTTCAATATTTACAATTATAAACGAACTTACCGACTTACTGGTTAAAGCGTACGCTAATACAGTCCATGTAAACTTTTGCAAACCCGTCGTGGACACACATAAAAAATTTGAAGCGAATTGTACATAAAAATAATTTCGTCTGGTCCTTCGAGCCGGATATTAGCGTTTAGTAAATCAGTAATGCGCTAATGAGTGCATGTTAGAGGGTAAAAATGTGTAAAATACACCAACTTTTACTTTCGTTTTGTCTTAAAACTTAAAATTTAAAAGTCGAGAAGCAAATTAGGTTCTTTCGAGGGGCCTTAAAACAAAAGTGTCGTTAGGGAGGGCTAAAATTACCATTATGCCGTAATAAATTTAGTTTTTAATACATCATGCTGTTGTTTCTCGGACAAGATGATGTGATGAGTCTTTACTTTCTAACTTTTGCCATTATTTATAATCGTCAAATCGAAAACTGGGTCGTTTCTTTGAGACTGCAAAATTTCAACACACAACCAATTGCGCGCTTCTTTGTATTTTGGATCAAAAATGTCATAGGAGCAATTACGAGCGATAATAAATAGTTTTCTTTGGAGAACCGTAAACCGCAAGTTTACCTCAATCGGAATGAAATTAAAAAAAGTGTCCAAATGTTTGTTCTGCACTTCTACCGGATGAGTTACTACACCTAAACAGCACTAATAATGCCAATATTGAAAATGGGATGGAAAAATGAAGAAAACGAAGTCACGTTTTGCGTTAATCTGGCGTGGCATTAATTAATTAAAGATGCAAATAGCATATCGAGTAGGACTAGATTATGTCACATTTAATTTCTTACATTCGTTTTGAACTACTTTCTTTCGTTCGCAGTATAATCACGGTATAGATGAGTCGATGGGTTAGATGGATGACCATCCAAATAATTATCATCTCTCAACTGACCGTGCTTCCGGAAGGGCTCGTTAAGCCGTTCAGTTTTAGCTTACCCTGCTCAGGTGTCTTTAAACTTTCTATTGGAAATAAAAATTGCGTAACTGTTTAATCTGCTCGGATGCAATTTGATCTTGCAATAATGAAATTTGTAAAAGCGTGAATTAGATTGTATAATTAGTTTATATCCTATTCTGTAATTATTCAAAAGGGAAATTAAAATGCACGCCAATACTACGCACACCACAGAGTAGAATGTACGGTTTTTAGTAGCGTTTGAACGTTTTAATTCGTTAGTACCTGACAACAGACGTAGCAGTTTTTTTCGTCTGGCATTTACAAATAGAACGCCATCGGGGAAAGTATGGAACGAACAAGGTTTTTTCGTTTTAAAGAGGGACATTTGGACACGTTATTGGAAATGAACGAATAGCCCTTTACATTCAGAAAAACTACCCGATTTTGATAAGCCCACGTCGATGAACGAACTCATGAGTTGGGCACGACAATTATTAGATTGATGAGTAAGTTTGAGGCGTTTCTAGGTTGCTAGACAACCCAGAAACAGGACAGCAAGACAGAGAGGAGAGAGTTTGTGTCGTTTACGGGCAAAACGTCATTGGGGAAAGTATGGCACGAAAAGAGCTTTCTCGTTTTAAAGAGGACCATTTGGACTCGAATAGCTCTCTACGTTTGAAAAGACCACCCGAATTTGATGAAGTTTGAGACGTTTCTGGGTTGCAAGGCAAGAGAGCCGTTTGTGCCGTTTACGGGCAGAACGCCATCGAGAAAGTGTGGCTCAAAAAGAGTTTTTTTCATTTTAAAGGGGGCCATTTAGACCCAAATGGCTAGCTCCGTACGTTCAGAAAGACCACCCGACTTCGATGGAATTGACGATGATCTCACGTCAATTAACTCATGAGTTGGGCACGAGAATTATTGGTCGATGAAAAAGTTTGAGGTGTCTTACAGGATAGTAAGACAGAAAGTTTGTGTCGCTTACGGACAGAACGTCATCGGGGAAAGTATGGCACGAAAATGGTTTCCTCGTTTTAAAGAGAATCATTATTTGAACACGAATAGCTCTCTACGTTCAGAAAGACCACCCGAATTTAAAGAAGTTTGAAGCGTTTCTGGGTTGCAAGACAAGAGAGCCGTATGTACCGTTTACGAGCAGAACGCCATCGAGAAAAGTATAGCACGAAAAGGGTTTTATCGTTTTAGAGGGACATTTGAACACATTTGGCATGAACGAATGGCTCTTCACGTTCAGAAAATCTGCCCGATTTTGACAAACCCACGTCAATCAACTCATGAGTTGGGCATGAGAATTATTAGATTGATGAATAAGTTTGAGACAGCAAGACCGAAAGTTTGTGTCGTTTTCAGGCAGAACGTCATCGGGAAAAGTATGGTACGAAAAGGGTTTTCTTGCTTTAAAGAGGACTAGAGAACCATCTGGACACGAATAGCTCTCTACGTTCAGAAAGACTACCCGAATTTGAAGAAGTTTGAGACGTTGCTGGGTTGCAAGACAAGAGAGCCGCATGTACCGTTTACGCGCAGACCGCCATCGAGGAAAGTAGCACGAAAAGGGTTTTCTCGTTTTAAGGGTTCTGTACGTTCAGAAACACCACCTACCTCCCTACCTGACTTTGATGAAGTCCACGATGATTCCACGTCAATCAACTCTTGAGTTGGCGCGACGAATCTGTGACCAAACGGCGTGGCTCATTCATTTTTTAAGCACCCTGTATACTAAACACTAACTGCCTCTTTTGAGGGGGTTTAAAAAGGTTATATTTCCTAAAAACGTTTTTCCGAAAGATAGAACGTAATTTTTTTGCCCAAACCTAAAACTTCCACCCTTTTTAGGAAGTTGATTCGGCTAGGGAAGCGCCGATAAGGACACTGTTTTGTATTATGTAAATTTATCACTTTACTATTATTATGCATTTTAAGTACTACAAAAAAGTAAGTTTTCAAATAATAAAATTTTATCGCTTCACAGAAACTTGGGGAAGTTTTGTATTTGTAAAGAATTTCAAAGTAAAATATGGAAAGTGACAAATTTTTATAAGGGTAATACAGTAAATATTTGCAGTGATTAAAATTTATTACATTTTGTGAAAAGATTTCGAATTCGTGACACTTTTTGGTTTATTACTGTTATTTAAACACTACCCTTATCCTCGAAAGAAGGTTTACCAAACCGAATATATGCTCAAACAATAATAAAGCAAGTTAAATTCACCCCAAATGGTCTGCAAACGTTGAAATGCCACAAAATAGTATGAAGTGTTTATATTAAGTTTATTAACAAATGAATATTTAAGCGCGTTGTTTAACCCTTAAAGTTAAACTTTGCAAAAAAATTTAATTTCTCGACCCACGAAAAAGCTCTATGATGGCTACGCCATTTTTTCCCTTTGTAATTTTGGTTCGACGACAAAAAGTTCTTTTCTATAACAGAAAGTACTACTATTGCCGCGTACGTTAGTTAGGGGTTGTTAAAATTGAAGTAGACGTCATACGCTTTGGCACAAGTGCGTAGTGAGTGGCTTAATTACCTACAACTTTTCCTTTAACAAGGAGCTTGATGAAACTGCATTTCTTCGACGTTGTAAATCTTTTATGAAAATGCATTTTTGTTAGAGAGAATAAAGTGGAGTAAGGGGGTGACGTCGTTTCGAGTGTGGGTTTTTGTAAAAGGGCGAAAACAAACTGGAAATTGTGATTGTACACGAAGACTAATTACTAATGGATGTTGATTATTATCGCGCAAGTGAAAGTAAAAATACTTTTACAAAAGGTAATTTTAGGGTTAACGACAAAGGCGTTTTTCGTGAAAATAGAATATGGGCGAAAACGTGATTTTTCATTTCATTAAACAAAAGAACTTTTTTCATAAAAAATAGACTTTGTGAGAGGAAAAAAAGCGAAAGAATTTGAATTTTTAAAAGTGTATAATAAATAAACAAAATAGAAGTTCTTCAATTTTACATCGGCCATTCGTACCCTCTTCTTTTTACTTTTTACCTTCGTTAGTAAAATTAAAAATGAAAATACTTTCGTTTCAAAGCGTAAAGAGCTTTAAAAATTTAACTCGAATTTCTTAATGATTATTTTTAATGACGAACCAAAACAAATATATATTTTTAAATTTTTAGTATTTTGAACCGAATGGATTCAAATTAAAAGTTTAACAATTTTAACTATAAACTCCTTTTTGTAATTTGTTAACTTGAAATTACAAAACACAATCAAAGAGTCGCTTTCGGAAAAGTTTAAAATGAAATAGTCCAGTTTTCCAGTTTTGTTAGTTGGGAGTGTCTTGTTTATAATAATTATTTCTCCTCCCTCCTTCTCCTACCTACTCAATATTAATTAAAACAGTGAGTTCTAATACTCCTGGTACGTTCTAGTCAGTTGCTTACATTGATGTATTTCAAGTTGTATAACTATACACTGCAGCTCTTGACTTTACAGTCCCTTCGATTAGCAAGAAATTTTGAGCTCGCAAATACGCAAATACTATGGTTATTGTCAGGCCCTTTCAGAGAAAATGCAAGGCACAGAGCAGGGGGCAACTATTATTTTTGGAACCCTGAACCGTTCAAAATTGAAGTTTTCGGGATTTTGCCATGCAATAGCGTAGCTACTAGAAAGTAGTGGTCAAGTGGTTACTAGTACTAGGACTGGGCGATAAAAAGTCCCTGTAAGCTTATGTCTTAAAATTCACTCCTACCATCATTGACTAACTAATAAAGTGAAACAAATAGTACTTAAAAAGGAATAATTAGTCAATGTGTCTCAATGCTCTTACCAAGTTACGGGGCCCTTAATGTGTGTGTTTTTCTATTATCGGAGTTAATTTATTTATAGTCCGGTCAATTTAGACATTCGAAGGTACATAAAGTCCCAACAAGCTGAAAATCAGTAAAATTGTTCAAAACATAATTATAAATAAAATTTAAAAGTTTCCCATCATTCCCGTGTGTGGAAAAAATTTTATTTGAGGTTAAAGGTAAAAAAATGAGTTTTTCGCGATTTTCAGCAAAACGGTAAGTTTTAGCAAAAAAGTACTTCAGACAAAAATTGTAGATCATAAAATTATCTATAAGAAATGTATCAAAACTTTTTTTCCTACGAGCCACCGTTTCTGAGATATAACGATTCAAAAAGTTGTATATATATTTAACAACTCTTGAGATGTATACAGGGTGTTGCATGACGTCTTGTACAAACTTAAGGGGCATTTTTGTGAGGTCAAAATAAGTCGATTGAACCAACTTACCCTATATATCAAAATGGTTTCTAAGCCCGTGGGGGTGCTTCAAAGTTGAAAAAAATTTTTTCTTTTTCTTTAATAACTCAAAAATGCTTAGTTTGATTTTGATCAAATTTGGTATGTGGGGTCATGTTAAAAGCTTAGTGTACGAAGTACAAATAAATACTCGAGCTCAACTGCAGCAGCGTATTATTGAAGCATGTCAGCAAATAAGGAATAACGGGCTTTTGGTAAGGGCAAGTTGGTCAAATCGACTTATTTTGACCTCAGAAAAATGCCCCTTAAGTTTGTACAGTACGTCATGCAACACCCTGTATACGTGGCGTACTCATGCATATTATGACGATAAAACTTTTACAACTTTTTGAATCGTTATATCTCAGAAACGGTGGCTCGTAGGAAAAAAAGTTTTGATACAATTATTATAGATAATTTAATGATCTACAATTTTTGTCTGAAGTACTTTTTTGATAAAACTTACCGTTTTGCTGAAAATCGCGAAAAACTAATTTTTTTACCTTTAACCTCAAATAAAAATTTTTCCACACACGGGAATGATGAGGAACTTTAAAATTTTATTTATAATTATGTTTTGAACAATTTTACTGATTTTCAGCTTGTTGGGACTTTATGCACCACTTCTCTCATTTTTTAGTCTAGATTGACCGGACTAATATTAAAGAAGTAAGAAGGTGCTCGAAATCGATCCCCTCTTGACTCTACACAAGCGTGTGCTCTCCTCTGCATGTTAGTTCTAACACGATTTAAAATGCCAGGAGAAGCTCTTATGTCTTATCGTATCAAAAGTAATCTGTATTTGGTGCCAAAGGCCTTCTCTCGTCTCAATGGGGGTTACATACACTAACTCCTTAACTTTCTCCCACTGCATGAAAATCGAGGGGGTTCAAATCGGGTGAAGGCGGTGGCCGTGCATAGGGTCGGGCCACCACGTCCAATCCAAAAATCCAACGACGCGGATATGAAGCATTCAAAAAAGATCAGCGCCAGCGTTCTATTGTGCTGGAACTGCATTCCCATCCTTTTCGGTATGGGTGTATGATGGGTATACATCTTCTAATAAAATAGGCACGGTGTTAGAGAGCAGTTGAGGTAGGATGCCCCATCGAGTCTATTAGGATGTTCTAAAGCAGCGTTTCTCAACCTTTTTGGCTTGCGATCCCCAAATTTTAGGCATTATTTTTGGCGACCTCTTAGGAAGGGCAAAATTTTTGATTGTTCAAGGTCAAACGGCTTAAAATAACGTTTAGAAATTTTAGTAGCAATTGATAGTCTCTCCAAACCGATGTTTCATGAAAACAAATTAAGAAAATCGACGTTCAGGTCATTGGGGTTCTCAATATAATCTACTGACTTAATACTCTCAAAAACCACCATTCTACCAAATATACGTCTATAGAGAAATTTAAACAAGTAGTACAATCTTTCAGCCCTCATGACCGCTTTGGTCTTTAATGTGTTTCTTAATGCATTCATTAACAATGTTTTTTGAGGGTCGCGACCACTAGACAAATCTACAGCAAAATTTGAGCTAACAATTAGGCACAAAACTCGCCGTAACCCACTGTAAATTTACTGTAGATCTATCTAGCGACCACAATCCCCAAAAAACGTTACGCGACCCCCAGGTTAAGAAACGCTTTTCTAAAGGACCAATGATTTTATCGCCAATAAACCAGTAGAAATATTGATAGCTAATTCGTATTGAAAGCTGGTAGGACGAAGGAAGAATTAAGTGCGGATTTTTATCTGCCCCCCCCCTTAAGGGTTTGTAACTTGGTAAGTGGATAGTGTCTCCATAAAAGATGTTTTATAAAAACAAAGTAGGAAAATTAAGAATTAAATTATTTCAGGTAAACAAAAAATATTACACATTTTTAAATATTTAGGGTTAATTAGTTAGATAGATCTAATAAATAAATAGCAAAGTCTTGGGTTCGATTCCCGAGGCACTCGGTGGAAAACAAATTTTCTCATTTAAAGTTTTTTCACTTATGTGTGTATGTTGGGGTTCATTTACAACGTATTAGATCTAACAAAAAATATTGTTGAATAATTAATTATGGAGCCCCTGAATTTGACCACTCAATTTTTACTATTCGTCCTAATTTCTGTTTTTGGCTTCCAAAAGTTTCGCTTGCGGCGCTATTCTATATTTTCTTTTTTCTGTTCTTACAACGTATAGGGGCTAGGGCCCTAGAAATACTAGTGTCCCTACGCTCTACGCTCCAGGCCCCATAGAAGTATAATGCGCCACTTGCCCTCCTCCCCCCCCCCCCCCCCCTTCGATAGGCCCCGGTTATTGTTATTACCAGTTTTCCTGTTAGTAATTTACTTGCTGACTTAACCATAATTTTATCAATCGAAAGTTAGCACAGTTAGAGCATAAATATACATCAAGAAATGTTTAATTATTCCTTCTTCTGAAAGAAAACTTGAATGGAAAGGAGTTTCCATTCAACTTTTTTTCTATAAGACCAAATACGCAAACTGCATATTTGTATACGAGCAAAGTTTTATATGAAATATTTACGAAGTTGTCTATTCTGCTATACTTGGCTTGGGTCATTTCCAATTCCAAGTCTGAAGAATATTGAATTGTCATTAAAATAGGACAGTTTATTACATTTATCGAATTATCCAAAGAAGACTCCCCATCCCCATGTGTAATACATTTAAATTTATTTCTATATGTTGCCAAATTTGTATTTCTATGACATTATGAATATATAAATTTCATCTTTCGGATTAAAATGGTGGCAAATGCGCAAATGTAGTAATAATTACAAGTTTACTCGTTGATAACCACTTACTACTAAGTTCCTTCATTAATGCAGTAATTTAGCGCTAATTTAGTGCACTGCAAACTAACAATTTTCTTTAGTGCATTAAATTGCACTAAAATAGCACTAAGCTCCTGAGACCCAAACGATGGGTAACTAATATGGATGAGCTGTGAGCTTCTGATACACAGTAAAAAATTCTTATCGAGTAAAATGCTTAGAGTACATGGTAAAAATTATCGAGTAAATTCTTAGAGTAACTAGAAACAAAATTTTAACTCTTTAAATGGTTTCTACTCTAATTAACTCTATTTGGGAGTAGACTTACACTATGTAATAAAAGTACTAAATATAGTGTAAAAATTGTAATCTGTTGGGTGATTTACTTTTTTTACTCTACGCAGTTTATTTTTCACCCGATTCGACCCGATTTAGTTTATTTTTTACACTAAGTAGTTTATCTATTTGCTTATTAAGCGTTAAAAAGCAAACGTGCCTACAAGGCCTACATGGAAAACGGATGGCGTCATTTTCATTCAAGACTTAAGACGGTTATGTTATGTGTTGCGTGATTAATATTCGCTGGTCGCTGTAGATTTGTTAAAAAAGGTTAGTATTAACTTATTTATGATTTTAAAAATTCTGTAGCACTTTGGGTCATTCTCGTGATAAATTTGATTTTTTAATTTGCAAGTTGGTTACGTATCATCACCATTACAATGCATCAATTTATAAGATTAAAGTATATTCATGTTAGAAAATTGGCGAAAATTAATGAAAACCTGGTTTATGAAGATTATGTTAAGTTAGGTAATTACAACATAAATTTTTCCATGGACTTTCTATTGAAGTGATTTTTTTATCGTAGCTAAAGACAAATATCCACAACTGGAAAATTCGTCCATATATTTTACAGACAAAAATGGTGTAGTACTTGAAGAAGATATTTTAGTGGACTTTATAGCAAGTGAAAATGAAATAATTGACTTGACTGTTCATTCACTACACAATATTGATGATGGTAATAATTTAAAATCTGAGCATTAATTTTGATTACTTCGGTTACACTAATAATTTTTAGAAAAAAGTACGGCGTCATGTTCAACAATTTCTTTTCAAGGCGAATTAAGTAATCCTAATGAGACTGACACCAACGAAATATTGGCTTGGGTAAATAGCGCAGACAATTTCACTTTACCGGTAGTATTGCCTCCTCCAATTCATGTGCCCAGAACGAGCAATTTTGCAAATACAACTACTGAAGTTGATGCTGAAGTAAGTGTTCATTAAATAATAAGCATGCTGCTCTAATCTAGCAATTTCTAACGATTGTTATTCTATTTCTAAGGAATGGCAAACTATAATAACTGAAAAAGGAGGAGCGTTTATTTTTATTGAATACAAACAAAAAGGAACACTTTCAAATTCTTCTAGGAAGAAGCTGGTTAATTTAGGATGTGGAAGCTTGCTGGAAAAATATGGGAACAAAGTTCCAGAATTTGCCAAGCGAAATTTTGCTCTGGCAATAATTACATTGTTCCCGAATTTAAAAGATCCGATGGGCCAATATGGCTATGTAAGCGACTTCTATTAAAATTTTGTCTGCAGAATTTAAATGATTTTTTTAGGAAGCATTTTATACAAATAATCATGGAGGTGAAGGGTATATTTCGTGGAGATTGAGGAATGTTGCAAAATGCATGAACAAAGGAAATCCAAAAAGAAAAGGAAAGTTATTAGAACCTGATAATAATATCAAAAAAAATAAAAAGGAAAGTGTAGTGATCGCATCAGAACAGATAAAACAAGACGTCGAATTTTTGAAAAACCTTGATCCAAATACAGATATGGAAGCGTTTCATGTTAAAATGGACGCTACTTATGATTACAGAAAAACTTTAGGATCAAACATTTTGAACGAATTCCCGAGATTTTTAGACATTCCATCATTAGTAAGTTTTATTTAATTTCTGGGCTACTTGCGGTGCTCATATTTATATACTCAAAAACTTTTAGATAGAACGAGATTTTTTAAAAGAGTTTGCCAATTGTAATTTTGAAAACAAGTTTATTGAAGATGCCAAAAAAATATTGAAAATATATGCAGCTTCGTTTAAAAACCAAGTTATTAATGAGAGTGACACTGAACCAGGTACGATAAAAACCATATTAAGTGCTTTCTAACTTACTATGTATATAAATTAATACTTATGTTCTTTTAGATTGGGACAATGCAACAAAAGCACTATTGTCGTTAGTGCATATGCTGCCAGCTGCTTCGAGAGGCAGAAATAAAGTCGTAAGCAGAGAAAGTTTTGTATTAGAAGACAAATTGATTGTTTTTAAAAATGTAAGTTCTAAAATTAAAGCTTATTTATTTAAATTACAAAACTCGTCTAAGTATTAAAATTTATTTCAGGTTAACACACCGCTTTCCGAAATCATTGAAAGTAGAAAAACTTTGCAGCCATTTTTAGTTGCACAAGGAACTAACAAAGCTGCCGTGACACAATATAACATTATTTTAGACAAAAAAGCAATACCGTGTCCTCATCTATGTACCAGTGCTAAAGCATTTGAAAACCTATTTATGAGCTTTTTTGTATTTGGTATTGAATATGATGTGCAATTGAAGAGCTTTTATGAATTCATGCAAGTATACTATTTTAAGATACCTGAAAATATCGTATTCACTGCTAACCAAATAAGTCTAAGAACAAAATTGTTAAACTCATGCGACTTAGACGATGATAAGACCGACTTACCAATTTAATTTTATTATTATTTCTTTGTTTATTTTTAAATTTGTTTATGCAGAATTAGACTTAGACGATGATAAGACTGACTTAGGTACCAATTTTATTTTATTATTATTTCTTTGTTTGTTTTTGAATTTGTTTACATAGAATTTTAAAATGTTTTGTTGTTACCTTTGTTCAAAGAACTGTATTACTGTGAACGAAATAATCAAGCATTTTAGGCTTGTACATTCCTTATTTGATCATTCTAATCTTTCTTTGAAATGTTGTTATAAGGATTGCTTGTTTCAATTTAACACTTTTAGCGGGTTTAGAAAACATTCTCTTAAACATGCTTTGGAAAGTATAAAACGCGTAAATAAAACTGTAACCATCAATAATCATCATGAATCAATTCAAATGGACACTGTTGCTGATTTTTCTAGTTGTAATGCAAATAATAACCTAGATGTAGAAGACGAAACCTTTTCGTCAGAGAAACAATTCTTTGACATGAATAGTATTTTTTCAATATTTTTCTCTCAAATCATAAATCTGAGTTTGCCTAATTCTCATACTCAAATCATATTCAACACTGTAAATGAACTAATTGAGAATATTTTCGAAAATTTGTTGGGAGGTTCCGAACAACATTCATCAAAATATATAAACTTTGTGTTTGATATGTTAAAACAAGAAATTAAAAAGATGAATACTATATATAAACGTAAAAAATATGTCAATAATTTTGATTTTGTTAAACCGAAAGAAATAGTGTTAGGTTTTAGATCAGAAAACGTCTATGACAAGAATGTAGATAATCAAGTGGAAAAAAATGTCCCGTGTACTTTTCAATATGTTCCTATATTAGAAACTATAAAATTGATATTTTCAAAAAGTGGTAACTTACTACATAATGCGTTCAATCGAAATTATTCAAATTCTAATGTAACTATCGATGGCACATACTTAAAAAATAATGCTTTGTATCAATCGAAGAAATATTTCCTTCAACTACAACTTTATTATGACGACTTTGAAACCACCAACCCTCTGGGAAGTAAAACTGGTTCACATAAAATGGGAGCCATATACTTTACTATACAAAACTTCTCTAATTTGTTTAATAGTCATTTAAGTAATATTCATTTAGCTGTTTTATTTTTTACTTCAGATTTGAAAAGCAACGCTAATTTAAATTTAGTTACTATAAATAATGTCTTGAAACCTATTGTAGATGATATAAAAATATTGGAATCACAGGGAGTGATAATTGAAGGTTTAAGTGAACCAGTCTATGGTACTATAGTGTCTTTGTGCCATGATAATCTAGCAGCTAATGCACTTTTTGGAATGGTAGAATCATTCCAAGCAAATTATTATTGCCGTTTTTGTTTATCACATAAGAATGACATTCAAAATATGACTTCTGATTGCAAAGCACATTTTAGAACAAATGAGAATTATGAATTACACTCCACAAGTGCTACCGAGGAAAATAATATGTTTGGAGTAAAAAGGCGAAGTATATTATTTAACGAGTTAAAATATTTTAGCTTATTTGATTCCGCGACAGTCGACATTATGCATGATATTCTTGAGGGTTGTGCTCCGCTTGAAATTAAACTATTCATTAACCTACTGATAGATACTAAGTCGATCACCATAGACGCTCTCAATGAACGAATAAAACTTTTTC
Source organism: Malthinus flaveolus (assembly GCA_950108345.1). Taxonomy (NCBI): domain Eukaryota; kingdom Metazoa; phylum Arthropoda; class Insecta; order Coleoptera; family Cantharidae; genus Malthinus; species Malthinus flaveolus. The sequence goes on along the minus strand of OX467287.1, from coordinate 15,575,457 downwards.
ACTATGGAAAATTGAACCAGGCCAATAAACCCAGTCCTATAATCTTAGATAAGCCTGGACATTTAATAGGACAAAGAGCCTCACAGACGTGGTGTCTTATTAGATATTTACCATTAATCATTGATGATTTGGTTCCATCTAAATTGCAAAATAAGTGGAACGTTATTATTATGTTATTACAAATAATGTCAATTATTTTTTCACCTATAATTACTCATGAAATGGTTAGTTGTTTAGAAAAGCTTATAAAAAAACATCATGAAGCTTTTAAGAAAGAATTCAGTTACAATCTAATACCAAAATTACACTTCATGGTTCATTACCCCACTGTAATTAAGCGTATGGGTCCTTTAATAAATTATTGGTGTATGAGATATGAAGGCAAACATGCTGTATTTAAAAGCTTTGCTGTAAAATTCAGGAATTTTAAAAATATTGCTAAGACTTTGGCAAATAAAATTCAAGAGATGACAATTTCAGAAAACTTTTTTAACACTGAAACTCAATTTGGTACTTCGTCTACTATTATTTTAAAAAATTATATGTACAAGGAATTAATTTATGATAATATAGAGGATTTTCCAGAAGATACCAAAATTGTTCTGTCTAAGTGGGTGAAATATGGACATACATACGCCAAGGGTAATGTTATATGTACTGGAAAAAATAATTTTGATTTACCACAGTTTGAACAAATTTTTGAAATAATTGTTATTGATGAACACGTTTTTTTTTTAACAAATATTTGTAATACTATTGAGTTTAATTTACAACTTCATGCGTACAAGATAATAATCTCTAACAACAGTAATACAGTTAATTTGAAAACGTTAGTCTATAGTGCACCATATAATTTGAATCAAAGTCATTCGTCTACGGATTTGTACTTGGTGCCAAAACATAAGTTTGTCTTTTAAACTCTTAATTAGGAATAGGTAGATTTAAGCGTGTATTAAGTATTTGTGTATCAAATTTTTTTGTATTCCTTTATCTTATAATAAAAAATATTTAAAATTATACTGTTTACATAACCTACCCTAACATAATACCTACTCTTAATAGAGTACATCACAGAGATTACTCTAAATAGAGTTAAATTTCATCACTCTAAATGTAATTTTTTCGAGTAACTACATACTCTGGTATACTAAAATAGAACCCTAAATAGAGGAGAAATAACTCGAAATAGTGTTCTATTTTAACAACTCTAGTGTTGCAAGTGCCCAAAATAGTGTACAAAATAACACTGAAACAAGTATCTTTCTGCACTATTTAGAGTGCTTTAACACTAAAAATAGTATGTATTACTATTTTTTAAATTAAATAAAAAACACTATTAAGAGTATTTCGAACTCTAAGAACTACCCTATCGGGAGAGTAAAAGTTTCACTCTATATCGATTGGACCTATATACACTCTTTTCAGAGTGGTATATTCACTCTATATTTCTTACTGTGTATAACTACATAATAATATGCGATATTGCGACTTTTATAACTCCGTTTGTGGGGAGGTAGCCCACAACCTAACCTAAAATATTGATACAGGTAAATGAACCGAGTCATAAAATCAAACTTTTTTTTCCAAACTGAATTTTCCTAGATTGGCATATCCTGCACTTATTTTTCTAAATTTTATTTGCAATGCAGTTTTTTAAAATAAAGGGCAATTTAAAGATAATTCTTGACCCATTTATCGTAAAATATGAGAATAATATTAATTTACAACAATTACTATACAAAAATTTATCGTAACTGAAAATTTTACAAACATCCGTGACTTGCACGTTTCTTAAAAAATGATACGAGGCTAGAAAGTTTTCAAAATTCTTCAACATGGAAACACCGAATCTGAATTTTTTTCAGTTACCCATAAATATGCCGAATTTAAGTTTTTTTTGAATTTCAGCGAAGGCAAGCTTTAATGTAGTTTTTGTTGAATTTTGGGTTTTCTTCATGAAAAAAGCAGTAAACAACTAACAGTCATCCGGTCAATTTGTCGGTAACGCAATAATTTTTAAGGTAGACAAGTAAGCAATTTCTTAGGATGCAAATTAAATTGTTATGAAAGTGCATGGCAGTCTCACATACCGCGGTCTTGAATAAACGGTTAAATTCCTAATTTAACAGATGTCCCATCGATCCAAACTCACCCTGTATTCAAAAATACGTCTACAAATTACAAAATCATTTATTTTTATTTTGGATTTGTTGTAACGAGATAGCAAGTAACAATTTAATCGCTTTGGAAGTCAAAGGTTCATTATAATAATTTAGCTCCACTTCAAAACTGTCTATTATTTTTGATCCTCATTCCTCATCATTGGCTCGTAAAATGTCTTCCTATACGTTAGATGTACCAAATACAACAGAAACACCAGAAAGAGTATTCAACTTACCAAATAAACTTTTAATAGGCGCAGGACCTGCAAATTATTCACCGAGAGTTATAGCCGCATTAACAAGAAACACCACTGGTGCACTATGCGACGAACTATACGCTGTAAGTACTACTGAGAACTATATAAATTACAAATCAATCATTAATTGTGTAAAAAAATTTTTTAGATGAAAGATGACGTTAAACGCATGTTGCAATATATTTATCAAACAACAAACGAGTGCACGATGGCTATGCAACTCACCGGTACTGGTGGCATCGAAGTAATTTTGACTAATTTAGTAGACCCCGGTGAAAAAGTTATAATCGCCGTCGGCGGTGTTTGGGGCCAAAGAACTGTCGAACAGGCCAAAATAAGACGTACAAAAAACCCATTACTTAACCAAACAAATCGTTACTAACTTGGTCTTTTTTAGAACTCGACGTAGTCAACCTTACTGCAAAACCTGGAGAAGTTTTCACGTTTGAAGAGTTGGAAGCGGCAATTGTTAAGCATAAGCCCGTCTTGTTATTTATAACTCATGGGGAATCGACTGATGGTACCACGCAACCCCTGGACGGGCTTGGAGAAATTTGTCACAAGTTAAATACATTTTTATGTCAACTAACATTATCTAATAGGAAATGTTTAGATATGGTTGCTTATTAGCAGTGGACGCCGTTGTATCGCTTGGTGGGGTGCCTTTGTTTGTGGACCGATGGAAAATCGACGCTGTGGCTGCTGCGACTCAAAAGGCAATTGGAGCTCCAGCCGGTATGGCATTAATGACTTTTAGTCCGAGAGCAATGTAAAATTTAAACCCTTAAAATGCCTTTACTAATTTTGGACTTTTAGAGAGCGCGCGCGAACAATCAAACTTCCACCGCCGTTTTATTTCAGTGTGATGCGTTCGGGGGACGCTTGGAAGTGTTTTGGAACTGCCAAAAAATATCATTATACGTACAACTCGCACATGTTATGTTGTGTTAGAGAAGCACTAATGCAAATTTGCGAAGAAGGTATCGATAACGCGTGGAAACGACACGAAGAAAATGCTAGACGATTGTGGAAAGGTTTAGAAAGTATTGGTGTGAAATTGCTCGTGAAGAACGAAGAAGATCGCTTGTGGACTGTCACGTCAATTAAAATACCGCCCAAAGTTAAGTGGCCCGTCTTGGTGGATTATTTAGAGAAAAAGTACGTATTACGTTTCGCAGATGCGATTAACAAACTTTGACTTTCCCGTTCCCGTCCCGTCAACGTCAACGTCAGCTTGGCTCGTTCACGTGATATTTATTTCTTTGTGGTGGGTTCACTTCAACGGCAACGGCGAAAGTTAAAAGTTGGCCAAGTTGAACGAACTGAAACGAACGAACGGGAACAGCAAGTTCATAAAACCCATTTAAAGTTACTTACGACCTCATTTTATAGGTATAATGTGGTCATAGGGATCGGTCTTGGCCCAACTCACAATATAGCGTTAAGAATAGGAACAATGGGGTATAATTCGCGCCCTGAAGTTGTAGATTACACTTTGAAGGTGTTGGAAGAAGCGATAAAATACTGCCAAAGTGAAGAAGGACAAGTTGGTGCCAGTACAGTGGATGACGCACTGTAAAAGAGTTTTATGTGATAAACAATAAAAAATTATAAATATCAAAAATGAGCATTTTGTAATTTTTAAATATGAAGTGGCTCAACTCAGGAACATGTTGTGAAAACGTCTATTGTTTCGTACGCTACTGTCATAATAACTACTGTTTCGCCATTTTTGATAACGGATTTCATTTACGCTACCGCTTACGCAAAGACAAGGGTAGTTTGTTTTCGACTTACGGCAAAAATGCATTACAAATATAACCATAAAGCTCTACACGCCCCTACACGACCTCATAGAGCAAGCTGCGTTGGTGCGGAGCGGTAGCGGAGCATGACAACGTCCGCCGAATGAGACCAATGATAAAGATATTACGCTATGACACTACAGTTGCCTACCGTTCAGGCGTAATCAGGCAAATTGTAAGTTGTTATTGATCACATTAAAGTTTTAGTTTAGTTGAAGTCAAATATGAAGAAAAAAGAGACTTATAATAATAAAATATGCATTTGAAAATTTAATTAAAATCTTAAAAGTGCAGAAAAAAACGAGAACAACGTCAATTAATTTTAAAAGAGTTTTAAAAGCAATTTCCGGCTGACGCAAAATAGAGGCTGGTTTTAAAAAAGTTTTTTAATTTCGAATGAAATGGCCAAAAAGTTATTAATTAAAACTATGAGTTACAATAAATTTTATTTACTTTCCTTTATTAAATTACGTATTTGTTCTTCTAACAAATTTTAACTTTTTTGATTTTAAAAGAGCTTCTCTTCGTTGACCTAAATGTGAATCATAAAATGTTTTTCTCTCGTTGAAAACTTAACAAAATCACCCAACTGTTCTAAAGCTAATAACAATAACTTTTTAATACCGAAAAGCCAGACAATTTTCTAAAGAAGGGCTTCTTTAACTTTGGCTCGTCGCGAAAATTTGCATCTTGTTCACGGCTACAATTTTTGCTCATCAACAGCCGCTAGGTTAGCCTCTTCTAGAAGTTTTTCATATATTTAAAATTACCTTGTATTGTCGAGTTTAGTGGGCGAACATTGGGTACTAAACAGTTGAAAAAGATAAACGAGATATTTGGCTTAAACTTTTACTTTTTGACAATTTTCGGTTGACCCAATCACCCGAAGGCTTCCACCTGAGACAGCACTAAACTTCCAACATACTCATATTTATTTATATCCAAACACTACTTATCTCACTAGCCTTCGCTTGTTATCTCAATGAACTTTGAATTAAATTGAATCCATAGGAAAAATTTTTGTGTGCATTAACGTCATACGCGAACTATTTAACGGATCTTCGGTTAAATACAGTTTATGTTGTGGAATCGACAAGACTATTACTACAATAATTAATTTCACTAAAATGGACGTGCAACCACCACACGTATTAAAAGTGCCTCTTGTGGTACCACAAAAGAGATTGATGGGACCAGGGCCGTCAAATTGTCCACCGACAATTTTACAATCGCTCAGTTTACCAGTTTTAGGCCACCTCCATCCGGAAACAACAAAGGTAAACTTATTCAAATTCAAACTTCAATTTACTACACTTAAAATATACTTTTTAGATAATGGACGACGTAAAAGAAGGAATAAAGTATGCATTTCAAACGAATAATGAACTTACGTTAGCTCTAAGTGCATCGGGTCACGGTGGAATGGAGGCCGTATTATGCAATCTTTTAGAACCAGGAGACAAAGTCCTTATAACGGTTAATGGAATATGGGGTGAAAGAGCATCTATAATGGCCTCAAGATACGGTAAATTTATATCTTAGTAGTACTACATAAATTCAAAATTACTAACATAAATTTTATTAAAGACGCGCAAGTGTGTCGTCTCGAAGCGCAGCTTGGGAATAATTTCACTTTGGAAGAACTCGAAAATGCAGTTAAAAAACATCGTCCTGCAGTGTTGTTTGTTGTGCAAGGAGAAAGTAGTACGGGCGTTTATCAACCTTTAGAAGGGCTTGGGATTATGTGTCATAAGTAACTTTGATTCTTGCGTTTAGTTAGCAAAAATGTTAATTTGACCGTTTTAGATACGACTGCTTATTAGCAGTCGACACTGTTGCGTCTTTGGGAGGTGTCCCATTTTACGCAGATAGATGGGGAGTCGACGCCGTATACACGGGATCGCAAAAAGTTTTAGGTGCCCCACCTGGGATTACGCCAATGTCGTTTAGTCCGAAAGCTCGGTAAGTTCTTGTCAATTTAGAAAAATTGAAATTTTGTTTAATGTTTACAGAGAACGTATTTTTTCTCGTAAGTCACCGGTGAAGGTTTATTACTGGGATATGACAATTTTGGGCGATTATTGGGCCTGTTTTGGAAAACCTCGAGTGTAAGTTTTCAACGAAAAAAATTCATTTTCCTACGTTAATTTTTGCAGTTATCATCACACTATTTCCTCGACTCTTTTATGTGGTTTAAGAGAGTCTCTAGCCGAATTAGCTAGAGAAGGTATCGAAAATACAATTAATAGGCATAAGCAATGCGCCAACAGACTTCACAAAGGGCTACAATCTATGGGGCTAGAACTGATGGTAACAAAAGAAAGCGCACGTTTGCCAACAGTAACTACAATAAAAGTACCAGACACTATCGATTGGATATCTGTAACTCAATATGCAATGAAATAGTAATTTATGCTACTCTTTTTATGCCATTAATTAAGTTATGATTTTTTAGCTATTTTCTTGAGATTAGTGGAGGATTAGGACCTACGCTTAATAAAGTGTTTCGAATAGGTGTTATGGGTTACAATGCAACAACAGAAAACATCGATTTCACTTTGAAAGTTTTTCAAGAAGCTTTAGATCATTCAAAGCGTCATCGTAGTAACAAAATATGATAAGAACATACCATATTTAAAAATAATACTATTTATTAATAACATTACAAAACTATACAGTAATAATAAACAACAACAATTTCTAATAAACTCAGCTGTAAACTTTAGTTTGGTGAGATAGATCTTTAGTTTGCCAAAAACTTTCTGAAAGATTCTCCAAAAATCAAAGAAATTGTTTGATATATTCCGTGGTTCCGTAGATTCTCACCTGAAGCCTTCGTTCAATTACTCGTATTTCAACTTTGGCCTCATTATGTCTGGTTTTTAGTTCGACATTTACTTCCATCGCATAAGATACCAGCTTTCAACGAAATTCATCAGACTTAAAAGACTTAAGATGGAATAATATTGGGTCAAGCACAATCGTTTAGGGAGAGGGAGCAAGCTCCCTGCACTTAGGCCACTTAAACAGACCCATTGTCTCGAGCTATTGTACTTGTAAGATAAACTCCAGGATTCTGTCGAGAAGTGTGGAGCTTATTCCACCAGAACCAGAAGTCCCCCAACACAGATCTTCTTATTTTTGTTAAAATTTCGTTGGCATCGTGTAATATCCCCATCAGCGCTAGGCTGCTGTTGAGGGCAAGCTCAGGTGAGTGCACACCTGTGAGTCCATTAGAGTTTGAAAGTCTCTGTTGAATGTATATTTTGGAAAGATACGGTTTGCATCCATCTCCAGGAGAGGTAGCTTCTTGGAGAACTCCCCGAGGATTTTGGTGTGTCCGTAAATTCCATATCTGACCGACCATAGTCCCCATCTCCGCAGTCTCCTCCACATACAGATTTAGTGCAGGAAGGCATAACAGCACCTCCAGAGCTGCTGAGAGTGTGGTCTCATGGTTCTCCATAGGTCTAATAATGCCAGTGTAGAGTAAAAGTTAGATTTTGGTAGAAAGACCCACTGTCCTACGGCACTGCCAGAGTACACTTCTTTGGATTATTAGGCAGTCACCAATCGTAAAAACTAATTTGTCAGCCACAGGTATCTTTTTATAAGTTTTACGAAGCCATACCTTTCCAGAAAGCAAACTTAAGTGCCAGTGCTCAGAGCCTCGGAAGACAAACGACAACAAAGATTTACATGAGAATTAATTGAAGATGTCTAGTGCCGTACTGTATACCTACTACATAAAGCTTCTTCATTGGAATCAGAAAAATTAGATTAATTCTTGTTCAGGAGCCTTTTCTGTAAACATCAGAGGTCTTGAGTTGCTTAACGCGTTTAGCAGATAATAATTATTGTATTTTCTGGCCCTAAATGTAAGGTACAAAATAATGGCGATTGTATGACATGACATCCATTAAATTTACAAACTCCTCGTTACTGCAAATTGTCCTTGTCACAAGTGACACAGGAACTTTTGTGAATAAAACAACAAAATAACTTATTAATGAAGCATATATTTTCCAGCTAGCAGGTACACTTATAATTCAAAACAGCTATCCTGTTATGACACTACCACTCAACTTCTCTAAATTTCAGTCCTTAAAACACCCTAAAATTTATAATAATTACGATAAATCTTCGTGACATTTATAGGGCGTAAGATTTATAAAATGCAAATATAGCAAGTGCCATGTTATTTTGCTAAATTTAAACTTAATAATAACGTTAGGTAGTTGTTAACACTTTTATGGCTTTTTTATATAAACTAATTATATACAACTTAAAAATTAAATTCTGTGTACAAAGCGTATTAATAATAGATGCAATTCAATAATCAATTCTATGTACAAATGTCTTACTAAAATGTAATTATTACTACTTATACATCACACAATATTATACAATCTAGAAAAATCTTAACATTATTACAAGGAAATACTGTAAAATTGCATGGAGAGATTCCAATTACGTATTTAAAAAACAAGAAAATTTGTAAATGCTCCTACGAGTACATAATTTGTTTCTTAACGTTTTTATAACGGTTACGCTTAATATGGATGGCACCAAAACGATATGTTACCAATATTGATATAATTTTGTTAAGTTTCTCAAACAAACCTATCAAAGAGTGACAAAATTATGTATGATATGTAATAAAATAGCACTTTTAAAATTAAAAGGCAGGAAATTCCAATTAATTGTGAGCACCAACTTTTCGAATAAATAGTTTAGGTTTAAATATGTCGATTCCATGCACTTGAAAGAGCTTTAGAGCTTGTTTAACACTAAAGGTGGGAGTGGTCAGCCTGGGTTTTCTCAATTAAATAAATATTTTTTCCAATACAAAAAATTTGCCACTTATTCACGCGCCTAAAATGTCTACTAGTAATACCTCGGAATCATCGAAAGTTCCCGATTATACTCTACAACCGCGCGGAATGTGTTCGAAATTAAAAAATACGAAAATTGTAGTAAAACCCAAGCTTGAAACTAAAGGTACTCATTTATAACGACCACACCCAACCACATCAATTAACTTGTTAGTATTTTTAATTTAAAACAATTAATTATACTACAAAAGAACTCACAAATCAGTTCAAATACTGTCAAAAAATGAGCAAAAACTTCCACATGCAAGTTAACGCCCATTTACATCAGCCTTCAGCTCGTGAGTATTGAAGTATCTCGTAGAAACTCTGCCTTATGGAATAATATACATCTTTTTAACGAAATACAGCAGTTTTGCTATAAGACATAATAACTAATATTTACATAATAAACTATTAAAAAATGCAGTCAATACAGTTTTTAATATTAATATTTTAACTTAAAAAAGAAAACACTATTTACACTTAAGTGAAAAAATAAATTAACTTAAAAAATAAGACGATTAAACATTTCATGCAGTTGCTTTTTTCATTATACATTAAATCTTACAATATGCTACAAAATAAATATGACAGCTCCACATCCCAACTGCCTCAGTCTTCTTTGGTTATAGGGTAACTAGACTCTTCGTCTGCCAACACACTGCACAATGTCTTTTAATTTTTTTATTTGCTTTAAATCACTCGGTGCGCACAATTCTTGGACACATTCCAAAAATTAGAAATTTTTCACAATTCCCGTTCAACTATGGCGCGCCCTATGGTGCCTCCTGTAACGTTTGCACTGTTGTTGCGAGCAACAAAACTCTGTATTGGTAGTTACGTCGTTGTGTTTCGGCCTAAACATTTTATGGCATATCGCTCGAGTGCATCTTTGACGCTCGCACACTTGGTTACCATTCTGAAAACATAAAAAATTGATTATTTGTACAAACTTTTAGAATTAAGGGTATACAAGGGTAAGGAGATTAGGATTGGGTTATTCTGTACCGAGTGGTCCGGTAGTTTATTTCCAAACAAGTGGATTTTTTTGGTAGAATCGCCCATATTTTAATTTTGACAAAAGTCCTACTTGTCTTATCAACATGCGGTCCAAAGGAAGTTGTTCAGAAAAGAATGGGTTTCTTTGAAAGGTGTGAAAGAAGGGCATGGTGCGCACGGATAAAAAGAACAATTTCTGAAGTTTAATGCTTACCTTGCATTTACAGGTAACACACTTGTACTCTCCTAAAGAAGCAATCCAAGGGTGAAACTTTTGCCCATTTTCGTACGGTTTCCCGGGATTCCCAGGATTTTTACAACCGCCTTCGCCTAAAATTTGTTGAGCCGATTTCAACGGTGGCATGGGCGGTTTGAGCGCAAATATAACATTCGAACTACCAGGATCATTAACATAAGTTCCATTTTCGGAATCCAATATTGCTTTCGAATTTAAACAATGCTTGCAACACTTCTTCTCGTTACTCTGTCTCGTACACTTTACTTCCAACAACAACGAATCACAAATACATTCCGTGCACAAGTCGAAACCGCTCGGTATTAAAAATGGATGAAATTTACTTCCTGCAGAATAAAATTTTCCTCCGAACGAACATCCTCGTGGGACGCTCGTGTTACTTTCTTGCGAAGTGGTCGAATTCGAACAAATGGGACAGCACTCTTCGGAGCTTTTCACTTTAGCCGTATTGCAAGCAACATCGGGGCAGGTGGAGGTATCGCATTTTGCGTTTCCGTTCTGACAGTAACACATCGTGCAAGGATCGGCCGTAGTCCACTGCTCGCCTTCTTGGAAAAATTTGCCTTCGTGAAAACAAGCGCCAACGTGAGCAACGTCAGAATCAGACGATAATGTGGGCACATCGTTATCTGTATAATGAGGTAAACAAGATAACGGAACTTTAATCTGTAAATAGAACTCTAGTCATTAATAACTCTAGAAAAATTTAATTAGAACTTACCTCTTTCAAAACTGCCGATAATAAGGTGTTGTGAGTACCCTTATCCTTAACTTTTATGAAAACGGCTCCGGTGTCTAATCTAATCAATTCTTCCTTAAGCAAACTTTCCGTTGGGCTTCCTTCGAGTTGATTTCCGTGAAACTCGTCTAGAAGTCTCGTTATTACTGGCGCACCAGGAGCTATCATGGGTAGCAGTTCCAAATAAAGTTCCAGTTTCTTATCCGATAGTCCTAAGCCCGATAAAGAAACGTCGTAGTGTATGTGGCAATCGTTGTCGACGTTTATCCAAGCCATTCCCACGGCAGACGGCGGTAACGAGTCGTCTTCTCGTTTTAGCAAGGTGGGAGCAGGCGCATCTCTCGCTTCCGCCACAAAACGACCAGACAATCTACCCTTAATCAAACTACTCTCTTTTTGAGTAGCGACGTTAACTGCTAAATTTCCAGAATATAAAGGCTCCAACACTCTCGGGCTCAACTTATCGACGGTTCCATTAGCCCAACCGCTCGCAAAGTACGGCGTCAAATCTTCCAACTCCATTTTTCTCTTAGTCGTGACGTCCATTAAAGTAATTAGGGCCGGTTTTTGCTCCGAATTTAAATCTTCAACTTGTATGTTGAAAACTAAAGAGCCCTCGTTATTTAAGTACAACCAAGCTAAACCTGACGTTCCGTAAGGATTGACGCCACGATCGTTGCTAGGCGAGTTTAAGGTGCTTTGGAATAGCTCGCAAGTCGCCTTTGTTATTACGTTACCACTTAGTCGTAACGCTTTAGGTTTCGATACAGAAGAAACAGATAAAACTAAACGGCCTCGCGTCAAGAGCCTTAAATCTGCAGGCGAAACGGGCGAGCTAACCTCGATTAAGTTTAATTCGTGTCCCGGCTTACGCACTCGCATTTTTTCTTCTAAAATTATTTGTTTCTTTTCGTCTATTGATAGAGTTATGTTTATGGGAACGTCCGATATTTCTCCCGGTAAGAATATTCCGTTGAAGACTATTGCGATGTGAATGGATGGAGATATTGTGGTCGAAGCCGAAACTATCGCAGTGCCTCCAGCTCCGGACATAATTAGCGAGTTTGTTCCAGGTGCAGGTTCTAATAATGAGCTAAAGAGTTCCGTGCCTAAAGCGACGTATTTCATGACTTGTCCGCTCAGGGTGAATTCGGCTAGATCTTTAGTGCCCCACACTAGAGCCACAAACATGCGCTCCTCTTTGAGAAGACGTCTATAATCTCGAGGTAAGCGTTTCCAGACGCCGCATACTTTTCTAGTTGCGTTTTGATAAACGCTGTTCACGTAACCACCGGCACCGGAGAGGGTGTTCTCGTCCAAGATGGTGCCGTCGCTGTCGATAAATTGCAGCGAGCGCGGTCGTGCAGCTTTATCAGATATGTAAAAAGAATAGTAGAGGTTTTTTTTGTGAAACGTAAATCTGCCGGTCGCCACGACATTGTTCTTATTTTGGTTGTTGGCTATTGGCAGCATATCGTCGTTTTTTAAGGTGAGGGACGAACGACCAGTTAGGAGAGCGGCAAAATCTGCGAATATAAAATATGTGGGTGGTTTTATATAACGGTAAATTTGATGTGCTAAAATTATGCTTACGTTTGGTACTTTTTTCTTCTTCTTCGATTGTGTTTTGGGGAACCACGTCTTGTATTATATCGGGATCTGAAAGATAAAAAATATTTTATGAGTTTGTGGGCGAAATTAGGAAGTGGGTGTTAAGTATAATTAATGGTGCAATATAAACCGACGTTTAAGAACTCGGAATGGATTTAATTCAATTTACAGTTTTATTCGGCGTTTCCAATATTTTATTTACCAATCGAGGCGTATCGATCTACTATTGGGAAATTATTAACAACCCAAATTCGGATGGGTATACTTTCACTTGGAGAAAAAAAAGAAATTGTGCTCCGGTTGTGGAAGTGTCGGCTTTTTTGATGACATAATGAGTTTATAATATGTTTGATTGAATAAACGTAAAAGGTGCAAGTGGTAATTGGTTTCATCTATCTCGAGTTGCGGGCGCCAGTCTGGCGTTTAGAAATTGCATTCATCACCAACAACCTGTCTATAAAACTCATTGATTATTCTATAATCAATTTGAGACCACAATTACCTGACGTTTTCTATAAAAATTTCACAAGAGAAAGCGTGGAAATTTGAACTGAGAAGAACCGTAATGCTTTTAGTCGCGCCGCCTCCACACTCCACACGTCTCTTTTTAAGTTATACAGGATCCAATAGACTCGCTTTTTTAATCATTTAGGAAACATAAAATTAAAATTTGTAAATCGATAAAAAAAGATAAGTCAGAAGTGAAATTCAAGTTCTCGACTTGAAGCCCCCCCCCCCAATTGGATACGTTCAAAAATGAAGTGTTGAAGAAGTTTAACTGCTCGTATTTGGCAACAAGATCCAGAACACCGCAGTCGTAATGAGTGCAAGTAAACAAAAATTAACATGAACAAGTTATGGCTTCTGCAAACTATAAAAAAAAATAGAACAGCAACGACCATTGCGAGGGACGAGATTCACTATGTCGTTTGGTGTAGTAACTAAATATTTACTCGGGCGCCACGCCACGATCCTCAACGTCACGAAGACGAAATCGTGTCATCGTGCGATAACAATGTTTGTATCTCCTTTTCAACACTTCTGCTACGAGTGTGCAAGCAGATCATATAGTCACATAAGCCGTAGTTACACAAAGATAAGGGAGGGTTAGATTAGTTCTTGTCGAAGGGTGGTAAAAAGACTTTACTCAGTACAGAGCGCAAACATCAACAGACACTGCTACAATATAAAATTAAATTTCGTATTATATATTACAGTGGGCTACAGTGGCGGCCCATCAATTTCAAAATTGAGAAGGCTAAAGAAAATCCGCCGAGCGGAGCGAGGCTAAAAGCGCGCCGCAGGCAAAAGGGGGCGTGGCTCCTAACTGTAAATTTTCAGTTTTCTTTTTTCTTCTGTTTTTGGGTGGGCTAAAACTTCAAAGGAGAATTGAAATCGACTCTTACAGTTCATTAGGAACGTAACAAGACAATACAGATTAGAGATTCCGCTCGGTGTTCCAAATTATATGTCAGATCCAAACGGGATATCGAAATTGTGTTTAGAGCTACCACAAAATGTTGTACGTATTTTAGGGTCGAGGACATACGGATATGAGGGCTAACCTCAAAGTTGGTGTATGAGAAGTTGTCTCATCTACATTTTACGAACGATTTGTGACGTATGTAAGATACCGGAACACAAACAAGTTGCGATGCTTTACTACTGATTTAAAGGTTTTAAAATGTTAAAACATCGTTTGTTAATGTTTTTTAATTTGTAATTTGAGAAAGCTAACGTTTGTGATTCAGCGAAACGTAATTTGAAGAGTTTATGACAATTCGGTTTTGAATAAAACTATTATAAAACCAAAATTAGCTAGAATTAGACTTATCATATAGCTAATTAGCACGATAATATTTTTGAAAAGGTACTTTGTTATATAATAAGCAACTATTTTGTTTTATTTCAAAAATAATGATAAAAATATTACTATTTCCGTAAGAATTCTGTACTCGAGCGGGACTCTTAGGTATCTTACCTACGTCACTAGCCCGAATCGCACCGACCTCATCCGACCGTCGATGAGACAACTTCCCATACACCAACTTTGGGCTAACCTAACCTATTCCCTAATTTAGGCTCTAAATTTTTCTAAATTTTTCGAGTTTTGGGGTCAACAAATCGAAAAGTAACAGCGCTAAGGTGCTTCGTGAACGGTATTTCTCCAGGGACTTCCATTTTAACCAATTTTCGGCGCGCAACAGCGAAAAACTTGAAGCAAACGGAAATTTAAAAAATACCCGCTAAAGTGGACCATCGTAGTCAAATCCGAGTCACAAAAAAACGAAAAATGTTAGACCTTTAATAAATGTTGTGTCTTTCCATTTCATGGACTGTTAATCGAAAATCTTATGGATGATTATAATTATCCGTTCTCTAAATTGTTTTTTATTCTAATGTATGGGCTTATCTGCCATAGACATCTTCCGAGGTTGATTCACTACGTTCTCCAACGAGGCTTTAATTTTAGTATTCGCATTACAGAAAAAGTTGTCGGGATCGAAACGAGTGAACGCGCCAGAACTAGAAATTAAAATCCAACACTGACAAACGTCTCTGAGGAATCTAGAAAATTTTTTAAAAACTAATATTTTACTCAAATTTTGAGCGACAGTAAGCTTTATTAAAAATTATTACCGCTGTGGGAGGAATAAAATATTTGACATCCATCCACTAGCGCGAGCGTAACATCTTTATACAATGAGACTAAAAATGAGATGAACGACGACGGTAATTTATAGCCGCTACAAGATATAATTTTAATTGCAATTTTGAGAACTAGTCGTGTAAAAGTTTGCCAAGTGGATACAAATAAACCCAATATATTGTTTTTTATGAATGGTCCGCGTAATTAGCTATAAATACACGCACGGTCCAAGTTATTCCAACGCCCTTGACTGCGGACGGTGTCTTTCTTCGGGAGACTTCACAGACGACGTGAAAAAATAGACGTGTGAGTCGCCGACAGCTCGTGACACACCGTGAAATATATTAGCCGTAAACTTATATCAGAGATCGGCATTCAGTTCAAAAATGTTTCAAATCCTTGTTTCTGAGAAACAAACATTTATATAAATATACTATAAACGTATAGGATGGACGAAAATTTAAAACCTGATCAAATTTAAAGAAGACAAGAATTTGTGTAGTACAATGACGTTCGTTTTTTTTGGGCTCTTAAAAAAAAGATTGAATATATAGATTGCTTTATTGACGGTGTCGCGAATGGTATTGTTTACGAATATTTACCATAAATACTTAATTATGGAGACAGGAGACTGGTTACAAACGTTTTCAGCGTCCTTAAGAATTTTTTGAATACTCGTTTTGTAATAAATTGGCCGACCAATTGTATGTGCACGACGTGCGAATCTAGGGAGGACAGGCGTTCTTCGTCATTGGAATAACAAAGTTTTCAGAGAAAATCCGAAACATGCGCCAATATTTATGTTTCGCTGACAGACTAGCCAACAAAAAATGGCTTTAATTACAGGTTAACTTGGGCCAATGGGCGTAGCGGTGCTGCGCTCTAAAAAGCCGTGGTTAGCGTCAAACACCGTGTGCTACACAGCCGAGCTCACCGAGTAATACAACTGAAGATATAGCGACGCAAAGACAAAATGGACAGAGATGAATAAGAGCGAAGTGGTCACCAAGAGGAACAAAATTAAAACAGAGGCCGTAGTCAGGTGATGAGCTTCATCGGAGCAATCTCCGAGATGGGAGGGACTGTTGAGAAGTCTGCCGTACAGCTCCTATACATTTGCAAGTCTCATTAATAATAATCGGTCTTTAGCATCCAATCGAACACAAAAAAAGCGATGTCTACTTGGGATACAACACGAAGAAATGATTACAGTTTTCATGTTTTACAACACGAAAACACAATTATATATGTTAACATATCATGTCTTGGCTGAAGCATTTTTAGAAGTGGGAAAAAAATGTTAATGCGTTTTATTTAAACACCCGAGAGATAAAATATACCTTCAGCGAATAAAATTTTTTTATATCGTCTAAAATAAATTTGCCTAAATCAGATTGTTGGGTAAAATGTGGGTAATATACAAAAATTCAATTTATTTAAAAAGATACGTAAAAATTACTTTTGGCAATAGTTAAACAACTACAAATAAATCAGACAACTTTACGTTTTTTCCCTATTTTTACATTTTTCGAAAATAATTTATTAAGAAAAAAGGTGCAAAAAAAATTAACAGCGGTACATTTTGTTTGGGTTTATTTTGCAATTCGACGCTTTTCGGAATATATACGGGGTGAGCGTATAAAATAAAACAGGGTGTCCTAAAATTAAACTGCAAGGCATTTACGTTAGTCCTCTCCTTTATTAGTTTCAACTTTCGATATTTCACTTCCTCAAAAACTTTTGGAGCTCAATTTAAAACTTCTCATCAGAAGTATCTCTAATAAAACCAACTTGGAGCCTCCTACCCCCTTCAGTATTTTTTTATCAGTTACTTTGCGAGTTCGCCAATTTGGAAAGCTTTCCACTTACCACGAACACGAGGGGCGATAATCGACTCGATGCTCGATGCACGCGCCGAAGAAATACAAATTCTACTTTTTTCCTATTAGTCTGTTCCAAAATTAGTCGTCTTTTGAAATTACTTGAAGGTTAGAACGCACATTTGAATTCATTTTTGCATTTTATTGCGTTTACAAATATACAAAATATAGTACCTAATGCAATCGATTGGTGCCGGTTGGACGCTTGTGATAAACTCGGTAATTGTAATTATCTACATTGTTTATTGAAAGCGCAAATATGTAGTAAAAATTAATTCCACTTTTTTTTAAAGCAAGGTCGTTTATTTTTACATAAATCTATTTTTTTAAGGAGACGCTTCTTATCGAGCCCAACGATATCAGGCAATTATGTTGCCCAATATTTTTAAACTGATAAGGTAAAAATCGAGGTGCTTTTTTTTTAAATTAATGAATGAAATAGGATGTACGAGACGATAGTAAGAGAAATTATATTTAATGACAGACGCTTTGTAGACAGAGGAAATATAATAGCGGCGCCAAGTGTAAATAGTGGGTGTACACACACAACGTTTTCGCCTACTAAGAACGTGCTCGTGTTAAACTTTTTTACCTTTTCAACCTTTTGAGAAAATCGTGCACGAGTCGTTTGTGGAATTACCAATAACCCCCAAAAATTACAGGGCGCCTTTAAAAAGTTTCGTGCGTTACTCTTGACCAACTGGATGTTTTTTCTAGAATCGTTGCTCTTTACAGTTCACGAAGTTAATTGCTTATTTCGCAAATCCAAGGCGCCACTTGGGGGTTACAATTTTTTAACGTTATCAAGTTGTTTTATTTTAATTGCTTATTAGATGGGAAACGTTTAAGATGAAGAGAGAGACTTGGGTAGTTTTATAGTAAACATTTTAAGTGCTTTTTCCTGAAGTAGGTCGCGAGGCGCCAAACGTTTTATAGACATTACGTACATAATGCCTACTATTGAGATATACGTCCTTGTCTTTTGACATACGTAAACTTGGAACTAACTCAAAGTTGCTCTTAGCTTCTCCAATAAAATAATCGTGTGCGAGGGAAAATCAGACCTCTAAGGCCGCTACTGGAGAAGTTCCAAATTTTTTACTAGGGCCAGTGGGCTTGGAATCTTCGCCAACTTTCCCCAAATTCTAGACTCTATTTCCACACAAACACAAAGCGTAGTTGGGACGTTTAGAAGATAGACTCCTCCCCATACTAACCTAAAATCTAAGATAAGGTCAGTTTTAGGGGCGAAGAGAAGAAATTTTTGTAACTCAAATTGCACTTTTGCAGAAGTCACCGATGGTCTGGGATGTGGTGAGTCGCTGAAAAAAACGGTTTATTTCACGAACGGATTTTTCCGTTGCGCGAATGTGGAAATTTTATTTTTGGAAACGGCCCTTTTCTGCTAAAATACAAGGATAATTATTGAAAGTTTGGCAGAAAGTCAATTATTAATTATATAAATGACGTTTTTCGACTATTTATAGAGTATTACTGCAACAAAATTTATTGTCGCGACAACCTAATCACAATAAAAATATATATCTAATAATTTACACAATATTTACTTGTTGATCACTAAAAACGCGAATTTTTTGTAATAAAAATCCTATTTATTAGTCTATAATAAAAATAACGTCACGCGCAATTACTAAAGATGCCATAACTTCATTAAAACGCCACGAAGAAAAGCATTTTTGTACCTGAGAAAATTTGCAATTTAAGTCTTCTTCTTCGGTGAATCACCGAAAGTCACGTAACGTAATTTTGTATTAAAATTTATTTTTCTATTGCGGTTGTAAAATTTATACGCTTTTGAAATACAATTTCACACCATTTCTTAAAGGCAAAATTTATTGCCTTCCAAAAAGTCAAAATTTAACAAAAGTTATTTTTACTGCGTACCCATGATACATTTATTGCATTAAAAAGTAAAAAAAAAAGTCGAAAAGCATTTTTACCGCCCTCTCGAAAGGAGTGGTTAAGCATTAACTCGTCTCTGGTCTCGTCACTTCAAAAAAAAAATTTTTTTTTGAATCCAAAAATGTAAAAAACATTTTTGCAAAGGTCTGTCTACTGTCTACAAAGCGACTTTGATGAAATTTCGTTAGAGCCGCTTTTAACAAAACTTCGTCGACAAAATAAGCTTTTCTTTTAAATGAAATCGATTCAGGAAGGTCCAAAATAAGGAGACTAGACGTTACCGGATCTCGCCAGTAGGTTAAGCAAAAATTGTTCTGAAAGGCGAGCTATAGATGCCAAAAATAACCCCCTCCGCCCCCCATTAGTACTACTTAAGATGTGTAAATCGGTAGATAATGTAGTGCTAAACACTAAAGCAAAACAATCGTTTCAAGGGGCCGGTATGTTAAAACACTTAAACTGAGTATACCGAGCACCCAACCCATAATTTCAGAATTTTCCTTATTACCTAGGAGATTAATTCAAATGCACCTTGTTGGATTTATAATAAGATTAATAAACATCAACAACAATTTATAATTCGAAATCTTGAAACTTGAAATACAAACTGGTAACTGTAATTAGCCAACAAGCGAGGACGTATTATGTCAACAAGTCTAAGGTAAACTAATTACCTACTAATCGATAGATTTCTCAAACAACTTACTGTAAGTATCTCCAGGGCATACTTTGCAGCACCGTCCTGGTAGTAATACGGGCTCGTCACACGTCGCTACTGGACAACTGTTTTTGATACTTCTACACTGCACTCTTGCAACGATGCGCCTTTTTTTGTGAAACTGAAAAAAAAGGAAATTACAAAGAATAATTTTTGTTTTAAAGAGAAAGTACCTACGACGCTCGTGTGGATGCATCAAGTTTAATTGTAATAAAACTGACACATATGGGACGCGTGCAAAAAAGTGTCGGTAGATCACAGGTAAATATGAAACAGTTGGCGGTCACCGACCTCGTTGACCTCCACCTTTACACGCCCCCGTAATGCGTCTTCATCAGTTAGAAAAGTTACCTACGCAAATTGACACTAATTCATTAACCCATATGGTCAAAATTTTCCTTATTTTATTTTTAACCGAACGGTTTTTTTACATTTTGTAGAGCCGCTTTCGCCATTGTGGGTTCCAACCCAGCAGGACGATGCAGCACCGCGTAACAAAAAACCTTAACTCAGCGTAGAGCCTTAGGCGACTCACAGCATAATATGCGATTTTAAAACGCAAGGGCGGTCACCAACCCCCTCTCTGTACACAATGCGTCAACCATCAGCTCAATATTTAACAGTTCTATCTAATCTATTGAGCTAAGTCAAAGCATTGTCAAAGTAAGAACATCATGCAGACTAGGCAAGGTACTGGAATGACAATATAAAAGACAAATGTAATTTGACAGAACTATTTCAACTCCATTCCGTACTGAAGTCTCACGCACACCACGGTTAGTAGCGGTCATCTCAAGGAAGAGAAAGTGGCGCAGTAACTTTGACTTTCGTCTAGTAATTCGCCATATCACGGTCACGGTCTGCTTTTTCTAATGAAATCAAGACCAAAATACCCTGAAAATCGGCGGGTTAAGCGTAAGCTTCCAGAATAAGCAGGACGTGACTAAGTAGCACGTTTGCAGTAAAGTTTGTAGATGCTCGACCATCTCAAGATCGCGTTTGTGAGAGGTGAGAGACTTTTGAGTATCCTAATATGTCTGCACCAGTTTCCTGTTTAGGGTAATCGCGATACTGGTTACGGGACATCCGCAAGCTATGATAATGGCAGGGGACTAAAATATCCGCATAGTTCATGCCCGTTCCCATACGGCTTACTGCGTTACCGTGAGTAAAGAGCGACGTGGTAGCGATTACGTGATGGAGAAGCCCGCTCTGCTAGACGTTTTGATCGTAACCAAAACGCGAGCGTTACCAAACAAAGTTCATGAAAGTGAGGGCTGGAACCACGGAACTAGAAAATAAGTGGCCGGGTTGAGCCGGCGAAGAACATGAAGCTTTTAGCGCAGAACAAGCTGTCAGTTGCGTAAAAGAGGTCCGAGAGTGTGGTAGTAGGTACGAGTGAGACAGTACCCTGGCGTATACTGAGGCCACTTCTTAAAGTTCTTATGACTTCCGCCACACGCAGAGAGGTTACAATAGTGAATAGGGGCCTCCCTTAGAAAAGTCAAGTAGGTGGGCAATTGAAATCTGTGTAGACCTGCATTGAAAGCTCGGGTCTCAACCAAATTCAATTTTTTCAATAGGACTTGTATTAAATATAAAATGTGGTTGTATTTGAAAAGACAACATCTGGGGGTGTCAGGCTGGTAAATATTTTCTGTAGGCCATCTCTTTATATTTTCTTGCATAAATACACTACTAGCGGCCCCATAGCGGATTTAGTTTTCGTAACTAAGGGGCAAAAATCCTTAAAAGGTCTAACCAGATTTCAACAATTGCCTACGTACTTAACTTCTCTAAGGGAGGCATCTATTCACTATTGTAACCTCTCTGCTGGTGGCGTAAGTCAGAAAGAACTTTACCTAGCGATCTTACTATACTCGGCTTATTTATTTATGTACTCGGCAGCGCACACTTACTGAGCAATACCCCCTTTCGTCACGTATGCTTCACTTTTAGATACCCCCAAACTAGCTTATACGGTAGCTACTATTCCACTTAATTTCTAGTTCCATGGCTGGAACCTGGAACTCGCTGCCACTACCACATTAGTCTAGCGGTACTGCGGGAAAAACGGTGAAAACGGGTAAAAGCGGGAAAAACGGCGTTTGAGTGTGTCGGCCTCGCCTGCTCCTTACGGAACATTCCAAAAAGCTCCTTCGATGCTGAACGGAAGAAGAAGAAGAGATGCGATAAACAGAATGACGTTATGAATACTATTTATCTGTCTTTTATTAGTGAATCGAAGAAAAAGAAGTGCACGAAAAGGTGGGCTCAGAGCCGGTTGTCTACAACAACAAATCATAACGTTTTATGTATCAATTTACCCAAATTATTATTATAACGCGATTTTAATTTTACGACGATGTAAAAGAATGTTTATGCGTAAAAACAAAATAAAAGTGTACTTAACAGGTTATTTACGAAAAAAGCTAATTAGTGATGAAATACACCATTAATCATGTTGAGTAAACGATACCCACACATCCTAACAACCTAGTATTGGAAATTTCAGCGTCTGATTTATACTTCTTTTCAATTTCATGTTTGGTCGAATTGAAATAAGAAACAAAAAACCATCTGGTGTGGTTACAGCAAAATTCGGTACTATATGGGGGGTGCAATTGATCGGGTGAAAACATTGGATGGGATAAAGTGCGATTTGAAAAGTGATGGTACGGTAAGGCCGTCGAAGGCGCCAACCATAAAGGTCAACCGCTACCAACCCACAAGATTTATATTTATGTGTTAGGTTTGTGATTTCTCGTTTCTTAATGCCCCTCCACCCCCTCGTATACCAAATGTTGGAAATTCAAAAAGATTTTTTATTGAATGAAAATTTATGAATGAGTTAATGACCCACTTTTCGGTTTGATTGTTTTAAGAATTCGCGCATAATTTTTGTTGGTTATCCAAAAAAAAGTACCGTAACCTGTTAGTTATTTGCCGTTTTGCAAATGCAAAAAGAACTGGTTTATTGGTTGAGGTAAAAAAAATCGTACTGCCGGTACAGAAAAGTACATAATTGGTATATGATTGTCGGAACGACGTGAGCGAAATAATATTCAATTTCTCGAAGGTTATTTTCATTCTTTTGGGATCAACTTACCGGTACACATTCGCATTTCATGCAGTAGAGTACACCGATCGGTACGCCCAAATCTGGAACCCATTGCGAACCTAACTCTCGAACTTGTTTTCCAAATATACATTCTGAAAAGAGAAGAAAAAATCTGTTAATTAGAGTGTCGGAGAAAATTATTCTAAGTTCTAGGACAAGCTTAGTTGTATTACGAGCAGACCATACTAAGAGCTGCCGAGTTATAATTAAATGACAGACCGCATACGTAACAACATTTAATTTAGATTTGACCTTTCTCTCCAACTATTGTCCAACTATTATGTGCTAGACAACTTGTCTCTCTAAAAGTTGGGTATTAATAAGATAGCATTGTGTGTGTTCCTACTCCGATTTTATCGAAATTGGCTCCGTAACGAACGTGGGTTCGCTAACATTGTTACAAAAAGTATGATGACCTAGAATTATTAAAAGAAAAAAATGTATAAATCGAAAAAAAATATATCTGTTATATGCAAAGTACGGTGCACTTTGTGGGTGCGCCCTCCATTCAAAATACACCTACGTTTTATGACATTGACCTCAAAAAATTAGCAAAATCGAAGATTAACTAAATTTAAAAAAAAACAACAACAAAAAAGACAAATAGATTGCATAAAATGCAAATGCTTCATGTTAGGAGTGCAATGACTGCATCCGATTTAAAATAAATCCCGAGTGTCTCTCAATTCTCAATGTTTGTCCCGACTCCTGACAATCGTATAAAACGTAAAGCGCAACCACACACACAAACGGCAGCTTTTTCAAATGTCAAATCAATTATTGTTTTTTTACGTAATTTACGAAAAAAAACCTGCAAGAACACGACTTTTTACTTAAGACACCTCAATTTAATTTTCATCACGCCTCGCGAATAGTTAAAAAATTTCCTGCAAAATGACAAAACGTTGCAACACCGCATCCCGATTAAATTCCTACTTTTATTATTATTATTATATTAATTTTTATACCTTGATAATATTTAAAAAAAAGTTGCATTCGCTTCTTCGAGAAATCTCAAACATTTGCTTAATTTATAATTTTAATAAAAACAATTTTCTTTTTCTTTTTCCTCGTGGCATTTTCCACTTCATGGTGGGCTGAAGCAGACAGAAAGCATCATACACAATCTTCTTTTATAAGAGAAACTGGTTTAAATTTTTTTTAAGTACTTACGTAAATAAAAATAAGTGAAGCATAATTTAACATTAATATAATTAAAATGTCCTGAATTTAAATAATTTACTTAAGTACAAATTATTATTGCTCTTTATTAAAAAATTAATTTTTTTCGGAATCGAAGGATAAAATACGAGATTTCATGATTTTTGATATTTTTACCTTTTTAATTTTTATAAAATTAATTCAATTCTTCCCAATTAAAATTAACCATTCGTGTCGTTAATTAACTATTTTTAATCGATTTGTTTCAATAATTCTGTCCTGTATGTGCGCCTAACCTAACTACGAGGACTCTCGAGAAAAACCCTACTGGACACGAACAACCCAAGTTGGAGAAAAGTGAAATTTTACTAAATCAGATTTGTTTACGGTTGGAAGGTATCACTCTTTAAATTACCTCAAGCCAAATTTCAGCGAAAAGCGACGAATTGTTCACATTTTACAGAAGTTTCGAGCAGACATCAGTTTTTCCAAAAATCGAAAAAGTGGTTCAGAGTGGTAATCGAACATTTTCATTTGAAAAAGTGGACGACCTCCCAATCCCAAATCAAAAAGAAGTCGGATGAACTTCATGGGGATTCTGCACCATCGCTAAAGAGCAAAGAGGATAAATGAATTTAAACGAGGCAGGACCTGTACCAAAGCTGAAACGCGCTCTGGACGTCCAGTTTTGGTTACTCGACGGATAATTTTGACAAAACCCATAATTTCGTGACGCAAGACAGTCGAGTGAAAGTTAGGGAGATTGTCGAGATAATGGGCATCTCAGCGAAAAGACTCCGCAACGTTTAGCACGAAAAATTGCACTTAAGGCAGGAGAATTATAGGTTATGATGCATAAAAGTATGTTATGCAACCCAACTAACATTTTCAGTAGCGTCTCTTACATTTAATTTTTGGAGGTGTTTTTTTTTAACTGTCTTGGTTACTCGTCATTCAGGCGTATTCTGTATCATAACCTTAAAAAATAGTGACATTATATGCCAAAATTTTGCCATTTTCCATCATATTTCTGGGATAGACTTTATATGGTCGTAATCTGCGTAAAATTCTGAACAAGTTACCGCGAAAAATCTGTTTCTTGCTATTTGTTCCAGGTCAAACTTATCATTACCTGTATGGTAGGTCCGCTCCGTAAAGTTGTCGGTAACTTTACCACCAGCAGAGAGGTACAATAATGAATAATCTCTTTCAATTCTATTCTTCTATTGATTGTATTGAACCTCTCAAAAAGAACTTTACGGAGCGGAATTAGAATACTAATATTTATCTACGTTTAAGAATCGCAGCGACGGCTGGGTGGCGACATCTATTAGAATTTTTGAGAAGCTTAATTAACATTGGGCTTACAAGGAAAATCTTACGTCGTCCTCAGGGCATAGGAAACACATTTTCTTTTAAATCAATTATTATAGATATGTTTTATATCATATCCTCTATGGCTTGACATATTTCATATCGTTCTAAGTATTTATACAAAACAGAAAACAATCAGTTTAAACTGACTGTAATTTGCCACTTTTCGGAAAAAATTTTTTTTGTTACTTTCCAATCCTTTTTTTGAATTTAAAAATATGTCAAACCATAGACAAGCTGTTTGGCTAGACCCTACAAAAACCTCAGTTGTATCTGTTGAGTATTAAAGCTGTTCAGGGCGACGTAAGAACTCTAACCTATAATTCTCCAGCCTTAAAAAAGCCGTGTGAGAGGTGCTAATACGATTGTTGACTGTGGAGGAGTTCAGTGATGTTTAATGATAATCCGAAGAACTTTTTGCAACGGTTTATCACAGTAATCACAGTGAATTGAACGTGGATCCACCATTGCACACCCGAGTTGAAAGAACAATCAAGGCAGTAGATAGAAGCTAGAGGCATCAGGTGAAAGTGCGTCAAAGAAGTCAAAAACTGCTTTGTCGGCTGGGAAGGTGATGACCACTGTTTTGGAGAATTCTCAAGAAATCATCCTCGTCAACTACTTGGAAAAAGAAGAGACAATGACAGGAGTTCTATTATGCCACACTTTGGTATTCCTTATGAAATGGCAAAGAGAGAAATACAGTCACTTCTAGCAAAATGGCATACTAAACACTGGAGGGAGACTCCCGGACAGTCCTATTGGAGAAACCCTCTGACAAAAGAACCCACTCTCTAGTCAGAATGAGTAGAGGTGTGCTACGACTGGCAACGGCACGCATAACGCATAGCTTAAAAAAATACCTGTATACGATGGGACTAGAAGAAGACCCACATGCAGAGAATGTGCAGAGGCAGAGAAAACTCTAATTCATCTTCTGCTACACTGCGAGGCTTCCACAAGAAGTCGTCACAGCATTCTTGGAAAATAGAAGATGCTCCAAAGAGAATTGGCCAAACTATCAATAGAGGAAATTCTGGACTTTATCAAAAGCACAGAACTTACATAAAGGAAGATTGTATCCAGTGGCGCACAATAGACCCAAGAGGTCGCGGTGCAAGAAACCACCGGGGGCCATCCTCCGAGAAAGAATAATAATTATGCCACATTATTGGACCGTTTCAACAAAGTTTTTAAACCAAAAACGGTTACGATTGGCTCGAAAAACAATGCTCTTTTACCAAGAAAACAAGAACTCTTCCAATGGCGAACTTGACTGAATTAGGTTTCTAGTTGATTTCTCATCCACCGTATTCGCATAACCTGGCCCCGTCCGGCCCCGTCCGACGTTTTCCCGTTCTGTTTGGCGTGGGAAGAAATTCTCATCGAATGAAGATGATATCGACGCTGTCAATACATATTTTTTCAGCCTTTGATAACACAAACTTTTCGGACGGAATCAAAAAATTAGAAAGTCGCTAGACAAAGTATGGCCCTGAGTGGTGTGTATAGACGTGAATTTGCGTGTACGGTATAAAAATGCAATTTTCCCGCCAAAATTTACTATTTAAATTGAGAAAGACGAGCGTAGCGAGTCGAGACTTTTCCCGCCATAAGGTCAGTTTTTAAATTTCCAAATCTTTTTCAACGCGCCCCTTTTTTTAAATTCAACTAAACGAGCCAATTAAATAAAAATAAAATATACATATACTACGCACACAATTTATAAAGAAGACTTCATAGAAAATACTGTTTAATCCTTGACATACCGAAGCGTTTGTACATAATTACGCATTCGCAAATGTTTTTAAAATGCACTTCATTTATTCGTATCAAGCGTTAAAATAACGAACGAATGGAAAAGTGTTCAAACCATAATTGGTTTTAAATGCGATTTTAAACTGCGTATTTTCCTATCTATGGCATACATTTTTTTAAAACTCTTGTTAGGAAACAGAATTTAAAATGGCCTCACAAACAATGTTAACTTATGTATTTGCCTTTGTTTACTTTTTCTATTATTCAATCGCGATGTGTCGATTCATGAATTTTACATTAGGTCTTCTTCTCGGTCTCCTCTAAAAGAATTTTTTAATCGCCATATTTTTTGCACCAATTACCCCCAAAATCGTACATTTGTAAGTTTGTTTTTTTGGGTTAGAAAGAACGACATAAATAAAAATCGTTACACAGAAAGCGAGGAATTTGCAAAGGTTCATGTGCCCACTTTAAATGTAGCTTCGGTTTTTTATCTGCCTGTAAAAATGTAATCTTTTGAAGTTTTTTCAGCAACAGTTGAATATGTTAGTTTCAAATTGCTATCAATTATGTATATCTCCATCTTGAGCATCCCTTAAAAACGATAAAAGCTCTTAAGAGGTTCTAAATTCAAATGAGAAAAAGAAAATGGTTTTAGATAGGAAAAAGGAAATAAAAAGAAATATTTGCTTCGAAATGAAACGTAAAGTTCAATTTACAAAGTTTGTTTGAACGTTGTTGTTGTATTTTCAGCGTACGGCTCGGCTAATACAACCGACACGGAATACTTTCAGCAAAATCTATTAATTAAAAATCATTAGATTTGTTTGAAACTTTTAAACCCCACACAATGTTTTGTCATTTATGTTGGGATTGCTCTAAACGGGTGATTTAGTAAATGGCTATTTTTCCCCTTTGCAGCTAAAAGCTTTATTGAGTGATTTTTAATCAGGAACACTATTTCGCAGCATTTCGGAAAGCCGTAATTTAATTTATAATCCCAATCATCAACAACGAAAATCGATTTCCAAAATAATCATTTCGACTAAATAAGGGTTGACACTTTCGGTAATTTAAACATGGTTGTATATGGATACACGTTTCGACTGCCATTTTATTCCTTTGGGGAAAAGCATAGGCGGAAAAGTTTATTGTGGAGAAAGTTTAGGGTCAATTCAAGATGTAAAGTACGGAAATATGTGTAACTGAAATACATTGCGAGATGGAAAGTGATACATAAAAATGAAAATATACGTTAAAAGTACAAACTATAAGAATTTACGCCACTAAGCTCTTCTTAAAATGTTCTGTTCATGAAGAAGAAATACATCAGCAGTCACCAATCAATCTGGAGCATATAAAATATTGTAGTACAGGTAAAAATACTGTCATGAGATTTCATATTCCACGTGGTATACAGGGTGTTCGGATGTTTACGATTATTGGCCAAACGCAGCCAAAATAGTAGTATAATCTTAGTCTCGTCTAGAATATCAACTAAACCGAGCTCTCTACGCTCATTTTCTCAATTTATAGAAGTTTTTTAAATTATAAATATATCTAGGGGAAGCCCTGCATCAATACGCAATGTATTCGATACATTGAGCATTGGCCCTTCTAATAGTTGAACTAAATCTAAATTTTGGGAGTTATGAGTAATAAAACCGACAGTCTGCCACTCCAAAGCGACTCGAGAAAGGTGGGTTTTTGCACTTATTACGGTTTCTCGCTTGTAACTCAAAAACTACGCACTTTCAGAAAAAAGTGTTCCTATACAAAAGTCAAGTAATTCAGTTTTCTTCAAATTATGTGTAATATGATTTTTTGGTAAAACGAACAGTTTACGTTCTAGAGCGCGTTGAAGTTTAGTGTAAATCGCACGTAGCGTGTCCAGGAGGCAGAGGACAGATATTAAAATACATTTATTTTGGCGTTGACACTGCAGTTTGCCAGTTTGAATGAATTGTAAGAGCAATAAAAGGGCAGTCTGCCATTCCTAAGCAGCAGCATTAACTTCGGGGCGGCGCTTGAGCGCTAGGGCGCGTAAAGGTCGACAAAAAGTTCAAAATCGGCCCAAAAACTGTTATTTTTTGTTTATCGCTTATAACTCAAAAACCACGCACTTTGAGAGAAAAGTGTATCTATATAATAGTAAACTACATCAAATTTCCTACAAATTTTGTCTGGAAGGTCTTTTTGTTAAACAAGCGGTTTAGGCGCTAGGGCGCGTTAAAGTTTGACAAACAGTTCAAAATCGGTCCAAAACCTGTTTTTTTTGGTTTATCGCTTATAACTCGAAAACCACGCAATTTTAAAGAAAAGTGCGTCTATATAAAAGTAAACTACATATATCAAATTTCCTACAAGTTATATCTGGAAGGGTTTTTTGTTAAACAAGCGGTTTAGGGGCTAGAGCGCGCTAAAATTAGACAAAAATTCCAAAATCGGCCCCAAAACTGTTTTGTTTGTTTATAGCTTATAACTCAAAAACCACGCACTTTTAGAGAAAAGTGTATCTATATAAAAGTAAACTACATGAAATTTTCTACAAATTTTGTCTGAAAGGTCTTTTTGTTAAACAAGCGGTTTAGGCGCTAGAGCGCGTTAAAGTTTGACAAACAGTTTACAATAGGTCCAAAACCTGTTTTTTTGTTTATCGCTTATAACTCGAAAACCACGCACTTTTAGAGAAAAGTGTTTATATGGAAAAATAAAGTACATGCAATTCCTTACAAATTATGTCTCTTACAATTTTTTCGCCAAACAAACAGTTGAGGTTCTAGAGAGCGTTCACGTGTAACGCCTCGACAAGGGTGAGATTTTAAGCGCAACATTTGTGGTGACCGACGCCTTTGAAGTCCGATAGTCCGAAGACCTCCTTCAATCACAAAAGCGTCTGCCATCACGAAGACTGCAGCAAAAATATATTTAACCGAAAAAAAGAGAAAAACCCACCCTTCTCGAGTCACCCTCAAGTTAATGCTACCAATTTGGAGTGGCAGATTATAAATCCTTTGAAAAACTAGTGTCACCTTTGGCTACGTTTAAACGGAATATTACCCATAAATTCGGCACCTTGGAAGAACGGTTTCACAAATCAAAAATCTCTGAATCCAATATCTATATTTGATTTTCCAATTTTTGTATACTATAGGGCTATAGGCAAATGCAAACAATCCATAAATTCGTTGACGCAAATCTCACTTAATGTGCCTATTAAATTTTCTATCTTTCATTAAGTACGTAATCAAATGATGAGCTTACAAATGTAGCTATAAATTAAAGAACTTTGATCCGATTGACGTTTAAAGTCGGTGATTACTTCTGCGATTTTGTAGTCGATGGCTTTTTTATTTGAAAAAAAAGCTGCACCTATTAGTTTGGTAGTTGATATTCTAACATGCGATAATGTTAAATAACCAAAAAGTCCGCCCATTACCAATTGCGTGATAAGGGGTTATTAGAATAAACCAATTAATAGGATTTGCAACCTTTAAAATTTAACTCAAATCGTTGGTGTAAATTAAAATATTTTAGGAAGAGACGAAAACGTAAGTTGAAGCTTCCTTACGAAAATAATATCAACAGAAGTTAATAATAAAATTATGAGAAGAAGCAACCTAGTGTACTCGTGTACTACTACAATCCTTTTAAACAAAAAGTTGGAAATGAGCCAAACGGAGAAAAATTTCTGACTGATTCTTCCTAGAACAGAAGTTTTGACAAATACCTTTAAACCGATTTAAAAGAAAAAAAACAACTTCGAGGAAGAGAAGTCTGTCTGTAAGTCTTACTATGATGTATTATGTAGTAGGTGTGTCTGTAGTCTTCGACATTGAATTTGAGCCAAGCTTAATATAACGTGACTAATATATCCCGAGGCCCATGCAGTAGCACTTTTTATATACTCACACTCGTAATAGACGTGAGTAACTCAAGTTAGATGCTCTCCAAATATTATTTTTTTATATTTCAAGAATAACTTTCCTTTCACTCTCACTTTCTAACAAGAACGTTAGCGAGTTAATTACTTTTGAAAGCCGACAAAAATCGAGATCAAGAGACAACTCGAAACATACAGAGCAGTTACCCATCTTGACCTATCTTAATGTAAAATGAGTTGGTGTATAAGCAACGCTCGTGTTTAACCTTTGATCGTGTACAGTGTTAAAGTTGGGTGAAAGATTTATCTGATGTTTTTCTAATTTACGGATCGATAAGTGACGAGTCGTAGTTGAGAATGATAAATATTTAAATGCGTCCAAAAAAATTTGAATATTTTCCAAATTTGGCACCTTGAGTTTACCAAGAGCCTCAAATATTTTACATTATTCTCACATGCTCACATGGACAAAATTTTGAGAGCACACATCATTTTTGTTGGACGTCCAAATGTTGAATTATTGGCACTCATCGGCATCGCGTAAAATTTAAATAAATTTTGTTTGCAACGGAAACAATTATTTAAATCCCGGCGATAGTTAATAAACTTATTTTATCTGTTAAAACAAACTTCCAAGGATAAGTTATCCTTAAATAATTTTTTTACGCATCAATATAAAAAATTGTCATAACCTCAAACATAAATAATGCGAAAGTAGTTTCGTCTGATGTAGCCGACCATTGGACCATTAGAAGAGAGTGAGGACGCATTTTAGATTTTAGCTCGGCCATTCCAATAAAAATAACGTTGGACTATGACAAAAAAGAAGCGATCCGTGTGTAACGTCTACGTATAGTAGTAGTACTTCGTACCTAAACTTTGTACCACGTACTGCTGGTAACGTGTTCACCTGCTCACGCAGTGTAGTAAAACCCATAATTACCCCGAGTAAAACGAAAAAAGTGAGATTGGAGAAGGTGTATTGGTGCGGCCATTTAGAGCGTAAACTAAAAAGCTATAGCGACTTTGTGGTAGGTGGTAGGGAAGGCCATGGGCCCGAAAAGTTTCAATTTGGGACCAAATACCTATTAGGGCGTCTAGCAAGAGGAGCTTCACTCGAAACCTTAAAGACTAAGATGGGCTACTCTGACATTCTGCTCATTAGAGAGATGAGCATTGAGCACACAGTTCAATACGCCATCAATTGGTTCTAATACTTGAACAGTTGGGAATCCAAAAAAGCGTGTCCAAGTGGCGAGTTTCGTTAATAAACTAAATTTAATTCCGTCATATGAAAGGTGTGTCAAAAACAGTTTCGGTGTCTGAGAGAATTAACCTTGTCACGTACCTGTCCGTTCCTATGTTAGCTCATTCATTTGGCTAACAATAAGCATCGGTGATGAGTTCATAGCAATTTTTAGCGACGACTGGCGTAGAATTTAGAATTTTTGATTTTTGAACGTCGGTTATATCACGTGCCCGATTTGACACGCCTCGTTAAGCCCATCTCGAAAAATGGATTAAGTATCGATGTGTCGATAATTTAATACGAAAAGAAAAGAACAACTTTGTTGCAATTATCGTGTTATAAAAGGCATATAATTAGGACTTTCAATCTTAATTCGTTCGTTATTTGCTGCCGGCGCCATGGATATAAAATTGTGTTCTGGCGGTATTAAGATCAGATTCACAATATGTCAGTATTACAAGCAGTGTGTGTGTGCGTGCTAGAGTCAATGATCTCGTAACGTCCATGCAAATTTACACCCAGAACAAACAGGAAAACACGGGCACTAGCAATATATCTCCCTTTTATATTTAGACTTCAAAAACGCCACAAAGAAATACATAATAAAACACCTCGTAAAAATATATCACAATAATTAGATTTAAGTTCGTTTTATATTTTTATCGTATTTTTGATTTCGCAAGACGGAACGAATTTGAAAGTTGCGTTACAATCCAAAAATGGGATGAGACGAGTATGGTGAGATTTTTGATTCGATATTGCGTTTTTGGTGTTGGCTATCTACTTCGAATAGTAGGAAAAAATTGTAACAGATGGATGGGTGGATAAGTTGAGAACATAATATTACACATTCCATATGATAATTTTGCCTCACATAAAATCCATTATGAAAAGACTAACCCAACTTTTTACGACGCTTATTCTAATATGGGAATTTTCAAGTAGATAAACGCAAGTGGAAGACTTTTTATATCAACTTGAGGTTTTTTTGAATTTACAACTTCTCTAGAGATTAATTTATCATTTTTTGGTAAAAGATTTATAAGAATTCGAACTGAGAGTTGTCGTGCCCATAAGTAGACTTCAGAGCCACCACAATCAAGTGATAATAATAGGCGTTAAAAACATAGTGCTGGCCGCACTACCTTTGGTAGTGGACTTACATTTAGAGACCGTCGCTATCAGCCAGCCATCTAAAGCGCTGAAAAAAACTTTCAAGTTTACTCGTCAAACTTCGAAATATAAAATGTTTCGTCATTTTGTTAATCCAATAGTATTCCCGTCTAATACCGCCAAATTCTCCAGCTTCAATTCTTAGTTGTCCTAATTGCTCAGTGAAGTCGAAATTCCAAGATAGACAAATCAAAAGTGTCTTCGTACAAGACTATAACTTAATTTAGAAATATCGGATATTTGTAACAAAATATGGCCTTGCAACAAAACGAAGGATAAAAGTAATTTCGACATTGTATATTAGTCCAGTCGAATTAGGATAAAAATCGGCTTTATCCTGCAAAAGGTCGGGTAGTTCTGATTTTTGGATATGGATTTATGGACCGCTTGATTAAAATCCTAAGTTTTCGACCTCGCCGCACCTCCGCTAGCTCCGTAGCACTGAAGAAACTACAAAAATTTACGGCTTCAACCAGAAATCGCTGGATATCTCTTCATCAATTGGTTTTATCGAAAAAATTGTAGTATTCATTTTTGTAGAGCACTAAAATTACTACAATTTTGACCTAAAACATTTTTCTCTAAACCCTACAGTTAGCGAGAAGCAGCGCTGTAAAAACATAGTACGGACGTTAGCGGCACATATTAGGGCCAACCTTGGATTTCATTCTGATGCAAAACCTTTTTGCCGGTGAGTAGTAGGTACCCATAGGTTACTTTTAAGAAGTGATACCCGCGACTGGTGCGCGTGGAAGGAACTTGTCTAACTTCCAGGAGCGAATAACGAAATCTCGAGGCACACCAGTCGCGGATCCCATCGGGGTACCACTTCTTAAAAGTCACCTATGGGTACCTACTACTCACCTATAAAAGGGTTTTGCATCAGAATGAAATGCAAGGTTGGTTCCGATAACAGCCGTATTAACACGCAAAATTTTCAAAAATACCTGAAAAACCTCAAAATGTAACCTTTTTTGTTCATTTTCTCTTTACCACTTTTTCACTTCCCCTTCTGCGCATCTAATGTCGGTGACGTTTTGAAAGAACACTTAAGAGATAATGAACAGAAGAGAGTTTACATTTTGTAGTTTTTCAGGTACTTTTGAAAATGTACGTGTTTTTACGGCGCTGCTTCTAGCTAACTGTAGGGCTTAGAGAAAAATGTTTTAGGTCAACATTGTAGTAATTTTAGTGCTCTACAAAAAAGAATACTACAACTTTTTCAATAAAACCAATTGATGAAGAGATATTCAGCGATTTCTGGTTGAAGTCGTAAATTTTTGTAGTTTCTTCAGTGCTACGGAGCTAGCGGAGGTGCGGCGAGGTCGAAAACTTGGGATTTTAATCAAGGGATACATATATACAACATAACAAAAAATCAGAACTACCCGACCTTTTGCAGGATGAAATGCTAATTCGACTGGACTATATATCTGGAATTTAAAAAAAAAACCTTCTGAAAGGCGCAGGAAAGTTCAAAGCCTTTGTAGTTCATTGAACACCAAACGATAGTACCTACCTATTACCTATCTTACTAGAAATAGAAAAACCACAAACCACACATACAGTGTAATGTTCGAGTGGCTTAACAGCTCTTAAATGAACCGTTCAGAATGAAAAGGTTTCATTTACTAGAAGGGCTGGTGACTCAAAATTCTCAAGTCGATTTGCATGTTTTAAAATACAGAAGCTGGGGTAGTTGGCACCAATTCCAATCGAGTCGAGGTTTTTGTGGATATTTAGAGGAACGTCTAGTTTGGACCTTTTATCAGATTCGTCTTCCAGAAGACTCGGCCAAAATCAATAAAAAAACCTCGCGGGGTAAGAGAGCTCGACTCTCTTGGCTAACGAAACGTAAAAATATTTTTTAAATTGAAAACCTTAAAATTAAAGACCTATTGTTTTATGATAAAAACATGCATGGGAAAGCATCATGAGAAGAATGAACAAGATGAGATCACGAACATCGAACAAAATCCAGTGATTAATGAAACCCGATCCAAATTAATCCCGAAAACGTAGTAGCCGACTTAGTGCAATTTATAATTCGGTGTGGTCCAAAAATTAATTTATCCACTCACTCGGAGTGAATGGTCGAGAAAATTATAACACCTCTGGCGTGTAATTTGAACGAATATTTTCTAGTCCAAACAAACCGCCTTTTCTTATCTCGTATACCTTAAAATTAGTTTGTAAATTAAATCGAACACCTAAAATTAGAAACCAATTTCTACCTGTCATAAGTTAGTTATTTAATAGTATTATAATTTGGCCCTCACACCTAATTCCATCCTCCATAAACCTCTAAACGACCACCCACATAATTTATAGCTTGCCAAATGAACAATACACACACCTAGAAGACATACAGCTATTTTAAATAAGCATGACACATGACTGTGTTCGCATACAAATACTTTTTTTGTGTGTAATTTTTAAGAAGATTAACAATGATGTGATTTTTTTTGCTTATGCACAGCCCGTTCTACGGTTTGCACACCTACGTTTGCAGTTCTGCATATGCGGAACTCCTTTTAACATTAGCATTCAATAAAATCTATTCTCGACGGAATTCTTTTACAAATCTAATTTCCATACGCACTTGCATTATATAAAAACACTCGGATTTGCATAAAAATTTTAGATAAATAAGTTTTTGATGCGCATTTTGAAAAAAAAATAACAAAAATATTTGGGCTACAAAAATTGGCATTAAAATATGTTTATTTTCAAATAATAAAATCACAATGATTTGTATCTTCCCATCTGTTGCACGGGGCTATTAAAACACATTTTTTATAAAATATTACAATTTTTGTGACACTTAAAAATTATTGGAAAAACCTTCATTCGATATTTATAACTATCGGTTAATATATTCGACTATGATGTTATTTTTTTTCTTATATAACCCCCATTTTTACAAGGTAAGTTTGGGAGAGAGCACAAAAATTTGGCTCGAACCAATCCAGTAAGATTCGATATCCTGAAAGGCAAGATGCCGGCTCGGGAAAGCCCGGAAAAACAAAGTCAAGCTGCAGAAGCTTTAGAAAGGCAATTCCTCTGGAAGCAAGGCAAGGAGGTGCATGAGAGACGCTGAAAAATATGCTGCGAAATGCTAGATACTAAACTAGTAAATGTTTTAAGAGACGTTGATAAACACGATGCGAGACAAAGTCGGGTATATTGTCAGTAAAAGCGTAAGATGGCAAGCGGGCCAAAAATATTCTCTTTTAGAAGACCAAGATAATCGGAAGATATTTAGAAATGTTAGCCAAGTCAAAATGTTCTTTGAAACCTGAGAGTAGTGTATAAGACAAGGCCTATAATAATAATAACAAACCATCATGAAACCTGAAAGGCAGCTCTGCATTCTCTAAAGAGCCTTGCTAGGGCTAACCCATGCTAGAAAATGCGCTTCAAGGCCACTCTTAAGGTCCAATGAGGACTAAAATACGTGGAAAGGAACATAATGTAAAAGAACCCTAATGTTTTACGACGGATTTTCTCAAGTTGGAAAGTAAGGGAGCAATACTCAGTTCAATAGTACATTTCAGAACCAGAAATGCTGTCTGAAGATTGACTAAAATCCTTGTAGACAAGATACTCTATATCTCTATTCCATAATTTGAGAACCAGATCCAGCGGTCTGGAGATTCGCGAAAGACTAGGAAGGGCAGATATGATACTCTGTATATCTCTATTTCATAAATTCAGAACCAGAAATGTTGTCTAGACATTGACTAAAATCCTTGAAGACCAGCTACTCTGTATCTATATTCTATATTCTAAAATTTCAGAGCCAGAGATGTTGTCTGGAGATTCACGAAAGACCAGCTATGATACTCTATATCTTTATTTCATAAATTCAAAAGCAGAAATGTTGGCTGGAGATTGACTAAGAGACTTGAAGACCAGATACTCTATATCTCTATTCCATAATTTCAGAACCAGGTATACTGTCTTGAGATTGACTAAAATACTTGTAGACCAGATACTCTATATCTCTATTCCATAATTTGAAAACCAGATCCAGCAGTCTGGAGATTCACGAAAGACTAGGAAAGCCAGATATGATACTCTATATCTCTATTTCATAAATTAAGAACCAGAAATGTTGTCTAAAGATTGACTAAAATCTATATCTCTATATCTCTATTTCATAAATTAAGAACCAGAAATGTTGTCTAAAGATTGACTAAAATCCTTGAAGACCAGCTACTCTATATCTATATTCTATATTCTATAATTTCAGAACCAGAAATGTTGTTTGGATATTGACTAAAAGACTTGAAGACCAGATACTCTATATCTCTATTCCATAATTTCAGAACCAGGTATGCTGTTGAGATTGACTAAAATACTTGTAGAACAGATACTCTATATTTCTATTCCATAATTTCAGAACCAGAGATTCACGAAAGACTAGAAGAACCGATATGATTGATACTCTATATCACTATTTCATAAATTCAGAACCAGAAAAGTAGTCTTGAGATTAACTAAAAGACTTGAAGACCAGACACTCTATATCTCTATTTCATAATTTCAGAACCAAAGATGCTGCCTTGAGATTGACTAAAATACTTGTAGACCAGGTACTCTATATCTCTATTCCATAATTTCAGAACCGGAGATTCACCAAAGACTAGAAGACCCGATATGATACTCGATACGATCTATATCTCTATTTCATAAATTCAGAACCAGAAAAGTTGTCTTGAGATTAACTAAGACTTGAAGACCAGATACTGTATATCTCTATTTCATAACGTCAGAACCAGAGATGCTGCCTTGAGATTGACTAAAATAATTGTAGACCAGATACTCTATATATCTATTCCTTAATTTCAGAACCAGAGATCTTGTCTGGAGATTGACTAAAATACCACATACGCTATAACTCTATTCCATAAGTTTATAACCAAAGATGCTGTCTGGAGATTGACTAACAGGCTCGAGGACCAGATACTCTATATCTCTATAGTTCCAGGGACGACAAAAGTTCCTGATTAAGAGACCAACAAAGTCAGGTAAAATACTCAGAGTTCATCAGAGAGCCCAGCAGGTACTAAATGACTTTTAAATACTGATACTTATGCCTTCAGAAACATCTACAGAAGCCCATGTTCGAAACTATCCTTGCAAGCAAGACATTATTAGGGAAAATTCTATAGTTTTGCTAAATAAATATTATTATTATTATTAAATAAAGAGCACCAAGAAAAGGTCATATAATCACTATTAATTGTTCAATAAGGCTTTGGCAAAACGCTTCTCCACAAAGATTACTAATCTCCTAGTGAGCCACGATTAAGATATAAAATTTGCTAATCTTATTAAAAAAAAGGTGATGAGATAAATGAAACAAATGTCATTAAATATTAGCATATTTAAATTTTTGAGATAATAAATTAGAAAAAAAGCGGAAATGTTTAACAAGTGATTAACAAACTCAACGATAGATAAAGTTTTAGTCAAGTTTAATTGAGTCAATTTCTAATTTATCCCATTAAAATAATGTTAAGGCCACTACACTTAATTATAGTATACGCTACAGTAATTAAAAAAATAATTGAAAATTAATAATTAAATAGTAACGTATTATTAATTTTATTACAGATTTTAGCGCTATAAAGAACACTTGCTCTAACGACACGCTTTTTATCGCGCCATAAGTCACCAAGCTTACGAGAAGAATGAGGTTACGCTCGCCAGTAATCAGAAAACATCTCCGACTGCATACTATGCTTTATCACAGAATGCATAGTGTCTTTACACTAGTAAGTTTTTATCCAGTTAAGGACCAAGGACCTACACTTTGTGTCTTGTACTGGTGCTAATTAAGGAAAACAAATATTACAATAATTAAAAATAGAATAATTGAAAATTAATTACAGCGATTAAATACCGCGTTAGTAATTATTATGTATTATCAATAATTGCCTTCCCTTACAAAGTAGAGAACATTTTTATAGCAAAGATATCCATTTTGAGACTTTTGAGCCGTAAATAGCAATTTCGAGGCAACTTCCTGTATTTCTGTAAGCATTCAAACTCGCAAACGCTTAAAAGCAACACTTGAAGTTTAGTGTGCGCTTTTTCAACGACGCGAGAACGAAACCGCACGGAACGAAATCAGAGTGAGGGCGGAGAGGCCTTTTCCCACTTTGGACTTTATTTCCCCCTAGTTTTGTAATTTAATCCAAATTTAACGAAATAAAGTTCACTTTACACTGCCAACTCTTGAAAAGGTGCTTGTGACTGCCGTTTCTTTTTATAATTTTGTTAATTGTTTCATGGTTGCGTAATCGAATAGGTACTTGAAAAAATTATTTTAAGTGTGTGCATAAAAAGTAGGTACATAAATAAATTTTTATGGTTATCGCGATCTACCACCAGAGGTGCATGAATGACGGACGATTCTCTTAAATTTAATTTTCAAGTTTAAACCTTTGAACTCGAACGCCTGTAATAGTTATTAGGGTATTACGAAACTTGCAAACTTGAGCGTTCAATCTATAATTAATTATAATCATTATAGGTAATTAGATTGAAGACGCTAATTAGTTTGTTTATAATCTGTAAAAATCACGACAAAAGTAAGAAAATTGTTTAGTGGGAAAAAGAAAAGCGTGTTTTCGTTTATGAAGTGAGTAGGATTTATAGTGATGAATAAAATGTATAAATAAAGTACGTACCAGTTTGATAAAATTAAAATAATTTTACAAGCCTTTTTGAATTTTCAAAAATTTCAGTATAGAAACACGAGTGTATTTTTAAAATACTCGTCTATCTGTCGACGAGGTAAAGATTATTGATAGCTGCAAGCCGAATTTTCAATTTGGCTCAAAAAACGTATAGAAAATGCTTAAAAATAATGAGTTCGTCGAGATGTCGAGAATATTTATTATATGACTGAAAAATATAACGAAGATGCAAATCTCCAATATACCTCGTCCTTCAAAAAAATTTCGTGGAATTATTGTATGTGGCATCTTACTAATGAAACTTGCTCATGTTAAATTCTTCTTACAATGAGAGATGTTGGGTCACTACAACAAACTATTTTTAAACAAAAATCCTTTGCCACCAATAAAATTTCTACCTACGGTGTCGCGCCGAGTGCTTTTCTATCAAAGCCTACGTTACAAACGATAAGCTATAAAAATCGGCTTGTTCGGCTATTTTGGAGTTTTTCCAAACTTCAACGCGCTCTAGCGCCTAAAGCGTTGGCCTGAAGAAAAAACATTAGAGACATAATTTGTAGGAAGTTTAATTGACTTTATTTTTCTACAAGTAATCTTTTTCCTAAAAGAACGTAATTTTCGAGTTACAAGCGATAAACTAAAAATATCACTTTTTTTGGAGGCTATTACGGAGTTTTTGCCAAACTTCAACGCGCTCTAGCGCCTAAAGCGTTTGCATGAAGAAAAAAACGGAAGAGACAGAATTTGTAGGAAATTTAATTGAATTTATTTTTTGATAGGTAAACTTTTCCCTAAAAGTGCGTAATTTTCGAGTTAGAAGCGATAAACTAAAAATATCAGTCTTTTGGGCTATTTCGGAGTTTTTGCCAAACTTTTGCGACTTTCTTGTATTTCACTGAGGTTAGTCCGGAGTCCCTACACTACTCCACGCCGTTCGTCTTGGTACCATTAGTATGTCCGGCATGTGTTTCCATTCTTACAACCGTTATTGCGACCCCCGCCCCCATCTAAAGCGACGAAAATGCGAATGCGGGAAATTGGATTCGGGAGCACTCATTACATTGGGATTACTCTTTTAGTACGCGTTAGGTGCTCGTAGACCGTAGATGGTAGACATCCTAAATGCTTCGATAATCCAAGGTGAAAACTTGGACTTGGATGTCGCACCGAGGGCTTTCCCAACTAAGCTCTAGTCCTCGCAATTCCATTGTATTTCACGCGTGCGCACGTTAGTCCTTAGTCGCTGCAGTCGAGTCCCTTTCCAGAGCCGTCGTTCGTCTCGATACTACAAGTTTGTCTGGGATATGTCTTTCGTTCTTACAACTGTTGATCAACCCCCCCCCCCCCCCCGCTAAGGCGACAAAATGCTGTGAACATGCGAGTGCGAAAGTCGGATTCGTGAACACTACTGACTCACGACTCACGACGTCGGGGTCACCTCTTTAGCTCGCGTTAGGTTTGGTGGGTCCAAGACGCGCCGATTATACTTAGACCGCAATCGGAGATCAAACAGGAATCTACACGGTATCGCGACGGGTGCTTTGACCACTAAGCTACATCGGTCCTTGCAATTCCCTTGTATCTCACGCGTGCAAACGTTAGTCCGGAGTTACTACAATGTATTGTATTGGTAAATCATATGCTGCTCTCTTTAAATAATTCTGTGGCATAAAACTTAAAAACATGCTATCGTCGTGCCATTCTGGTGCCCTTATTAATTTTAATGGATTTTTTGATAACTTACTACATGTTTGGAGTGAAAAAAATTCAAAAAGCTTTCAGGAAGATTAAAAAGCATCTCATTTACGCTATTTTTTCTGTTGTTTGTTTCGTTTAAACAATACAAAAAATGCTTCTGGAAGATGTGTCAAGCATACACGTTCACAATGCACATCTGAAAAGGCAGTGTAAAACAACCAACGGTTGAAAAACTATTACTATGGCGAGATTGCCAGATTATTTAACCACTCGGCAGTGAAGAAGTTGACTAAAATATTAATCGAAGGGAATCAGAGAGGTTATCAACAAACCAAAAGCATACGTGTGACATTTTTGACTTTTCCCTCGATAAATTATGAAAATTAACCCTAAGTCCGTAAACCCAATTCAAAAATTTATACATTTCGTCACATTAAAGAATTTGAAGTGGATTAAGGCTCGAATTTGTATTTCGTAGGTAATATCGGCTGGGGAATATATTTCTAACCAGTCTGTTGTAAGTTGCAAGGATGAACTTGATAAATGAACCAAGTTTTTACGACCTCACATTTATTTATTAAAATATAAAATATGCAAATTGCGTTATTTATGGGGAGCAAGCGGAGCTTATTTGTTAATATAACTCGAATGCAAGATTTTAATAAATATTAACAAACATTTCCATTCCTAAGGGCGTTCTCAAACCGACGACGAAAACGCCATGCGTATACAAGTGAAGGAACGGCCACAATTTTTTCTAATTTTCACCAAAACCTGAACCAGAAACACGAGTGTTTTGTTGGCAAGAAGACTCGGTGCAGCCGTGCGGCAAAACAAAAACAAAAAGCTGCGCTGCTTCCGTAGTAACTGTAACGCATTGGATTACGATGAATCCATTGTAGTTTTAGAATTAAAAGCTTTGGAGAAATCTTTCAGCTGAAGTTAAAAATTTCCTTATTTTTTTTCGCGACTGAAGAAAAACTTTTACACAAATTACCTTTGCACTTAAGAACAAACAGAAGACAGTAAGGCACTTTATAAGTAATGCAAGTAGTAAATGATTAAATTGAGAATTCTAATTAATTAAAACTACGAAGGAAGTTTAGTCGGTTAATTAGATATCATCTTTATTACATTTTGTCTGTTTGTGTAAATGTATGTGTGTATTTAAAAGTTGTAACAAGTCTTAACATGACATTAATTTGCGTTTAATTAAATCCACCCATATTCTCACCTCTTAGCCAATCTTTATTAATTAATCGAGGCAAGTTGATGCAGATTTCGTCCTTGTGCCAACTTGTTTTCGACCAAAATTAGAAATTTACTACGGAAGTTATTAAATAATTCTTAATAAAAACTAAAAAATTAACATTAACTATACATAATTGCCGTTATTTAAAGTTTTTACAATTTATTATACACTTTTTATGCTCCTAAAAACGTATAAATGATTTATCGATTTACCCATTAATTAAAATTACGTCCAAGATTTTAACAGGCGACGTGTTAATTAACCAACATGAGATGCTTTTGTTATCGACTTATCTAGATAGTTTCGTTCAAGTAGTGTGTCGAGAGACGGAGATTGGGTAACCCAAAATTGTTGTGAGGTGAGCCATAAGGGAATCGAGATTAGGGCGTCGAGTTTAAAAATTTTAAATTAAATTTCTAAACTTTTCCTTTACATTTGAGCCCTTTTTCCGATGAAAAATTCACAAAAGTTTCCGGTCTAATATTTAAAGAAGTGGATACTTTAAACTTGTTTTCTTTTTATAACAAATCTCTTCTTCCTTCCGTTTTGTTCGTTGGGCGCTATACCGGCA
Source organism: Malthinus flaveolus (assembly GCA_950108345.1). Taxonomy (NCBI): domain Eukaryota; kingdom Metazoa; phylum Arthropoda; class Insecta; order Coleoptera; family Cantharidae; genus Malthinus; species Malthinus flaveolus. The sequence goes on along the minus strand of OX467287.1, from coordinate 15,531,633 downwards.
GAAATCCAGGGACGTGTTTACAGATTCATTCTTTACTACGCCATGAAATAATTATTACTCCCAAATCTCTAAATCAAGAGACAGATGGTTCAGTGTCTAGTCCGTTTGGCTCTCCGGGAAGTGTTCCGTTCATGGCAGTAGAATACCAAAGCGGGTTCTCGACCGAATGTGACGTCATGATGCATTTAAAAAGTGCGAGGGAAATTTGAATTTGATGGATGAATGTCATTGCAACGTGGTAGCGCAAAACATTTAAGTATTTTGGCGGTAAATTTGAAACGATTTTTATGCCGGGTTGGCAATCATGGCAATCACAGTTAGCCCAGTGTGCCTGCATGACCGCGAAGTTTACCCACAACATCGCCCCTTAAAAAGCTAATTTCTTATTCTGTCTGCCTGTCTGTCTGTCCGCCTGCCTCAATCGTCTGTATGTCTGTCTGTCTGCCTGCCCGCATCTGTATGCCCGTCCTTGTCTGCCTGCCCGTCCGCCTGCCTCAATCGTATGTATGTCTGCCTGTCTGTCCGCCCGTCTGCCTGCCCGCATCTGTATGCCCGCCTGCCTCCCCTTGTCTGTCTGTCCACTGGCATGCCTCTGCCTGCCCTTGTCTGTCTGTTCATTTGCCTGCCTCTGCCTGTATCGTATCTATCTGTCTGTCCATTTGCTTGCCTCTGCCTGTATCTATCTGTCCATCTGCTGGCTCTGCCTGTTGGTCTGTCTGCGACATAAGAGACGTCGCTATAAAGGCCTGAAAGAGCCTGGCCCACCGAAAAAAGTTTGGTCCACCTATGCCGTCTTGGCTCTTGCTATTATTATAGGGCATCACAATGTTTTACTTACGCCCCTAAATAATAGAAAGACCAAATTGAGAGCTAACCTAGATCTGCCCCACTCAATTACAAAATCCTCGATACGCGTGAAATTTCATTTGGAAGACTTTTTTAATTCTTTCGGCGAGCTAGTCGCCCCTATCCGGGGTGGGTAATCTCGCCTCACTCCACAATGAGACCATGTGTACGTGTTAAACGATCTCACCCCAATAATCCCCATTTGTTATCCGTTCTATTTTCTTAAGTTCTTAAGCTCCACTTAAAGAATTTTTCTTTAGCAAATTACGAGATACGTCGAGTTTTTCTTATTTTGCCAGCAATGATACGAAATTAAAGATAAAATACGCACACAATCCATCATCGTTGCCTAAATACAAAAAACAACTCTCGCGTTCAAATCTATACCTTTTGAGTAAAGGAATAGAAAAGCAAGTGTTTGGTTTGTTCATAAAAGAAACGCTTTTCTAAAGACTTAATGGAAGCTTTTCCACCATTTTGTATTAAAAGCGTCAATAAATGATTGATATTACTTCATAAAAACCTCTTTAAATTCAAATAAATTACCCTGCCGATCGCTTCAAATTTTTCGTTATAAAATTTTTTATGTTCGGATAAAATAAATTCTATAGGTATACAAAAAAAACTGTACAAATATTTAGAAATAAATTAACGTGTACCTACGAACGTATTGTTTAGTTATTTTTGCACGATTAACAATCAACTATGGCGCCCGTCGTCTATTTTGAGCTACAACAAATAGTAGGTTTATTGCCATTTAACTTTAATTTACTAACACAATTATAAACAATTTTAATGCACGTCTCCAGTTACGCAAACCAATTACGAAATTTTCGAATTGCCGTCTTCTCGTCGTGCTTATTCGACACATTTTGTATATACTTATAAGACATTTTGTTTGTATCACAATTCTTTTTTTCACACACAAAATCGGAATTGATGCAAATTAATAACGATGTTTGTAATGTTTGTCTTGGCGCTCGTTCTTTAAACAGATGCAAATCAACTCCTAGACGTTGATATTAATGATGAACCTGTTCACGATAGAATTTATCACTTCGCGATTTTCCGATTGAAATGTGACCGCTTTTTGGCTACCTCCAGCTCGTTTTTTCGTTGTTCCTCCATTGGTGATCCAGACTTCAAATTCGACTCACTCCAACACGCATTTTTGGGCAACTATTCCCGAGCGTAACGGTCCCTAAAATTGTTTCTGGGTCAAATTTCCCAGTTAAATGTTTTCGATCAATTTTTTTTTTAATTTTTTTTCCCCTGAGGCTGGCCCCTTTTGCGGTTCCTTGCACTGCGACCTCTTGGGTCTATTGTGCGCCTC